>BLBF01000002.1:75657145-75755468 GCA_015471245.1 Laticauda colubrina
CCCTCCACGCGTGGGAAGCCCGCTGCTGGGATCATCCCTGTGTCACTTAAAGCAGGGCTCTCCGACCTTGGCAACTTTCAGCCTGGAGGTCTCTTCCCCGGCCGGCAGCTGGCTGGGCAGTTCTGTGAGTGGAAGCCCTCCAGACTTAAAACTGTCAAGGTTGGAGAGCCCTGACTTAAAGCAGGCTGGGAAACAGTCCTGAGGTTTGGACTGGAGCTCCTGGTTTGGGGCAAGAAAACTCATATTTCTACCTGCAAGGAGAAGGAACCAGGAAGGGGCTTCAGTGGGTTTTGGCTTCTAGGGATAGAACAAAATAAACTGCCTGTGCTGGTCATTCAAGTGGTTTCTTCTTCATGTTATTTTATATTTCCGATCCCAGAATTAGTGTAGGTATGTTCATGTATCTGTGTGCTTGTATGTGTGTGTATAAACTATGCAAAGGTGACAAATGGACCTGCCTTGCCTGTATACGACAGCTCTCATCTTTACATTCCCATCCATGAATAGACAACCACATAGCTGCATTTCAGCCTACATTTCTGCCAAAATTATTCAAGTTTTAGAGTTGGGAACGCGTTCTTCACAACGGAATTTGTGGCAGTCAAAACATAATATATTCTGCAATTTTGTAAACTTGCAAAATCTAAGCCGACTTCCAAAACAAATAAGTCTCCCTAAGCTGCAAGGCCTCTGGTATGGGAGAAAAAAACATGGTAATGATGATTGGGGAGATAAATGTTGTAGTCCCACATATTTAGAGGGCAGCTGGCTGGGGAAAATTCTAGGTGACATTTAAGCCGTTCACACAATTTAAACACATCAGATTAAAAAAGTATAAGTGTGATGTCAGAGGAGATCAAGAATGTTGATCAGAAAGATTTCAAGATGTTCAAGAAAAGCCAGGCAAACAGAAGCGCAGAGGAGGAAAAAGTGAGGTGAGAGCTATTCCCAGGTTACCACATATGAGAGGTGGTTCTGCAAGACAGGCGTACTCTTTTAAAACATGGTAATGTTGCCCTTATATATAAAATTGAGAGTTTAAAATTTCTTGGATTTAATTCAAGTACCATAAGCTCTTCAGTTCAGATATGGGAAAATTGGATCCTCATTCCTATCTTTTATTACTGGTAGTTTTTGAGATTTTGAGCAAGGAAATATGACAATGATTGGGGAAGGAAGGCCTTAGGAATTGAAGGCACTTAAGAATGTCTTCTGGAATGGCAAAGAGTTATAAGAGTGATAAAACAAATATAATGGCTTAGGGTATGTTATAGATTTATAACATATGGTCTAAGGCATTATTGTTGATTTACAGAGGTATTATAGATGCATTTGTGTTTCTGTCCAGAACTGTTATTTTTATTAATCTTAAATTCTGAGAAAAAAACATTGGAAGAAGGGTTTGAAATTGAGCTTTTTCTGCTGAAGGACTAAGCAACTCTATATGGCTTATAGGGTTTGGAACTGTACCTAAAACAAGATGCTAGTTTCTCTCTGAACCTAGTCTTCCTTATATTGTTATAATAGTTGAAATTATTTTATTCTTTTAGTGTTTCACTTAGAATTTATCGATGCTGTAAACTAGGCACTGCGTCTAGAGGCAGTCTGTAGCCTTAGTGGAGGAAATCTTGGCAGGTTGACATAGAGTACATGGAGCCAATTCATGCCCAAACGATTCTCTAGGCATGAGCCCTGCCTGCCCTTTTCTTAAATGTATTACATGCATTCTAGCTTTGCACATTTTAGTGTCTTATCTGTGTAAAAATAATAAATGATACATTTGTATTTTGACAAATCACCATTTTTTATCCCAGTAAGTCATTCTTATCGCTGTTTACCAGTCTCTGACATCAAATGGGAAGATTTTTGCAACCATTTGTTCATGCAGTTTTTCAGCTGTGTAATGTTTGAGGAGTTTCTTTTGCATCCAGCCCATTTCAATTCAGCTAACATTTCAATGGGATTTAGATCAGGGCTTTAATTTGGTCATTACTCTATGGATTTATTGGAATATTTAGAGCCATTGCTATATTGCAAAGTCCATTTTGGTTGCGCTTCAGTCTTCTGACAATTGGTTTCCCATTATCATCAAGCATCTTGTAGTTCAATGCAGAATTCATAGTGAATTCTATGATAATAAGCTGCCTAGGCTCTGATGCAGCAAATCATCCTCAAACCATATTTCCACCATCATGCTTTACAATTTATATCAGGATCTTCCAGTGAAATGCTATCTTTGGTTTTGGCCAAGCATATCTTCTGGTACTGTGGCAAGAATACTTTTATCTTTGTTTCATCTATCCAGAATCCTTTGTTCAGAAGTCCTGGTCTTTACCTAGATGTTCCTGAACAAACTTTAGTCTTGTCCTGATGTTCTTTCTGACACTCTTTCCACATGGATTTTATTTGGGTAATTTCTGCTAATGATAGGATCCTGCACTTTGTTGTCAAGAATGGAAAAGCAACCTGTAAGTCATGTGATGAAATTCTGGGGTTCTTAGAGGCTTCTTTCACCATCTTGTTTTCTGTTCTTGCTGAGATGCTTGGCCTTGATCAGTTGGCAATTGTTCAAAATCTCCACTTGTAGATAATATTCCAGACAGTGGAATGATTGATGTCCAATTGTTTGGCAATCTTTTAGAATTCCTTCCAAGAGACATATGCATCTGTTCTTTCTGAAGGACTTAGAGAAACTCTTTTAATCTAGGCATGGTGATACTAGGTGCTTTAGCAACAAAGAACAAATTAAACTAAATCTGATGTTTTAAGAAGACATGTTCCACCTAAGTCCTGTCTAATAATCTTCAAATCATTTGCACTTGATTCTAGATTCATCCAATTCTAATTTTAGATATCCGAGGTAGTGATAAATATGAGGAAGTACTTTTTCCACATGCAGACTTTACATTTGTCTTTATTTAAATCACTGAGTGGGCTACAAAATATAAATGGCACTTGATATTCATTCCATTGTATCCCTTTTATCTTCATTGTTAAAATGAAGATCAAATATGTTAAAAAGATCAAAAAATTCAATGTGGTTATGCCTACTTTTTCCACAAGTCTAATTTTGAATTACTGACATGATTAAAGTGTACTGCAAAGATGACAAAATATCACCAAGTGTCCCCAAGTTGATCAGGTACAATTAATATGTCTTTGCCTAGGGCAACAGAATAATGCATGTTTACATTATAATAGCCTAATATATGAAAGAGAATGAAATGAAGGAGATACCAATTCTAGATACTGTTGGCAAGCTGTCCTCAATTATTCCTGCTTGTTTTTGCTTTGTACCTCTAGGGAAACAGATGGTTCACTGTAAATTGATAACATGGTTTACTGTTGTTCTGTATATGCTTCAATTCTTAATAAGCTTTGTAGTTAAAGCCACTGATAGAATCATCTTTGATATCCTTAAGGATATACCAATTTTGACTAACCATAAGGTAAAGAATCTCTTGCACATGCGTGCTAGTCATTTCCGGCTGTAGGGGGCGGTGCTCATCTCTGCTTCTCAGCCGAAGAGCCAGCGCTGTCCTAAAATGTCTCCATGGTCATAGCCAGCATGACAAAATGCCAAAGGTGCAAGGAGCGATGTTACCTTCCACAGAAATGGTCCCTATTTTTGTCCTTGCATTTTTTTTACTGCTTTTAAACTGCTAAGTTGGCAGAAGCTGGGACAAGTAACAGAAGCTCACTCCATTACGCAGTGCTAGGAATTCAAACCGTTGACCTTCTGATCGACAAGCTCAGTGTCTTAGCCACTAAGCCACCATGTCCCTGACTAACCATAGTTGATAGCAAATTTTGTTGATTTTCATTATACTGAAGTTGATAGATTTACTGCTATATCTGAGTCAGACGTGGGGTGAAATATTCTCTGATACTTTTGATAATACAGAACAACCATGGGCATGAATGTCCTATTGAAATTCCAAGTATGCTAATTCACTGCTGTCTGGATTGGTTTCATGATAGGCTCCATTTCAAAAACATTTTCACTTCTTGAGTTCCCTTGTTTATGTTTAAATTGTAGCAAGGCCTTCTTTCCAAGAAAGAAACTAGACTGTAGCAGTCATTTAAGACAAAATTGTGTATTCTTCAATTCTCAAATCTTATAATTGTTCTGGACATTATATAGCTTCCTGCCAAAGTTTATGTTTACAGATATAACACATGTGAAGTTATATTGAGAAATGTACCTCTGCTTTGTGTCTTTGTCTTTCAGGTTTTTTGACATGTTTCAAATTCCTGTGCAAAATCTTGATAATATTAGACGATCTCGGAAGAAAGTGAAGGGTATTCTTGTGGATATTGGACTTGACAGCTGTCAAGAGTTACTCCAGGTAAAAAGAAAAGAAAACTTTTGAAAATTAGAAGGCCTTTTATGATTACACACATAAAATTTTGTGGCTATTCTGAAATGATCTCATGAGATCCAAAATGTCAGGAAATGTTTTGAAATGAGTCTTTGTCTTGGAAAAACTAAAAAAGTAGAATCCTGTAGTTCAGATGATAGGATTTTCAAACATTGCAATACTGTGACATGGTAAAATAATAAATGATACAAGATGCCCATGAATAAAATTAGTTAATTTGATTGAAATTAGGATAGAGAATAGGATCAAGAAATATATCATTAACTTTTAATGATTAATTTTAATTTACAGTATACGTCAAAACTCTCTCATAAATTAAAGCCATGCTTTAATGGGAAGGGTAACATTTATATAGTTATAGTTATTTTTACTTTTATATAAAAGAGTTACTTTTATATAGTTCCTGAAATATGGATTTCATTTTATATAGGCATTTTTATTTATCAAAATCAAGGCATTTCCTTGCCTCTAATAGTTTCTTAAACTATAAACTTTATTCTTTAAATGCTACAATTTGCACTGGGATGTTCTAAATCAGGGGAATCTTTGCAGCTTGGCCACCTGGTTGGAGGCGTGAGGGAAAGTGCGAGTGGTGGGCCAGTGCGCATATGCCCACTGGCCTGCTTCTTGTGCAAGTTGAGCTACGTGCACACACACACATTCTGGCCAGCCACTCATGTGGCCCAATTCCGAATAGGTCACAGCCCGGTAGTGAACTGTGGCCCAGGGGCAATAGTTTTTTGTGCCTATCTAATGAACGAATTAATCCACATTGAGGCAGTCTCTTTCCCTTTCTGTTATTCCTTCTGGTCACATGGTCAGAGTTTGGAATAGAAGCACTGTTTTCTCTGGTCATAGTCTTCCTTTTGAAACACAAAGAGTGCTTAGACTTTATATAGAGTTCTGGAACTGTTATCTTTGCATTTGTTTTTTTCTCAAACTGATAACTCTGCTTGGAAAGGAGGAGTCTTTAGTGAATCTCCGTCCAGGGACTCCACTTAAAGAAAGGCTGCCATATAGAATCTTGCATAGGATAATGCAGAGAAGAGAGGCTAACATAATATGTATGCATATTACAAATTAAAATATTAATGCATATTAAAATGATATCAAAAAGTCATTTGTGTGCCAGATCTAAGCTTTAAGTCATCATGTGTTGTTTTCCCCCTGGAGTTGGCACAAATAATGATATTGGATAATATAATTGTATGATAGAGCCAATTTTGTGTAGTGGCTAAGGCACCAGTCTAGAAACAAGGAGACTGTGAGTTCTAATCTTTCCTTTACCATGAAAGCCAACTGAATGACATTTGGCCAGTCAATCACTCTCTCAGCCCAGCCCACCTTGCAGGGTTGTTGGAAAATAGGGAGGAGGATTAGGTATGGCTGTCACCTTGAGTTACTTAAAAATTAATAAAGGCAGGATAAAAATCAAATAAATATTGAAAAAGTCCAAATTCAGTAGTGGAGTCCTAGTAAATTCTTTTAAGAAAGAATCCTCTCTTACAAACTGGGTTTGAATGGTATTGTCTCCATTCCTGGAAGAAAACTGCCCATTTCATTTGCACAGCAAAGATTTGCCTATGCTACTATTTTGAGTTGTGAGCAATTTTCCCTACTTCAGATGCCTTTTTTCTCCTTGGGCCAATATTCTATGATTTTTGTTGCCTGTATTCTACCTCATTAGTAGCAGAACAGCACTTGGGTAGTGCACACTGAAGATCAGAAAGGGCAAGGGAGAGGAACAGGCAGGATATCTTCAGCCAGATCATTCAAATTGAGAATTATCTCTGCAATGTTTTTTTGCTTACTTGAATGTATAGATGACCATTCTAAAAATCAAATTTATATATAGGTAAACATATCACTTTTGTTCTGCCTTTATTGCTAACTATTTCTAATGGTGTAAAGGTATTCATTATTTTACTTCCATAATTTAATTTTTTCCACATGTGGCAATATTTTTTCAAAAAGTTCAACAAAATACCCTTTTCTTGGAGTTAGTACAAGTAGTCCTCAGTTAACAATGGCGATTGCAATGCATTTGAAAACATGATATTATGTGATCACATTTCTTAGCAAAGGCAATGCCATTACTATCAAGAGCTGTAGTGGTGCAGTGATTAGAAAGTAGTACTGCAGGCTACTTCTCCTGACTGCTGGCTGACTGCAATTTGGCAGTTCAAATCTCACCAGGCTCAAAGTTGACTCAGCCTTCCATCCTTTCGAGGTGAGTAAAATGAGGAGCCAAATTGTTGGGGGCAATAGGCTGACTCTGTAAACTACTTAGAGAGGGCTGTAAAAGCACTGTGAAGTGGTATATAAGTCTTAAGTGCTATTGCTATCAATAAGCAAGCACCTTGACTTCTGACTTCCGGTTGGTTTCCCCATTGACTTTGTTCATGGAAGCCAGTAGAGAACTTTGGAAATTACAATCATGGGAACACTTTGATGGCTGGAATTCTGGGGAATGGATCGTAAGTACTATTCTTTCAGAGGTGTCGCAAGTTTGAATAGTCCCTGAACAATTGATTATTAAATGAGGACTATCTATATGGGTCTTCTAAGGAAAAAAATACATTTAAAAAAAAAACTACTTTTAAAAATAAATTTAACTATTTGGCCTATACTCCTTGACTACAGTATTTGTCTAGTAGAAGTCTAAATTAAAACACTGAACAAATATTATTTTAGGTTTCAATAGTTTTTATGGCTTAAATATATTTTAATATTGCAGTTATAATGGGTATATGAATACGGATTAGTCGAATACATCTATGTAAAAATAGTCTTAAAATATAGTTTATATCTTAAAATCAAGGCAAATAAAATAAAATGTATAAGCTTCCTCAATTTCATAAAGAAATCCTTTCCAGATGAATAAAACACCAAATCAATTGTAATATCTCAGCTAAGTAAAGATATTTAAATCTGAAGAGATCTGTTTTGGTTATTTTTATATTGCATTTATATATTGATTTTCCTATATAAGCTCACAGTATTACATATGATTCTCTCCTGATTTCATTCTTGATTCTCAATAACCCTGTGAGATAGCATTTGAAATAAATTTGCATTTTAGCTGAAGAAAATATATTCTGTGTTTAATATAACTTATCATAGGTTTTTAATATTGATGAGAAATCTTAAATATTGAATGCATGGTTGAATTAATCCTTCATCGAGTTTAGTTTTACTGTACATTTAGAATTGATAACAGGAAAAAACACATTGAATATATGGAAGCATGTGCCTCCTGAAACAACATTCCCGCAGAGATATGCATGATTCCCACTCTTCAAGTGTTTTTTTAATTCCTCAAGACCTAGTTTTCTTCCCAGGACTGGGACTTGAGTATTTTGAATCCCTGGTCAAATCTCTTGTGAATGTTGTTGATGTTGTTTTTGTCTGGACATTCATATTTTATAAGTCATCTGTTTGATTTATTCATATTTATTTATATTTTGTATTTCTAGACAGCCCATCTCCCTTAAATTTTAAATACTGCAAGTTGCTCAGAGTCCTTTTGAAGTTAGGTGGCCTCAAACCCAATAAATTTGATTGAATTAAGCAGTGGGTTTTACAGTGGTTGGGTTGATTATCATTCTAAATGTTTGAGAACATGGCTATAAAATTTACTTGTACTGGTACTTGTACTGTGTCTCTGCTTCATTCCCAAAACCATCAGAGGGGATTCTGTATCGGCACAGTTTTCATTCTTGCCATCTTCAAAAGATTCAATATTTTATTACTGTGACTGACCAGAATATATTTACCACAAACATTTAGTGCTATTAATGAGCCAGCAGCTGTCCATCCAACTGGGAAATGCAAAAAGCAACAGCATCCAACCAACTTCTCACTTAATCCCTTCCCTTCCTCTCTTGTTCTTTATAAATTTCAAAGGGAGGACAAAAGTACTAAGGAAAAATGCAACACCATTTCTTTGCTTAATGTAAAAAGCACAATAAGAGTCCCCTTCCATCTTGATTTCAAAAGGAGAGAGAAAACAGGGCAAGGTGAGAATTTTCCTTGGTAGGGACTAAGTTACTGGGTGAGTAAACCCAGTGACTTCCAGATTTTCTTCCTGCTCTATAGCTTGAGCCAGAAATTTTGGTATTGAAGATCTTTAGCATTGTGAAAATGTAAAGTGCTGAGCTTGGATTGGCACACAGATAAAATTTCAAATGAGTGGGCCTACTTTAGCTGGCCAAAAGTCATTTAGGAAGATGAAAGCAGTTATGGTCAGGGTGGTAATACCAAGTAAGTAAGGCCATAATTCACCTTTTATTTGGAGTGGAATTGTCTTTTTTTATTAAAATAATAAAGGTCATATGTCATGCTTTTTGGTAAGTGTGATTTACTTGGGCTGTAGGATTTGAAAAAAAAAGCATTTGGGTTATTACACTGAGCTTTAGAAACTCAGTTTAATTTTAAAGTAACTGCATTAAGTAACATTTTATTTTAGTTATGGGATATTTTCTTACCCATCTTGCTTTTTCTTAGACTCTGAAAAGTTTTGATCCAGGAGAAAAATATTTCTCTAGTACTTCATGGAATGATGTATCTCATTGGGACAATGTTGCTAAAAGAAAGGTATGTAATATAGTTATCATAATTTGCAGATTTAAATCGATTCAGTTATTTGAGCATGTCTTGTTGGATTTAAAAAAAACAATTTTGATTTGAACAGTTGGTTAAAAGTTGAATAAGACTTCCTTTAATTTCAAAACTAATGTTCTATAACAGGGAAAGATGTTCTGAAAATAGAATAAGAAATGTTGATTGTTTTGCATTTTGTCAGTTATCCTATTTCTCTCTTTCTCTCTTTGTATTTTTTTTCATTAAATTGTCGAAAGTGATGCAGAATAAGTGGTTGCCTTTTCAGCATTTTGAAAACAAGTTACTACAGCTGTCAGTAAGAACTTCTTTGATAACTCAGTAATTAACTATCTTGAACATCCAATTGGCACTGGCATATTTATTCTTCTACAGTTCCAGTAACAACTTTTTGATTTTCTGCTTTGAATTTTTTGTCTTAATTTGATGGACCAAGATTTCCATTGATATATTCCTTTAATTTTCTTTTAACCATAGATGGTGATAGATATTTGACATTCATTTTGATAATTCTTGTGTAAGCTGTATGACATAGAAGGGCATTGCTTCTTCCCGTTTTTTCCTCGTTTATTATTGTTCTTGGACTAAGAACAGAAGTAGAGTGCACACTTTCCATTGTAGTAATTTTACTGATGAACGAACAGTAGCAAAAAGTTTACATTTCACTTGGCTTGGTCCTCAGACTATTTGTACTATTATATTGATATTGTTTAAAACAGAAGAAAGCTAGATTAGTATAATCTCCTGAAGAAGAGTTCATACCCAGTTAACAAGACTGTGGTGTTTTTTTGGTCCTGTGCATTGACCAGTTGACACATACATTATTTGGGAGTTCTACAAATGATGCCCTTTTTTCTTGTTTTCCAGAGATACAGAACAAATCCATATTGCTGCAGCTTGTGCAAATTTTCATCAAAATTTCTTAATTCTTTCAAAAATCACTTGACTCGCTACCATGAAGATGAAATGGATCAAGAGATAGTTGTTCCTTGTCCAGAATGTTCATTTGCTTCGCAGTCTAAGATAGTTGGAAAACACCTCCGAATGTTTCACTCCAAGAAGAAAATCCAAAACTATAGTGTGAGTGGTGGTATGAGACAATTCCGGAATGATGCAGTAAACTTTGTATGCCAGAAATGTCAATTTAGTGACATGCTGTACTACAATACAAAGAAACATGTATTGGTAAGCCATTTTCAAAATCTAATAAGCGCATATTTTGAAGAGAGGCCTGATGAAAGCGAAGAGAACTTTACTGACCACTATTGTAAAAAGTGTAATGCTTTTGCAAATAGCCGGGATTCTTTAATATATCACGTCTTAACATCTGAAGTACATAAAGATCTGGAGAACATATTGGGACGTGTAATTTCAGTTCAGCCTAAAAAAACAGGACAAACAAAGTCGCTGCAGATTATCAATATTGCTCCCAAGCCTTCTACAACCGGTAATGTTTCACAACTGATTCCTACCTCTGTAGGATCAAATTCTACATCACGTTTTCAGCTTTCACTTCCATCAGTTAATCAGAATCAAAATATGGTGTCAACAAAAGCAGTTCATAATATGGTTGCACCTTTGAATGTTTCAGGTAGCGCCAATAGTATGACAGCTTCGACTTCTGCTGACCAGTTACATATTGCCCTTCTTTCTGGTCCTCGCCCAGCAAATCAGAATAGTGTTGGTCTTCAGCCTGCAGTTTCCCAACCAGTCTTTGTTTCTCATCGTTTCCCCTTAAAACAGCCAGTAAGACCCAGAGTTTTTTGCCTAAATCAACCCACACGAAACATAAGCAGAGCTGTTCCTCCAGGAGTCATTTCTTTCACTCGACCTATCAGGCCTACTCTGCTTCCTGTAGGTAATCAATCAGTCAGAACTATCAGCAGTCCAATTATGCCAGGGCCTGGAGCTATTCCAGTTAACAGGCCTTCGTCACCTGGGATCCTTGCCATAAATCAGCCTATTGGTAGTGGGCCTGGAGTTCTTCCAGTTCCCCAAACAATTACATCGGGAGTTCTTCGGTTTAACCATCCAGTCGCACCAGGAGTGCTTCCTGTAAACCCATCTGCTGGACCTGGGATTGTGCAGTTTAATCAGCCTGTTACACCAGAGGTTCTTCCAGTAAATCAGTCTGTTAGACCTGGAGTGTCTCAGAATGCTACTTTACTTACCACTGGACCTGTGCTCCGACAATTAATTCCAACTGGCAAACAAGTTAATGGAATACCTACATACACTCTTGCACCAGTTTCTGTGACCTTGCCTGGGCCACCAGGTGGTGGGGCGGTAACTGTTCCACCACCTCAGGTACCTGTTCAGTTCATGCCATCTGTCCCAGTTGCCCAGCTTTCTCAGGGTCCTGCTACTGTACCATCCCCTGTCGCAGTAAGTTCTACAAATACTCTTACCAAGACTTCTCCAACCAGTACTGCAATGAATCTAGTTCTCAAACAGGCTAAGCAATGGAAGACTTGCCCTGTTTGTAGTGAGCTTTTCCCATCAAATGTCTATCAAGTGCACATGCAAGTGGCCCACAAATGTAGCACATCTAAGACGGAGGTGACTCGTGAAATAGACAAAGTTGCTGTCTGTGCACCTTTTCTGAGGTGGCTAAAAGACAAGACAGTGAGATGTTTTTCTTGTAAATGCTTTCTAACTCAGGCAGAGCTTTTAAAACATATTTTTATCCATGGGTTAACTTGCCTTTTCTGCACCAGTATTTTCTATGATTTAAAAAGCCTTGTGACTCACACCCAATCTGTGCATAATGGAAAGAAGGAGCTGCACTCAGATTACAATGATAAAGGGTTTCAGCTAGCAAGTGATTCTGAAGGTCATCTAGTATTCCCTCATTTTGACTTCAGTATAACTTCAAAAGAACTTTGTGAAAGAGAAGTACATCTTGTTGTACTTGCTGGTGTAAATTCAAGAACACTTATTCCTTTGTATATCAAACTGCAACAAGAGGATGCCGAAACGAGCAGAGAGAACAAGAAAGTTTCTACTTGCCCTTTTTGTTATGGTATTTTCACGAACACCGATGCTTATGAAATGCACTTGAAAGAGCGGCACCACATCATGCCAACTGTGCATACCATTTTGAAGACTCCTGCTTTTAAATGTATCCACTGCTGTGGAGTATACACTGGCAACATGACTCTAACAGCGATAGCTGTGCATCTGCTTCGATGCCGGAGTGCTCCTAAGGAGACCTCGCCAGCTATGAAGATGCAGGTTGACCTTGATGAGAAGCAGGATCTACCACTTATGAATGGGGAGAACCATGAGGATGCTTCTCTTTCAGCCAAGAGGAAACAGTCTGATCATCTTTATGCTGCTGCTGTTTCAGAAGACCAAAGTGATGAGGATCCGCCATTCTTCATTATAAATAATGGTACAGCCCAAATTCCAGTAAAGGAGGTGAATTGCGTGCCTTCAAAACGACAAAAGTCTGATCATAAAACTGAAACCAAGGGAGAGACTTCAGTTGAAGATCTTAATTTGCTGGTGTTGAATCCGAAGCCATTCCAACAAAGCTCAAATGAAGTCCAAAAAAGGTTTCTTGCAGATTATTTTCACAAGAAGCCATATCCCAGTAAAAAAGAACTAGAATTGCTGTCATCCATTCTATGTGCATGGAAAGTGGATGTTGCATCATTTTTTGGGAGAAAGAGATACTTTTGCCTCAAGGCAATAAAAAACTTTAAGCCATCCGTGCTTTTGGGCTTTAGTATGTCAGAACTTAAAAATGTAAAGCACAGTTTGAATTTAAAATGTGAATCGGAGGATGTATAATTTTTTCTTTAAAAAGTAATCCTGATATCAGGCAACCAAGACTGCACATTACATCAGAAACTATTCCACTGAGTTTTTTTATAATATTAAAATATTACTGTTCTTTGGTTACATTTGCATATAGTAGTAAATTAGAATTACAAAAAAATATCATTCACAAGCATTGTTACTTTGCCTAATCAGTCCTTAGTTCTGTCCATCACTAACATTGACTATAACAAGAAATCAGCAAGAAAAAAAAAAGCTTAATGTCAAATTTAGACTCAAATGTAGACCTTGCTTTTGGCTCCCAAATCAGCTGACTTAGATGCCTACTTTGAATTATGGCTCATTAGATGTGTAACAGTCATGAATCTTAGTTTTGCCACATGAGAGGTTTTTTCGTAAGCACAGGTTACTGTAGTTATTGATTGGTGGATGGTACCAAGGTTGAGTCACGGCAATGAGCTGCTCCTGAATGATAGATTTTTTTTTTTTAGAATCATAGCTCACTATTTTGTGTGAACACAACACAATCAGTGCCGTGGGGATGTATTTAGGAATACCTGAAAATCTAATTCCTTTTGTTCTGTTTTATTCCCTTGCTTATGATGTAGTTTTTGTCCATGGAATTTTATACAATTGTGTAACAAATTTATAGTTTTTTTTTTATTGTTTCTAAAAAAATAAAGTGTATAGTTTTGGTAACATATCAAAATTGGTTAGATGATTACAGTGTAATATAATCATCTTTTCCGTTTAAAATTTAAGACGCTTGGCTTTTAATATGACCTTATCACACTTAAAAATGTTCAAACTTGGCAGTTCATAGCCAGTACCAAATGCAAAAATACTGATATTAAAACACTTTATTTGCTCCTGTAGGTACAATGGTACACATGAGATAATTTCAAATGGTATTTCTGAATTTCTCCTTAGTAAGAAATTCTAGATTCTTATAGATGTGCCATTGTTTTTCTGTACAGGCCCGGTCCCACTGGCTGATGGACGCAAAACGTATGCATAAAGGACACAGCGGACGAGCAAAATTTCGGGGGTGGCTCCATCCGTTTTCATCCGCTCCCAAAATTGGCGAAAATTTGCATAAACAGAACGGAAAAGAACGGACGTGGGTAGTATGTAGCGGGGATGTTAAACGGATGTTCATCGGAAGCCTAGCGGATGAAAGCGGATGGAAGCGGATGACACCTCCGAAGGGGTTCCGGGGGAGAATTTTGAAGCGGACGCATAACGGAAGGGGCAGATGCATAGCGGATGAAGCGAATGCATCATGGACACCTATAGGAAACAAAAGGGATGCCGCGCGGATGTATATCGGATGCAAAGCGTTCACTGCGCATGCGGGGGGTATGAATTGCATCTGCTCCACGGATATAAAAGGATGCAGCACGCATGCAGTCAGCATACAGGGGAAAGACGTGCTGCCACATACATCTTGCAGGAACACCATGGTTCGTCAGTCAGGCAAGAAGAGGAAGCCCGTGTTTACTCGTTCAAGCCCTGGCAATGTGAAGAAGGCCAGAACCAGCATCCCACCCCCTGGCACTGACTCTGAAGCTGCTGCTGCTGCTGCTGCTGCTGCTGTTGCTGTTGCTGTGGTGGACCAACCCCAAGCCCCTCAAAGCCCTGCTGCTCAAGCCCCTGAAGGCCCTGAAGAATCTCCAGAAGGTCCTGATGCTGAAGGCCCTGCTGAAGCCTCTGCCAGAGGGAGAAAGAGGCAAGGGAAGGAGAAGGGAGAGAGGAAACAGTACACCGTTTCTGAGGAGCATGAGAATGAGGTGCTGGAATGGCTGAGGGAGAACGAGTACCTGTGGAGAAAGGGCCACAGACTGTATCGGGACACCAAGAAGAAGCAGGCAGCTTGGAGAGACAAGGCAGAGAGCCTGGGGTACACTGCAGAAGTACTCCTTGGATGGTGGAAGCACATGCACACCTGGTATGGCAAGCTACACCTCAAGAAATCCGGGCAGGCCGCTGTCAAGCTCACTGACCGGGAGAAGTACGTCATGGCCAAGTGCAGTTTCCTGGAGGGTGAGATCCGCCACCGAGGAACAGCCCCTCTGAGACCCTTCTCCCTCAGACAGCCCACAGACAGCCACTCCTCTTCCAGCCAGGAGCCAGCTACCCTGTCCAGGCAGGTGTCTTCAGAGGGCCCTACAACACAGACCCCCTCGACAGCTGCACTCCCTATGCCGGTGGACTTGGAGGATCCCATGGAGGATGACGCCCTGCTGTCACAAATGGAGGAAGAAGTAGCAGCCACGAGAGGCCAACCCACACCCACCCCCAGCGGATGCAGGCAGAGAGGCAGACTGGAGGGCCAGGACTACAATGTCCTGTTGGAGATCAGGGACACAATGAAGACCAGCACAGAACTTCTCTCTCAGCTGGTTGACTTGGACAGAGCATCCTTGGCTCGAAAGCCCTTCGTCACCTACGTGAGCCAAACCTTGGGGGACCTGCCCGAGGCCGAGTACCAGGTGATGAAGCAGAAGATCACAGCACTTCTGCACAACCCTCAAGGCCCAGCTGAAGCTGCTCCTAACCGGTCCAGGTCTGCTCTTCCACCCCAGGCGACGTCACAGCCCTTCCACGGTGGAGAACAATTGATGTTCAAGACCAAGACCAAGGGTGATGAGGTCTGTACACCACGGCTGCTGGACTCATACTGAAATCCAGATGATTTTCTCCCTTTTAATAGAAAATATCGGTTGTCCGCTAGGTGTCCTTCTACATACTCTAGACATACTCCAGACATCCTAAATATACGAGATGCATCCCAGATACAAATGTTTTGTCCGTTTTTAATACTTTATATACAAGATGCATACACTTACATCTTTTCTATATCCGTGCTACTAATGCTATGTAGACGTTCCGTGTACCTTTTGTTTCCTCCCTCTTTCCGTTTTCAGCTGCAGCGGATGTGAGTTGAGGGGATGGCCAGAGGATGCAGAGAGGATACAGTGGACATTTAACGGATAACGGACATAGAACGTTTGTTGCCCGTATATGTTGCGGATGTACATCGTACGTGGCGGAAAGTTCATCCGTTTAAAAAGTTTTATGCAGCTCAAAACTTTTTGCGCGGATGAAATTGCAGTGGACAGATGCTCAACGGATAGAACGTATGAAACACGTATGCAATGAGTACATAACGGATGCATAGCGTTTTCCAACGGATGGCAAGCTTTTTTTGATGTTTTACATCCTCTTCACATCCGTAAGCGCAGTGGGACCGGGCCTTAATCTTGATTTCCAAGTATTGATAATGCATCTTGGATTAAATAAAGTTAGGAGCTATCTGTTCAGTTAAGATGTATTTGTCTTCATCATATATCCCCCAAATATGCTATTATAATTCTTAATTATGCCATTCTTGCTAGATAACTCTGTGAGGTGAAGATGTCCAGGTTCAAAACATTGATGTAGACTAAAATGGCTATCGAGCTAATTTTATTTAATGCTATAGCTTGCTGTGAGCATTCTAGTTTGCCTTTTGATCCAGAAAGGTATAGGTATTGCATTCATGACTGTTAATCCTTTTTACTGACAAATAGTCAAGAGCAATATTGGAAATAAGTTCTTGAACTTTGCTATATTGCTGAGAATATTATCTTGGAATATGGGATTAACGGCAACTTCAGCAATCTAATGTGGGAATATTTGCATTGTGACTGATAATACAATATCTTGGATTATGATAATGGCAGTATGTGAAAGAATGCTTGCCATTTATAAGTTTAGGATTTTTTTTCTTCAAAATGCAGAGTGAAAACTTCTGTCATAGTGGTCAATGGTTTGATACTGCAAATAGATAATAGTTTTGTCTAAAATATTCAAGAGATAAACCTGGTAGACATTTTAAAACAAAAGGCTAGGGCTGTAGCAGTTTTATTACTACTTTTTAAAATATGTTGGGGTTTGGATGATCGAACAGTTTCCAGGTCCGGAAGGCTAGTCTTTAGCCGCTAGAAAATAATTAGCTATTAATTTGAACAGCATAGCTTATTACTGCCCTATCAGAAAACATTTGGTGTCAGAGTTTACAGTGCATTTTAGTTATTTAAAATGTTTCTTATGGCAAGACTTGTTTGATGAAACTGCATGTAAATAATTGCAATTTAAGCACTTGCATTGCAGGCTGTTAGATTTCTATAAATGGCAGAGAATTGTGAGAGGATTTACTGTTTTGGTTTCTGTTCTTTCTCGAAGCCTCATTTTCTAGGAGTTATATCAAGGTAGACATATTTAAATATAGTTTATTATCACTGGAGAAACTGAAAGGTCACACCTGTACTAGCACTGATAATTATATAGCAGGAATGAAGAACTTGGAAGACCTGACCCCCCAAAGGCAAGAATAGCTTTCCTGGCTCTCACTTCATTTTCCAGGGTTATTGAGAGAAATACTAGATTCTGAACTGAGTAACATTGTCTAAACCTATACACTGTACAAAATAAAAGCACTGCAGCCAATTAAAGATAAGACAATTACCTGCTCTGGAAGATGGTAGACTCCAAGGTTAAACTGAGGGAAGCTTCAACTGCTATTTGGTCAAAATTTATACAATATATAGTTTTATTTTATAACAGGATAAATACACTTACTGGGTGTCATTGCTATTGTTATTTTTAAAACTACTTCATAATTGTTTTTCTTTAACCAACATTGGAAACGGGAGTTCTGCTTTTGCTTAAGAGATTCCTGCATTTCATTTTAATTATTTGTATCCCACATTATTTTTACAAATAACTCAAGGTGGCAAATATATCTAACATTCCTTCCTTCTATTTTTCTCACATCAACTCCTCTGTGAATTGGGTTGAGAGTGACTTGGCTGAAGGTCACCCAGCTGGCTTTCATGGTAAAGGCGGGATCAGAACTCATGGTCTGCTTTCTAGCATGACAACTTATCACCAAACTGGTGTTCATTTCTTTGCAAGTATTGGCTCATGGTTATGGAGAAGCAAAATTAATACAATGTGGTATCTGTGAAGCCAAACATAGCTTTTGCATCTGTGCTATATTGTAGTAATTTAGAAAAAACTGCCTCAATGCTTAGCTAATTGGTGGGAGCTCAACCTAGCCAGCGGCAAGTTGCTTCCTTTTAACTACTAAATTTTCAGTGACGGACTGGCCCTCCAATTGGCTGCTTCATTTTTAAATAATCATGAATTATCAAAACAAACAACTTACCTGGTTGCAGGATATTTTTATCTACTGTTTGTGTCAAGTGATAGTCCTCTCATTTATTGATATTTTCATTCCATTAGAATAGACATTTCATGTCTTTGGCATCATATTCTTAAACCAGGTACTCATTATCCTTGTTCACTTCACACTCCAGATTTTGGGCAGGATTACGAGCACCTTTCTAATTACTGATAATGTCTTTGGTTCTATCTTAATGATGGCATCCACCTTCAGTTATGTACCTTGCTAGTAATTCACAGAGGAATCCAGAGACGACACTGAAAAATCATCTATAATAGTTTTTTGAGCAGTCATCAGTAAAATCACATGATCCACTTTTTTCCCCTACATTTAGTTTACTGATTTAGGAGAGGTTGAATAGTTTCTGATGTACATGCCGACATTACTACTTTATCATGTACCATATCATCAGATACAATGAACAGTTGCTTCTGTGTAAAAGGCTATATGGTCAGATCTGAAAATGAAATGACATGCTTCAATTTGTACTTATACTAAACATGGATGTATTCCCCTTGAAGTAAAACTTTAAAAGCCTGAAATGATTTATATTGTTACCCTTAGTAAGTGTAAATTCCTAAAAAGTAGAATTCGGATTGTTCATGATCATGTTGATTTGGTAATGAAAAGGCCAAATGAAAAAATACACACCTCCCTAATCAATTTACTTTCCTTTTGTTGAACTAGTACTTTCATATATGTCAATAATTCCAAGAAATATATATAGATAACGAAACATCTGCAAGCAAATAACCAAGTTCAGAGAGTGCCAAGAACTCTCTTCAATGAGGTATGCAGCCCAGAATTAATGGGAATTGAAATCCAAAATGAATGCAAATTTGTCTTTCACAATTTAAGACTAGAAATGATTGGCTGATAATATGGAGGTACAAGCAGAAAGAGCTGATTCCTCAAATTACATTATATAAAGCTTTCACATGCTCCTATGACAAAGCTGTCCCTATCATAAATCAGGTTACTACTGGCTTACATAGATGGCATATACTAGTAAGCCCCATTTCATTTTATATCAACATTTTGTGAATTATGGTTAGGCAAACTTCAGAATAAGAATAGTTCTTGGAAGAAGTTATATTCTCAGTTAAAAAAATGTGAAAATCAAGGTCTGTAGTCTTCTGTTGACAAAAAGAAGAAAACTTAGTTAAAATCTCTCTTGTCCCACAAATCCATAGTATATATCTGTGGCAGGGACTGCAGGACTTGGTTATTAATACTTTTTTTCCCTGCCATCTTAAAAAAAGCCAACCATCTTGTCACACAGTTTCTCATATGCATTTAGAATCTTAGGATGGCTTTGTAAAGATATGGACAACATGCTTTAAAATGGCATTTTAATCTAAAAAATTTAAATGCATAATTACAAGTTAACATATAAATGCTTTGGTGATCAAACATTTCACATTTTATATAAAAGGATATTCATGAAAAAAATTATGAAACAGTTGCTTCTGCAACTTAGTAATCTACATATTGCTATTTTTCTTGAATATACAGCATTTCAAAGAACAAATTTGCTTTTATTATGCTCAACCAATGGATTTCTTCTTGCTGTATTGAACAGGATCAAATTACCATCAATATATATATTTGATCCTTATTGCACTTCTGAGTACTATTATTTCAAAAATATGCCTGTGGTACAGAGAAACACAGTATATCGATTTTCCCCACTTATTTCTCTTCACATATAGACTTTGTTAATCTTCAAAAGAATTTAGCCAGAAAAGCATGGATGACAGTTTGATACCTGACTGTAAAATCTTTCTTACTCTAGTCTTATCCTAGGAGAGAAGGAAGTACAGAATTATATAGGTCAGTTTTTCTGAATTATTCTGGCTAAAAATAATGGCTGGAAGACTTTCCTGTGTATCCAGTCCCTCCCATTTGTTCCCTGTCTAATCTAAGAGGATAGTGTTAGACTTGCTGTTTATATCATACTTCCTTTTCTTGATAAAATAGGTGCCACTTAAGGCTTTATATTAGACTGTGCTTTAAAATACTAGTATATTATTTTTACAAAAAATTCAGCCAAAGTAAATACGCTTGACAAACTGGGACACAAGAAAGGCACCGTAGTTTTCCGGAAAAAAGTGCAGCAACAACTTAAAGGCCAGCATGAATCTTAGTGATAATACTCTCCTTTACATGTTACCACTTCCAGATAAATCACATACACTGTCCTTGATCAAGACAAGGAAAGTAGTCTTCAGTCTTGAAGAGATCAAGCGGCTCATACAGAGGTTGATTCTGCCTCGATGATGATTTCTGTAATGAAAATCTATATCAAAATACTTGTATACCTAACTTTTAGAATCTACAATTTAACAATTTTGAACAAAATGCCTCTCTTAAGTTTGGGTGTCATCCATTAAAGCAGATTTTGAAAAGATCAGAACTACATTTAAATTTCAGTGTACATAAGGGATTTCTGGACCAAATGATAGGATCTGAAAAGGGAGTCAGAAATTCAGCCACCCTTTTTCATGGAAAGTCTGCTAGGACTTTTACAACATGAAGAGCACAAATGAAAAACCTCTCTGAACCAAGAAATGAGCTATGCCATGTGCAAGGCTTGCATAGATGCCTTAGGCATATTTTACAGCTTTTTTCATCCACCTATATGCTAACTTACTTCATGTGGAAAAACGAATCCAGCCATTTCCTTCAGATTATCCCACTTCCTCATCCCAAACACAGAGCCAGGAGATGCATGACAGATGGGGTCAAGAAGGCAAGATGCAGATGCAGAAGGCAAGCCTGTCTTCTCACACCCTTGTTAGCTGTTGCCTTCATAGTAAATGATAATAGTAACTTATGAAACAGTAGAGGAAACCCCCCCCCCAATCCATTATTAGTTATAAGTTTCCTTTATTCCTGATTTAATTGGAGCTATCCTTATCTTTTTGGTAGATAATCAGGTCAGTGCCACGCAAACATGCTCAATATGTACAGATGATTTCAATGCTGCAGTTGTCCAATAAAAATATTTTAAGTGCAAAGGTAAACATACTGAACAAACAGGCAAAGGTAAGCCACTAGCTACAAGAGGTTTTAATACTTCAGGATGGAGAACCTTTCTATGTTTATTCCCTTTATTTGATTTACTCCCAAATCAGTGAATTGATTTTTGTCCTCCAAAGTATTTATTTCAGGCAAGTATCTTTACACAGCTTTTCTAAACACGTGTAAGCTGCAGAAACAGCAGTTGAGCAAGATAGCTCATGTAATTGCATCTTCTTCCACATGGTGAGGTTACTGACTAAGCCAAAAATCTCTCTTTATAGAGGACTTGAGATGTATAATTTTTGATGTTTGAGGTCTAACTTATGGAAAGTTAGAAAGACCATGTAGACAAAGGCAGCCTGTCAACAGAACTATTTGTTATAATTGTGGCTGCTGAGGGCAGTATCACATAGTTTTATATAACTAGAAAAGCCGTATGGTATACTAGCCACTCTCCTTCACAAAGGTGATCATCAAAAAAGGTAAGTGAAGTGAGGTGTGTGTGGGGGGGAGGCTCAAGGATGTGGGATTCGTGGGGCAGGAAGCAGGCCCAAGCTCTAAGGGAACTCAGCCAGGAAGAAGGTAGGTCCAAGGGACTCACTTGGGTGAAATGGAAAGGAAGAAAAGCAGCTGCAGGCTGCAGCATCTTTGCAATCAATTGTAAGGGTGAGCAATTTGCCAAGTGCCCAAATTTTGCTCATCTGACCATAGAGGCACTGAAGCGGCTGTAACTGAGTAAAGGTTGTTAGTCCCTTTGTTCAGTGCCATAGTAATTTAGAACAGTCACTGAAGGAATATTCTAAGTTGAAGACTATCTGAATCGCCCTATATACAGAATAAGTAGCATGATGGATGAAACAAGCAGACTCATCCAAGCCCCTCCTCTAGAGGACAACAGAAGCAGGTGATCTGTTGTCCTCCGAATTCCTTTGTATTTATCTAAAGGAAGACCCTGAAAAAAATTCCTTTAAATAAACATTAAAATAATCATTTTCTTACATTCTTTGAAAATCTAAAATAATGATCTCACTGAAAGTTATTTTGGAAATTATTTGGGGTAAATGTATAATAAATTTATGAATTCCTAATAATTGATCATTCACCTTCAGCTTAGGGAAGTTATGCATCTAGATTTGGATCAGATTTGTTCCTGCAATAGAGATTCAAGAAATCTAAGGTTTCTATAATCTACTCCATAAACTAATTTCAATTTGTATCTCATATCTTTTCAACCTTAATAAAGAACACTTACATTTAAAAAAGGTGGCACGTTGATTGTGTACAACAATTTTTTTAATGTATTTGGAAAATTTCCAAGGTCTGATTCTGCCTTTGTGATCTGTTCCTCCATTCCGGCCACATTATTACCAATCATTTTTACAAAAGCCTGGTTTAAAAGAAAAGGAGAAAAAATAGCAATAACAGAGTGGTTCAATCTCCTAGTTTTGAATTAGAATACTGGACTAAAATACTGGAAAGAATTACACTTTCTTAGCAAAAAAAAAAAATAATCAACTGAATAGGTCAACTTTTCTCATCCTAGTCTACTTCACAGAATTGTAAGAGAAAAGGAAGGGAAAAACAGATAATCTTGAGTAATAAATTTCAAAACCTACAATTTACTTTACTAAATTAAATGGGTTATAAGTAATTGGATTTGACAGCAGCAAGCATAGTTTAGTCAAGAACTAGATCTTTGGAAGTTCAATTTAGTTTAGAAACATGAAAACATGATGCAATATAATGTCTGATTAAAACAAAAGAGAACCCGAGAACCACAAGATTCACTATATTTTGAACTTCTAATATAAAATCAGATGATTTCATAAAGGGTGGAGACATGTATATATGACAAGTTCTTCAGAATCAAGTACAGGTAGTCCTCAACATACAACACTTCATTTAATGACTGTTCAAAGTTACAATGGCATTGAAAAGAAACTTGTTTTTTTCACACAACTGTTATAGCATCTTTATGGTCACAAGATCAAAATTCAGATGCTTGACAACTGACTCATATTTATGATGGTTGCAGTATCCTGGGGTCATGTGAGCCCCTTTCGTGACCCTTTCACAAGCAAAGTCAATGGGGAAGCCAGATTTAGTTAACCATATTAAGTTAACAACTGTAGTGATTTCCTTAACAACTGTGTCAAGAAAGGTAATAAAATGGGACAAAATTCAATTAAAAATGTCTCAATTAGTAACAGAAATTTTGGACTCAATTGTGATTGTAAGTCAAGGACTACATGTAGAGATTCACTAAATTTGAAATACAAAAATGTATTTCTAGGAGAGAAAATTACATATTACTGTGGGATAATAATATGATTAGACTTATATGTGACCTGAGTCTCAATGAAACACATCTGTAAAATAAATTTCTGCTTTAACATTTTATCAAAGATACACGTGTTCATTAAAACATTGGGAAAGCAGTGTGAATAGAAGCATTCACAAATGTTTTTTTGCTGGAAGTATTTTTTTATATACCGGTAGATAATGATTAAGGGTCTGCAAAGAATCAATACATTGAATTATCTCTTGCTACACTAACATTATAAGACCTAACCTACAAAAGAAGAATGAAAGTAATTTCTATTAGCCTTGTAAAGAGAAAATAGTGACATTTGAAATACCTCTAGTTTGTCAATCTTTCTATAGAGCTTCTTCATTTCCATTGCCTTTGCATGAATATGTGGCACACTTTCATTAATTACTTGAGAAGAATCATTTCTAATCTAAGAAAAAAAATTACATACTTTACTGTTAACCAGCTTGGGAGAATAAGCTTTGACAAAATCTAACCAATGCACTTAAAATGGTACACAAACTGAATTATCTTCCCAAACAACGTATACAACCCATACAAGTTGATTTAACAGTTGTTGGTGCTCCATCACTGGAGGTTTTTAATAAGAGATTGGACAGCCATTTGTCCAAAATGATATCGGGTCTCCTGCTTGAGGAGGGGGTTGGGCTAGAGAACAACTTCCAAGTTCCTTTCTAACTCTTATTGTTATTAACATCAGGTTTAATTCTGATCTGTAAATGCTTCTAGATTTGCTAAATGTAGATTTCAACAGTTTACTATACGCTGCAGGTATGAAAAACGGGTTACAAAACTGCATACAAATCGGAATTGAACACCACTATTTTTTATTGTTATGACAAATCTTTAATGGTAGTGCAGTGGTTAGAAGGCAGTACAGCAGGGCTAAGTTACTGTTCACTGCCAGGAGTTCAAGATTCTCACCAGGCTCATGGTTGACTTGGCCTTCCATCCTTTGGAGGCCAGTAAAATGAGGACCCAGATTGCTGGGGGCAATATGCTGACTCTGTAAACCACTTAGTGAGAGCTATAAAGAACTATGAAGCAGCATACAAGTCTCAGTGGTATTGCTATCATCTCTTTAAAATTATTTTAAATAATTTTTAAAATGTTTAAAATTATCTGTGTAAAAGCATTTCTGCAGTCCTTTCATTTCAACCACAGGTCGCTTTCAAACACAGACGGCCTACCTCACACAGACTTTTTAAACACAACTCACACATTTTTTAGGTAGCATACCTACCATGTCCAGCATTCCCACAAACTCATCTACCCTGATCAATAAATCTTCAAGGCTCTTGTCCAAAGTCCCGATCTGCAAAAAAAAAAAAAAAAAAAAAAAACCCAAAAAAAAAAAAAAAGCATAAAAAATCAAAAAAAAACGGGGGGGGGGGGGGAGAACCCCAGACCTCCGAATAAAGTCAGTTTAATTTAGTTTAAGCTTTATTATCATTGCACCTCTTACAACGAAATTAAATGCCATCTTCAGTGTACATTATAACTATAAAACTAAAACACGAACACACGCCCTTCACATTCTATACAATTGCATTGAAAACCTGATATTGATTGCAGTCAATCAACCGGGGAAATGTGTGTTTGTGTGTGTGTGTGAGAGAGAGAGAGAGAGAGAGAGGCAGAGGAAAAAGGCAGCAGCAACCTGCGAAGGCCACCTGAAGCCACTTCCCGCCGGCCTCTGCTTTGGCTCGCCTGGGATTCAAAGCAATTTGCTACGAAACTGAACCACTGTTGGTGAAAACCGTTACGGCGGCTACCGGAATGCCTCCGAGAATGACCGGGGGGTTGGGGGGGGGGAGAAGTTTCCCTCACGACCGCCGCCGTCTGAAGGACGAAGTTAGGCGGGGGAGAGGGACGAAAAAGGGCGCGGGGCGCCTCCCGTCCGTTCACTCGCCTGCCCGGCTGAGGCGACCTTCTCGAGCGGCGAAGGGAGCAGGTAAGAGGCGTAATTAGCGGCCACCGCGGCCAGTAGAAACTCTCCGCGCGAAGTATCGCCCGGCGCCGCCTGCTCGTCGCCGATGCCGGAGGCGCTGCTGTGACTCTGCGAGACGTGGCCGCTGTCGCCGCTCGAGGAAGACGAGGTGGAGTGAGGGAGCGGCGGCAGCTGCTCAGGGACGGTGGCACAAGGCGCTCCGGCCGCCTGCGCCATCTCCCGCCCGTTTTCCGGGCCCCTCGCCCAGCCCGGAATCGGCCGTCTGTCACCTGATTCAGGGCGGTTTAAATCGGAGGCCTTTCGAAATGACAGTTTAATTGTTGCTCCCCCTCCCCTCCCCTCCCCTCCCCTACGGAAGCTCAGCGAGGACAATGTGAGCGGCTGGGGCTGCTCGCTGGCGTTTTTCATTCACGTTCTACTTCAGAGGGTGGAGCCAAAGCGAGTGTTTTGAGGTGAAGCATGTGCTTAGGTCACGTGGGAGAGATCCCGCCTCAAGGCGTCGCTCCTGGGATTGGTGGTGTTTTTTTGTTTTTGCTTTGCTTTCCCCCCCCCCCCCCCCCCCCCCCCCTCTGTTTATACCAGAGTTCTCCAACCTTGGCACCTTTAAAACTTGTGGACTTCAACTCCCACAATTCCTCTTATGCTGGCTGAGGAACTCTGGGAGTTGAAGTCCACAAGTCTTAAAGTGGACAAGGTTGGAGACCCTTGGTTTATACGATAGGGCCGTTTTTTGCAATCTCAGCGACTTGAACATATGCGGTGGACTTCAACTCCCAGAATTCTCTGCTGGCTGCAACGGTAACAGTTGCCATTTGAGCAAACACTGTTGGTTAAAGGGAAATAAAGGAGGTTTTTCTATTTTTCCTTTCGTGTCTTGACTTCTCAGAAGTGTTGTTTGTGTACAAATCTGTTGAGAGATGACAACGGTTATTTCAACTTGATTTACCCCAGTAAATATTAAGTATGAAGTAAATATTAAGTATTTTATAGCCTGTTGTTTTGTTTCTGCGAGAGACAGCAGGACTTGGCTGATGTTGAGATGGCTTGCTCAGAATTTGGACCCCCAAACTATAGCCCATGTGGGGGAATTTTTAAAAGTCTCCGGAGAAGTCAGTAGACTTTGCAATTACTAGTTTTTAAAACCTCTCATTTTTCATTCATGACTTGAGATGGTG
Organism: Laticauda colubrina; assembly: GCA_015471245.1. NCBI lineage: Eukaryota > Metazoa > Chordata > Lepidosauria > Squamata > Elapidae > Laticauda > Laticauda colubrina. The sequence continues at coordinate 75,683,643 of BLBF01000002.1, forward strand.
GGGCGCTTGTTAGGTACAAAACTAGGTGGGATAGCCAACATGTTGGAAGAATTATCCTTCTGGGTTCAGTTCCAAGTGGGGAAGAAAGACACTGGAAACATGGTGACTGCTTGGAAAGATGGTTTAATGGGATCGCATTCCTTGGGTGAAGAAAGAAGGAAGGGCCGAGATGCTGAAAGTGCCTGGGTTTTATACCCTCTGTTGGGATTTGATGCAGGGGCTACTCTGTAGGCTGTCCCGAGTCCCAGGCTTGGTTGAGACTTGCTGGATGGTGATGTAATGAAAGGGCTATGGGCAATTCCTATAGCTCTACCTGGAGATCTTTGTTATGTAAAATTGGCTGGCCTAGGCCAGAGTAAAGGGGGGGGGAATTGAGTTTCTGCTTCTGAGGTGAGTTTCTGCTTCTGAGTTTCTACTCTTTTTAGGGGAAATATTCTGCCTTTTTTTAGTATATCTTAAAATATTTCATTTTCCTAGGAGAGGAGTGGGTTTCAACTTCGAACAAACACTTTCAGCAAAATCGGAACTACCAGTAATTATCAGAAATGGCTCGATAGTACAATGAAATCAATCAAAACTTATGGAAAATTAATGAATTTAAAGCACTAAAATGAATTGTTCAAATATGGTGTACTGAAATATTGTACCATAGAGATACCAATATGCAAAATGCTTTAGAAAATATTCCCTAGTTGACCAAGACCTCTACTATTAAAATATGGAGTTAGATCAATGCTCTGGTCATTACCAAGTCAGAAGGCTAAAGAAATGAGGGAAGATTCACTGAAATATGGCAAAATAACAGAATAAAAATCAGTGATGGTTCTAAGTAACATATGCAAGCAAGCATAGTGGCCAACTGAATGGAAGAAGTCAATCTATGTTCCACTACCAAAAAAGAGAGTTAATAAGAGTGTGTAAATTATCATACAATATTCTTAATTTCATATGCTAGCAAAAAAAAAAAAAAAGGCTTAGGATCATCCAACATAGAGTCCTATATGGAAAAAGACTTGCCAGATGTTCAAGCTGGCTTTAGAAAATGCTGAAGAACAAGATACATTATTGTCGGATAATTGAGAAAGCTAAAGAATACCAAAAATAAGTTGATATGTGTTCCATTAATTATAGAAAGGCTTTTATTTATGTTGATCATGTCAGTTGTAGAATGTGACAAAAAATACAATTCTAGAAAGATACTGATTTCATGAGAAACACAAGGACATTGTCTTTGTGAAAGCACACACACACATAGACAAAGGCTCCAGTGCTAGGAAAGATAGAAGAAAAAGAATGACCAACAGAAGAGATGGATTCAGGTACAGTGGCAATAAATCTACCAATGGAAGACCTGAAAGGCCAGGTAGGGGACATATTGTCATGAAGAAAATCTATATAGTTACTAAGAATTGACACCAATTTGATAAGCAAAATAAACAAATGGTCTGTTATAAAACTGTTGAAACTTCTGTATTAATCCTTTGACTTTTAAAATGTGATTTAAACTTCATTGTCTAACAAATTTATTGCTTTGAATTCTCTGGACTACATTTTGAAAACACGTGACTGCAAAAAGTTGCTTTCAAAGTAATGTTGTTTGTGCATGTATAAATGGCTCATAGGACTGAAAATCCTTTGAAAGTAGTGTCTTGACATGCACAAGAATGCTATGAAGCATCTGTTTTCAATCATTTAAGGAGCTGTTTTTCCCAGGCATGCATGACTGCTTTACTTTTGCTAGTAAAACGACTGTGCATGCACTGATTGATGTGAAAATAATTGACAGCAAATTCCAAAGCAGCCATGTGAGCTTGGAAGAAGTGCAGCTTCTTTAATCCCTCTGGGTGAAAATGTAATGAAGTATATATCTGTCATTTTTGTAGCACATTGACAAACATCTACAGTAGCTGTGAAAACATGCTTGGATGCTCTGTTAACAGTTCATGGTGTTTACAATTTAAATAAAAACAAATGTAAATAGAGACTGTAAAACTTTCATTTGTATTCAGAAATATCAAGTACCCAAATTTTTGAATGGGTAGGAAGCATATAAATCTTGCATCTGAAATTGGATGACTGCTTATACATCATATATCAATCAAAAATAAGATTAAAAATAAAAGGGAAAATGAAAGATAAAATATGAGCCATGGTGGTGCGTTGGTTAGAATGCAATACTGCAGGCTGCGGCAGTTCAAATCTCACCAGGCTCAAGGTTGAATCAGCCTTCCATCCTTCTAAGGTCGGTAAAATGAATACCCAAATTGTTGGGAGCAATATACTGACTCTGTAAACAGCTTAGAGAGGGCTGTAAAGCCCTGTGAAGTGGTATATAACTCTAAGTGTTATTTATATTGCTATATATGGACGTAGATGGTTAGATTCCCCCTTTACTACTTTTTACAGAGAAATACAAAAGAAATAGGAACTAAATTCTACAATATCACAGAAGACAAAAGTTATGTTAACATGATTGGCAGAAATATTGGGAAAATAGTGAAAGACATAAGAGTTTGTTTAATCTTTTAAAGCAAAAGATAGGGCAATGATTCCAATTGTTAGAGATAAAAGATTAAATATGTAAAACTTCAAAGGAGATATATATATATATCGTCAATTTTTAAAATTCTACTCAGGGTGTACAGTTTTGCAAACCAGGTAATATATTGGTTGAGAATATAGAGGCTTTTCTAAATAATATAAATATATCACACTTCGATGATACACAAGAACAACTTTGCTCCACTATCTAAGATTAAACAATTTTAAAAAGGCAGGTGGTAAAACACCAGGAGGAATTGGGGTGGTATAAAACATGTATAGATCTTTTGGTGTCAAAACCTTTGTCAATTGTATGATGAGATAGCTGATAAGAGAACATATATCAGTGGTATTTAATTAAGTTTATATTGCAATTATACCAAAATCAATAAAAGCTCATACTCAGTATGCTGATTATCACCCAATCTCATTGATTGTTGATAGAAATATCTTAACAATATTGTTAGCAAATACATGATAGCAATTGATACCATTCTTTAGAATGATCAAGTAGGGTTTATAAAAACTAGGCAAACAGAAATATTAAGTTAGCTGTAGATATAATAGACTTGAATAAAAATCAAGAAAAGTTTGCAATCTCATTAAAATCTAAAAAGCTTTTGACAAAATATATACACAGTGCTGTATTAAAAAGGGTTGGATTTTGAATTTCATAAAATAGATCAAGATATTATATGAGGTACCCAAATATAATATATGAAAGGGCTAATGTATGTTTTCTGTTTCTTTCCCATTGTTTAGAGGAACTGGACTAGAATGTCCATTTCATCTTTGCTTTTTGATATTTATTTTGATACATGGAGCACTTGATTTGGTGTATAATATTACACAACATAGGCAGATTTATGGAGTAGTGCATAATTAAGTCAATTTTAAATTGGTTTCATTTCCAGATGACATTTTTATTCCGAAACCTTACACTTTATTCCAGAGCTGATGCAAATGAAAGGTTCCTTTAGTAAAACAGCATGAAATTCCAACTGGTCCAAATAGGAATTGATGCTTCCAGGTGAAAATTTGTTTACCCATCCATTTAAAGAATCTCAAGTCTGTATTTGCATCAAACCCTTTAAATATTTAGTCATGTATTTATAAACAGGTGTCTTCAGATATAGATAGGTAGAAGTTATTAAACCTTGCCCTTTGGGGAAAGGTGAATGTTCTCAAACATTATTCCCAGATTCATTTATATTGTGTGGGGAATTCCTCCTTAAATATCTGGAAAAAATATTCAGAAAATAAACATTTTGCTCCGAAAATTTTAGAGGGTTCTTCGATTCAGAGTATATTAGAAATGCAATTTCCAATTAAGATAGGAGGATTTGATTATCTAGATCTGGAGCTGTATCAAGTTTACCTACCGTCAAATATTAGATACTGGAAGCTGACAATTGGTATTAATTTTCCAATCTGGACAATTTTGGAATATGTACAGTATTTGTAACATGTTTGATTATTGCACATAACTGCAATATTTTCAGCTACAACCTCTGTTAGTTGTTTGGACCAGAAGCATTTTCAGTTTCTGAGACATGAGAAATATAACTGGTTACTGTTGTAATGACATTATTTTCTTTCTTTTTTTCAGTTGTATTTTGTTTCACTTATTTTTAAGCACTTGTTATGTATTTTTGATAATGTATGAATATATTTTGTTCCCTTTTGTCATTCTAAAAGCAGAAAAAAATTAATAATAATTTGAATAAAAACAAGATCAGAGCTGACCCATAGTATCACTGAAAATTGGTCACAATTGGAGAGCATCATCATACTTAAAACAATCTCACTGATGGGATTTTCAAAATCTGACCGTTCTATTCCTCTCTTATAGACCAGCCCATCTGGTTTGAATTAACAGGGTATATGAAACAGGAGATGAATTCCCTATTCATTTTCCTGTTCCTCTGTGAATGCCCTGATTTTCTCAGGTTGTCAGCTTCTTAACAGATTTACAGTGTGCATGAGGATCAAGGAAAAAAAGAAGGATACATAGTTATTGTTATCCAATACATAGCTATTGGATACAAACAATTTTTTTCCCATTTTTCTTTTGTTTAATAATATATATTGAAATCTTGTTTGTAAAAAACAACCCACCTATGTTGTAATCCCCCAAATAACAGTTATTGTGAAGATCGCCCACAACAAATAAATACTCAAGTTATATTTAATTCCCAACCATGTGTCAAAACAATATAGCCTTTCATCTCAAACAACCAGGAATGTTCCATGGACATCAACATAATAATTTATAGTGGGTAATTTTCGTTGAACAACTGGTAAGGCATTGCTGCTAGAACTTATATCACTGAAGCCTCCACTCCAGTTCAGGTGAGTCATTAAGAATTTCAAAATTTAGCTCCCCATTTCTGGAATTTCTTAACTGCAGCTATGAAATTGGAATTCTGAAATGCAACATATGGTAAATGTATTCAGCTCAGCAATGAGAACTAGTGAATTTTATTCCAAGTATGATAATAAATTATATTAAAACTTCAGCTCTGAAAGCTACCTGTAAGGTAAACAAAAGCTAGACTCTAAATTAAATAAACCAAGCCCATTCCTTTGGAAACACTTTAATACACAATCATATACAGTAAATAACAAAAACAGCTAAAAGTAGAAAAATACACTGTAAAACAATTATATTTTGTTTCTAGGCATCTCAGGAATATATTCATATTTTCTCTATAAACCATTTTAACAATTTGTGGCATTTCAGAATAGAAAAGCAGAGCTGAGAGCAAGACTCTTTTAGGCTTGTCTGTTATGTCTTACAATGCTGCTGGTATTTTAAATTTTTGAGGATAGGCAGCTCAACAAGGTTTAGAAAACAATATAGGTTTCCCCCCCAAAATAATATTTCAATTATTAAAGACTCAGTGAATTCATTTTAATTCTAAATCATTAGAGAAATTTAGTTCCCTTTTGTCATTCTAAAAGCAGCAAAAATTAATAATAATTTGAATAAAAACAAGATCAGAGCTGACCCATTATTTCTGTTACCTTAGAACGTAGATGTAATATGATTCTAAGTTCGAGTTATTCAGTACTGTTAGCAAATCAGAAGGTGAAATCAATGGTCACAAAAATGGGAGCATTTGTCTAATAAATATTTTAACAATAAAAATATAATGCACATCCCATATTATTGTGGTGCATTCATAAACTGGCATTCATGCTGCAACTTTTTCAAATAAACAGGAAACTCAAGTTTATGCAGTTTATCAATGACCAGCAGGGGGTGATGATTTAAAAATTATTCCAGCAATTCCTCACCCATGTAAGATTTTATACATACAGTGCAGACATATACAAACACAAAGTCATTTGGTCAACATTTCATTCCGAAAGGAGAGGGAGGAAGGAATAAATGCAGCATGCCCTCAACTATGGTCAAGATAGAAAGCCATTCTTTGAAGGCAGCTTTTCCAGATTTCGGTGCAATAGTCAATTTTTTGTGTAAAAAAAGCTAGGAAACAATTACCTAGTGGCAGAAAATAAGTTTTTGGAAGATAACCTAATTATTAACCTCTGAGATTAATTGATGAAGCAGAAATCATATTTACAATTTTTATGGGTTAAACAAGACAATATTTTTATGTCTAATCACAAAAATTGTCCTTCCTGGAAAGGAACATATCTCGCACATCAGAACATTTACGAGAGTGATGGTTCTCGCTCTTCTGCATGTAGATTGAATTGTTCCAGTAGGCACTTCCAGAAAGAAAGAAAACTCAAAGCATCCATTAAAGTGTTATCACAGTTCCATCCTCTTCAATGCCTCCTTTGGGAATAACTAAACTATGACGAGGATCAGTTTTTAAGGAACTAAGAATTTTGTGAATATTGCCATTGCTTTCTCGTCCAAAGCTGTTGTTGAATACTAGGTCTCTCTGTAGTCTGTGGCTAAGACTGTTGCCATTGATTCGGGAAAGGCTACTGGAAGGAAGACTGTGAGATTTTGGAATGGGCTGTGGTTCCAGGCAGCCTTCAATTACGATGTCAGCATCTTCGTCACTCTCCATTTCGTCAGGGTGGAAGTTCTGCAGGACATGAGAAGAAGGCAAACTGTGATGGCTGGCAGTGCTATCTGTAGACTGACCAGAGCTCCCAGACATCCGACTGCTTCTGATAATATTGTTCCTTTGGTTTGCTGGCTTGACTGTGATGATAAGATTATGGCTATTGGCAATCATCATATCTGTCACCTGATCAAGGGTTTTTCCTGCCACTTCTATCCCATTTACTTCCAAGACTTCATCATTGACAGCAAGCAAGCCTGTACTTTCGGCTAACCCCCCAGGAACCATCCGTGAGATGAAAATGCCAGGAACTTTTTCCAACCCGTGGGGAGTCACTCTTACACTGGTGCCATCACGAATATAAAATCCAAGTGGTTTCTCACACCCATGGCGATACAGTCGTACTCTTCTATGAGTTTCAGGCAGGATATCCACATCAATGATGGAAGATACCGGTCTGAAGTCCTGAGGCATGCTGATATTAACATGAGGACGCCGGCGAAGGTTGTCATTCCGGAGGGTCACTAGAACCTTCTTTTTCCTTGTTAAGGTGTTTGAACCAAAATTTCCATAATCCGCTTCATCTGCAAAGAGAGAGAGAGAAATGAATCATCATCATCATGTTTTAATGACCCCCTAATCCCTTTTGGGGTGGAGTCTGGATAACTGAATGGAGTTAGCAGAATGTTTAATGGCCGGATGCCCTTCCTGTCACCAATGGAGTTTTGTTCAGTAGATATATTTTCATTGTACCAAGAGAAAAAAATTAACACCTCAGACTCAATCCTCTGTAGACCATCTTCTGCAAGAAAAAGAGCCTTATCTCTAGCTTTCATAATACACCAACATTTAAATATGGTTGAAACATTGCTGTGAGAGAGATTGTCAATTAAAGACAGTGTTACTAATAAACATGTATTTTGGAATATTGGAAGAAATGTCCAGACTCTAGACTGAACAAAGAAAAAAGCTGCCAGTTGGTGATGAACATGAAGCAAGAGACCAAAACAATTTGTTTGATGACAAACATAATGTTCACTTGCTAGAAGAAACCCCCAAAATGAAATGTAATTTGTGGCCACTATGAAGAGAAAGTTAGAAAGAACAGCATGTATGTATGGCAGTTTACCACTCCTTCAAAGTCATATATGAAGCAACTGGCTAAGACAACAAGATTATCTTTTAAAACACTGTAGGCAAGTAACCGATTAGCAGGACTAGACTGATTGCCTGCCAGTCATCATTGATTAATCAATAATATATGAATTTGCAAAATGCACCACAGCACTATTGCTTTTAAGATATTAGTATTTCATCTCTAAGAGCACAAAACCGTATTTCAAACCCATATGTAATGCCGAATGGTTTTGTTAGTTATAGATTATTCTAATAAACACTGTGTAACTTAAAATACATAAGCATTTTTGTAAGCATTTTGTAAGGGCCGATGTTAAAACTGTTGTCAGTTTAAGATATAAAATATGTATGTGTAGGCAGACAAAAGCATATTTTAAAAGAGTCCTGGCAACCTGATGTTTGTAATATGGGAAAGATGCGCAACTGCTCCTGTCAATTGTAGGAAGCATCCCTTATTCTATTGTCTTTAAGTAAACCTTCATTCAAGGCAAAAATAACCAATTTATTTTCCATACCAGATCATCCTGCAGTTGCAGATGAGTAAGTCACCAAGAACTTTCAAAAAAGGCCTCAAACAGATCAACACTTCAAAGTGAAGATGAATAAAGCAGTGGTCGGGCCTGACATTTCAATTTAATAATACCACAATCTCAACAAAACAATGTTCATTCCATCCCCCACAAACTCCATGATGCAAAACTGAACCTCAAATGGGGGTTGGGGGGGGGGGGGCTTCCTTTTGCCAACATTTTCTCGGAAGATAACCAGAGACAATTTAGGCCTCCTGGAAGAAAATATTTCAATTTCCTCATGTTTAGAAGCAAGACTATTGAAGACTATAGAACAAAGAACCAGTGTCAGGAGACACAGGTGGGTTATTTTTGTAGGCACTTTATAAACACCAGGCAGAAAATCAATATGCACGATTACTTTAAAGACCTAAACATATAACTCATGATCTAGCACACCACAAGCAAGCTGTCAGGGCCAGAAACACTAACTACAGTTAATGCAGCTTTACATAAATTGTTTAAAAAGACCAACAAGAGACAGAAAGCATTTGTGCAAATGAAATGTCAGGTAAGCCATCTTTAACCAAACTAAAGGTTCAAAACTTATAGGCAACCCTATAAGGATGTTATAAGCAGACATCCTATTCCTGAGGATGTTTTCCTCAGCATGTCCAAAAAGTCCTATACAGTTATAATTTTTTTAGCGTGACTGGGAAAATGTATTAAATGCAAGATGTATGATCATATTAACTGTACAGTATATAATATTTAACAATGTTTTTCATTAAAATTTGGGTGGTCAACATTTTTTTAATGCAGCCCTAAATATTTCACTCAGAGTTTAAATTTGACTCTCAAGTTCATCTTCTGCACATGAAATAAGGAAAAAGGTGCTCATCATCAGTTACAAACTGTCTCTTTTAAACACACTGGACTTCAATTCCCAGAATTCCTCAGCCAGCCATTCTGGTTTTCTGGCCTAGGCTATGAGACAGCGACCTGTATATTCAGTTGTAAAGTGCAAGAGGCTGAATGCAGGAAATAGCCCAACACAACCTTCTCTCCTGACAAGAACAAAGCTGAGAAAGATGGTCCCCTCCCAGCCTCCCAGGAATCTGACATCAGAAATGTATGCAGATCCCTGGCAAGTATGACAGAGGTTTCCCGTTGCTGCACCTTCGCTTCCTTGAGGCCAAAGCCAAGATGAATACCAGGACAAGTTAAAGCAACTTGCTCTGAAGGTGGGGCTGATGGATTGCTACTTGGTAAACTGCTGAGAGTTCGAGATCCAGTTAAGCAACTGTGAGGTTAGGACACATCCATTTGTCTCCTGCATTGTTGATAATGTCCAGTGAAGGATGTTTCTCTTTTTGGAACAGAAGCACTACTTATCATCTGAGCCTCCTGAATTAGATTTTGATGATATCTGAGATATTCTTTTAAACATAAAGAGGACAAAAAACGGTCAAATTAAAACAATCTGAAAGTATTTGCGTAAGTTAAAGATATAGACGAGGTGATATAGACTGTTTACATCCCAAGATTTGTCAAAGGTGGAGGGACAGGTGTAACATAAATGCCACCTTTATTTCCCTGGAACTTTTTGCACTGAACAGGGTTTCTAAGCTCATTCAGGGAGCAGAGGGGTTTACTGCTGATCAGAGACAGCATGAGCTGGGGATTTACTGTATGTTTCTGAATCTATGCCCCCAGAAATTATGAGTAATAAATAAAAGTAATCAGAACCTTTTCACCCTGAGGATTTCTTTTTATTCCCATTTTGTATTCTATATTCTGATTATCCCACCAAATTGTTTTTCTTCTTTACTCCAATAAGGTCTGGAAAATAGTTGTGCAGGTATATCTTTAAAAACTTAAAAGTTTGTTGTAGTTCCTGAATGTTCTTTATCTGTTTCACTTTTCCCAGCCTGATGCTGTTGAGATCTACTGATCTACCATGTCTCCAACCCAATGCAAGAAAAGTGGCTTTAAGCACCATTTTCATTTTACGTATGGCCTACTACATGTAAATGCCAAAATCTGTGACACGAATGTAAACTTTTACAGTCTGAAAGAGAAGGCCAGGAGAAAAATGAAAAAAAAATTCCGGAAGAGCTGACTTTTTAAAAACATGACATCCATGCACACCCACACAGAGACAGACAGATCTTTAATACCAGAAGCACTGCTCTTCTTGCTTGGACAGCTGCTTTTCACAGGAATTGCCTGCCAGACAAAATACCAAAGTTTGGCCAGATAAGAATAGGTAAACAAGCGAGATTCCATAGAGAAATCAGACTGCTAGGTCTCATATAGGAAGAATTTGTTTTGGACCTGGAGTTTTCAGTCCACGCACACTCCTGGTAGATTATTTCCTCTGATAACATTGCAATGTTATCAATTGATAGATTGGAAACTATCAGAAACAGAAGTACTTCCACAAGGAGACACTTTTATTTCATACAGCTTTAAAAATGAAACAAGTCTTTAAGGACTATGGGATGCCCTCCACGCCATATTGTCATTTCTTGAATGCAACAATCAAAATAAATAACAATACCTCTTATTTTGATCATGGTTCCATAGAGATCAGCACAATGTTTTTATACAGCGATAACATTTGGCTGGGGAGCTGTTCCATCATTTCTCATAACATGATGGGAAAGTCAGAGATACAACAAATGTTTAAAGGAAACAGATATATAGTGAACTTTGACTTAGGCTGCTTCCTTTGGCCAGCAGAGATGTAAGCAAGAAAAGAACACAAAGTAGCATCTATCCAAGCCAATATATGCTGACCAAGTTTACCAAGGAGCTCTAAAAGAAACAGTTTTACCAAAACTTGACCCATACTGGAAACAAAACAAACAAACGTAGAAGCCTTTGGATTCTTGAGAAATTCCCCCCAAAAAAGAAAAATGACAAAAAAAGTTGGGGGAGGGGGGAAAAGGGAGAAAACACATGGTCAACTCTCTCACAGATTAATCTCATAGCTAAGTTCCACTGAAATCATCAACAAATCCTAAACAAATGAATAAACTTACTTTGCAATCAGCAGTACAAACACCCAAATTTACACTTGCTGGTTCACTCACTATTAATCATAAGCATTTTCTTCTCTGGGCACATCTTCATTTTTTATGATTTCCCATTTATCTCCACCCCCCACCCCCAAGCTCCTAGAGTGCTTCCTCCCTTTTTGTACAGTCTTGATTTTTCTTCTCCTTAGTGTCTCACTGAAATCACCTTTGCTTAAATCTCACTGGAAATCTTTCTCTGCTAAAGTCCAAAGGCTGCAGCTGTGAGTTCAATTTCTTTGACTGTCTGCTGCCTTTGATCTTTGATTTTTGTGATCAATTCTGATACTTTCCACAGGAGGAAGCTTTCTCCACTCCTCACTACTTGTTCTTAGAGTCTCCATTGGATCTGTTCATTGCCCTTCGTTCCTTCCCACATATTAAATGTTGAGTGATGTACTGTATATACAGGTAACATCCAACTTTTCTTCCAAGATCTCCCATTCTCATATAACTCTGGATCTTCAATAGCCAACCTGCTCTCAAGTTCTATTACCTCCTCTATAACAATATTATAGACATAAACTCCTTCTGCTTCACCCTGTTGGCCAATCACAACTCCCTTCTGAACCAAATTCCAAGACCAGTGGTCGCCAACCAGTGGGCTGAGGACCATTGGTAGTCCATGAGAAAATGTTGGTGGTCTGCAGAGAAATATCACCCCCAAAGCACCTCCCAAAGCAATTAATCCAGGCTGCGCAGGAACATAAGATTGCACCGCCCACATGTCCTGCGGAAACACAAGGCTTGCATCACTTGCATTGCGAACAACATGAGGTAGTGAGGGGAGGGGGTAAAGGGCACAGGGAAGGAACTTGCCCCACACACCTTGCCCGGCCACCAGATTGCTTTTTTCCGCTTCTTTCTTCTGCTTTTGGCTACATGCAAGGAAAGCAATAAAAATCTTTCTTTCTCTCCCCCAAACTCCACCAGAAATGAGTCTTTTGGACCCTGCAAGGCATCCTGCTCCAAGAGGCTGTGCTGACAAAGACTAATTTCTGGCAGAGTTTGGGGGAGATAAAGACTTCTGCTGCTTCTGCTGCTTTCCTTGCATGAAGCCAAAAGTCTCTCTCTCTCCCTCCCTCCCATGAGAACAAAGTTGGAGATGGTATCCTGAGATCCCAAATAAAGAATGATCAATTGGTAGGAAAACAGGATGGGGAATTTTCCTGCAGCCTTTTTTTGGGATTTTCCCAGGGTCTCTGGTCTGTGGGATTTAAAATTATGAGTTTGATGGTCCCTGAGGCCCAAAAGGTTGGCAACCCCGTCTCTCTTTTGTTCTCTTATTGTTTCTCTGCCCCCTCCCTACTTCCTAGCATTTCACTCTCAAATCATTAAGGTATGCTCAAGTTTATTGTCCATGATGAATTCTAGCTAGATGTCTAGATGAATCCCATGATGGGATTCTAGCAATTATCATTCCATACTTGGCTATTACAATACTAATGTTGATCAATAATATCTCATTATTTAGGGCTAAAAGCCCTAAGATTAGTCCTTTGAGTGCAATGCCATTAACTGTTTTCCCCCAAAGACAGGGCAAACCTGTATTTTACTTTATTTTAATTATTTAAAACTAAATTAAAAATGTTAAGAGGATTATTTCCCATGTTTTTAATTTTCTTCAACTTTTGCATTAAGCATTTTACTACATTATTAGCTAATTATCAAGGGGCTTTGTGGGTGGCAATTGAGATTTTGGGAGCAAACATGGCTCAAGAATCTCAGGTCGTTCACCTTGGAATAATTATTAAGATTTTATGTTGACTTTGGGGTTACTCCTTGCACTAGTTCAAATTTGCCCTTCTTTGGCCTTCTCTGTATTTTATTTTATCCGTACCCTTGAATCTACTCTTACAGATGCCAAGACTTCCTGTACTTTAACCTTTGCTCATCACTTGCTGCCTCTTAAAGGATTACTTAAAGGTAATTTGTGAAGGAGAATGTTTTGAAGCTGAAATAGCAAAGATTCATCCTTCAAAGAGATTTTCCAAAAGAATTAACATGTGAATTTCTGTCCCAAGGAGCAATGGTTTTAACTGGTGAGTCTACCTTTCAAGGCAACATCTGCTTTTTATAACTCATATAAATGCAGAATTATTATATTACTAAATCAGCACAAACCTGAACAAGATTGTAAATGCAAAAGATGGTCATAAGCCACCTTTTTCAGTGCTGTTATAAGTTTGAATGCTCACTAAGTGTACTGCTGTAAGTTGAGGAGTATCTGTACTTGTACAAGCTGTGTATATTTATTACTGTGTGTCCCATAGTCCTGCCTCGACTTTGATATTTCCTACTTCTACACTCTGTCAAAAGAAAAAGAGCTAAAATGCTACAAAGATAATATTCAAGGTAGGTTGTCTTTCCTTTGTTCAAGGGAAGGTGTTCAACCTCACTTTTTCTCTTCATTATCTTGACCATTACAAAACAGCCACAGTCATTATTAATAAGGTTGGCCAATGGCAAAACTAGTGAGTCTTCCAGAGAAAAATTGCATCCATGACTATTTCCTTTTCCTATCAGCTGAACATAAAGTTTGAGAGTAACCATCCTATTTCCTTTTCTGACAATTCTTATTATCTTTATAGTGGAAGTAGAGCCAAAATAAGCATGATACAGCAAGGGAAATCCACAGCTCTGTTCAAAGGGCGAGGAAAGCAAAAATAAAGTTTATGGAACTGACATCAGAAGATTTCCAAATATCCACTTCATCGTATTATCTAAAGATATTTGAAATCTTTCCCAATCCATCCTTGTACTCCAAGATGGCGTCCATGACAGTTGCCTTGGTGAAATGCTCTCGAATGGTTTTTTTATTCCTTTTATTATCTGCAATTATCTGCAGACCATCTGCTAAGAATTAGGCAATGTTTCCTGAAGGAACAACTTACTGATTTTCCACCCCCCACCTGTCTTTGCAAATGTGGAGATTCTAACCAATTCCCCGGTGCTATGGATTGCAGCAAAGAAAGCAAAGAAGTGACCACGCCAGAAGAGGAGACGAGGTAAACGAGTGGGAATTTTAAACAGACTAAGGAATAGGGGGAAGAAAACTCCTCTCCCTTCAATTTACGCTCCCTTCAATTTACGTAAATTAGTCAATTTACGCTGACTAATTTATGCTCACTGGCTAACAAGATGGATGAAATTCATTTCTTAAATAGATGGGATCCTGATTTTCATAATTCAACTGTTCTTTATTTTACTGAAACCTGGCTTAATCCACAAATTCATGGGGACAACACCATATACATCCCAGGATTTCGGACATTTAGATCAGACAGAATTGAAGAGACATCGGGAAAACAAAGGGTGGAGGATTATGTGTATATATCAAAACAGCTGGTCTCAGGATATAACTATAACATATAAATTTTCTCATAAAAACGTAGAGTCTTTACACATCAACTGTAAGCCATTTTACTCTCCACGTGAGTTCTCCTCATTTCTGCTAATAGCTTTGTATGTTCCTCCACAAGCCTGTGTAAACAAGGCATTACAAACTCTTGCTGATCAAATTATGGAGGCTGAAATCAAACACCCAGGTTCCCTTCCCATCATTTTAGGAGATTTCAATCAAACAAATTTAAGAAAAGAGCTCCCAATTTCCAGCATGTAAATTGTCCCACCAGAGGCAAAAATACTTTAGACCAGTGGCCCCCAGCCTTTTTGGTACCAGGAACCGGTTTCACGATTATTCATTCTTCCACGGACCGGTATCTGAATAACGCGAGACTCCACCGCCATCGGGATGGCTCTTCGTTTGAAGCCGCCCCCCCTTCGATGAAACTAAGGCGCGAGGATTCCTTCAGCACCCAAACGCCGTTTTCCAACCAAAAACCCGGAAGCACTTTCCAACCGAAAATCCGGAAGCAACCGAAAACCTGGAAGCACCGTCGAAACAAGATGGCAGCACCCAAGCTTTGTGGTCCGGTACAAAATGATTCACAGACCGATACTGGTCCGGGGACTGGTGATTGGGGACCCCTGCTTTAGACTATTGCTACACAGCAGTAAAAGATGCTTATAGGTCTTTACCACAAGCAGCCGTGGGACACTCTGACCACTGCATGATTCACCTTGTACCTGCTTACAGACAGAGACTTAAAACCATTAAACCAACAATTAAATCAGTGAAGACTTGGTTGGATGAGGCAAAGCTGAAACTCCAGGCCTGCCTTGATTGCACTGATTGGAATGTTTTTGAATATGCCTCTGCAGACCTAGATGAACTCACCAATATTGTAACATCATATGTTAGCTTCTGCGAAGACTTATGTGTACCAACAAGGAACCTGCAAATATATAGTAACAATAAATCTTGGTTCACAGCTAAACTTAAGCAACTACATCATTCCAAAGAGGAAGCCTACAGAAAAGGTGACAGAATGCTATACAACCAGGCCAGAAACATATTAACAAGAGGGATCAGAGCAACAAAAAAAGCTACTCTGAAAAGTTAAAGAATCAATTCTCAACAAATGAACCAGCAAACATGTGGAAAACTCTTAAAAACATCATTGGCTTCAGCAAACCTCCTTCCCAGGCAGAAGGAAATCAACAACTAGCAGATGACCTGAATGTGTTGTACTGCAGGTTTGAAAAGAAACTACAGCCACCTATCTCCACAACCCACATCTCAAAAACATCAACAACAGCCAAGCCTCCTATATCTGGCCCCAATCCATTCGGCTCACAACCTCTGGTGATCATAGAAAAAGAAGTGCAAGATCTATTACACAGACAGAAGCCAGGAAAAGCACCAGGAACAGACAAGATGACTCCTTCTTGCTTAAAAGTCTGTGCTGACCAATTGGCCCCCATCTTCACCTAAATCTTCAATAGATCACTAGAGATGTGTTATGTTCCTTCCTGCTTCAAACGTTCTACCATCATCCCAGTGCCAAAGAAGCACCATCAAGGAACTAAATGACTACAGACCAGTTGCTCTGACATCTGTAGTTATGTAAATCTTTGAAAGGCTTGTGCTGTCCCATCTGAAAACCATCACGGATCTGCTGTTAGATCCCATTCAGTTTGCATAACGAGCAAATAGATTGACCAATTATGCTGTTAACATGGCTCTGCATTACATCCTAAACACCTTGAATCTCCAAATACCTACTTCAACGGTCCTCTTTGTAGACTTCAGTTCAGCATTCAATACACTCCAAACACTCTTCTAAGCAAATTAAACCAACTAGCAGTACCTGAACACACTTGTAAGTGGATCATAAGCTTCCTAACAGACAGGAAGCAGCAGGTGAAGCTAGGCGGAATCACATCCGATACCTGTACAATCAGCACAGGGCCCCCCCAAGGCTGTGTGCTATCTCCACTTCTCTTCTCCCTATATACCAATGACTGCATCTCAAACGATCCATCTGTTAAAATACTGAAATTTGCTGATAACACAACAGTGATTGGTCTCATTGGAGACAACAATGAATCTGCATACAGACAGGAGGTTATACAACTTTCCTTGTGGTGTAACCGGAAGAATCTGGAACTGAATACACTCAAAAGCGGAGAAATGGTGGTAGACTTTAGAAGAGACTCTCCCATACTACCACCTCTTACAATACTAGACAACATAATATCAACAGTAGAGACCTTCAAATTTCTAGGTTCTACTATATCACATGACCTAAAATGGACACCTAACATCAAAAACATCATCAAAAAAGCACAACAAAGGATGTTCTTTCTGAACTCAGAAAGCTCAAACTGCCCAAGGAGCTGCTGATCCAATTCTACAGAGGAATTATTGAGTCTGTCATCTGCACCTCTATAACTGTCTGGTTTGGTTCTGCAACCCAACAGGACAGACACAGATTTCAGAGGATAATTAGGACTGCAGAAAAAACAATTACTACCTACCTGCCTTCAATTGAGGACCTGTATACTGCACAAGTCAAAAAGAGGGCTGTGAAAATATTTACAGACCCCTCATATCCCAGACATAAACTGTTTCAACTCCTTCCCTCAAAACGACACTATAGAGCACTGCACACTAGAACAACTAGACACAAGAACAGTTTTTTCCCGAAAGCCATCACTCCGCTAAACAATAATTCCCTCAACACTGTTCAACAATTTACAAAGTGTACACTACTATTACTGTTAATCTTCTCATCACTCCTTATCACCCATCACTCCCACTTGTGACTGTATGATTGTAACTTTGTCGCTTGTATCCTTATGATTTATATTGACTGTTTCCTAGTATGATTTGATTGTTTATTGTACCCTATAACTATCATTAAATTTTGTACCTTATGATTCTTGATGAATGTACCTTTTCTTTATGTATACTGAGAGTATTTACACCAAGACAAATTCCTTGTGTGTCCAATCACACCTGGCCAATAAAGTATTCTATTCTATTCTATTCTATTCTATTCTATTCTATTCTATTCTATTAACCTCTGTTACAAGGATGATAGCAAATGTTTCTGAAAACAAACTGAATTAACTAAGGAGCAAAACAATCCTACTCATTGCTTCTTAAATGAAGCTAAAAATTCATATATTGGGGGCTTTCTGAATGTATGTTTGCACTGTAGTAAAAATTTGAAAATTAATACTATCATCTCCGACCTAAGATCATGAATACAGCACATCCTGTAGGTATAGCAGGTAAGAAGTTTGATCAGGAGACTGCAAATTCTAATCCTGCCCTAGATATGAACATCAGCTGGATAACCTAAGGCCAGTCACTCTCTGAACACAACCTACCTCACAGGGCTGTTGTGAGAAAAACATGAAATGGAAGGAGTATTGTGTATGTTGGCCACCTTGAGTTATTTAGAAAAATAATAATAAAAATCAAATCAACCCATACCCTGGGTTCAGTGAAACTCACTGGGTATTCTGAACCAACTACACTCAATCCAATCTATCTCACAAGACAGTTGCAGGAATAAAATAAAATAAAAAATCCATTGTACAAATGGATTTTAGATTCTGGAGAAAAAGCAGGATATAAAATACTACAACTTTATTCTCAAAGTATTTTTATTTTATTGTGCAAAAGTTACATTTTACCTAGCCTAAATAAATAATAATCAAATCTCTGTTGCCTTGATACAAGCAGTTACCTACAACTGGTTGTGTGGAAGCAATCATTCACACAAGTAACATGTGGCTTTTCAAACTTCTCAGTTTGACCTTGGATTGAAATGTGTGTGGGGAAAAAATGATCTAGTGTTATCCTTCAGAAAGTATGCTGTTATATCTAGCCAGCCTTCTTCTAGCTAATATCCTCTGAGTGTGTGGATCCATTTCTATATCAAACATTCAAGAAGCCACTGTGCATGCTGGCTGTGGAAGATGGTTATTGTAGTAACAGATGGAGATGATATCACGATATAGCAATAATATCATGGAGTTCAACTGTTATAGAATTATGGACTTGCTTCTGAGAGTTGTACAGGAACCATTGGGAATGTAGCCAGCAAAATCGTGGCTTGCTGGGAAAACTATTGTTTTATCCAATGAAAGAATACAGTACGGTAAAAAAAAAAAACAGCCTAAAATGTCTCGCATTTTTATGAGTTTAGGGAGGTGCCTGAGCAATGCTCAGTATCAAATTTAGCAAGTCAGGAGATCAAATGCATCAGGACACAGCTGCGCCTTCGTTTTAATCAGTTTTACACAGTTGCTCTCCAGGATGCCAAGCTTTTTTTCCCGGACTGGCAAGCCAATGCATCCACCTGTATGTTGGAAGGAAAAACAGCCACTTCACTCCCAAGTGGGCTGGGTCGCTTGTTTATCAGCTGCGTCCTGATGGAATCAGGCATTCAGTCCACCGGCATCACTGCAGCATCTGACTCAGTTCCCAGGGGCTCTGCCCCAAAAGAAGAGCTGCTTCGGAGGAAGCATATGACGGGATGACTCCAGGGCAGTCCTGAAGCCAGACTCCAAAGATGGCAACAAGGAGCTTCATTTGGAGGCAGGCAGTTCATCATCCCATGTGAGGAAAAAAATGGGTACCCTTGAGCACTTTTCAGACAGGCCAAGAAATGCAAGAAACCAAGAAACTGAGAATGCAAGAAATCAAGGAACTGAGAATGCTAGAAACCGAGAACAAGGAAAAGGTGTTAAGTGGAGAATGAAGGATGGCGGGTGCCCTGGGTGAGCCCCTTGAGAATTCAAAGAGAAGGAGGGATTGGCAGTGGAATGAAAGAAAGAGAAAGTTATGAAGTGTCACACCTGTCAAATAATGTATTCCAGATTTTTTTGGGCACCCGTTGATTCCCATGGTACCTTCTCCTGAGAGAAGGTAGCTTGACTGCTTAGGTTTATAGCAGTCTTTTTGGGATTTTTAAAAAAATGCATATATATGCATTTATTCATATCTAATGGAAGTACCCTTTCAGTCTTAGCAAGCTAAGCCTCAGCTTGACTGCACCAGCATCACTGGCCTGATGTTTACATAATGCTAAGCCACAATAGTTGAGTTGGAGGATGTTTATGGAGGTACACTGAGAATTTTGAGAATGTGTTGGCTGTTGCTTGGATTTCTTCATTCATAAATGATTGTCACAGAGGATATCATGACTTGTACAAGCATCTTTCGACCAAAATTCTACTATTAGCCTTTTAAGCCACCCTCTTGCAATTGCTGTTTTCCTATGGCCTTTTTGAAAAAGCAAAAAGTACACTTCCAAGCAAAGCCTTGGCTACAGGCCTACATTTTCATTTTTTAAGAAATCCCGTGGGGCTCCAAGGAATTTTTGAAAATACTGTAAGTACAATCCTGAAGGCTTTTTTTTAATAACATGCCAACTTTCCAATTTGAAATAAGTATTTATTTGTCTCAAAATTTCCATTCCATTTTCAGGTGTAAAACCACTATAAAACATGCAGTGGTATCTCAGTACTCATCATTAACTGGTTCCAGGAGGTGTAATAATACCAAGTATTAGGAATACTGAAAAAAATTTTCATATCGGGAATGATGTACTGAGTCACAAGGCAGCCAACACCAGCAAGTTCTAGCTTGTGTCAAATATCAAACAAACAACGAGTACCAGGACAAAACTTTCATGCCACAATGCATTGAGTACCAAATTTGATGAGTTTCAAAGCAGTTGAGTACTAAGATACCACTGGTATCCTTTAAATTTTGATGAAATAGTAAGCCTGGTGGCTATTAGGGGAGATGATTACAGACTCTGCTGGTTCTTCATAATAGTAACTGTTGTCTATGGAACTTGGTAGGCTCCAAGTTCCCCATTCTGATTGGCCAAAAAGGCCATCCTCGGATTGGCCACTAGAGAACCAATCTGATTGGCCCACTTGACGGCGGGAACACTTAAAGTGGTGTCATTGGCCACAAGCCGCGGGCAAGCCACTATAAAAAGGGCTGCTGCGGCTTGGGTTGTTGTTCCGTTACCATTGCTTACTGTTCTAAATAAAAGAGTTGTTGTTGGAACCTGGTCTCGCGCAACTTATTTCTGGACGGAACACTGGCGACGAGGGTGGAGTCATCATAGAAGAGCGAGACTGAAGCACGTGGCAGTCTGAACTGAACAAGAGAGATGGTAACAATGTGCCGCCCGCACCATTCAATCCTGATGAGGAGGATTGGGAGTCATATATCGATCGCTTTCTGATGTTTTTAGAAAGCAATGAGCTGCAAGAGATATCTGACCAAAGGAAGAGAGCTGTCTTCCTTACATACTGCGGTTCGGCTATCTTTAAAATGGCAAAGGCACTAGCCAAAGCAAGAGACATCAAACAGATGACTTGGCCCGAGCTGAACAGAATGCTCTGAGCATATTACGCACCTGTGGTCTCCAACTTGATAAAAAGACACGAGTTCTACAAGAGAGACCAAAGAGACGATGAAACAGTTGCAGATTTTGTAGCCGCCCTGAGACACATCGGAGGAGCCTGCGAGTTCCAGAACATGGATGAAGCCATGAGGGACCACGTGGTCCTCAGGTTGAAGGACGCTACACTTCAGAGTAAGCTGCTGAATAGACCAAACATAACCACAGCAGAGGCTATTGCAGAAGCCATCGCCACTGAAGCAGCAAAGAAATCCGCAGCCACCATGTGCCAGATGAATTCGATTCCAGACCTGCCAAACCAAGCCAGAGAGAAGAAGGCAGAGGGAAGCAAGAAACAGCCCACAGAGACCACCCACTACGAAGATCTCGAGTCCCAGAGTGACACTGAGGACGAAAATGAAGATGTCCATAGACTTCAATCAGCTAAGAAATGGCGGGAAAAGAGAAGAAACAGGCGGGAGTTTCAGTGTGCTGGATGCGGAAGCAACCACCTGCGATCTGAATGCAGGTTCCTAGACGCAATCTGTAGGGCTTGTAACAAAAGGAGGCACATCGAAATGGTCTGCCGAAACAAAAAGAGCTATCGTCCTAAAAGATGCGGCAGCTCCCCCCCCCCTCCGAAATGAAGAGAGATAAGCCGGAAGTGGATGGAACCGAAGCAAAAGAACCAGTGAAAGAGAGGAAACACATCAGACGGTAACCATTGGAAATGCCAGGGCAGAAAACGGAAAAAAGGTCCGGGTAGAGGTGAACATCAAGGGGAAGCCCTGTGAGATGGAGGTCGACTCCGGGTCCTTTTTATCTATGGTATCCTGGAACACCATCAGGCACCTGATACTGGACATCAAACAAAGAGATCTACAAAAACAAAGACTAATTTTAAAAGACTACCAGGGAAATCGAATTCCGGTAGTGGGCCTTGGACATTTCTTCATCGAGTTTAAAAATCATGCTGAAATTTTCTGGGCTACCTAATAGATGAACCGTCTCCAGTTCAGCGTTCGCGTTGCCCCAGACGTGTTCCAAAGCCTCATGGAGCGCCTGTTAAATGGAATCAAGGGAATCGTCCTTTATTTTGACGACGTTCTGGTCTCAACAAAAAACGCCAACCAACTAGAGAACAGATTGAGGGAAGTTTTAACAAGATTTAGAGATGCAGGCCTCAAGGTAAAACGGGAGAAATGTAATCTAGCCACCAACCAGGTCGAATTTTGGGGCTATTTAATAGATGAACAAGGCATACACCCCACCGAAAAAAAGATAAAGGCAATCAAAGACGCACTTAGACCTAGGAACAAAACTGACCTTCAAGCATTCCTAAGTCTCATAAATTTTTACAATGTGTTCCTGCCCCATAAGGCAACCATAGCAGAACCTTTACACTGGTTGTTAGACAAAAAAACTATCTGGAAATGGGGCCACCAGGAACAAGCAGCATTTCAAGGTATCAAAGACCTATTAACGTCGAACACCATTTTAATCCAGTATAGCAATACCCTGCCTTTGACGGTCACCTGTGATGCATCGCCTTTTGGAATCGGCACCCTCCTGAGCCACAAGCTACCAGACGGCAGAGAAGCACTGGTCGCTTTCTATTCGAAAACGCTTTCCAAATCTGAACGCAATTACAGCCAACTCGACCAAGAAGCCCTCACAATCATCACTGGAGTCAAAAGATTCCATGACTACCTTTACGGCAGAACTTTTTCGATCATCACTGATCACAAACCCCTGCTAGGGATCCTAGCAGGAAACAAGCCAACCCTGAACATTCTATCACCAAGAATGATGAGGTGGTCTGAATTCCTCACCGCCTACACCTACACGCTGATCTACCACCCTGGAAAGACTATCACCCATGCCGACGCGCTGAGCCGTGCCCTACTGCCCATCATAGAAGAGGACCCAGCTCCCACCGTTTCCACACTCCAACTTGAGGCCTGGCCGAACCTACCACTAACCGCAGTGGACGTCGCGAGAGCTACTACGAAAGACCCCTTGACAGCTCGCATCCTGCATTGGGTAGGTAAGGGTTGGCCGGAAGAGAACAAAACTGAGACTTTTAAACCATTTCGCACCTGACAGACTGAACTGTCGATCGAGATTGTGGGGTGACAGGGTGGTGATAGCACAGAGACTCCAGGAGGATGTTTTGTGCATGTTGCACGAGGGGAACCCAGGCATAGTTAAGATGAAAGCCCTGGCCAGGGCTGAACAAGGACATTGAACGTTGGGTGGCAACATGCCATGACTGTCAAAAATTGAGGGCAACCCCCCCACAGGCACTGGTTACAGAATGGGGCCCATGGTCTAGATTAAATATTGACTTTGCTGGGCCAACGAAAGGCAACACCTTTTTAATAGTTGTGGATGCCTACTCAAACTGGCTAGAAGTCATACCCATGGTTTCTACAACTACCAAGGCAGTGATGAAACAATTAGACAAACTGTTTGCCACGCATGGACCCCCTGATGTACTGGTATCGGACAATGGGCCCCAGTTTACCACGTTGGCATTCGAGCAGTACTTAGCTGCCCAAGGTATCCGACAAGCTTTAACCACGCTGGCCTATCCAGCTGCGAACGGCAGGACTGAACGCATGGTTCGGTACACAAAGGAAGGCCTGGATAAAATGGACAAGGGGGACGTGCAAGACAAGCTAAACTGATTATTAACCCTGCAGCACATTACCCCTAGCAGCACTACCAACAAGAGCCCAGCAGAACTCCTAGTGGGTAGGAAATTGCGCTTCTACCTCGACAGACTGTACCCCACTTATACCTGGGATAAACCCCCTGACTCCTCCAGCAAATACCGTGCATTTGAAATAGGCGACCTAGTCCATGCCAAAAACCTTACCGGGGACCCGTTATGGCTTCCAGCCACGATCACCCAGATCATAGGCCCCCAGTCTTACTGACTACTCCTAGACGACAAAAGAGAATGGGAGCGGCACATCGACCAGCTTCGTTCTCGCACCCTCAAACGCAATAACACACCAGCGGTGAAAATAAATATCTACCAAAAAACAACCAAGGAGGGGGGGGAAATACAAAATAATAAAAAAGGGAGAGACAAACCTCCCATAACAAGGCAACAAACTCTACACAAAGACTCTCAAATAAATTAAAAAGAACACTCACGGTTAGATGAATCCCAAAAGAGAAGCCCAGGAGCAGGAGAACAAAGCGAGGCCTTCCTGGAAGGAGACAGCCAGGCCAGCTCGACCAACCCGGACAAACCAGGAGGGAATGGCGGAGCCATCTCAACCGGCCCGAGAGACCCAGGCGGGAGCAGCAAGGCTGACTCACCCTTCCAGGAGGTTCCATGGAGAAAGCACAGGGAAACAGCAATCCTGTCTGAACCGCTTGAAGATCACACCGAGACTGAGCTGCGCAGGTCAACCAGGACTCGAAAAAGCCCCACCTACAAGAGGCACATTGGACTGAACCAAAGGGGGAGGAGTGTTGTGTATGGAACTTGGTAGGCTCCAAGTTCCCCATTCTGATTGACCGAAAAGGCCATCCTCGGATTGGCCACAAGAGAACCAATCTGATTGGCCCGCTTGATGGTGGGAAAACTGAAAGTGGTGTCAATGGCCACAGGTCGTGGACAAGCCGCTATAAAAAGGGCTGCTGCGGCTTGGGTTGTTGTTCCGCTACCATTGCTTACTGTTCTAAATAAAAGAGTTGTTGTTGGAACCCGGTCTCGTGCAACCTATTTCCGGACGGAACAGTAGCAAAAATATTACCCCAAAAAATCCTCAATAACATCATAGTTTATCATTCTAGATGAACTGAACATCCAACATTTATTCTTCTACATTCCACAGCTTTGGGCCAAGTTATTGTTAACACTGATTCTCAACTTGCTCCTGAATAAAAGTTTTGGTATCAGAAAAAGATTGAACTGAATACGATGAGAAAGACCTTTCTTTGGGAAATATGACAAGAAAGGGAAAAAACATATTTTATGAGGACTATTTAGAAAGAAAGAGAAGATGCTCCATCTTTTCCTGCAGACCAAGGGCTTTCTAAATGTTGATAAACATCTCCAAAAAACGAGCATTCATGTTATTTGCTTCTGTTCTTCAATCAGCCATTTACCAAGGGGCCAGTTAGTTATTATAACCATCAATTAAAAGCTCAAAAAGACTACAGTTCTGCTGCAGGAGGATACATATAAAATATCAACATGTATAGCTTTTCTAAAAAGACTTTTTGGACTCTCAAAAGAGTGAATTAAAAAACAACAACTATGCATAACTTGTTCCCTGCACAGCTCTGATCCTGAAGTTTAATAGGAAAAATAATTAAAACTGTCATTACATTATATGACTATTCCTAAGTGGAATATAACTATAGAGAAATGTTTAGTTTTCAAAGCTTGTAATTATTTCTTCACAACATAAACTTGATCTACATGACATAACATCTAAATGAATGCAGGGAAAATAGCATTTATAACTCTTTAGTTAACTTCTCCCTTTTCTCTATGGATATAAGTTACTTGAGATAAATTTAACAATAATTGCTTGGGTATAATGCAAAACAGTAGCCTGAAAAACTGACACATATCAGTGCAGTATTTTGTTGTTGTTGCAAGGATCCAGAAATTTATTTCTCCAAAGGAATATTGGGTGTAAAGGAATATATAAATCTTGTTTACTTTTATGCTTCCACAGTCAAATGGCCAATGAAGTACAAATGTGCCAGATTTCCTATTTATTATCTTCCTCAAATGATGGCATACATCTATTTCTACTAAGCATTGTTCCTCTGATTATGCTATTACTGTAAAACATGCTAAGGGGGAGGTAGGGAGACCCCTTGACGACTCTTTTAATCAGTAGGTTCTAACATTTTATTCATGCTGTCCAAATAACAAAAAAAAAAAACTCAACCCCCCCACCATATTTATTCAGTGCTGTCCAAATAACAAAAAAAACCCAAACCCCCACCATATTTTCAAACCAAGAAAACAAGAAAGAGTGCAGATCCATTGCATTTGTGCAGTGGAAGCCATTACTTTTGCAGAAGCAATGGTCCTTAAGCACAGAAGATGCTGCAGGCTTTTCTGCAACCCTGGGTCAAGTAAAGCTCTTAATTTTCATGACAAAAACATGGGCAACTATTTTGGGGTGGAGAGTGGGTAAAGGTTATGTCAGACCTAAATGTAGGTGGGGAGACTGCATTCCCCAAATTGTGTGGCAGGACCTTCATAGTAATTAATTCACAATTAGTTTTCTGATAATCAAATGTAAATCTGTAATGAATGTGACTGCCCCTTCTGATACATATAAAATGATATGGAAGTGACAACTTTGGATGAGTTTCATGCCATCACTCAATATTAGCAGGCTCCAATAGTGGTTTGGGGGCATAGGATACACACCTAGATCCCAAAGAGGTCCCATAGGTCTGAGGAAAATGGAGAGAGTGGGGGAAAGTTCCTATTAAAAGGCAAAACATAGCAAATCAGCTGAAGGCAAGGCTGGCAAATTCTTTTGGAGCCTAACTAAACACAACACAATCTGCTCATGGTATAGTTCAGACTGATTCTCTACTTCCTTTACTTGTGGTATCGGAGGATCCCACACACCTGTTGCTGCAGTACAGATAGCCCTCGACTTACAACAGCTCATTTAGTGACCAAAGTTAAAACAGCACTGAACAAAGCGATGTAGGACCCTTTTTTCAAAACTTACAACCTTTGCAGCGTCTCCATGGTTACCTGATCAACATTCGGATGCTTGGCAACTGCCTCAAATTTATGATGGTTGGAAGATTGTGACCTGTTGACAAGCAAAGTCAATGGGGAAGCTAGGTTCACCTAACAACCGTGTTCCTAAACTTAAGCAACTGAAGGCATTCACTTAACTGTGGCAAGAAAGGTCATAAAGTGGGGCCAAACTCACTTAACTGTCTCGCTTAGCAACAGAAATCTTGGGCTCTATTGTGGTCATAAGTTGGGGTATGTGCATGCCCATGTGTACGTTGTCTGAATAAGATTAAAAACCCAGAGATCCAAGGACTAAAACAGGAGTCCCCAAACTTGGCAACTGTAGACTTCAATTCCCAGAAATTCTCAGCCAACTGAGGAATTCTGGGAGTTGAAGTCCACAATCTTAAAGTTGCCAAGTTTGGAGACCTGTGGTCTAAAACAAATGGTCGGTCCCAGTTGTCTAGCCAGGAGAGTCCCAGTATGACTGCATCTATCATTTGGGGGGCCACTACAAATCAAATTGTTTCCCAGTGATCCGCTAGTTCTAGCTTCACTGGTTAAGTGAGTGGTGTGGGCGCATCCCCATTGAAGTGGATCAGGTGGGCCAGCCTTTTTGTTCTGATCCCCAGTTTCAGGGACTGTGATTAGGTTGATCAGGCACAATTACACACAATCCATCCTGGTACTTATAAGGAGTTGCACCGAAGTTCATATCAAGTGGTAGCTTCACATTTATGGGGGTCCCTTGCAATACAGATCAAGACTTCCCCCCATGTAATTAAAATGTGAATGAGACCCAAGAACCAACAGTACTATTTCCTGGGTCAGTCTCTGGAAAGTCAGATTCCTTTTCAGCATGCTGTATGGAGGAGAGGAATTTATTCTGTTTCTAAACAGGAAGCTGCACTGACATACTGCTAGCAATAACAACATTGGACAACTATCAGACAAAAATAAACATAGCCATATGATTATAGGATTTGGTTGTGTTGATTATTATAAAATGAGTAGAAAGGGGCTTCTGTAAGATATTTATCTCATTTTCACACCTCCTATATACACCAGGTGTCCTACTGATTTTCATGACTGCCAACACCTACTTTACCACCTTCTTAGACAAAGAACTTAAAGTGTTGAATAATAATGTGGCTAAAATGATAAAATCAATACAGCATGGCTGAGCAAAGCTTCAGGTTGAATCTCCCAGAGATTCTTTGGAGCAGGGAACTGGCATCTGTTTACAACATCTGAAAGCAACTGGGTTTTTTTAATTTTCAGATCCCAGAAAAAGTGTCAGTGTTTGACAGGACTGCTCAGAAATTATCTTCACTTTTCTGGGTGTTCTGAAGCACTTTAGAGAGATCAAATCTGAAATGCTGCAGTCTTATTACATAGTCACATCTGGTCTAGTCATAGCCTCATTGGAGAAACTCCCTGATTAAATTGTTGTGCTGATAATGGAGAAAAAGAAAACATTTCTGTTTGTTATTACTGTTAACAATGCACCTGGTTAGAACTAGCAGGTCATCAGAGAACTGAACAACTTAAATAACTGGATAAACAACATGGAAGATAACATTAAGCATAATTATGGAATGCTGCTAACAACTAATGAAAATGCAATGGCCAACTATGAGAGATTATTACCCAAGGTAGACAGACATTTAGCACAGGAGGAAATATGAGTCAGCTGGAACTGGTTTTAAAAAAGGAATGTGATTTTGTCAGTAGGAATTTTTACAGTGGAAACTGCCTTGCTGCTCTTGCAAATGATGGCATTCCATACCTGGAAAATCATAAATTTTAAATGCTTTTCAAAACTGAGAGTCTTTCCACGCAGGAAATTCCCAACCAGGTTAAATGAGGGCAAAATGTACTGTGGAGGGAGCTCAATTCAGGCTAAATCAGATTGCTTAGGCAGTAGTGTATTTATCCAAGTCATTTCAATGAGAAGAAATGGAGAAGAGAATATCCATGGAAACAATTCAAGACTCCCTTGGCCAACGATGCCAAGAATATCCATGAAAGCACGGAAAAGTTGAAAAAATCCAGTGAGGAACAGCATAGCTCAAGTTTCATCCTGGATAACTGGTTGCAATGCCTATCACTTGTCAGTTTATCATAAATGCATTTCTGCCAACTTTCTACAAATTTACAGTACCACCTAAAATCATGTTCCAGGCACAGGACTGTTGTTGAGGCTCCTATGGTACAGCCTTAACGGCAATCCTGCCAAACTACCCTATTTTGCAAAGCCTAAATGATTCTGCTGCTGCTTATATACTTGTGATCATCTGATCACAGATGATCCTCGATGTATGACTATAACTGAGCCCTAAATTTCTGTTGCCAAACGAGACAGTGGTTAAGTGAGCCTTCTACAGCAGGAGTGTCAAGTGGAAGGCCGGGGAGCTGAATCCAGTCCATGGGGTACTTAGATCTGGCCCGTGGGACTGCCCTGGAAACAGTGGAAGACCAGCCAGCGGTGCTTCTGCAAGAAAAACCGGGCCTCAGAGCTCCGTTTTCAGCTGCCACAGCCACCTGCAACCCTCTGCCCAAAAAAAGGAACTCTGTTTTAATTGGCAGAAAATAGGCGCCCTTGATAAGAGTGACAATGAGCTAGCCACACACACACACACACACACACACATGAGGTCAAACTTAACTCTAATGTGGCCCTCAATGAAATTGAGTTCGACACCCCTGTTCTACAATATTCACTGAAGGTTCTTTTTAAAGTTTTCCAATCATGAAAAGTCTGAGGAAGGAAGCAATAGTCTTCAAATCTGCCTTCCTTTTGAAAACCTCTTTGTCTTTAAAAAAATAAAAAAGCCTCCAAAGCATGCGGTAGAATGGTTGATTGCTTAAGAGAAAGTCTATTTGCTGGAAGGCCCCCTTCCATCCATGAAAAGCTGCTAGATAAAGTGCTTTCTATGAACAGAAAGACAGTATCAGATTCCATCCGAGCAAAAAGTCTTACAAAGAACATCTGTAAATGGTTTTCAAAACTTCCAAACACATGATATATGTTGTACTGATTTTGTACATGTCTCCTTGAACCTGTATTTCACAAGGCTGTTGATGTTTTGCCTAAATCCTTTTTGGTAACCATTTAGCATAACAAGATATTAGCCTGAAAAATGATTTCTCGAGCTGAATGCCTTATCCTTCTTTAAAATAATTCACGGAAGCATACATATATTTCTGACATGACTCTCTCCCAACAATCCTGAGAAGTTGATTACCAGAACCAAGAAACAAAGCTGAACTACAAGCATTTCTTGGACTGATAAATTTTTATAATGTATTCCTACCGAATAAAGCCACAATAGCAGAACCATTGCACCGTCTATTGGACAAGAAAGCAATTTGGACTTGGGGTTATAGAGAGAAGAATTCCTTCCAGAAAATTAAAAAATTGCTAACATCAACAAACGTTCTCATTCAATTTAGCGACACACTGCCATTGAGGGTGACCTGCGACGTTTCGCCATTTGGAGTCGGTGCCATCCTAAGCCACCAACTGCCTGATGGCAGAGAGGCGCCCGTCGCCTACTACTCAAGGACCTTGTCTAAAACCGAGAGGAATTACAGCCAACTCGACAGAGAAGCTCTAGCAATTGTCGCTGGAGTGAAACGCTTCCACGAATACCTCTACGGGTGGACTTTTCAAATTATAACAGACCACAAACCACTAATGGGAATTTTGGCGGGAAACAAGCCAACACCAAATATCCTTTTTCCAAGAATGACTAGATGGTCAGAGTTCCTAGCAGCCTATTCCTACACTCTGACACATCGACCAGGGAAACAAATTTCCCATGCAGACGCTTTAAGCAGAGCACCCTTACCAGAAACCGAGGAAGACCCGGCACCAGCGATGACAGCATTACAAATAGAGACTTGCCCCGATCTACCCATATCTGCTTATGATGTCGCCAGAGCCACCGCGAAAGACTCAGTGACTTCCCGCATCCTCAGCTGGGTAGGTAAAGGCTGGCCGGAAAATCAAAAAACTGAAAACTTTAAACCTTTCCAGACCAGACAGACTGAACTTTCGATTCAAAAAGGGTGTTTATTGTGGGGTGATTGGGTAGTCATTCCTAACAAACTACAACCCAGGGTACTTGGGATGTTACATGAAGGGCACCCGGGAATTGTGAAAATGAAAAGCCTTGCAAGAAGTTATGTTTGGTGGCCGGGTATTGATAAGGACATAGAATATTGGGTAAGCTCGTGCAACAAGTGCCAGGGAATTAGACCGTCCCCGCCTAAAGCACCCATTAGAGACTGGGAAACCCCGCGAGGCCCTTGGTCAAGAATCCACATCGATTTCGCGGGTCCTACCAAGGGGCATACATTCCTGATTGTCGTTGATGCCTATTCTAATTGGCTAGAAGTAAAAATCATGCCATCAACGACAACAGAATCTGTAATCAAACAAATAGACAACCTTTTTGCCACCCATGGTCTACCGGACGTCCTCGTATTAGATAATGGGCCACAGCTAACCAGCCTACAATTCGAACAATACCTAGCCTCCCTAGGTATCAGACATGCCCTAACCGCGCCGGCTCACCTGGCCGCAAACGGCAGGGCGGAGAGAATGGTCCGGTTTACCAAAGAGGGATTAGAAAGAATGGACACCGGTGATGTCCAACAGAAAATAAACCGATTGCTCACTCTCCAACACATAACGCCCAGTACCACGACCAACAAGTCCCCAGCAGAATTGCTCATGGGGAGGAAATTAAGATCACACCTTGATAGGTTGCACCCAAATTTTACGCCATTTTACTCTACCCCCCCGACTCCTCCACACGATTTAGGAAATTTGAAGTAGGCGAGTTGGTCTACGCCAAAAACTTCACCGGGGACCCTGTTTTGCTACCAGGACAAATAACGCAAATAACAGGCCCCAAATCCTACCGGTTAACAATTGACGACGGCAGGGAATGGAAGCGGCACATAGACCAGCTCCGTTCCCGAAACATAGAACGAAATACAGACATACACCCATACATGGAAAAAACCGGTGATGGACAAACCAAAGGGGGGGGGGGGAAATGCGAGAAACAAATAAAGAACCGATACAAACAAAACCCAAAGAGACTAACAAACAAAAAGAGCAAATAAAAGACTCACTGTTTGAAGAGACTTGCATGAAGAGCCCATCGGAAGGGGACAGCCAGGCCAGCTCGACCTGCCCGGAGGAAACGGGAGGGAGCGGCAAAACCGCCAGCCTAAGAAACTCAGGCGGCAGAATGGCTGACTCACCCTTCCAGACGGTTCCAGAGAGAAGGACGGATGACACAGCAGCCCCATCCGAACAGGTCGAAGTCTCCACCGAAAGTGAACTGCGCAGGTCCAGTCGAGTCAGGAAAAGCCCCGCCTACCTGCGCGACTACATCACCACGTAGGACTGAACCAAGGGGGGAGGGGTGTTCTGTATGCAAATTGGGTTACTCCAAAACATGCAAATCTGATTGGTCAACTGAAGTAAGCATTGGATTGGTTCACTAAGAACCAATCCAAATAAAGTAAAAAAGGCGGCAAATTCGATCAGCTGCCATTGGTTACAAGCCGGCAGGCTAGCCTGTATAAAAGGCTGCCGCTAAGTCGGCCAACCGTTCCGTTTTACTGACTCCTGTAAATAAAGACGTTTATTTGTTGGAACCCGGTCTACCTCGTGTTTTTCCGAACAAAACAGTAAAAATTATGACCAAGCTCAAAACATTCAAGTGAATTTCACAGCCAAATAGAAATGTGAATCCCTATCTTTTCACCTGAGTGTTTGGCTGATTCTCTAGATGAATAGATGGGAGAAAAATATGAAATAAATAACAGTCCCAGCTTGGTCAAATAACAGGGAGAAAGGATGCCAGTTGCAGTAGGAAACATAGGAAATGAAGACAAACCGTCAAAGAACAACAAAAAAAGAATCAAGCTATTTCTTCTTCAAAAATGAAGAAGAAATTAGAATGAATTTCCCATCTTTGATTGTTGTGATGATGCCTGGGCTACCTTCCCTTCCTCCCTCAAAAGAGGGTCTACAAATGAAAGAAAATGTCCATAAAACATCTGAGTTACATACTTCGGGAGGCACTATTGCTCCATGGCAGAAATGGAGGATGTAAGCAAATCTATAGCTCATTTTGCTAACATTGAATTTTTCATCTAGCTCTTTATGTGAGCAACAGCCACTCAAAGCAAAGACATTGTTGTCGGCCATGTCCTAGCATGCCCTGGCCACCCTTGTTTTAGCCAAGCCTGGTAGGCTAAGTAAGGCAGTACATAAAAATTATTCTGGCTTCTAGTTTTCAAGATGATAGTACTTTTATAACCATTTAATCATCTACTACACTCCCTTGACTGTTCAAAGAGTGGAGGAAAATCACATACTGTACATACAGAGAGAGGGGGAGAGGGAGAGGGAGGGAGAGGGAGAGAGAGAGAGCTCTATTTTTCCCTCTTCATCAAGCAAGTAGAAGATTTTCCCTGAGCACTAAGCATGCCAATACATTTGCCCTCCAGGTGAGCACAAGAATAGGATTCTTCTGCCAAAGATGCCATCTGAATGCCTGGGCAGGCTTCAGGACCCAGAATACCTAAAAGGTTTGTTTGAACAAAGTTGTTGGAGAGGCTAAATGCAAGCCAAAAAATCAATACAAAAAGAGCCTCTGAGTGAGAGCTGAGAATATTAAGCATGCTGAATTAATTAAAAAAAAAATAGCAAGGTCTGTTGAAAAAAGTGACATCAACATTACCTGTAATCTTACTTTAAATCACAGTTTTTCAAACTTGACAACTTTAAAATAGGAGCAACGGACTGGGGAATTCTGGGAATCCACAAATCGTAAAGTTGCCATGTTTGAAGAACCAGTGTTTTAAATAATAATGACTGAGCTAATTTATTGGTTTTATCTTAAAGGCATTTTAAAAAACTTTGCAGCAAACAAAAATATGGCTTAAAACAAATAACATATGTGATGATTGAGAGCTGCATAGATCTTTAATATTTTAAAAGTTCTCCAATCTACGCCCCATATTCTTTTTCAAACTAGAGTAAAGTAAAACTTTCAAATATCTCCATACCATTACAATCAATCTTCAACCAAAATTGGGTCAAAGTATTTGCATGTACACAAATTTCAGCTTTAGAATAAGCTGTTTTGCAGCTGTAACATTTAAGAAGTTTTGTTCTGAAAAGGTAGAAGGAAGATTGGCACAGTAGTTTCAAAGGAGATACTGGAGCCTTACATGGCTCGTGTGTAAACAGAACTATTCAACAAAACTATTTGCCTAAAACCAGCTTTTAAATAATTTATGCCTTTTTCACATACAACATTTTTAAAATGCTTTTCTAGTTTCCAGAAAAGCTTTGGAAACAATGATCCCGCTTGAGTGTGATTTGTTTTCATTTGCCTAATGCAGGGATTTATTATTATTATTTTTTTTGCTTCTATGAGGAAAAACTCCTAATTCACAAATAGGCCTTTTGTTTTAAACTTTTTTTGGTAATCATCACATTGTGCCAAAAACATTTTTTTAATGTTTCCCACTAACAATCCTGCCTATGGCAGTGGATCTCAGAGAAAAGATGGCATGTGGCATGAAGAAAAGGTCATTGTTGCTGCAAATGGGGGCAAAAAACTCCAGTGGAGCACAAAAAAACATTGGTTATTTATTTACCAGGTGTAAAGACACCAAAATAGCTATCGGGTTTTTTTTACAAGCAAGCAACCTTCTGAAGGAAAACAGGTATGAACCCATCCATAATGATTTTTTTTCCAGTGGGATAATCTGAATAAATCAAACTAGGGCTAAACCAGGATATCACTAATTCTTGTAGCACCCAAGATACTACAGACAAGTACATAATGCTATGAGGTGCCATGGGCCAATTTTGTCCCATGCAGGAATGTTCTGCATTTGACTTAATGGCCAACCCAAGTGGATCTTCAGGAGAAGCAAAACCCACATGCCTCCTTTGGTGGGTAGAAGAACGGTTAGAATCAACAACTAGCTGCTATGAGAGGCAAATGCTTCCTTGGTGAGTACTTCATAGTCTTGGGAGGCTTCCCTGACTAGAGAGTACATATACAGGAAGAGGTTGTAGGAATTTTCATAATCTCAGATGAGTTGTTGAGGTTCAAAAGGTAACTTTTCATAAAATAATTTTAACAAGGCCTATTTTATTAAAGAGAAAGAAAGAATCATTTATTGTCTAGGAGAACATGCAGCAGAATTAACTTAGTAAAGCCCACTAGCAACATAAACATATAAATCGTGGAATATCAAAGTATTTCTCTCTATCTGATGTCTTCTAGAGATATTGGGACCACAACAACCAACATTTCTGGTCTTCTCAAAAGAACTAAACTCTGGTGTGAAGGATGGTTCCAGCACCAGGACTTTTGATTACAGATAGTTTCAACTTACAACCTTTGTTCAGTGGCTGTTCAAAGTTAGAACACCACTATAAAAAGTAACTTATAACTGTTTTTCACACTTAAGACAACTACTGCATCATCATGGTTACAGTTATGGGACCACAGCCATTTCCACGTAGACATTTTGTATATAATTATGTGGATTATGTGTATATGATTACTTCTCTTCTATCATGTTCTCATCATACACTAAATAATAATGGCCACATGATCAAAATTCAGGTACTTGGCAACTGGCATGTATTTATGATAGTTGCACTGTCCCCAGGGTAATGGGATTGTCATGCCCTTGGTGGAGACTGACTCTGAGGGAGAGGAGGAACAGCCAACAGGGAGTGGAGGTGTGGCTCTGGAGGTTGTGGAGGAGGATGGGGAAGGACAGAGGCCGGCTGGGCAGTCAGAGGAAGAACCAGGCCCATCCCCTCTGCATCCTATGACACACAAGGAGGAATGGAGAAGGAAACAACTTGGCTTACGAGAGAGGAAACAGCCATGATCCCCCTCATTAGTTGCAGCTGGGGAGAATAGTATATAACAAAGACGGTTGCAACACAGCATTGCCAGAAAGAAAACATGTTTTATTTTGGGCTGAAGTTATCTTGGTTGTCATCCTTCCAACAGACTGTGCCTTGTTATCTCCTTGAATTTGGTAAATATTTTTCCTGGTCCATTGTGGAAGTTTCTTCATTGTAGTTTGTTTGGTTTTTTATTTCACCTCTATCTGCTCATTAAGTTTGGACCGTATTGCTTTCTTTTGAAGACTATTTTTGAGTAAGTTTTATCTCCAACTGAGAATTAGTGAAAGTGGGGCCAAGTTTGAGGCAATAAAGGACATTTATTTATGTTTTGGATTTTGTTACGTTTGAGTTACACTCTGGGTCATCACAGGGATCATTATTTGTAACCTTTCCCACTGGCTTCCAATAAACAAAGTCAATGGGGAAAACCAGATTTCCTTAATGACTGCTTGCTTCAATTAACAACAAAGCAATTTGCTTAATAACTGCGGGGGGGGGGGAGTCTCAAAATGGGTCAAAATCCACTTAACAACTTCCTTTCTTAAACAACAGAAATTTTGGGCTCAACTGCTAGATTTCCCAAAGCAGACCCTGCTACTCTGGAACAAGATCACTGCCCAGAATACAACAACAGCATGAAAGTGCACCTCAAAACTGGAGGTTAAAAAGAAGAAATTTGGAGTATCTCTTACTAAGCCGAAATTCCCATGCAACCATTCTTTCTCTGGGGAAAAAAGCGGAACAATAGAGCAAGTACAAAAGCTGCATTCTGCACTGGATGGCTGTTCCCTCTCCAATCATTATTAATTAATTTCAAGAATTCAATGCCGCCTTTCAAAACAAAAGCTACTCCAAAACAATGTATAGTTGCTATAATAACACAGTCATACTGCATCAGCGTGGAGAATTATGACTGCCAAAAGAGTAGCATAGAAAATATTTCAAATTTGTTAAGACTGCTGGTTTGAAAACTACTCAAGTTTAAAACCCCGTCTACCTTCTCCAATTCAATACCTTGTTTTTGATGGAAAACCTATCTAGAGATTACTTCCCCTCTCCCCCCTAAAAAAGGAAAGATACAAAACACACAAAAGGAAAGAAAGTTCCTTAAATATGGGACTATGAGTGCCTTACTCTACAGTTATCCTTGTCTTACAACCATTTGTTTAGGGACTGTTCAAAGTTACAACGGCCCTGAGAAAAGGAACTTATGACTGTTTTTCATACTTATGACAACTGCAGCATTGTTCTGACCCAAACCCTTTTCCAATAAAACAAACACAAACCAAAAGGAATAGAAACCTTTTAATGATTCTTACGAATCCCCAGTTAAAAGGTTGCTGCAAACTAATTAACTTTGATAAGCACGAGCCTCACCAAAACTGTGCTAGTCTGCCCAGAATAACAGATAAGAAATATTTCACACACAAGAGTCTTCAAATACCAACTTAAGATACTGTAATGTTCATGAGGCTGAGTTTCAAAATGTCTTTGCTTCCTGCAAAGAACATTCACTTCACAGCTGGCTTTTATCTTCCTGAAAGAGAGGCCATTCCCTTGCAGCTTTACTCACAAGTCGCCCATGCTACTGCAGCTGCCCTTTTCTGCGAGCAATCCTGCGCATGCGCACTTGGCACAGGCTCCTTGGGAACCTCCTCATCGCTGCTGCTAGACCCCACAGTCTCTGAAGGCAGCAGTTCACTCCCTAATGGTTCTGACCCCTCATCTGAGTCCTCGCTCTCCTCAGCTGTCTGCACTTCCTGCCGGCTAACCACAACAAGCATCCCCATGGTCATGTGATCAAAATTCAGCCACTTGGCTACTTTCTCATATTTATGATGGTTGCAGTGCCATAAGGTTGCATGTTCCCTTTTCTGTCCTTCTGACAAGCGAATCAATGGGGAACCCAGATTCACTTAACAACCATATTACTAACAACCACAATGCAGTGATTCACTTAACAACTGTATCAACAAGGTCTTAAAATGGGATAAAACTAGCTTAACAACTGTCCTTGCTTAGCAACAGATTTTTGGACTCAACTATTAGTTGTAAGTTGCAGACTATCTACATCTAAATGAAATGAAAGTTTCTGTAATTAATTTTAATGCCTGTCAGGTTTTATGAGGATAGAGTTGCAGGTGTCTTATTTTCATCTCTTTTTCAACTGAATTCAGCATTACACG
Source organism: Laticauda colubrina (assembly GCA_015471245.1). Classification (NCBI taxonomy): domain Eukaryota; kingdom Metazoa; phylum Chordata; class Lepidosauria; order Squamata; family Elapidae; genus Laticauda; species Laticauda colubrina. The sequence goes on from BLBF01000002.1 coordinate 75,721,641, forward strand.
AGTACTGTAGCCATTGCATCTCACTGGAGCAAACTCATTCTGCAGGGCCCCCCAAACAGCTGCAGGCAAGGCCTAGATTCAATCACTGAATGAAGCTGCATCCTGCTAGGCCACATAAACCAGAGAAGAGAAAAATAGCAACATATGTTAGTACAATTAAACTCCATTCGCCTCTCTGGTGGATCAGTTTTCAGCTCTTCAACCTTATGTAAAATGAATACCAAAGCATGCAAGACTGTCATTGTGGTTTGCAAGCTAAAGTTACAGGCTTAGGAAAGATGAAAGGTTCAAGTTAAGGAAATTGAACTTTTCGGTGCCAAAAGCTGGGGTGGAAAGGCAGTCTTGGTATTTTGGTAAGAAACTCCAGTTGCAAAGGTCCAGGGATTTTCTTCCAGTGAGTCCAGCTAAGGATCATCCTCAGTGCCACATCTTTACCAAACACACAGGAATTGCTGACTGACAACTTCAGCATTTTCATCTTTCCCAATCCAAAAATCTCCCAGAACTGCCATTCAGTTCCAGCTGTAATATAAATTTCAGTTATAAAATTATGGCTTCTTCTCACTTCGAAAGGCATCATAGACACTAGGAGAATGTCCCAAACAATCCTAAGTAGAAGTAAGAAAAAGTGGTTGTTTTCCAACTTCCTATTAAAAGATAGGTCCAATTTTTAAAATTTAGCTTCCATTAATTAAAATGACATTAAATTAAATTTAATTAAAACAGTAATTAAAATGACAAATAAAGGAATTAATTGTAAGAACTTCCCTTGCATTAACAGTCCTTGAAATCTCAGTGAAGACCCTGAAAGTAAATGCCAAAGAATTCAGCTCCATATCTTGCTTGGGAAATCAAGTCTACAGTGCTGTATTCATCTTTGAGAAGTTAAAATAAGACTTTAGAAAAAAGTTGCTGTACATGCTGTAATTTGGCCAAAATCCGATTTCTTTAGATATAATTATCAAGAAGACTAGATTCTTATTCACATGTAAATTAAAAACTAGTGAAAATACTACAGTGGAGAGCAGTTCTATCTTCTTACAGATCATACATCTGACATAGCCGAGGGCAGAGGTTCACATAGGGATCACATATGTCTGGACTGTGGAAACCATTAGTCATACTGTATTGCATTTAAATCGGTTTCAGGATGAGCACACTGATAACACAGAATATGGGACTGTGTAAAAGCCAACACTGTGCATATGTAAACCACCAAAGTGAAGACATCCATGTTACAACCGGTTTTTCACTGACATCCAAGATGACAGGAATGCTGCTCACTGTTGGCCACATGTTTGCTTTTACTAATCTTCATAATACTTGGTTTAGATCTCTTCCGCAGATAGAGAAGAATTAAAATGGAAGAATCTTAAGGTCACAGAATGGACCTTTCAAAAAACATACAAAAGACATGCATTAATTAAAGAAGTCGATTCAGTCCTTGAAAAGGATAAAGGATAAGTTGAGTTAATAAGCAAAGTGGTAATAGGCATATAAATGCCAGTAGACCAGAGGTGCTATTCAGCAGATTCTGACCAGTTCTGGAAAACCAGTAGTGGAAATTTTGAGTAGTTCAGAGAACCAGCAAATACCGCTTCTGACTGGAGATTTTACAGTATCCTCCCCCTGTCATGCCCACCAAGCTACGCCCACAGAACCGGTAGTAAAAAAATTTGAAAGCCACCACTGCAGTGGACATTCCTCAACAATTTTTCCTTCCCCAGGCCTCACAAGACAACAAGAGATTTCCAGCTCAGAATGGCTTCTGACAAGGGATTAGCAACTTGCAGGAGTTCCCAAACACTTAAAATATGCAGGACTTCTACTAGCCTAGAAGGCTCTCCAAATGTGGCAACTTTAAGACTTGTGGACTTCAACTCCCAGAATTACCAAACTACAAGTCTTAAAATTGCCACATTTGGAGACTCCTGCACTAGTCCACTAACCTTCTACTCCCTTCCAGAGACAAGTGGAAGGAACAGGCAGGGAAAAAAAAGGCTTTCAAATCTTTCCCAGATCCCTAGATGGGTAGCTGTTTGGCTTCCATCATTTATTTTCATCAGTGTAAAAGGCACTGTCTCAGTTTAAATATTTATTCCTAGTTTGTTTGTTTACAACACAATTGTTGCTAACCATAGACATGCTCAAATTGACTGAAGTAATTTAGAAAATTACCCCCGAATACTGCATTTATGTTGCTGCTGACAGCACAGATTGTGTTTACCATTGATTTCAGTTCAGAAAAAAAACAGAATCACGTTCAGATTAACAAGCAACAATGCCAAAAAAAAATAGTCTGATGGGAATCAGCAGTCCACAGATTTTTCTGCTAGTACTGGTTCTATTGTTCTTTTAGATTAGGACAATTCTATCAAGTAAGAAAGGAGCAAACTATTTCTCTATTGGGGATTATATCTCATCACATCACTATTTTGGCAGAAAGGTGTATTCACAACCCCAATGGGTCTCTTGAATACTGTACCAAAGGAATTCTAGGATAGAATGGGACAAGAGAAACCAAATGGAGGCATTATTGACGCGTGTGGAAATGCACCTTCCTAATGTCTGATGTGATGAATTAATGTGATATGATATGATATGATATGATATGATATGATATGATATGATGTAATGACGGAAAGCTGACAGCCCAGTTTTGCGACTCAAACACTATGTGATACTGTGAGCTCCCCTTCCCTCTCCTCTCCTGCCCACTGAGCATTTTGAAAGCATGCAAATGTAAGTCGATAAATAGATACCACTTTGGTGGGAAAGTAAGTGTGTTCTGTGCGCTTCAGCATATAATCATCTGGTCACATGATCACAGAAATTATCTTTGGAGAACACTGGCTCCTTTAGCTAAGAAATGGAGATGAGCACTATCCATCGAGTTGGACATGACTGGGCAAAGGAAACCTTTACCTTTAATGTCTGATGTAGTTCTTGGTGATCACAACATACTACTATAACATAATTCTCTCTGATATCCTTAGTATTTCACCTGTTCCAGCCAACACTAATTCCTGATGTTACATTTTAGAATGCTAAAAGTCTATTTTTCCAGTCTCAGCATGCTCAATTCTTCCATAATTGTCTGCATTGCAAAATATTTATCTTTGATCTATTAATCTGGCTGTTCCATACATTGTATAAGTAAAAGCACATGGAAGTACCTACTGAGAAATAGAGATTTTCTGGAATTGAAGGAATAAAAACAATGATTGGAAGCCACACCCAAGAGACTCCAACTATTTGGCCTCTTTTTCATTTCAGTTCTTCAATGCCCTTTCTGTACTAAAGCCATATAGCTTTTAGGGAGCTGAAAAAATAATTTTTCTGAGACCAAGAAACATCTGCCAAGGGCTAGAGGACAAATTTATTCTGCACATTAAGATCAACCAGAGCTGCAATCGGCAACAATGCCCTTGCCCTATAAATCATATTGCTTGGCAGGTATTGACAGCATAACAATTTCATTTTCAGACTGGGCTGCCGCTTTAAACATCTTCCAACCTGTTTAGAAGATAGCTAAAGCAACAGAACTCTTATGGCACAGTTTAGAACAGCAAAAATCTCTCTACACTCCCTCAATAAAAACATGTCTCTTCAAGTCAAGGCATTTAGACATAGCCTACTTTTAAAATCTTGAGTTTATTTCATTAATAGACAGATGGGTGCCAGCTGGCTGATTTATCCCAATCCACCAGTCTTGCAGCCAGAGGCTGAAGAGTCATTATTCTGTGCAAATGATTAAAGACTTCATGTTTAGTTACAAAAGGTTAATGATTACTCAAGAAAAAGTAAGCATGACTGTATATAGCAGCTAAACCACAACCCAACAACCTCTGTCAAGCTATCCAATAGTAAAGGGAAGAGCAATCTGAGGCCCCTGAATCTTAATTTGTGTGTGTGTGTGGGGGGGAGTCTTCAATCCTTTTCCAGTCAAAACTGCCCACCTGCACCATGATTTCTTACACTTTTGAAATGGGAAAATATATTAAAATTACAATCCAAGCACCCAAATCGGTTTCTCTACTTTTTAAAAAACTCTAACCTCTTTGCAACTGAAGGATAAAAATCTTTACTCCACTCATTCATATAAAACACTATACCAAATTTATTTTATTATCCTACCATTCAGTGGTGGGCTGCAAATTTTTTTAACAACTGGTTCTCTGGCTGGGTAGGCATGGGCAGTTGGTCATGGGTTGGTGATGTCACTGGGTTGACATCACTGGGTTGGTGATGTCACTCATCACACCTAGCCCCGCCTCCCGGCCACTTGCCTCAAAGGAAGAGGTAGGATTCAGCTGGTTGGGGCTAATCCCACCATTGGCTGGCCCTGCCCCCACCCATTTTCGGCCTGTTTTGAGACCATTTTCAGGCCATTTGGGGGGGGGCATTTTCAGGCCATTTTTGGGCTGGAAAATGATGCAAAAAACAGCCTGAAAACAGCCCAAAAAACAGGCGGGGGCAGGGTCAGCCAGTGGTGGGATTTACCAGTTCACTAAACTGTGCCTAATCTTAACTACCAGTTTGCAAACCAGCAGCAGCCCATCTCTGCTACCATTACAGCCTATGCCAGTATATCTTTCCCCAAAGTTAATGTAGACCAACTGAAGGATTGTACAGGGTTATTGTAGCATATGTGCCTCTGTATTCCCTCTGATTCTGAAACTACATATCGTATATAGCAAAACTGTTGTCCTCCAGCTATTTGCATTTACAATTTCTATCATTCCTGTTCTTTATCCAAGCTTTTTGGGTGGATGGGAGATGTCTGCTCGATCTAGATCAGTTTTAAATATCTTAATTCAGCTTTATTGGTCATCCGGTACTGTTGGCAGGTGTATGCATAGGTGTATCAAGGCTACTTCAAAGATGCTAATGTTATCAAGACACATGTGAAGCAACACAATGCCTTTCATTTTTAAGGAAAATGAAAGGAAGTAATTGGTTCACAGCCTGTGCATTTGCATTTATTCTTGACATTCAAAGCAGGATTCAAAGCACAAACATAAAAATTTCATTTTCTGGCAAAAAATGCCCTCTCTCTCTACCACAAGACAAGTAAAATCTGAATAAATTTTCTCTTTGCCTCTGAGTTCTTTTAAGAAACTAAAAAGAATGTCTCTTTTTCAGTTTTTAATTGCAAGCTTCCTGTGAAAAAGGCTAGGTAGAAGGAAAATAATTTTGCACAAGGACCAGGAGAGTTTATCAAAGTCCAAGTATTCAATTGTTGATTGTTAACTAAGTGGAAATTGTAGAGTAGCTGATCTTTATAGAAACTGGAATGGCAAAATTTCATATTAAAGAATCTCACAGTTATTCTTTACAACAATAAATCCATGTCTTAAGGATGGAAAGAGTCATTATGAATAGATTTACACATAACAAATAATCCATTTCCTCCTTACTCCCCCAGACACTGAAGTTGAAATAAGTTTTTGGAAAGTAGCACTCCACTACAGATAGAACTTGGTTAATGAAAGCAATTGCAACCGGAATTTCCATTGTGACTGTAAAGCATGATGTCATCTAACCCTGTCACTTAGCAATGGAAATTTCAGCACTTCTGATAGACAGTGTTAAGTGAATCATCAAGGATCATCAAGCAAGGACCTCATATAATTGCCATTTGCAACCTACCTTTTGTCTTCCCCGTTGACTTTGTATGTAGGAAACTGGCAAAGAAGGTGGCAAATGGCGTTCACATGACTGCAGGGACTCTGTGGCGACTGGAGATCAGTCTTTGAAGATCAGTCATAAAAACTTGTTCATCACCACTGCAAGTTTCAACAGTCACTGAATGGGTAGTCAGTGTAGAGCCACAGTAGCCTAAAACCAAGTCCATATCTTGTTGCCTGATGACACATTGGTTGAAACTGGACCATTCTTTCTACCAACTGGTTCTAGCAACCATGGGAAAGAACCTGTCAGAAAATATATCTTCTGCTGCTAATTAAAATTATAAGGCTTTTTGTGGTGCAGTGGTTAGAATGCAGTGTGGCAGACTAATTTACTGCTCACTGCTAGGAATTCAATCCTACTGGCTCAAGGTTGACTCAGCCTTCCATCCTTTTGAGGTCGGTAAAATGAGGACCAAGATTGATGGGAACAATATGCTGACTCTGTAAACTGCTTATAGAGGGCTGTATAGCACTGTGAAGTGGTATATAAGTCGAAGTGCTATGATCATATTATTAAATATGTATTATTTATAAATATAAATTTATATATATATATATATAATCATAAAGAAATCTGCCATTTGGAGGATAAGATTAATGGAAATGAAAAAGGTATTGTCTTTAATTAAATGGAAACCACACAAGGCAATGTTATCTCAAGCTAACATACACAAGACACTTCAGACTGAAAGGTCATTGGTCATTTGTCAACTGACCAATCCTGAAATGGCACATTGTGCCATTTTGTCTCAGAGAAACCAAAAAAATATATGGGTGATGAATCAACTGAATTTTCTTTTTTCATGCAAATTAGTTCAATATCTTTCAAACTAGCAGACCCAACTTCACTATGCAGTGAAAGACCCCTCAAAACTAGTGGGATCTATATCCACATCTTTCAAAGAATGGATATAATCTAAGAAAATAGTGAGCAGAGAATACTGACTTTGTCACTATTATTTTGCTTTGAACACAAGAATACAGATAAGGAATTAAACAGATATTTTCTGTAAGATTCAGGCAGCACATCATCATCTTTGGGTCTCTTCATCCTCTTCCCAGTCTAAGACATTAAGAGTTGAGACCAATCAATCAATCTGCCTTCTTCTTCTTCTTCCTAGGATCCTGTTCATTGTGGGAGCTTAAAAGTGGCAGATATGCCAGTTCGAACATCTGTGGCCATCATTTGCTAAACCCATTGAGTTCCATCAGTGAAGGAGTCGACCATTTGATGGCATGATTTTGTGATGACATACTCTTGATAAGCTGAGTGGGGATGGAATGTATCTTAAAAAATGCATACATACTTTAATATAATAGTGGGTCTTCTATGATCACTCATTCAGCTTCGGTAGACTCTAAAGTTAAATTAAGGGACACATTCTTCCATTTTAAAATAACATTTTAAAACAGAGGAATCACTTCTGCGGAACAAAAGATAAACTAAAGATGGCTCCACAAAAAGCCAAGCTGAGGACAAAGGAATGAAGAACTGATGAGTAGACAGACTATTTGATAATTTCCCTCTGGATAAGGAAAGGACTTGAGATCACTCACAAGTGCTCCAGGCAGCTGCTCCTTGCAAGGAGATCACAAGTAGCAGACTCTAGTGTGTTTAGAAGTCTGGGAGATGAGGAAATAATCATCTTTCTCAAAACAAGTTGACACATTTGAAAAGACACTAAGTTTGTATTCTTCCCTTTCTAATCACTTGTAGAAATTGCTTGTTAAGTGATTTTCAGCTATTAGGAACTTTTGAATTGATATGCTTTACAGTACAGGATGAATTTCCATCAATCCTTAGCAAAAAGAAGTTTAAACTACAAGCTTAAGAACTTTATAAAATTAATGCTTTCTGTGGGAAAATTCTTTTGTTTTGAGTTACAAACATAATAAGATATGGATGCTAAATAAAATAATAAAAAATTGAGTGCTAGAGGGAACTAAAAATTACAGTTAAAGAAGAATACTCTATATAGATTTACAAATATAGAGCAAAGCAAAATATTTTAACATTGGACAGACTGAAGTATCTTTTTGAACAAGGGACCCTGAAGCTAATTTTAATAGTGTCTGCCTCTACAGATAAATTATGTCTAAAAGATGTTATGGAAGAGAAACCAATTCTACATGACAAAACTGAGCCTCAGTTGAAAATGGATTTAAAAGAATGACATGGATATACAAAATAAATTGACAGTAACATAGATAATTTTTATATATTCAATTTATAAAACAGGTTTGTTAAAGTTGTGAAGAATTTTGTGAGAAAGATAAAGATGAAGGTTTCCTTTGTCCAGTCATGTCTGACTCTAGGGGGAGGTGTTCATCTTCATTTCTTTTAGCCAAGGGAGCCAGTATTGTCCAAAGAGATTTTTATGGTCATATGGCCAGCATGACTAAACACCAAGAGTCATGGAACACTGTTACTTTCCCACTGAAGTGGTACCTATTTATCTACTGGCATTTGCATGCTTTCAAATGACTAGATTTACAAGAGCTGGGGCAAATAACAAGAGCTTATCCCATTGCATGGCACTCAGGTCTAGCACCTGGGCTGTCAGTCTTTAAGTGCTGAGACATTGCACTCCAGTATATAAAATAGGTTTGTTAAAGTTTTGAAGAATTTTGTGACAAAGGATAAAAAAGTGAAAATGAATCAAGGAAAGAACTAAAAAAAAAAGAAATAAAAGGAAGGAGTATTGATTTATTTAATTAAAGTATGTTGTTATCTCTGGTAACACCCAATGGACTTATGATGAGATCAGGACTGAAATGACAAAGCTTTAAGGACTTGTTTATAGTTAAGAAATGGGATATGGTAAGAAGAGATAATTTGTTGTATTTTAAGATAAAATGATAAGTTACTTAAATTGTTTATACTTGTGATGAAGATCGGAAGTCATTTATTTATTTCTTCTTTACTCTCTTTTCTTCCTTTTCTATTTCTAGTTTGTCCTTTTTCCTTCTCTTCTGCACATTTTACTCTTTTTGTTCTATTTTGTATTGGGTTTGTTATTGTAGTTAAAATCTTTAATAAAATTGCTGTTTAAAAAAAATCAATGCAAAGACTGAAATAAGTCCCTCAAAAGATTTCATATATTGATATTATTTAAAACCCACAAACCTCTAACGCAAAAAGAAAAAGATTTCACATTGGAATTCTTCTTTCTCAAACTTTCTGGTACCTCTGTCACATCAGTGTCAAGCTGGCCACAGTACTCCAATGCCAAAAATATAGTATTTAAAAAAACAGAACAAAGGCAGGTCCAGCTACAAAAAGCTTGCCTGTGTCTGCTTTATTATGAGATAACATTCATCTCCCTCCATTGAAAGCTGTATTCATTAGGCTATTCTGAATGTTCTGGAGAAAGCTATTTAGCATTCTTCTCTTCTACCAGAAGACATGCAGATTATAAAAAGAATATTTATATTTATAATTGCAAATACCTCAAATATATACATACTCTAATGAATGGCATATCAAAGACAGTATTGAAAATGTGTATTTTACTAACTGGAAATTGTCCTCCCCCCACTTTTTTTTTTTATAATATTAAGCCAATACAGTACATTAAGCCTGCATCTAGAATTCTCTGAAACATGGGAACTGCAAAATCTAAACATATCAACAAATATCAACAAACAGCTAATACTGTAAAAACTATATATCTTATAGCTATATAATCTCTTTGATTCCAAGTTAGCTTTTCATTTTAAAAAATTATCTCCCTTAATCCCAGTTCTCAACCCTAGTCCTAGTTCTACCAAATAATCTACATTATCACATGGTTGCTAAAGATATACATAGCCAATTCACTCGCCCTGTTCAGGGTAAGCAACATTTGCAGCAAACAGAAAAAGAGTGAGGAATAGTAACAACCCCACTCCTCCAATTAAAGGAGCAGGATAAGAAAAAAGAAAGAGGTAAATCCAGTCCATACCACTCTAGCTTCCCATAGGTTTCTATTCTTGCAAATACAAACTATCCTTATTTCTGATTGACTGATTGTCTGACTGATTCATACATACACTGACTTTTGTCTCCAAACTTCTTACATCTTTCTTCTGGAGGATTTCATCAGCTTCATTTAACCATGACTTTCTCGGTCTTTACATTTGTCATAGCCCAGTCATTCCTCCTCCTAAATATATTTGTTTTGTGATTCAGTCTTCATTCATTGTCTCTACAGGACCAACCACTTCTTTAAGACTTATTGCGCATTTATATATTCAATCCATGTTCATTCAGCAATCACTCCTTAATGACTGTTTCTTCTTGTTTACCACACACTTCATAAGCATTCCACTCCCAGTGAATTCAATTTACCTTTATATTTCTCCTGGCTACAAATTTGCTATATAACAAATTGGGAAGAAGTATATTTTTACTCGGGGCCATTTTGCTTCGTTTACTTCATTCCTTGACACCCAAAGTAGTAGAAGAGGAAGCAAAAAAGGTTTCATTCCTCTTAACAATCACATACTAGCGACTATCCTTTGACCAACATTTGAACCTGTTACAATTCCTCCGTTCTTTTCCCCAACTTTTGTAAACATTTTCCCAAATTATATACATTCATCTTCTCTCTCTAGTTTTGCTTTATCATCCATTTCCACCGTCAATCCAACTACTCTGTCTTCATTGTATTATTTTTCAGATCCTTACTCATTATCTCATGCAATAACTGCAAAGCATTCAAGTTCTCAGTTAATAAAAAGACACCATTTGCATATAAATATGCATGTAAGTTCACATCTTCAACCAACAAGCTTCAAGTATCTCATTAAGAACTCTTTATATATTTTGCATATGTAAAAGACGTTACACACATCCCTGTCTTCCTCCCTGTTCAATGCTGAACCATTGAGTAGGTATTCTATTCACTATCACACATACTTTTCTCCAATCCTTGATTGTAAATTCCATACTGCAAAATAATCCATAATTCAAGTATATTCACCTCCTAAATAAACAGATGTACGTTTCTTTTATCATGCACATGTATATTTCACAATGACCTGCTAAAGAGCATAGTAATTCACAGTACTACAGGACTACAGATACAGATTAAAGGATTTACAAACCTTGTTTTTCACCACTGTAGATGATCGTGTATGTATATTAGACAAAATAAAATTGCTAGCACAATACCCAGCAGAGAGACAAAAGCAACACAAATGAGGTTGATTAATTGCTCATAAAACTGTAGGCAAATAAAATGATCCTATTAAATACCATAGGTGAATACATTCTGGTACCCCAACACCCAAGATACTATGCTGTGTAATATCTTCATTGAACACATTGAGACAACATTCCCTGCCTTTGTTAGAAAAATATTGTACATTAAATCCTGGGATAATCAGCTCTCTTAAGCAGCAACGTGGAATCAGATTTGAAATCAATGAGATGACAGTCAGAGTTGAATATGAGGGACATACACATTGTCTGGCATCGTATTAAAAAGAACCCCATCAACATAAATTGCCATCTCTTCATGGATAGAGATTTATCGAAATAAATCATGCCCCTATCAATAGAGACCTCTGTGGACCTCAAAACAAAGAGTTGTCAATGGTCATAAAGCTGGAAAAGGCTTCAAAACCACCAACAGACTTTGGCCTTCATAGTTGTTCAGGCAATGTACAAATGGAGAAATGCCACAGCCAATACAACACCCAGATGTGGATCCTTCATTGTAGAAAATGTAAGGACTATACAGAAAGATAAACAACGTAGAAAGAAGTGTTCATGTTCCTGAGTGATATTTCTACTTATGCGGCCTTCTTCAACTAAGTTCTCACCATGTCAGTGAGAATCAAAACACAGATCAAGAGCAACCAGAACTGTCAGATCTTGCAGATTTATGAGCCAAGTCTATCCTGGTGAAATATGAAGTCTATTATTCTGAACAGAACATATTAACACTACTCACACCAGTTGACAGATCCACTTACTACACATCAGTACCAGGGTGTAGATACAGTCAATACAATCCTTCAGAGAAGGATGGATCAGGAAACAGACCAATGGTCCTTTCTGGAGCAAAGCATACACTAAAAAAGTTGTGTCCACACAGGCAGATTTTCTTTATCCTGAATCAGGCTTCTATTTCAGTGGAACATAAAGGAGGTATTTAAAATTTCTCTGGAGATACTAGGTATTCCTCTGTAAGGCCTATTTTATTTATAACATTTATCCTGGTTTAAAAACATATGAAAGACCAGAATTATTTTTTTTAAATAAGCAAAATAAAATCCTGGCATAATCAGCAAAAGGACTGTGTGGTTGATCAGACTGTATGTTAAAAGCAAGTACGCAAATAAAATGGCTTTAACCTAATTCTTAAAACAGTACAGTACAGAAAAGGCATTAGGCAAACATATAAAGATTTTCACAAGTGGGTGTCATCAGAGAATGGGATCCTTTGTCTCACAGAGCTTCAGAAATGAGAAGATAAGAAAACAGCCCTCCAAGATCCCAAATGATGATGTCTGGAAATCCCGGGCTGCCTAGATCACCTACTAAAATTAAAAATTGCCAGACTGCTTATTTCTACAAATTATCCAGACCAGTGTAATATCTGGGACACCATGGGAAACCACTGTGCGTATCTCTCTGAACTTTCATCTGTTTCACCTGTTTGATGCTGCATCCAGCTCCAGCAAATCTATTTCTCCACATGGCTTGATGACAAATTTTAAAAGGAAATTTTAGCACCATCCCCAAAGAGCAAGTCCTAGTAAACAGCTAGATAAACTAATACCAGGAGATGAAGGTTCATAGCATATCTTGCTCTAGATCAAGGGTCTCCAACCTTGTTAACTTTAAGACTTGTACATTTTAACCCCCAGAGTTCCTCAGCCAGCTTTGCTGGGAGTTGAAGTCCGCAAGTCTTAAAGTCTTAAAGGTTGGAGACTTCTGCTATAGATGGTTCTGGCCAACTATACCCAGTCACTGAAAGGCACAATAAATCAGGCAGGAATGAACCCATCTACAGATAAATACTTCCTAAAACATTGGGAAGAAACTGAGGGAGTGAGAATACTTTTGCAGACCAAACTATCCTTTCAAATTAAAAGTAGGATTCTCTCACTGTTGATTCCCATTAAGCTAGAAAGCCTTTGGCCTTGTGGATTGGAAACTGTAATCCCATGAACTGGAGGAGGCAAAGTTAGAGCACATCTTCATCATTTAGGTGAAGAACAATTTAGTTTGGTTTAATAAAGTTTGCCACATGTTCCTCCCCTGCTTGCTGGAGCTTAAATATTCCATTTTTAAATTACAGCCCTGTACAGGGAGGTTTCAGCAAACATTTTCATTAATTTACAGGGGCCTCTTATAAACTTCATCAGGGCATCCTCCCAAAAGATTTAAGCTAAGTGTGCTATAATATGAGGAGTTTTTCAACCATAGTTTTGCTTTGGAGTCAATTACTGACAGAAAACTGCCTTACGTTGCACAGACTTAATTCAACAAAACAGTCCCAAAACGACAGTGCTCCATATTGACTTGTGAGTGTCTAATTAGCTCCACAATCAGTTCCTACAAAGGTAATAACTTTTTTTTTCACTCAAATCTAGGGTGAAGAGTTAACATTGCTAGAAATGTAATGTGATTTTGGTTCTACTTTTTACAGATCTGGGAGGGAAAAGGCTTTGCTATTGATATGCTCAAAAATAGCCAGCATCTACTTTTAAAAATATTATTTCCTCCTTTATCCCAAATGACAGTGATCAGGGCAAAATTAACAGTCCTGGTTTTTACTGCTTATATTATACTGAAACATAGGTACGATGAATGACTTCAAATTAAGTTGAAATAGATATCTCCCATTCCAGTTCAAAATTTTGGCAATGCTTTCTGCCCCACGGTAGAAAATAAAGCATATTTGGTGAGATTTGGTCACAATTAAAGATTCATGAAGTCTGAACTGTACTTAGATGATGTTCATAATTACAGGGGTCAGAGCTAAGCCACACCTATTGCTTTCATTTTGCTTGTATCATCTTAAAGAGCTATATGGAAATAACCACACACATTCTTTCTGCTTCCCAAATCTAAATTTAGCCCTTCTTATAACAAGATCTTTTTAAAATGCTGCATAAAAACACACATGAAAATGTATGCTTTCACTATGACCTTTTTCCCCAGCTAAATTCAAAACTAAGTTCAAAACTGAGCACGTTGAAAGTTAATAGAGTTCTACATTTATATTCAATTTTTTTACTGAAGTCTTGTACAACAACAACAACAAAAAAAAAACAAATAAATTTTCCAAAGGGTGCCTGGTTTGATTATGCATTTTGGTACACTGAAACAATGAAAATAATTTAGAAGAAACAGGCACCATAAAATTAATACGTATAAAGAATGGCCTTTAACACAGTGCCTCTAGGTCAGGGGTATCAAACTCACAGTGTCATGGTGGCGTCAATTGACATATCATGACTTTTTTCCCCTTCGCAAAACTGGCCATGGGTGTGGCCAGCGCGTGACACATCCGGCCCACAGGCCACGAGTTTGATAGGCCTGCTCTAAGTTGTCCCTATTAACAAATCTCTTAGTGGTATCTGAACTTGATTGTTTGCTTGCAGACATTTCATTACTCAACTAGGAAACATCATCAAGACTAGTGAGTGTAGGGTTTGCTTCCTAAAAAATATACAGTAACTTGCCTTGCCAATATTGGTGAAGGTATGATTTTCTCTTTGGTAGTTCCTTATTTCAGATATTGTTTTCTTCTTGCTTGTTTGCCTAGTGTTAAATGCCTGCTTATCTGGATTTTGGCTGCTAGAGCAAGGAGCAAAGAGGAAGTATGTCTTAAAGCAAACAACCCAGCTCAAAGACCACCAAGTGCTTCACAGTTGAACTGTGAGCTATATATATTCCCTTGTATTGCAACAAATTATTGTAAAAGTTTAAAAATGGCTTAAATCTCATAAGTTTGCCAGACTCACAACTCTGCGTTCTTATGGAAACATGCAACATTCTAGGTAAAAACATTCGAGACGAGTCCTAAGTGTTACTGAGTATGTGTATTTGAGAATGCATTATGGATCTCCAAATTATAAAATGCACACATGCTTCTATTTCAATAGAAAATAGTTGGATAATGCCTGTCTCAAGACTAACCAAATGGCTGGCTGTGATATACAAGTGGTTTTAATAAAAAATACTTTTTGGATTAACTTTGATTACAACTGCGTTGATCCATTTTCTACATATTTCCATTTGTTCATCTCAGTGCCAAAAGATGAGGATTCTTACCACACATTATAATTTTTGAACACGAAATGCAATCTTACCCTTGTGACTGGGTTGAAAAGTGCACTGTTTTCCAATAAACACTCTCCCTTTTATATCATAGTCCTGAGATGATTAAAACAGTGGGAGAGCCCATGGCTAACAGCCAGTCTTACTAACTCTCTTTTACATAGCTGGCCAAAACATTTATCTGCTTTAAAATTAGTGGAGCAGGTGGCTTATCAATTGAAATATTTGTTTCAAATTGGGAGGCTCGAGTTTTAGAGACCATGCTGCACTTGAAAAGAAGCTACAAGTGTATCACAACTACAATGGATTTCTTTGAGAAGAGACAAAAGTAAATAAAGGAGAATGAGGGTAGAGACCTGAAAGAATTCAACTCCAACACAAAATTTGATTGGACCCAAGAGATCCAAAAGTTTGCTCCTAAACTTATTCTAAACAGCCTTTTGCTTAAGCTATTTAATTGATAATCTATACATTACTGGGGCCTCTTGGCTATTATAAGATACATTCAGTAACTACTAAGATCTAGGACAGGAGAAACTGATCTGTGTGTTAGCAGAAGAGCTTTGAGAAGCAAATAGCATAAGACAGCTACCTTTATAATCCTCAAAACAAGGAGGCAATTCAAGCCTTAACAAGCTTCAAACCAGTGGATTCTGATGGCAATTGCACCGCAGCAAAATTTAGCAACTACCTCAGAAATTTCAGTGGAAGCATCTGCAAAGAAATATATAATTCTGAGCCCAACCCAGGCTATATGCTCAGCAAGGTAAGAATATATCAATGCAGATTACAAATGTGATCAAATGGGAAGTGCTAGAAAAATCTTAAGAATATCTATGGTACAGCTATGATAGTATGTTAGCAAGCACTAAACTTTGCTTCTCAGTAAAAGCAGGAAAGCTTTAAAGGGTTGCAATGGGGTTAAGATAAAACATGAATTGGGATTTTAGATCTGGAAACGTGTAAACCAAGATTCAAAATATGTTGCCCTCCCTCCAAAATATTTTTACTCCAGGATCCACTTCTATTGTAATACTTGGACTGAGGGGACACAATGGGAGATATCAGTAAACTGTAGTGTTCTCTCCAGAAGAGTTAAGATTTGTTGACAAATTGGAATAAACAATTGGTTCCAAAGTTTAATTTCAACCAGTATCTCAAGATAGAAAATTTGCATGTGAGTCACACTGAAGGAAATCCTTACTTAAATTTCAGCAAACCACTGGGGATAATGTAGGTGGCCAGATATTGGCCAATAAGAATTGTTGTCGTAAACTGTAGATAGTCCTCAAGTTAAGGCAACAATTGGAAGTGGCATTTTCATCATTAAGCAATGTATCAATCATAAAGTGACACATTTGCTTAGTGACTTTGCTTAGTGACTGCAGTGCTTTGCTTAGTGACTGCACTGCTTAGCGATGGCAATTACAGCAGACCCAGTTGCTGTAATTAAGAAAGGACTGAGGGAGTTGTTAACCAAGGACTCCATATGACAGCCACATGAGAAGAGACAGGAATCCAGAAGACCTGTTTGCATTGCTTATGCCATGGAAACCATGTGCCAGGCAAGCAGTCTGAGAACTATGAAGAGGTGCTGTGGATAGACCCTATGGACAATGGGCAGGTACTATGGAGTACACGATCCCTCTGCCATCTAGGGGCTCCTCAGGAGAAAAGCAACAGGAACAGGAGCAACCTCCAGGAGTGACTTGCTACCTCCTGCCTGGTTCCTCTTTGACTTTGCTTCTGAACAGCTAGCAGGAAAAGTTGCAAATCATGATCGTGCAACTGTGTGATGCAAAAACTAACAAGATTGCAGTCAGGTTGCCAAGGGTCCAAATCATAGTCATGTGATTGTGAGGATGCTGATTGTGAGGATGGTGCCTCTGCCAGCTAAATAGAGCTCGGGAGGGGGCCCCGAGGCTCTGTTTTCATTGGCAGAGGGTTTCAGGAGACCGTCGCAGCTGAAAACGGAGCTTGAGAGACTGTTTTTGCTGGCAGACCGCTCAGACCACCGCAGGTGACCCCTGACATGAGTGACATCAAGCTGGCCATGCCCACTCTGGCCACGCCCACTCCAGCCCCTCGAGGTCAAACATAACCCTTATGCAGCCCTCAATGAAATTGAGTTTGACATCCCTGCTGTGATGGCTGCAATTTTGAGGACCAGTGGTATCTTCTCCTCATTCAGTGCCATTGTCACTTCAAATGGTGGCTGAATGAGTGGTCGTTAAGTCAGCACTATCTGCAAACTAAACTGCTTTCAGTGATGTTAGATCTTTATGAAGGGCAGATTTGTGCACCACGAAGTAGTAAAAGTGAGATCATCTTAGCTTTGCTGCCACAGAGACAGACTTGTTGCATTTATGACTCAGATTCTAATTATCACATTTGAGGCCCACTGTGCGGAAGATGAAAATCCACCAATTTGTTGGTTACACTTGGAAGACAAATGGAAGGTGATACTTAAGTACTCCATTTCATTTTTATTTGTAGGCAATTAAGTTCTGTTCGCATCTAGAATGTCCCCTACAGAAAAAAACCAATGCTTGCAGGCTCCTCCAAAGCCTATCTGGCGCAGACAGGAAGGCAGGCAGCCGCAGAGTAATACTTGCATAGCTTTGGCAGGGTGTGTGTGTGTGTGTGTGTGTGTGTGTGTGTGTGTGTGTGCAGGTAGTCCTTGATTTACAAACATAACTGAGCCCAAAATTTCTGTCAAATGGGACATTTGTTAAACAAATTTCACCCCATTTTATGACCTTTCTTGCCACAGTTGTTAAGTGAAACATTCAAGTTGATAAATTAGTCATGTGGTTGTTAAGTGAAGCTGGATTCCCCATTGACTTTGCTTGCTGAAAGGTCACAGAAGGTGATTGCATGACCTTGGGACACTGCATAGGTCATAAATATGAATCAGTGGCAAAGCATCTGAATTTTGATCACATCATCGTGAGGATGCTGCAAAGGCCATAAGTGTGAAAAATGGGCACAAGCCATATTTTTCAGTGCTATTGTAACTTTGAATGGTATTTTACGGTATTTTACAGTCTGGGCAATGCAGTTAAAATAGCAGTGGGGTAGATAGAATCCAGGATACAGTCTTGTTGAACTCCCTTTGTGATGGGGGGTAGGCTGGGATTAGTAACTGCCACATTTTATTTGGAGGTAAGAGTTGATGAGACCAGGCTGCCATTTGCTGGGACAAATTAGAATTCAGAGAGCTTTATTCTCTTTATCTCTATAAGCATCATACAAGATGGAAGGTCGTGATTTAAGATGCTGTTGCCAGATCAAAACTAGAACGTTGTTTCCACATTCAAATCAACACCTGGATGATATTGACTGCATTTCTCTTTTTGCTGGGGAGCAATGCAAACCTTTGTGTAGCTTCCCAGAACAATGAACAGCACACTTCTAAAATTCAACTTTCCTATCACAACTTTTCGTCTTACAAAACCCCCCAAATGAGAACTGGATTTAAGAGCACTGGTTTCGACTAAGGCTGAAGAAAAAGCAGCAGATTCGATCTATACCAAATCGTGGGAGCAGATGCTCTAATAGAGAATATCAACATGCACGAATTAAGTTGCTAGAAAGGAGAACGAGAAGCACAAAGCAGGATATAAGATCATTTTGACAAGAGAATATGGGTATACTCTCTCCTGCAAGCAGAGTGAGAACTATTTAATTGCTGATTCACTATCTGTTGCTGCTTGCAAAAACTACAAGAGAATGTAAGCCCCTTCTGATTATTTACTGTAGTCTACCTCTAATAACCTTCATAGTCCTTCATAGCCATGACAATCCCATCAAGACAATCATCAAGCCAATTTTTGTAACATGTAGGCTGAGCATAATAGAATTCATAATTAATTGCTGGACTATAATTGTCAAGTCATAGACAACACACAAAGTATGTGATCAATCCTATTTACAGGCAAATGCAATACTATTTGAGGCAATTCAATTTCTGAATAGTGGCAATGGCCTTAGAACCAATAATAGCTTTATAAAAGATCTATGCATACATAGGAAGCTGTTTCATCATAGCTAACTAATGAATTAGCTTGGTGGAACTTTGCACCTCAAGAGTTTTCCAAACCATATAGACTTGCTCTTATACGGGTGAAATAACTAGGAAAGTAGGCATACTGGTGGCATGATGCCTTCATACTGGTAAAGCTGGATTAACTATACTTCTAATATATGCCTATGAGTGAGATGGGTATCTTCCAATCCGTGGAAAGTAATTTATTCTGCAACTAAGAGTTGGTAGGGGAAAGGAAAGAAGGAAAGGAATGGTCTGTATTTCTTTACTGTGACAAATGTCTAACTATTCTATCATTGCTTCCAATTTTAAATCCAGCAAAATTTTATTGTCTTTACTAAGAAGCCCCTGCTAAGAGACTTGGTCAAATCCTTTGTGTATGTCCAAATAATGTATTAATATATACATTATTCCCAGAAGCTTTGGGGTAGAGTGAGGACAGAGGTCAGTACAGTTGAATGTGGATGTGGAGGGTGTGGCTGTCTGTTTCCTCTGGAGTGCCAGAAGGTTTTGTTATGTTTTTTTGTGTTATCTTTTTTTATGTTAGTTTGTATGTGTTTATTGTTGTTTTGTGAGCCACCCAGACTTATGGTACATAAAATGGGCAGATATGCAGTTATAAGCCTTTTATACAAATAAATGAAATTAGGCACAGTATGCTACTTACAAAGCTTCTTGGGACAACTTAACAGCTAATGAGAAAAACTTCTGGTGAAACTATCTTCATCATCTATATGCAAAGATCTGATAATAAAATAATTATGCAAATCTAATAAACTGCTATAAATTATTGTATATGTTTTATTTGTTTCATTATTTGTTATTCATTATCTATGTTGGAGGTTTATTATGAATCATCCTGAGATTTAATATTTAAAAAAACAGCCTGAGTAATTTGTTTTAAATAACACTGATTTCCCACCCATTTTTTCAAAGGGATCCTTGCATTTGGCACGAGTAAATATGGAGAGATCAACAAAAGGCAGGTTAACTCTAGCTAGCTCAGATTATTCCCCAAAAGTTATGTATTCTTCCAGAATCACAAATAAAGGAATATTTCAATGTTGGTTCTTTTAGAGAAAACATATTCAGAACCATCATATACCCACAATACTGACTTCCTGTCAAAAATGATATTGACCTACATCCAAAATATTACCTAACTGGGCACGATCACTTTCACACTTCATCTAAATATCTCAGTGACTCTAGCAGGTTCATAGTAATTGGGGTTGGGGGAAGAAAATAAGGGTTCTACAGGAACTGACTGTATAAATGTTAAAGCAATAAACAGTTGTCTATCAGAACTACCTTCCGCAATTATCCACTAAGGTGCAAGTAGAACTGCTCTGTGAAAGTCCCATCTCAACCTGTCCTACTAGACCTGGGATCTCCAACCTTGGTGACGTGAAGCCTGGAGGACTTCAACTCCCAGAATTCCCCAGTCGGCAGGGGAATTCTGGGAATTGAAGTCCTCCAGGCTTCACGTCGCCAAGGTTGGAGACCCCTGTTCTAGACTGTGTTTCTCAACCTAGTGAACTTTAAGTTGTGTGGACTAGGGAATTCTGGGAATTGAATTATGAACCACCTTAAAATTCTTAAGGTTGACAAACACTGGTCTAGGAAGATACCTTACTCCAGTTTCTTCAACTTGGTGCCCTCCATGGGTGTCAAACTGCAAACCCCATGATTCTCAGGCAATGGGTATGTCTACGAGAAACAGAGATCAGCTTCTGACATGATTTATGTGTCTGTCTGTCTGTCTTTCTATCTTCTTCTTCTCTAGTAAAGTCTTGGGATGATGTGGGAATTGTATCTTTCTTTTTTCCCACTTCCCAGGTGCAGGTAAATGCTGCAAAAGCTAGATGCTGCTAGAAGGATTCCTCTGAAAAGTACAATGCAAATCCAGCGTTAAACAAAGTTATAGTTTTCCACTAAAAATTGCCACACTGCATGCTAGCTGCACAGAAATGATTGGGGAGAACTATATAAGCACCCAGCCATGAATGGATAAAGGACTCAATTAGCCCACCATTACTGGGGAGCTGGGTCACTTTCCCTAGATACGGGAGGTCTTTGGGTGTCCAGAAATAGGAAGTATCATTCTAGTTGACGAGGAACTTTTATTTTGAGTGTCCGCCACAAAGATGTTTTTATTTATTTCAGAGGTCTCCAAAATTGGCCAGTATAGCTATGCTGGCTGAGGAATTCTGGGAGTTGAAGTCCACAAGTCTTAAAGTTGCCAAGTTTGGGTACCCCTGATTTATATAGATAGCAATTTTATTTTAAAAAATCGGACTGCAGAAACCTAATAAGGGAAAGGAAAATTACATGTTTTTGGGTCTATACCTGATCCTACAGAGATCATTTTGGAAAGTAGTTGAAAGAAAAAGGTGGAAAGAGCGGAGAATCTGCTGAAATTTCCTATATGGGCTATATCTCATTTACAAAAGGATAGTGATGGTGGCAGAAAAGAAACCCAGTACTTGTACAACAAGAATGGATGTATAGATAGATGGAGGGAAAGATGGAAGAAATTATTTGTTTTCATAGCTCTCATTCCCCTTCTCTATATGCTGAGAAGAGATAAACACAGAACACAGAAACAATGTGTTGTTTTTTTAAGAGAGGAAATCCTTTATAAATTGGATTAAGGGATGTTAGTCACTGCTGGCTACTTCTCAAACAGAAGTCGGTCATTGAAAATCTTTGCCATTCACAAAAAAATGTATATATAAACCTTTAGTCTGACGGGTTCAAAAGATGTCTGGTTCAGAAGAGGAGGGGAACAGAGGCTTGTTTGATGGGTCTTTTTTAAAGTTTAAATTTGTTTGAGGGTGTTTTTCTTTTTTAATTGTTAACTATTTTAAGGTTGCCACATCTTTCTTCCTTCCCACTTCCCTGGTGCAGGTAAATGATGCAAAAGCTAGATGCTGCTAGAAGGATTCCTCTGAAAAGTACAATGCAAATCCAGCGTTAAACAAAGTTATAGTTTTCCACTATAAATTGCCACACTGCAAAAGCCAGCCTCTCTCCCAACTCCTCTTCCAAAGGAAACTTCCTGTGGCTACTCTCAAGGCAAAATATCCCAGACCAAGGATATTTATATTATGAGGAAAGCAAGCAGGATTTTTTTTTAAAAAATGGGGGGGGGGGGGAGAAAGAAGGAGAGGGGAGGAGGATGTGTTCTTTCTCTCCAAAGAGGGTTTATTCATTTAGTGGCTTTGCAACTGCAACGCAGCTTACATTCATGCGGCACCCATGCGGTTGAAGGGGAGGGAGAAGTAAGAATGTAATTGAAGACACCAAAAATAACCCATTGGCAAAATGACACTAGCTATTCAACAGTTCTCATGGCTATAATTCCAGAGATGTTTTTGCCAACATGCCAAAGAAATGGTTGCTTTTCTTTTCTTTCTTTCTTTTTTTCTATCAGAAAAGAGGCCAGACACCCCAGAAATGCAGATTATAAGATTTGCGGCAAAGGGGTTATACAGCTGATTCAACCTATCCCAGCAGGTAACAGAATGTCTTTCTCAGGCCCTTTACAAACACCACTCCCTCTTCTCCTCCCCCCCCCCCCCAAACAAAAATAAATAAATAATTCAGTGAGCCTGACTCAGCAGCCTGACAGGAATAACAGCCTGCCCAGTTATGAAATGCTGGCTTAAACCAGGCAGTAATTATTCTTCTCTGGGAGACACAGAAGGCTGCAAACACAGGAGGCTCCAGCTAAAACATTTTCATAAAGTAAATTAGAGAGAAAATTGTCTGCCACTTTTGTGTATCCTCATATGTCAAGATGAATAGCACTTGTGTACACACACACAGAGAGAGAGAGAGAGAGAGAGAGAGAGAGAGAGAGAGAGAGAGGGATCAAAGCCTGAGAATGGAGGCATGTCTATGAAGTTTTATCTGCTTGCAATCTTGAGATAGGCAAACAGCAGAATCAGGAAGAACCATTTCTTCAATGCCAGCATCCCACAGACTCTGGCTGTGTTTGGCAACAGCCTATAGATAAGAATCTAGCTGCTTAGATTGACTATTAAGTGGAGCTGAACTTGTATCAACCATTCTAAATAATAAATGATAAAACATTTTATCTATTCAGTGACTCATGTGAAAGATAGGTAAGACATCCCACAGGAATTGTTAGTCCAAAAAAAAAAAAAAAAAAAAGGAGTGAGCTCTGCACAACATCCCCATGACAATGGTCGAAAAACTACTACCGCCATAAAAGCTTCTGGTGAGTATTCTGTGCTGTATAAATAAACTTGTCGATCAAGGTTATCAGCCCACAAGCTATGATTATTTTCCAATGTTCATTTGTTGAACTTAGTATCCCTCATTTTTTAAGAAGGTTCTCTTATTAAAGGCTATAGAAACCACTTTACAACACTTTCATGAATCAGTTGCGATCATAATCTTGGACTATTTTATCCACCATTCTAAAAAGGCAAAGTTATCTTTTATTTAGGCAATTACTGAAATCTCCCTTTTCAAGACTTGTCTAAATGTCTGATCAAGACGTGCTTATTGTCTATATTTAGGAAGTCAGAATTTTTTTTTTAAGATGTTCTTGGTTTAATCAATACATCTGCAAATAAACAAAGACGTTTCTGATCAATCTCCTAATATCTCATTAAGTTCAAGCACAATTGAGAAAAACAGATCACCTCCCACTCTTCTAGCCTACAATTACACTACCGCCCAACTGTCACTTCTGTTGCCAATCTCATCCAAGTTGGGAAAACAACCCTACAGGCTAATTAAATCTCAGGCAGAGCCAATGATGAAAACAGAATGTGGCCAAGTCCTTACCAGATTGATTTCAAATACAAGAGTCCTTTCTCTCTACTCATCTCTCTGGTTACTTTTCTCAGCAGAAGCTACCTCTAGTATAATGAGGTTGGAGACCAAAAAAACAATTGGGAGGCAGGGTGAGGATGAGGGGGTAGAAGAAAATGCAATTTGGGGAAGAATCTGGATAACCTTCAATTTTCCCACCGCATACCAATTCTGTGACAATTCACATCTTTATGTCCCAATCATTACTTCTTCCCCCTTCTCTACACGTACCTTTAGTGCTGCTGAATTGTTTTTGTTACTGGAGAAAAATGTCTTGCTTCTTTACGACAGTTTTGTAGGCTGATACAAAGGGAACCCCTCCTATCGCCCCCCCACAAACAAAAAAACTGTTATGGGATTGAGTGGCAAATGCGTTTTTCTAATTTAACTTTCTAAAAGGAAACCAAAAATAAAATGGAGGCACACAGAAATCCCCAAGTAAATACTTTTTGTTTGATTCTCAGTGAAGGAGTGGGCTGTGTTTCTGAAGCATGGAAAAAAACAGAATTCCTGAATAATCATCTTAGCTATTCACCAGGCAGAAAAAGAATTGATGGTCTAGAATTTGTGCAGTTGAAACTCAAAAAATCTCCTGCATTCCACCACTGTTTATACTTTTCAATCGGCTTTGACAAGGGCTGTGGAAAGAGGAACATTTTAACAGGCCTATTCATGCCTTTATTAGAACAATTAAGGGACTCCTACAGTTTTAGCTGTAAAAGAATGGGAACCCAATTAAATGAACTCCAAAGCAGAAAAGCTCCAACTGCTGGCAATGAAGAAGAGTCGCATTATTTAAATAATCAAGATAAAGGCTTACTTTAAAATTCCCTAAGATAAAAACCCTCTTTTATAGCAGAGTTCTCAGACAGGTTTAGGAAGACTTCTCTCCCTTCGGTACTTTGATGACCAGCCTAAAGTAAATACTTGAACTGTACCTGTTGCATTGTACCTGTACCTACTTGAATTGTACCTGTTGGGATATGTCTCCTTTTATTTAAAATATGGACATTAGTTCAAGTAGAAATAAATTGATGAACCAACTCATGTCTCCCTCTTTTGAGCAGCTTTATTCAGTTGGGCCTGGTATACTTGGAACAGCTTTTATCAAGCAAAATAAAGTTGTCTTCAAGTTAACCTCAGCTTCTGATGATTCAAATCTACCTAGAAAAATAAAACTAAAAGTCCAAAGCTACTTAATCAAGCAACAGATGTAGCTGCTTCCCAACTTTTCAGAATTTAGAGCAACCTGCCACATATCAAATCCTAAAAATCTCCTGTATTGGTACTAAAAATTCTGGATAATTGAATAAACTTCTTTTCCGTACTTTATTGAACCAGCCTTTCCAAAATTCTCAATATCTTGAGAATCTCCAAAGACATTTTTCCAAAATACAGTTCCACAAATTCAACAACTACCAGCCATCCCCAAAGAGGTCGAAAATAATTTATTTAAGCCCCTGTCACACTGCACCAACGGATGCAAAGAGGATGTAAAATGGACAAAAAAGCTTGCCATCCGTTGGTTAACGCAATGTACTCACTGCCTCCATTTTGCTTCCTCTCTATCCGTCCAGCATCCGTTTATTGACGTTTCATCCGCTCAGAAAGTTTTGAGCTGCTCAAAACTTTTGCGCGGAAAATGTATCCAATTCGTCCGTTCTGCATCTGCTACGCATCCGTTCTGCATCCATTACGCATCCGCTATATCCGCTAGGCATCCATGCAACTCGCATCCACTCGGACGCAGGGAGGAAGCGGAACGGACGCAGAACGGATGCAGAACGGAAACAAAGCGTTTAAAACGTTCGCAGAGGGGACCTATCTTGGATATTAAGGATGTCTAGAGGATGCCTAGAGGATGCAAAGGGACACCTATACTGCCTATAAAAAGGGGGAGCAACTCACCTGCATCTCACTTTCAGACCAGCAGCCTAGCCGTGCAGACCTCTGCAGCCTTCATCTGACTCTTGCTCTTCCACAGCATCCAGTCATGTCCACCATGGATCGTAACACAGTCCTTTTGGCAGCCACCATCCTTCTGCAACAGTGCGAAGCCATCTACAGGCTCTGTGAACTCTACTACGGGAAGAAAAAGAGGCGGCCAAGAAGCGTCTGGGTCCGAAGATGGATCGCCAGAAGAGCAGAGTATGGACTGTACAACAAGCTGATGGTAGAGCTCAGGAACGAAGACACTCGGGCATTCCAGAACTTCATGAGGATGCCTCCAGCCATGTTTGACGAAGTTGTGCAGCGCCTGACACCCAGGTTGACCAAGGCAAACACCAACTTCCGGCCCAGCCTGGAACCTGGGCTCAAGGTGGCACTCACTCTGCACCACCTGGCCTCAGGGACCACCTACAGGAGCATGCAGTACGGCTGGAAGATGCCACACAACACCATCAGCATTGTGGTCAGAGAAGTGGTGCAGGTCATCATCGAAGAACACATGGAGGAGCTCCTCCAGTGCCCCTCCACTGAAGAAGGATGGAAGAAAGTTGCAGAGCAGTGGTATCAGAGGTGGAACTTCCCCCACACTGTTGGAGCCATAGATGGCAAGCACGTGGCCTGCAAAGCACCACCCAAGTCAGGGTCCACTTATTTCAACTACAAGGGCTTCTTCAGCATCGTCCTCTTCGCCATGGTCGATGCTGACTACAAGTTCATGTACATCGATGCTTCAGGCAACGGCTCATGTTCAGATGCCCAGGTATACAACGCCAGTGACCTCAAGGAGGGGCTGGAAGGCAACCTCATCATGGGCTTCCCAGATCCAGACCCCCTGCCCAACGACACGCAAGATGTGCCCTACTTCATCATGGGGGATGACGCCTTCTCCCTCAGAACCTACCTCATGAAGCCCTACACCTCCAGACTCCTCACCCGTGAAGAGAGGATCTTCAACTACAGGCTGTCCAGGGCAAGGTGGGTGGTGGAGAACGCCTTTGGCATCCTGGCTAACAGGTTCCAGGTACTTCTCACCACTATGCAGCATCGCCCAGAGACCTTGAGGAGGATCGTGGAAGCTTGCTGCATCCTGCACAATCCCATGCGCACCCGCTACCCAGTCTTGCAGAACAGGCTCGTGGACCTCCAGCAAGGCAATGGGGACATGGAGCCTGGGGAATGGAGGCAAGGGCAAAACCTAATAGACACTGAGGATGTGCAAGGCCCCAACAGAGCCTCACGTGAAGGGAAGAATCAGCGCAACCTCCTGAAACACTGGTGCAACTCCCCAGCTGGAGCAGTGGAGTGGCAAGACAGTATGATAGATGATTAATGGGTGCTTCCTTCAGCCTGTCTCATCACATGGATGAGATTGGGCCATGTATGTTGGGTGGGCCTACAATGAACAGGGCATTTAATAAAGAGTTGTGTTTGTGTTGACATGTGTGGATGATTGATTACATTGTTATTGATAAAAAAGGGCATATAGGTGTGGCACCTGGGAGGGTGGACCATACAGTCCCACTATGCTTGCACTGGAGGTTTATCTATCCCACAGCTATTACCCATCCCAAAGGTATCCCTGCCCATCCCACTGCTATCTTAACCCATCCCACAAGCATGCAAAGGCTTAAACCAATTCTAAAAGTTTCCACTTAGACTTTATTAAAAAAAAAGAAATGAAGCAAGTGTGTGAATCAAAGATAAACTTTATTGAACAACAAGCTGTAAAAGGAAAAAGACTCAAGTCAAGTGTCCAAATAAAGTCCACACCCAGTCTCTGGCAGTCTTCACGGTCACTCGGAGATGTGCCCAGTCTCAGGGGTGAAGGGTCCACGTGCTGTGGAGGTGGCTGGTGCTGGAGTGCTGGTCTGAAGCCCCACTGGGGTGCCTGGCCCCGAGAGGACAACAGGTGACGGTGTGTTGAGAAAGCTCTAGGATAGCTGGCTCAGACCCGTGATGCTGAGAGGTCCTTCCTCCATGCCATGGGGTGTCAGCCCCAGTACTGATGAGAGATGTACTGAGGCCGGGCTTAGCTGTGGGGTGGAGGAAGGAGTAGTATAGTGGGGCTGTCTGGTCTGCAGCTGGGTGAGGACTGGCGTCGGTGGCATCACTGT
The DNA here is from genome assembly GCA_015471245.1 of Laticauda colubrina. Lineage (NCBI taxonomy): Eukaryota > Metazoa > Chordata > Lepidosauria > Squamata > Elapidae > Laticauda > Laticauda colubrina. Next base: position 75,749,574 of record BLBF01000002.1, read on the forward strand.
CGTCGGTGGCATCATTGGCGTGGGTGGCATCGGTGGCATCAGTGGAACCGGTGGCAACGGTGTCGCCCGATGACTCTGTGCCTGGACTGGGAAGGGCTGCTGCCTGTGCTGCTGGACCTTCTGGTAGCCGTAGCCCTGGTAGGTGAGGGCCTGTGGAAAGCCTTGGAATGGGAGGGACATCACCTGGGATGGAGGAGCAGACCTGGGCTGGGTGGGAGCAGGTTCCTCTGGATCTGGAGGGTTGTGAAGCAGCTCGGTGATCCGGTCCTTCACCACCTGGTACTGGGCTTCCTCCATGTTCCTGAGGATCTGGTTGACATAGGTGAGGAAGGGCTTGCGGTTGGAGGATGAGGAGTTGGTGTTGACCAGCTGAGAGAGGAGATCTATGCTGGTGCGGATGGTGTCCCTGATCTCCAGCAGGACAGTGTGGCTCTGCCCCTCCTGCTGTCTGGCTCTCTGCCTTTCTGTGGAGGTGGAGCTGGGGGGTGGTGGTGGTGGATGCGGCTATGACTGTGGTGGACTCGATGTCTCCTTTCTCCTACCGTACCAAGGAGTCCTCCACGTGCTCCACCACGGTTACAACACCTGTCCGCGGGTTCTCCGCCGTGGCACGCTCCACAGAAACCTGCCTGGAGACAGGGACTGACTCTCGGCCGGAAGAGGACTGGGTCTCAGCAGGCTGCCGGAGAGAGAGGGTTGTGAGAGGGGCTCCTGGTGCTCCTCGGTGGCGGATCTCACCCTCCAGGAAGTTGCACCTGGCCATGACATAGGTCTCTCTGTCCGTCAGCTTAACCGTGGTGTGGCCAGATTTCTTCAGGTGCAGCTTCCCGTACCAGGTGTGCATATGTTTCCACCAGCCAAGGAGCACCTCCGAAGTGTAATCTATACTCTCCGCCCTCTCTCTCCAAGCAGCCTGCTTCCGCTTGGTGTCCCTGTACAGCCGGTGTCCCTTCCGCCACAGATAGTCATTCTCTCTCAGCCACTCCAGCACCTCATCCTCGTGTTCCTCCTCAATGAAGTATTGCCTCCTCTCCCATCCCCGCATACGCCTCTTCCTCCCTTTGGGAGGACCAGATGGGCCCTCATCAGAGGGGCTCCCAGGTGGTAGGGGCTGCTCCTCCACACCAGCAGCAGCAGCAGCACCAGCGTGATCATCATCATCATCATGATCATTATCATCATCAGCAGCAGCAGGATCATCATCATCATCAGCAGCAGCAGCAGGATCAGCAGAAGCATCAGCAGCACCAGCAGCACCAGGATCAGCAGCAGCAGATTAAGCACCAGCAGCGCCAGCAAGACCAGGAGCACGAGCAGGACCAGGAGCATGACGAGCAGGACGAGCAAGACCAGGAGCACAAGCAGTACAAGCAGTACGAGCAAGTCCAGGAGCACGAGCAGGACGAGCAGGACCAGGAGCAGCTTCAGCAGAGTACGCAGCAGCAGAAGCACCACCGCCAGGAGCAGCTTCAGCAGAAGCTCCAGCACCAGAAGAGCGAGCCCGAGCAGCAGAAGCCCCAGCAGAAGCAGAGTCTGGGACAGGGGGCGGGAGGGTGGCCCTGTCCCTCTTGGCAGGGATGGTGGCAGGTTGCTGAGGCTTTCGCTTCTTCTCCATGGTTGTGGGGTTGCTGGCTGGCAGGGAGGCTGGCAGGCACCAAGGCTGACAGGAAGGCTGGCAGAAAGCCTGGCAGGAAGGCTGGCACCAAGGCTGGCAGGCAGACTGGCTGGCAGGGAGGCTGGCCAGGAGGCTTGGAGGCAGGCTGGCAGCAAGGCAGGGCAGGCAAGGACTCGATGTATCCGGCAGCAGATCTTTCCTCCAAATGCTGGCCACATGCGAGCTGCTTCCCTTTATATCCACGTGGCTTACGCAATGCATCCCCCCCGCATGCGCAATTAACACTCGGCATTCATTAGGTTTCCGCTGTGCATCCGCTAGGCTTCCGCTCTGCATCCGCTTCATCCGTTGTGCATCCGCTGTGCATCCGCTTCATCCGCTCGGCGTCCGCTCTGCATCCACTCTTTCCGTTCCGCATCCGCTTTGCTGAGCCCCCCCGGAAGCCTAGCGGATGTGGCATCCACTCTCATCCGGTTCCATCCGCTGGGCTTCCGTTCCGCATCCGCTTTCCATCCGCCCTGCGTCCTCCCCCCGTCCGTGTTATCCGCTCTGGTTATGCAAATTTTTGCCCCTTTTGAGAGCGGATAACAACGGATGGAACATTTTGCTCGTCCGTTGTGTCCGTTTTGCATCTGTTGGGCAGTGTGACAGGGCCTTTAGGTTTCTCCAAAACTATTTGGTACCTACATGAAGGAGCATTAAGAACTTTTATCTTTGATTGTTGCCCTGAATGAAAAATTACAGAATTGTCCTATAGTCAGAAATCCAACCATATTGTACTTTTTGCCCCATCTATTATCTTTTTCATGACTTTTCATCATGGTTCCTGCATGCCTTTTCATTGGTCTTCTAATTAATGTCTTAGCCTCTGCAGTTATGCCAGGCAGATTTGTTGGTGTCCCATAGGGCAAACGTTCATGCTTTTTTAGATCTGCTAAAGAAGTTGTCTGCTGAAATATTAAGCAGATTCCTACATTGTCTAGAACCGTGATGGCGAACCTATGGCACGTGTGCCAGAGCGCTCTCTGTGAGCACATGCACCGTCGCCAGCTGCTCTTCTGGTGTTCGGTGCATGCATGCGCGCCGGCCAGCTGGTCTTCGGTTTCTGGCACTCCAGCTTGCAAGAAGACCAGGTGGCTGGTGCAAGGATGTGCACTGGCCAGCTGGTCTTTGGTTTCCAGCTTGCGTGCATGCACATATGTGCAGGTGCGTGCACATTCCAGTTTGGACATTTGATGCAGAAAAGGTTCACCATCACTGGTCTAGAAGTTCTGAGCATAGATGGTGGTTCAGCAGATACCAGGGACTTAGAATCTAAGTAATCATTGTTGGCCATCCTGGCTGGAGAAGCTGGGAGTTAGAGTGGAGCAGCTCTTAGAGGACCAATAGCTCCTCGTCTCTAATTGGAGAGCAGTTGTGTAATTTAAAGTGCAATAATGAAAACTTTCCTCTATATAATTATGTTGATTGGCTGCCAGTAAATTACTTCTTTTTCTAATTTACACACAGAGGCAAACCACATTCAAATAAATGTAAGCTGTGGGTCTTTTTTAACAGGCACGGGATAAACTACTTTTTAATCAAAAATATACCATACTCCCTTAAGCTGAGGAAAGAAACCTTTTTCTTATTGCCAACAAATCAAGCAGGCCCTAAGGGGCAGTCCATTAAACTATCTCCAGGGTCTTAATGTTATCTATCTTCAGTCAGTTACCCAAAAGCAAGTGGGGAGCCTGTCCTAAAGCTGCCAGAGGAGTTCTGGCAAATCTCACTTTGTAATACAAAATAATCTTGCTGACCATCAGGCCTGCCACCTTGGAGAACAAAGAGAAGTTAGGTTAGTTTCAGATGGATGGGAAGGTCCAAGGTTGGTAATTATCTCTTGGAGGGCCAGCCCTCTTGCTCCTTCTTATACTTCTAGCAGCTGCATGTCATTCAGGACTAAAGCATCCCCCCAAAAGCAAGCAAGCAAAAAATAATAATAATCCTTGTTTAATACTGTAGTTGACTTGCATTCATGGGGGCTAATAACCAATCCATGTGGGGGATACCATATTAAAAAAGTGCAAAGAATTTCACTGCATCTGCCAATTTCCTATCAGCTCATGCATCCAAAAACAGGATGTTGATGCCTCATTTCACATAGCTTATCAAAAGTCTGCCAAATAGCCTACACTTCATAGCACTGGCACATTGAAGCAAGGATGCCATTGAAGGATTTAATAGATACTGTAAACTCAATGCCTCAAGTGATGTGCCAGATGCCACTGAAATGTCATTAAGTACAACTTGTATTTTTCTTTTCCTCAATCTGCAAAGCATTTCCTCAATCTGCAAAGCACATGACTTCAAAAAAAAATCAGTGGAATAAGCATCTAGATCAGAATTTAGGCTATCTGGATCTTTTCTACTCTGGACAATAAGAATAAAAATCCGCCTACTAATTTAAGTAGAGAGGAAGACTTAGCATTCCAGTCTGCTGAATTGATCCTGGGGGGAAAAAGGTATGTGAAAGACACTGAATCCTTTCTTTAGAGATCCAGCCAGTGCCACTTCACTTATTATATGTCCTGTTGTATTTAGATCCTCCTCCTCCTCCTAACCCCAAGGCTCATGCAAGATAGCATTTCCTTCCTTATCATCATAAGGAGACAAGATATTGTCCCTTTTATGCAGACAGAGGATAAATACTGAATGTAAAGAATAGGCCCCAATGTTGTCCAATGAAACTCAGCCAGGATCTAAACTTGTGTTGCGTGTTGCCTCTATCAGCTTCACCACCTGCAAAAAGGTATCTATTTCAATTGCAATTAAGAGCATCAATGGCCTCAGCTTGCACAGCAGGTGGGGGCAGGAGGGAAGGAAAGAGAGGCCCTAAAGCAGGACATCTGTGAATTCCCTTGACTCTGAAATAAGAGAAGAATATTGGTCCAATATAGTAATCCGGCTACAATCTGCTTTGCTGGTGTATCAAGCATCAACAGAGTAAGGCAAAGTGTATTGGCAGAGAAACGCCCATTGAGAGCTTTGGAGGTCTTTAAAGCCTTTGATCTTAAAATTCACAAAAAAGTAACTAATCATTTAAGTGCAGCCAGCTTTAAGTATAATAACAACTATTTTTCCACCAAAGATCGTCAGGATAGGGCAATGGCTTCTTGTGTTATTTATCTTATAGTACAATTCCAAGATAAAAAAAAAACATTCAAGCCAACAAATCACTTAAAAGAAAAATAAATATTCGGATTCTTGGAGAAAAAAGGGATGTTTTTGATTTGGTATCAAGAGCAAAGCAAAGCCTTTTAATTTTCTTGGGAACACATTTTTGTCCAAAGTTAAGCCTTGGCAAGTCTTTGCAAATACCTACTACTCTAACATACAGCATAGGTTTTACACTGTTAAGTTAAGGACTACCTGTATATATTCTACTTCCTTCAAACTATGATGATCAAAGTTAAGGGTGCTCACATTGTGCTAGCCAATCTATCACCTACCCAAGCCTTCTTACTCTTGTCACATTAAAAAAAATATATTTTAACAACATCATGCAAAATCATTAGGACCCACAGTTTCCAGCATCATAGACAAGCTAAAATAAACAATGTAGTGGCTTAGCAAAAATAAATTAATTAAAATTTAATCTCTATGAATCAAATAAATTAATTCTAGGGGGGAAGCCCTAAAATGGACCTCTAGTAAATCCATTTTTAGATTAATTTGGGAGGGTACAGTTTATTTCTAACTGTAGGTTTTGTGCCATTTGGTTGCAGAGTGTGATTGTCAGCACTACGTTCACCTAGGACACATGGCAAAACCATTGATCAGTGAGTGCATGATGCCATGGAGGACTTGCACTTCTGCAGGCTTGTTGCAGAGTTTGATCTTTCGGAGCTAAGAGTAACCAACCTTGAGTCACCCAGCGAACTTCTTTTTCAATGGAGGGATTAGAACCTGGATCTCCCAGGCTAGAAATCTTCAAACTTGGCAACTTTAAAACTTGGTGACTTCAATTCCCAGAATTCCTCAGGCAGCCATGAGTGGCTGGGAAATTCTGGAAATTACACAAGTCTTAAAGTTGCCAGGCTTAGAGGATCCTGTTCTAGTCTAGCACATTAAACTTTATACTGATTGGTTCCCAACAATATAGCGTATCTCAAAAATTTGCCTGTCTCATTCCAGTAGCATCACCACAATACTTGGTGTTCTTGTTTAATTCCGCCCCCCCACCCTTAAAAGCCTTCTCCTCCCACCATCAATACTTGCTTTGTTTCATGTAAATTTGT
>BLBF01000002.1:75755478-75769490 GCA_015471245.1 Laticauda colubrina
CTAGGAGTATAAAAACAAATCTATCAGACAAGCAAATCAGGAACACCATGGATCCCTAATGTAAAAAGTATGTGAACAAAAGTTCTCAGAATTGTAGCATGTATTATAAAACAAAACAAATAAATTAAACCTCTATTGTATTACTACAGAGGGACAAAGCAATCTCAGAAGATGGAATTCTATCCCTATTTCTTTTTTTATACATGAAATTGTTGCTGAAAAACTTAACAATAGTAAGAATTATTACAAGCTAAAATAGAAGAAAAAAGAAAAAGTGAGAAAAGAAAAAGCTAAAAATGCAAAAAACCCCAAAAAGATATAAAGTTGCTTCTCATTTTCTTCACAGCTGTTATAATTACAATTATAATTTAACCACTTTCTAAAATGACTAATGACTCTCTCCTTTCTATAATCTAGCCTGTTTAATAATCAAAACCATAAATCATAAGTTCATGTTTTATGCAAAATGTAAGGGGTTTCCAGTCATCCATACATATGGAAATTTGTCTTTTCTCTAATCAAACAAGTCAATTTAGCAGTTTTGGCAAGTTCTGTCATTCTTACCCACCATTCCTCCATTATGTGATTGCCAAAACTTTCTATCTTTCTGCATACAGTAATCTCACTGTAGTTTTTATACATAAAAACAGTGACTCGTGGCTCCATCCCAGGTTCTGGTTTCATCTGAATGCCAATCTTTTAAATTATTTGAATCACATTTGAGACCAACAATTTTTTTAGTTTTTTCCACCATACACAATAATTTCCAACATTAACTTAAAGTATATTTTTACACAACCTAGATAATTTTTCTGGCATCATATACCAGCAAAATCTATCCTTGTTTTTCGCAAGATGTGAAGCATGGTAATTTCCAATGTTATTTAGCAAGCAGCATTCTGTAAACTTTAGTGGTTGTTTCAGTTTTAAGCACCTTTCTAAAAATACAAAGGAACAATTTCTGAAGGATATTCAGTTCTCGCCAGTTACCAGCAAGAGGATGGCACTTGCCATATTAATGAGGAAAATATGCTAATTATTCTGAGGGCATGCAATAAAGAAATGTTAATGTGCGGCTGTCTTTTGTCTGAAGTATTTTTGTCACTTGCCTAACTACAATTTATTTGCCTCATTTAAAGCTTCTTAGTTGGAAAGTCATCAAGCATAGCATTCCATTCAGGGGTACCACATTGGGGGCGACAGAGAAGGTAAAAATGTATAGATGATGACCATGGTTACAGCTCCCATCTTGAAATCTTCCCACCCATCCACCCCAGCAGCTGCCTCTGATTCTATTTTCAACTGAAGGGGGGAAAAAATCAAGTCAACTAAGTTGTCAACATTTTAACTCACCTTGTTTCTGTATAAAAATCCTGAGCAATGGGTTTGCACTTGAAACAGCCTTGAAGAAGTTGTCATCATTATTAATGGGAAGAAGATCCCCATGGATGTCAGCATAGCCTACCATTACCGCCATGTTAGATATATGATGGATGTGAAGGAGAAGTTTGTAGAAATCTTCGAATTTTCCTGGCTTGAAATGATCCAGGGAAAATCTTCGAAATTCTGCTCCAAACTAGGATCAAAGGGAAAAAAAGGAGAAATGACCACGTCAGGATTTGTACAACTGCAAATGTAGCTCTCGGTTTACTCTTTTTAACCTTAAGCAACATATACATTTTTGCAGAGTTTTGTACTAGAAATAGTCCTCAATGACCACAATGGAAGTTGTTAAGTGATGCAGTTGTAAAATAAAACATGACCGTGACAGACTTATAATGTAAGTTCTGCTGTGGCTGTTAAGCAACTTGCCCATGGTCATTAAGTGAGACCTCCTGTGAACATAACCTGATTTTACTGCCAGTTTTTGTATTGACTTTGATTATTGGAAGCCAGCTGTAAAGCTCACAATTAGCAATCACGTGACAGTGGGAATCTCACAATGTTTGTAAATGTGACCCAAGTGTGTTCAAATAGCGACTGTATGACTGCAGGGCCACTGCGATGGTCGTAAGTTTGAGGAGTGGTCATAAAGTTATTTTTTTCAGCGCCATAGTAATTTGAATGGTTGCTAAACAAGACAGTTGTTCATTGAGGACTATCTGTATTAACATTTATGATTTTAAAAGGACAGCTAAAAATGTGAAAATTAATCCAGGGTTAAACTGATTTGCACAATAATTTAATCCTCAAAGTTCCAACCAAGGATCTATAATGTAGAAGTTTCTCTTAATTTTTCCTGCCTTAATTTTCTGAGTTTACTCCTCTGACCCCAAAAGCAGATCAATGTTGTTAGAATGATTTCATGCCTTTGATAAAAGGTTTATTTGTATGCTGTCTTTATTATTATTTTTAAGTAAAGTAGCTGAACATATCCAACACACTTTCTTCCTTCTATGGCAATACTTCTACTTTCCCCTTAGATCAGTGATGGCAAACCTTTTTGTTGTGGTGTGCCGAAAGCGCGCATGCACTGGCACCCACAATGCAATGCGCCCCCCCACGCATCTACGCACAATACCCCCCTTACCTGCACTGCACATGCGCATGCCTCCCAGCTGATTTTCAGCCCGTTTGAGGCCATTTTGGGGCCCTCCCCGAGGCTTGAGGGAAGCCTCTGCTGCCACGGGAGGCCAAAAAACAGGCATTCCAGAAATACCATAAGTGCCCATTTTCAGCCTACGGAGGGCTTCTGGAGCCCTGGGAGGCCATTTTCACCCTCCTGGGGGCTCAAGGGAAGCCTTTACAGTCCTTGGAGGCTGAAAACGTTTCAGCACTTCCAGTATTTCCAGAAGGCCTGTTTTTTGGCCTCCTGAGGCTGCAGAGGCTTCTCTCAAGCCCCCGGGAGGGCAGAAACAGCCTCCCTTGGGCTCCAGAAGTCCTCCTTAAGCTGAAAACAGGTACTTCCGGTATTCCCAGAAGGCCTGTTTTTTTGGCCTCCCAAGGCTGCAGAGGCTTCCCTAACGCCTCGGGGTGTGTGTGAAAACGGCCTCAAATGGGCCGAAAATCAACTGGGAGGCACACACATGCGAAGTGCAGGTAAGTTTGGCTGGGGCTCGCATGCCCGCACAAATGGCTCTGCGTGCCACCTGTGGCATGCATGCCATAGGTTCACCATCACGCCCCTAGATATTCTGCTTCCTATATCAACAATCTTTCCTTGGGATGCTACCTGATTTGATTTTATAAATTCTATTTCATTGCTGTCTTTCCTCAAATTATAAAAAAGCTCAACTTTAGTGACTCATCTGACTAAAGCAATCACATCCTTTTTTCATGTTCACACAGAAAAGTGCAAAAAAAACCACCCCGGATTCTTTCGTGAGAAGGCAGAGAAATGCTGTATTTACTCAAATTCAAAGCTTTTGTTCCATATCATTTCAAAGCATGCACAGTCCTATGCGATAAATGCCAGTAGCATTAATCACTTTTTATTGTCCCCAGATGCTTTTGCCCAAAGATGAGGCTATTCCTTAGATTGCCTTAAAGAGAATCAATCTAATAACAAAGGACACACTGCTTTCGTACTACAATCCATGGGCAACATTTATAACATTCCCACGGAATAAATACAGTTTCCCTCAACTAGAGCTACAGTCTCCATTAAGACATAAGGGCAAATCAATGAAGAAAAAAAATGAGAAAGAAAGGCTGTATGATTAAGAAAAAGCTCGTTCTAGCTTTTAACATCAGAGTAACTGAAGGACAACCAAGAAGAACCTTATTGAGAAAGTTAGTAGTACTGTATTTTACTTTGCTTTGACCACAAAAGTTGAAAGAGTTAACAGAAACCAATAAGGATCTTCAACTTACTCTGAGTTTGTTCAGGGATGTTAAAAGGTATCAAGCATGAGAAAGCAAGTTACTGTACAAGCTTTGAGGCAAAACTGAAGATGTACACAAGAGACTTCCCTTATTAAGTGGTAGTTTAAGGGTACTCAGCAACAACCAGGGGAGACATGATAGCAGTCTTCCAATATTTGAGGGGCTGCCAAAGGGAGGAAGGGGTCAAGCTATTTTCTAAAGCTCCTGTAGGTCAGACAAGGAATAATGGATGGAAACTGAACAAGGAGAGATTTAACCTGGAAACAAGGAGAAACTTTCTGACAGTGAGAGCGATCAACCAATGGAACAGAAGTTGCCCTCCGAAGTTGTGGGAGCGGCATCACTTGAGACTTTCAAGAAGAGATTGGACTGCCATTTGTCAGAAATGATGTAGGGTCTCCCGTTTGGATGGGAGGTTGGACTAGATGACCTACAAGGTCCCTTCCATCTTGGTTATCTGTTAACTGAAGAAAATAGTTACATAAAACATACTGAATGCTTTTAAAGAATATTGGATAAAGATAAACCAAACATAGAGATAAGACAATAATAAAGCAGTTACTATTGTTGGAAGAAATATCCTTCTGGGTTCAGTTCCAAGTGGGGAAAAAGACACTGGATTTATGGAAGTGGCTTGGAAAGAAGGTTTATTGATGAACAGGACCACATGGCTCGGAGATCCTGGGAGAAAAGGGAAGAAATGCTGAGAGTCCCTGGGTTTTATGCCTCTCTGGGCTTTGAACTTCCTGGGACACATGGAGAATATCCTGATTTAGTTTATGTCAGAAGTCAAAGCTATCTTTGTAGGTTGTCTGTGTGCCAAGTTTGGTTGAAACTTGGTGGGTGGTACAACAAAGGGCAATTGAATGGTTCTGCCTGAAGAAGGTAGATCTTTGTTATGTAGAATAGACTGGCCCAGGCCTTAAATGGCCCATTGACAAAGGTGGGAGGGCTGAGTTTCTGCCTCTCTGAGTTTCTACTTCTCTTTTAGTGTATCCCAAAATATCTCACTTCTCTAGGAGAGGGGTGGATTTTAACTTCCAACACTACTAAAGAAGTATGTTCTGTCCAATAAAATCATCCATCCAGAGAGATAAACTCTCTCCCCTCCCCCCCCCCTCTCTCTCTCACACACACACACACACACTGATATAATAGCAAAAACAGGAATGTGGTGTGCATATTGCAATCTTACACTTTGGGGATATGCTATTTCTTAAATAAAGAGAAAAATGTCTCTTGAAAAATTCAAACAGATTTACTACTGAAAAAGTAACTGATACACTGTATTAGTATATGAGCCATAGTCTCTATATTAACAGAGGAATGATCTTTAAAAACCAAAACATAACATCAGAACAACAGAAACAGAGCAGGCCTATTTGCAATAAGAGATTAAATATACCCAAGTGCCTTCAAAAATCACAGAGTGAAAATAACTCTTATTACATCCTTTAAACTCCAAGCATACAAAACATGGAAGTTTAATTGTTTGTAAGCTTTCATTCAGTATTTCCCAGACCGGAAAGCAATAAAAAAAAGATACTGTGAAGTCCAAAGCTTGTAAAAGCTAAGACATGTAATGATCAGTGAGTGTAACAATTAAAAGATAACACAAGTCTCAAATATATGGTAGAAAAACAACTCTTAAGCATCTATAAATAAAGAGACTTTGTAGAAAGCATATATCAACTTGAAACATATCCACAGGCCCTACATACCAAAATACTTTGTGAATTATAAGTTAACCATTCTTAGATTTAGGCCAAATACTTTTGATTTAACTGCTCCCAACTGTTTATTTTATGAAAAAGGTTATTTCCATCCTTTTCTCCATAATTAAAGGCTAGTGAGCAGCAATAATACACCCCTACTCAGTATAGTGCCAAACAGAATATCTCATAGCTGGTGTTTGTTTCTACTTTCTGAACTATATTCTCTGTTGCTTTGAACTTTCCTATCACTCAAATGCTAAGTAGATTTAGAAGGTTCTAATGTTTGCCTATCACACAGACAACACTAAGACACCAGCCAGGACAATCCTTCATTACAGGAACTTAATCTACTTATTGGTGCAATTTTTAAACAATGAAATACAGTAAACTACTTTGACCTGCTTACCTAGTGCAAACCATTCAAGTACAACTACAAAGCTAAAGAGAGAAAGAGGAGGAAAGGCAAAAATAAGATGAAAGTAAGGTTAACAGTGCTACTAATAGTGACTAAAAAAATAGATTTATATATGCTTACTTCCCAAACAATGGGTTGCAGGAATCTCCTAAGTATTTGTTACTGTCTGATTGATTTTCAGTTAGAAGCAAAAAGAAATAACCAACCCACCCTAGCACAAAAGAAATTCTTGTCTATTTTCATACTACTTGAGTGCCAGCAATAATAAAGAGAGTCAAGCAGCTTATACAAAAATAAATTCACTGCAAAAGTTAATGCAATACACAAACATTAATGGAATCAGGACTGGTTTTATAATCAAATGCAGGTAGTCCTCAACTCAATCGGAACCAGGGCAAAGCTGTTATTAAGGAAGACGCCCATGTGACTGCTACGACTACAATTCAACCACTCCCAGTTTTAGTCATTAAACGATTTTGTGGGTGATTAAGTAGTTGGAGTCCCAGGTAAGGAGCATTGGGTGCCTTGGAGGGAGGGGGACCCTGGGCGGCTTCACTCAGGAGCTGAAAATCCTCCCTGCCGAAACCCAAGCAGGACTTTCAGCCCCTGAGCTGGCAGACACTCGCTTTCAACCTACAGTGGGCCTTCCAAGGCCTCACCCAATCCGCAAAGGCACCCCATGCTCCATTCCTTACTGAATTGCCTCTCCCCTCAGGAGCGGAAAATTCTTCCTGGCAAAATCCAAGCAGGATTTTAAGTTCTGAGCAAAAAGATAATTTCATGAAGAGACATTTGAGAAAACTAGATTTCTCTCCTGTTGAATGTGGACAGCAAGTCCTACAGAATTTTAGATACACCAGAGCTGTCTCCCCAAATAAGACCTTACAGTTGGAAGGTCCGTATTTCTTGCTAGGAACTTCTTTTTGCAACATCTTCCCATCAAAAGATAAGTTTGGTTGCATGACTATCTGGAAAAGCTAGTGGCCATATGCGTTCTTCAGAACAAAGCAGAGCCAGCAGTGGAAAAGAAACTGTCCTCTCTCAAGTGAAGGAACATGGCATCTTTTTCCAGCCCTTTCCCTAGTGGGTTGCAGACTCACTATAGAATACTCTGGCTCTGTTATAAGAAGCCATATCCCAAGCAAGTATGTGGAAGTCCCAACCAGCATGCACGGAGAGGAGAGATTTCAATCTTCTCCTATGTTCTTCTTTCTGAAAATTACCTCCTAAATGTATGCCTCCTCCTCTACTGATGATACCAGATCTCCAACTGGCAGATGATCTTTCTACCTTTTGAACAAGAGGGGAAAGACCACTTTCCCTCACCAAAGCCTCCTAGAACTGGCTGTAAAGAAAAGAAGAGAACTACCATAAAACTGTGCCCCCCACCGCATTCATGATCCGTGGCACTGGTCCAAAAGGATAATGGAGTCAGCAGTATCTAAAGCTGTTAAGCCATCAAGGAATACAAGGATGGATGCATCACCTCCATCCTGTAATTGCCAAAGATCACAACAAAAATAATCAAGGCTGTCTTTATACTGAAACCTGACTGAAACAGGTCTAGATAATCCACTTCTTTCAAGTTCTTTGCAACTACAGCCCAACCACCTTCTCAATAACCTTCCATGTTTCATCCATATTTGATTATTTAATAAGTGAGGGGAAATGTCTCTGGAGATTCTCAGTCATCCAGGTCATGGTTGTCCCAAAGAAGCTTTTTTCAAGAGGCAACTGGACTTTCTGGTTTTTCTTTGAAGATGTTTCACTTCTAATCCAAGAAGCTTCTTCAGCTCAGAGCTGAAGAAACTTCCTGGATGAGAAGCAAAAGGTCCTCAAGTTGTCTCTTGAAAAAGCACAAGTGAGGGGGAAATGGACATTTTAATCAAGTTAATCCAAACCAAGTTACATAGTTGTTCCAGACTCCCTGATCAACATAAAGATAAAGTGAAGTTATAAATACTATTTATTTTATTATCATTACTTACTGATAATGACCACGATACAGTCCTCAACACAACTTCTGCACACAAGGTACACTAAGCAATATAAAATATACCTGCAGCTATAGAAATTGAGCCAGATTTTGTAATTGTTCTGGAAGTGGCCTACCCATTCAGGGGAAAAAAAGGAGTAGCTTCTCTTCTTTAGCTTCTTAAACTTTCTTGACAAATTACATAGGAAGAACAGTGAAACAACACACAAGAGACTGATCAACTTTCTCCTTGTCAAGAGGCAAATGTATTCTTATCCTGTCGTATTGTTGAATCTCCTTTCCGGAAGTCATAATAGTACATCAGATCTTGCAAGAATAAAGGCTCTCCTATGATTTTGTCCATAAAGTATTGGCAAAATAATTTGCATTTAGAAACAAGATATTCCAAACAAGCCTGATCTAAACACAATGAACATCTTTCTGCAGATTGTGGTCAACCTTCTTATTTCATGTCTTGTCCAGGTTCTTGAAAAAGTCAGCTGAAGCCAAGCATTGGCCAGATAGGCTACAAAATTCTAGATCCAAATGTATCCGATTATCCATAATCACAAGAAGTTGTGTGATGACCCAGGGTGGGATGCAAAAGCAACAAAGTCACAAAAACAGGTGAAGACCCTTTAATTCTTTCAAGTTGGCTTTAAAAGTCGAATTATCATTGACTGGAGAAAAATCTCCCCCGCAAAGAGTTGCGAAAAGGAAGAACTTCTATTCAAACTCAAAATACATATAAATTATAGCTAGAAAAAACAGCAGCACAAACCACACTGAAGAATTAATGAGATAAGGCAGGATAAGGGCTTGAAGACATCCACAGATATTGAAATACACACAGTGGGAAGGACGCCAGAATTCAGATAAGAACTGACAAGACTAGAAATATTTTCATGCTTTGCTTCCAGCACTGGCCCATACGCAGTTTGTCCTTTTCAACAATCCTCACAGCTGCAGCCAATGAAGAGGATCAAGGCCCTTTCCTCCCCTGTAGACCTGTTTCTCCCTTATCTGCTCCTCCCTGCGTGCTCCAGGATGAAGAGGGGATGGGCCTGGATCTTCCTCTGAATGCCCAGCCGGCATGTGCCCTTCCCCAGTTTCCTCCACAACCTTCGGAGCCACACTCTCTCTCCCTGTAGGCTGTTCCTCCTCTCCCTCCTCTCCCTCCGAGTCAGATTCTAACAGGGGCATGACAAGTTGTATTGAAAGTCAGGGCAAAAGGAGGCCAGGGAACTTTCAAAGAAGATTAAGACAAGATCTCAAGCAACAAAGCTACATGTGAGCCTCTAGAGAAATTAAGCTAGGTTCCAGCCTCAACAAAGACTTGTAAATGCAACAGGGAACTTGCAACAAAGCTCTTAAACATTTAACTTAAATGTGAGAGGGATCTTGGAGTCCTAGTGGACAACCATTAAATATGAGCCAGCAGCTGCCAAAAAAGCCAACAAACAGGCTGCATAAACAGAGGAATAGAATAAGACCACTTTATAATGCCTAGGGAAGGTCACACTTGGAATACTGCATTCAGTTTTGGTTGCCATGATGTAAAAATGATATTGAGACTCTAGAAAGAGTGCAGGGAAGAGCAACAAAGATGCTTAAGGGACTGGAGGCTAAAACATATGAAGAGCGGTTGTAGCAATTGGGTATGTCTCGTTTGATGAAAAGAAGGACAAGGGGAGACATGATAGCAGTGTTCCGATATCCCAGGGGCTGCCACAAAGAAGTGGGAGTCAAGCTATTCTCAAAGCACCTGAGGGCAAGACAAGAAGCAATGGGTGGAAACAAATCAAGGAAAGAAGCAACTTAGAACTAAGGAGAAATTTCCTGACAGAACAATTAACCAGTGGAACAACTGGCCTCCAGAAGTTGTGAATGCTCTAACACTGGAAGTTTTTCAAAATGTTGGGTAACCATTTGTCTAAAGTGTTGTAGGGTTTCCTGCCTAAGCAGGGGATTGGACTAGAAGACCTCCAAGGTCTCTTCCAAGTCTGTTATTCTATTCTACTGTATTCATTTAGACTAAACAGCTTTGAAAAGTCCCAAGTTCTAATTACAGATCCGAATACCATACGCCAAATAATTCATTATCTGGGCTGTATAAGTCTTTATCCCAGCTGCGTTACATAATTTAATGGCACAGAATGGCACTCCTGAGACTAATGGGCCCATATGGAAACAGCCCTTAATTGTTCGTTCTATGTAGCTGAGATTTTAAAAGAGACATTCAGATATTTTAATGCCTGGGGCTGAATTTGCCAAGCAGGATGCGACCAGAAGGTCTTTTTTTTTTTTTTTTTTAAATGCAGCTATTGTTCTGTTGTGATTGATGACTAGACTTTACTCTTCATGGTAAAGCCCATTTGGGCTTAAAGAGGATAGCTGCATCATCCACATACAATAGAATGAGACAGATCTATTGGGCAGCATAGGAACGGGGTGAAAATCAGATTTTGACAGAGTACGCAACCAGGAATTCATATGGAACTAAAAAAGGGACAGGCATCAACATGCAACTTTCTTTTATTCCACTTTGGAGAGATATTGAAGAAGACAGAAGCGCCCTGGTGTGTTCTAACAGATTTACACTCAATCATTTTCACATAGTAAAAGAACAGATTACAGAATACCAAACGATGAGACTGCTAATGGAGGATGCAGTCAATTTTACACCTAGAGAGCTTGTTTCTGTGGTTCAGGCCAAATGCTTTAATCAATAGAGGCAACATAAATTTGAGAAGTTTGTATAAGAGATTGGAAGCCATTTGTGGAATTTCTGCATGTGAAAATACCATACATCAATGGACTGTTAACAGAGGGTTTTGAAGACTAGTGTAACTTTTTATGTTACCAATTAATAGGGGTTTGGGTTTTTTTGCAATGGATCAATTTGATTGATAGACAATAGAATTTTATATTTGGGGTATTTTGTTAAGAGATTGTGATTTAAAATAGTGATTTAGTCATAGAGAAGGGAAAATTTACAACTATTTATATTATAGACCCATTGAGCAAGAGGGGGAATATATTAGATTTGATTAAATTATATTTATCAATATTCAGCCAGAGTGGAAGTTGTATACAGGGAATCCTCCTCTTACGATCACAACTGAGCCCAAAATCTTTGTTGCTAAGTGAGATATTTGTTAAGTGAGTTTTGCCCCTTCTGCAACTATCATAAATATGAGTCAGTTGCCAAGCACCTGAATTTTGAGCACATGACCATGGGGTCACTTTTTTCAGTGCCATTGAAACTTGAACAGTCACAAAATGAACTGTTGTAAGTCGAGGACTGCTTATAGTGACCATAACTCTTCAGCAGTATCATAGCATCAGGTAACCTTTTGTTATAGAATCTGTACCGGCAAACTGTAGAATACCCTTAAAGCGACATCAAGGACTAACTTCAACTTCAGTAAACAAAGCAGCCAGGACAGAAAAAAAAAGCATCTATTTGTTTGAATCAGTACAAACTATAATGGCCAAAGCAGAATGCATGTCTTAGTTTGTCCTAACTATGCGGTACAAAAGGAAACTTATTTAAAAGTAGAAGTTTCAGATTAATTGTTGCTGGCCTGGCTGTTGTTGAAACAATCCTTCAGCAATCCAAGCACACCAATCCCAGATCTGAAATAAGGAACTAAGAATTGCTAACTTGCTTTTATTTAAGAGCAACAGAAATATTAGAATTAGAATTCTTTATTGGCCAAGCGTGATTAGACATACAAGGAATTTGTCTCCGGTGCATCAGCTCTCAGTGTACATACAACAATAGAGATAGATCATAATCATCATCATTGTAAAAAATACACTCATCCTAAAACATTAGATACAACACTTAGTGAAAGTCAAGGGATACTAAATAAGCAATCAACATAAATCATACTAGGATACTACGGTAAGTAAAAAATATAAATAGTAAGACACAAGCAACAAAGTTATAGTCATAATAAGATAAAGAGATAGGTAATAGGGAAGATGAGAATAATTAAGCTAATAATGTCTTTCTAGATAGTTTGACAGGGTTGTGGGAATTAGTTGTTTAGCAGAGTGATGGCATGGGGCAGGGATCCCCAAACTTGGCAACTTTTAAGACCTGTGGACTTCAACTCCCAGAATTTCTAGAAATTGAAGTCCACAAGTCTTATAATTGCCAAGTTTGGAGACCTTTGGCATGGGGGGAAAAACTGCCCTTGTGTCCAGTTGTTTGACGTGCAGTGCCCTATAGGGTCATTTTGAGGGTAGAAATTGAAACAGTTTATGTCCAGGATACAAGGGTCCTGTAGATATTTTCCCAGCCATCTTTCTGGCTTGTGCAGTATACAGGTCCTCGATGGAAGGCAGGTAATATCCAGGTAATCCTTGACTTACAAGGGTAATTGAACCTGGGATTCTGACTGTAAGTTATGGTAAGTCGTTAAGCAAGTCACCCTGTAACTGTGCTTGATTTTATGACCTTTTTGAAGCAATGAATGAATGCCATGGTTATTAAGTGAAACTATTGTTCGCTGTGGTTATTAAGTGGAATAATTATTATGGTTAGTCATTAAGCAAGTCACCTTGTAACTGTGCTTGATTTTATGACCTTTTTGAAGCAATGAATGAACGCCATGGTTATTAAGTGAAACTATTGTCCAGTGTTTATTACAGTCATGTGACTTCAGGGTTGGGGGCCGGCCATCAAAGTTTTGAATCTAAATCATAAGTAGGCATTCTGACTTTGAATATTTTTAAATGACCAGTCGTAACTCATAAGTCAACCTTACATAAGGTAACTTGGTTGCTCTTTTAACCTAAACACCATAATTTGTATTTTAAAGGTGACTGTTCAACAGATAGTTCTTAAAGGTTTAAATGATTTTCCCGCAACCTTGTGCCTTCCAACCAACCCCATTCCAGCAGATCCACCGGAACCAATGAGAGCTGTAACCAATCGCATCCAGAGGGCAACAGGTTCAAGGAAAATTTTGTCTTCTACTCTAGGACTTTCAACAATTCTCTAAATCATAGTTATCTTGATCTAGAACAGGGGTGTCAAACTGGAAATAGCAATGGACCCGTCCACGGTGCCTCTGCTAGCGAAAACGGGGCATGGTGGGTGTGTGAGGCCTCCATGGGCCATTTTTGGCCTGGACGGCCTCCTGCATCCCTTTGCTAGCCAAAATGGGGTGGGGGGGATATGTTTCAGGTGGCAAGGTGCTGCAGGAGGCCATCCAGACTGAAAATGGGGCACGGAGACCATGCATGCCTGCCATGCCCTGTTTTGGCTGGCAGGGTGCTGCAAGGGGTGTCCATCCCTTCTCTCCCTCCCACCAAGCAGCCCGCAGAGGAGAACTGCAATGCTGATCCATCCCTCAAAGAAATCCAGTTTGACACTCCTGACCTAGGAGAATTCTTAGGTATGACAGTTATGTTTTAACTTATACTAAAAGTCAGAGGTTTCATATTTCAGACACTATATAACATCATATATTATTGAGTATTCAGAAGAACAAGAGAAGTCTCTCAAGTTTTAAATAGAATGTTTTTAACATGGTATATTCTTAATAAAGTGGATGCCCAACAAAATAGTTATGTTCTTGATTTCTGAGCACAGATCAAAGACTTCTTAGATTGGTACTGTAATGATTAAAAATGTTCTTTATTTTATTTAAAACCCAGCTAAAACTTTCTAACAATTTATAAGGTTCAAGAAACCATGTACTTAAAAAAATTAGGACAGAGATGACATGGTTACATGTAGCGGAATTAAAGCTTAAGTTAGCAGACTGTATTAGTGGCTTTAGAAAAAAAATGTGTTATCAAGCAAGGCAAACCAGACATGGCTTTGATGTTGCTCTATCTTGTTGCCAGTCAACTAGATGATTCCTGAATGCATCAAAACACTAAGAGAGAAGGAGCAACATTTCACTTAATCCAAAGCAATGTAAACATCACGAAAATGGATATCTTTTGATCACACTGACAAGAATCCTTACAGGTCACCTTTACAACTCTGGCATTCCAAATCTTAGGATATACAATCATCATCATCATCATCATCATCATCATCATCATCATCATCATCATC
>BLBF01000002.1:75769500-75784389 GCA_015471245.1 Laticauda colubrina
TCATCATCATCATCATCATCATCATCATCATCATCATCATCATCATCCAGGAACAAACAATTAAGGAGGCTTGAAAAAAATGATATTTTGAAATTCTGGTACTTTTTCCACACAAATTATGCAGATAACAGTTGACTTACCATCTCTAAATCATGTAGTATCTTGATGGTCTAGCACAGCTCTTAGCTCTAAAAAATATCCTCCTAAATATAACTTAATTAAATTATTAGTTTAATCCTTTTCTTTTAAACAAACGTAGGAATTCACAGAGTGGATGAAATGGGCTTTTGAGTGGACGCATAAAAAATGACACCAATTCAAGACAGTTTTTAAAAAATTAATAACAATCCCAAAAATTAAAATATGGTCATATTGAATACAGGTTCAGCTTCAAATATTTTGTTGCAAATATTTGTTCAAACAACAATAGCAAAACATGCAAGGATGTGTCAATAAATGGCTATACCTAA
This sequence comes from Laticauda colubrina, assembly GCA_015471245.1. Taxonomy (NCBI): domain Eukaryota; kingdom Metazoa; phylum Chordata; class Lepidosauria; order Squamata; family Elapidae; genus Laticauda; species Laticauda colubrina. The sequence continues at coordinate 75,769,971 of BLBF01000002.1, forward strand.
AGATGGTTAAAGTTGAAAGATAAGTTGCAATTAAAGGAGAAGTCACATGTGGTTTTTTTTTAATAACAGCTGGTGATTTTGTCTATTTTTAAGATCTTTCCAAAATTGCAGAAGAAAGGCCTAAAAACATTTTTCAACCTTGCAAATTTCTCGGTTTTCTTATTAGGAAAGCCAGTGTCTCAACAAATTAAAGGATTCAAATTCACATTTTTTGGGAAATTATTGTACCCTATGACTTATTGTACCCTATGACTATCATTAAGTGTTGTACCTTATGATTCTTGACTCTTGATGAATGTATCTTTTCTTTCATGTATACTGAGAGCATTTGCACCAAGACAAATTCCTTGTGTGTCCAATCACACTTGGCCAATAAAATAATTCTAATCTATTCTATTCTAAAATTGTGGCCATTAAAGGGAGGAAAAAGCAATTTGGATATGTAGATTCCAGGTCTCATATGGGGAAGGGTGTCTTCCAAAGTATTATTGCATTTTTGAAATGGAATATCATTTTTCACTGAAAACAGTAGGACTACAGTAATCAGTTACAATATAGTTGCAATTGTTTTGATCCCATCTCAGGATTGTTCCTCATGCTGAAGATATGCCTTATAAGATTTATATTTATATCAAAAACTAATGAACAGGTTTTCCAGACTGTTTCCATGCCCAACTTTTTAATGTGCCACTGATGCCCATTCACCTGGCAGTCAAGTGATGCCCCAACAGCTATTCTGTCTTTCTTTTTTCATTTTCATATCTCAAAGACAACAAGCATCAGCTCCTTAAGAAAGATAAAATATTTTGCATTCCACAATTTGTGGAATAAAACAACACTGGCTGATTTATTACATGCATAACCCAACTTTCTTCCAGGAGGTAGGGTAATTTATCACAACATAGCAGTGTGAGATACACTAGGCTGGGCTGAGTGACTAATCAGAAGTTACTGAGTGCTACCATGACTGAGATGGACTTAGTCCAAGCTTGCTCCAGTTCTAGTCCAACATTTTCATCACTATACTCAGGTTCACATATCTGCTAAACCATAATCCGACTTTGTGAAGCACAACAGCTCTTTCATATAACAAAGCCACAGTGAAATCAATATAGGTAATCCTCAAGTTACAATGATTCATTTATTTGTTTGCTTGTTTATTTGTTTGTCAAACATATACAAGATAACAAGTATAAGTATGAACTTATATACAGGAGCAAAGGAAGTAAATACAGATAAATGGGGACAGTATGACAGGGATGGTAGGTATGCTGGTGCACTTATGCATGTCCCCTTTAAGGACCTTTTTAAGACTGGGTGAAGTCATTTAGTGCCATTCAAAGTTACAACAGCACTAAAAAAAGTGACTGATGATCGTTTTTCACACTTACAACCACTGCAACATCCCCATGGTGATGGGATCAAAATCTTGGCAATTTATGATGGTTGTGATGTTCTGGGGACATGTGATTTTGTGACTTTCTGACAAGCAAAGTCAGTGGGGAAGCCAGGTTCCCTTAACAACCCTGTTACTAACTTCCCAGCTGCAGTGATTCACTTAATAACTGGATCACTTAGCAATGAATGACTCACTTAGCAATACAAATATTGATTTTGGTTGTGATCTTACGTCGATGACCACCTGTACTATTAGTGCCATGTGAACCAAGCTTACCAACCATCACCTGCATATTAATATTTCTGTCTATAAGAAAACAGAACCACATTGTCCCACAATTAACTGCTAGGATATGGCTCTTAGGGTGATCAAAGTAATTTCAATGTGGCACTCCAACCTCTTTCCCGACCTCACCCCAATCCAACAAGGTAATCAAGAAAAGTGTTAGCTTCAGTTCTACAATCTAGACTCATTTCTAACTTGAAGTCTAGCCATCTGGTGGCATAAAAAACTCCGTTCCCAATATGAATTAAGTCCCAGAAGCAGGCAGGACAAAATGAAGATATTCTGTGTCATCTAAAAGAAAAAAATAGCTCTTTTAATGCCTTAATTGGGTGATCAGATTTCTGCGACTGCTCTTGCACTCATGGGATATTTGTTCTCTCACTATTTCACTAAAGCTACTTTGTATTTTCAGAATACAAAGAGAGTATTTTTTTCCAGTTCCTTACAGAAAAGTCCAGTTTCAGTTACAGTGTATATTATTGAACTAATTTAGGATTGTAATTCTTTTGTTTTTCAATCATAAGAGGAAGGCAAGGATTCGTATTCCTATTACATGTGAAAGCCCAAGAAAGCTGTAAAATGCACCCACTTACACCTTTAAAATAAAAAAAAACCTAAAGCATTAGAGGGCAAGGAAGAAAGGGTGAGCTCTCATTCTGAACTTTCTAGTTTCCAGGACAGGTTTTAACAAGCTTTAGCGCTTACAATTTAGAGTTGATCTAACCTCCATTTAATTTTGAAAGAGTGACATCATGAACATCTGCCAGGAAGAAGAACCACATGCTAGGTGGCATTTTGACCTATCTCTAGTCTCGCTAATGACACCATTTTGAGGTTTTTAATGCTTTCACAACCTTTGCATTGCTCCTGCTAATGCTGTTTCAGATTGTGACCGATATATGTGTGTTTCATTAACTGTCTAGACCAGGGGCCTCCAACCTTGGCAATTTTAAGCCTGGAGGACTTCAACTCCCAGAATTCCCCAGTAGGGGAATTCTGGGAGTTGAAGTCCTGCAGGCTTAAAGTTGTCAAGGTTGGAGGCCCCTGGTCTAGACAACATCTTAGATAGCCAATTCTACCAATTTCAAACTCCAGATGGATCACTGCTGAATGCTCATGTTGATATACTTTAACTGTTACACAACGTTTAAGCTTTGCATGTTATAATAATGTTGCCCTTAATAAGCATATTTTCCCAAGACAGGCCTATTCATTAATTCCATTCACCAAATTATCCGGTTATAGACTAAACAAGACACAGGTGTCGATCATTCATGTACATTTACTACTTCTGTATTTTGACTGTACATTTTAGGAGACCTGATTGATTACAAATTCATTTATTGCTGGGCATTAGGCACAAATAAAAATATCTTCACATATCAATGACTCAAACCTTTCTGAAAGATTCATATTCCGTAGGTCCATAATGGCAAACCTATAGCACTTGTGCCAGAAGTGGCACACAGAGCCATCTCTCCAGAAGTGTCACACAGAGCCAGCTGTCAGCCATTGCTCCTTTGGGTTCCAGCATGCACATGTGCACCGGCCAGCTGGTCTTCGCATGCATGGGAGTGCTGGAAACTGGAAGAGAAGCTCCCTGGCATGCATGTGTGCTGGCCAGCTGGTCTTCACACACGCATGCCCACCAGAAATTGGAAGACCAGATGGCTGGCATGTATGCATGCACCGGGGAGCTGCTCTTCCAGTCTCCCGGCACACCCATACGTGCGAGCTTGGGCATACTGGTTTCCGGCATTTCCCCATGAGCATGTGCGCACTCCCATTTTGTTACTCTGCGCTGAAAAGGTTCACCAACACTGCTGTAAGTCAACCCAAATGTGACAGTTGAACCAGAGGAACATTATGAAGGGGGAAGCATTATTACCCGTTAGAATAAGCAGGCTCAGATATGCTCAAACTATCCAGTTTTATCCAAGTCTGTGCTACTTAAAATAATGTTGATGCTCCACAAAAATAAAAGAAGCCTGATAGGATAAGATTAAGGTTACCTGACCCAACGCTATGTTGTTCTACCAATGGCTTATCAGATGCCCGATAAGCAGAACAGGAAGGCTATCACATCTTCCTACATATGTTACTCCAACAATAAGCTTACTGATTCTAATTCTGAAGATACTATACAGCAGTCATGACCAGAAGTCACTGGTGGACTTAAAATCCACATATTTATTTGATCACCATTTAAAACTGGACAAGTTATGATCTTGTGGAGGTGATTTCCAAACTTAAGCCTGTTTTGTGTAAATTTTCTCTCACGGATCTCTCACTGCAGGACTGAAGGCATCAGCAAATTTCCTCAGATTATAGCACCAAGAAAGGAAGAAACGACTTTTTCTCTACACAAGACCTGATGTAGCTACATTTCTTTTTAACCTGAAAAGATTGAATTCAAAGGAAGTCAAATAATATATTTGAACTATTAACAGAAATTGACAGAATGCTCACTGAGAGTAAAGGATTGGCCTTTCCAGAAGGATGACAATAAATGGCTTAAGAAGCAGATTTTTCAATTAAAACAGAGTTAAAAATCCATTCTCATACATATGTTTTTCCATTGGCAAACCTCTGAATGTTCTTTTTTTTTTTTTTTTTTCAAAACAACATCAAAAAATACCTTCTCTGCCTGGAGAGAAGGCTAAAAACAGGACAAGCTAATCTCTATCATCAGAACTGGTTTACAAGGAATGTAGTTGAGTGAACTTAATCAGACAGAACTATGTCAGCTTTTGGTCAAAACAATATTTTCTTTACCTTTCTAAACAATGTCTGTCCTGGCTTCTAGGCAAGTCAAACCAAGCCTAGTATCACAATCTCACACCACAGATTTATTTTCAAAGCACTTTTTTCCTCCATTCATTTTTGTGGTCATTTTTTAATAAGAAATTGAAGATTCCATCAAGACCCACAAGTTATTCAAGTACCGCCTTTGTTATATTCCTTTTGTGTTCCCTCAAACAGCCACAGACAATCCTTACAAAACATTTGTTATTTTGCATGATAGAATTTTGGCAGAAATAGAGTACTTGCTTTTTCTCTTGCTACCTGGTAATAGCTAGATACAAGTAGTCCTTAATTTATGGCCACAGTTGTGCCCAACATTTCTGTTGCTAAGTGAAATAGTTCTTAAGTGAGTTTTGCCCCACTTTGTGAGCTTTCTTGCCACAGATGTTAAATGAATCACTGTTCACTTAAAGTTAATAACACGCTTGTTAAGTAAATCTGGTTTCCCATTGACTTTGGTTGTCAGAAGGTCACAAAAGGTGATCATATGACCCTGGGACACTTCAACCATCATAAGACTTTCCAGTTGCCAAGCGTCCAAATTCTGATTACGTGACCATGTGGAAGCAGCTTTCGTAACTGTGAAAAACAGTCATAAGTCACATTTTTCAGTGCCGCTGTAACCTCTCAACCAGTCAGTAAACCAATGGTTGTAAGGACGAGCTGTACTTCTCATATTATAGTAGCAAACTATCTAAAAGCACACCATCAGCAAATGTCAGTTCTGTGTAATTTAATTCATCAGGAAGAGTAAAAAGAAGCCCAGGTTAATACAACTTAACTTGTACTTCAAAGAAAGTTTGCCACAAGCAAGCAAAAAAGAGGGTTCTTTTTATAAAGATATTTTAATTAAAGCAACCAGTAGGAAGGATACATTCAGCATTAGCATTTAAAAACATCCAGTATTTTCCTGAAGAACTCAGTTATTCAAATGATATCATGCATGGCACACATTTTTGAGCTCATGGACCATTTTGAAAAGCAACCAATCAGCATTCTAAAAGACGATGGAATTAAAATATTGTCCGGGTAGCTTCCAAAATTTGCAAGTGGGCATTGCACACCACCCAGAGGCTTCCACATGAGGACAAATTATGCATTGCAAAGATTGCTTAGAGGTGGGAGATACTTCCAATGTAAATCTACTGGATCCCCTGCATGGGTTGCCCCTGTGACTATGTAGGATACATGAGGAGGAAGCTAACTACCAGACAACAAGAACACAAGACAGCAGTCAGACGAGGAGATCCGAACTCATTTGTAGCTTCACACCGTAGTGAACAAGGACATACATTCAATTTTGTGGCTACTAAGATTGTTGGATGAGCAGGCACAAAAACAGTCAGGGAAGTGATTGAAGACTGGGAAATGGCTCCCTTCTCAGTCAACAGGAGTGCTGACAGTTTACCAAGTACTTAGAAAGCGTGGGCTAGGCAGCCCAAGGAAGCAGCAGCCTACAACTTAATAGCCAACTATCGACACCCCAATCACACAACAGGCACCATATAAATACCACATAAAGAGTAGCCCAAAGCACACACTCTGCTAGAGAGAAGTTTCCTGAGGATGGGCTCCAGCACAAGTCTGAAAGTTTGGAAGACTAAACATCTGGTCCCAGTGACCAAACCAAATTGGCTCCTGCTGATAATTCTTAACTTGGGGACTGTTTAACAACAAAAGAAACACACAACCTTGGAAAAAGTAACTTATGACCCCATCCTTAAAGCTGTGAGTGTCACACCATCCAGTCAAAAGGTTGTAATCTGGTCAGGTGGCATCTTGCAACCACATGATTGCAATTTGCAAACTCTCCGGCAGCCTTCTGACAAGACAAGTCAATTTGGGGAACTCAGATTTGCTGAATAGCCACATAGTTCACTTAATGACTGCAGTGATTCACTGAAATGACTATGGTTAAAAACAGTTGTCAAATTGGGTCCAGTCACATGGCGACTTGTTTAACAATTGCATCCCTTGGCAAACAAAATTCCAGTCCCAACTGAGGTCAGAAGTCAAAGAATATTTATTATCCATCAATAGGGAGTTTTTTTTTCAGGGAGAAGGAAAAGTCAGCTAGCAGTCCCATCTTTTTAACATAACAAAGGATTTTTAACCATGGAACAAAGATTTAGTACAGAATATGATATATATTCAGGGATCTATGGTCTTCTCAATAAGATTCTTTCAAAACATTTTGCATTATAACTTCTTTCATCCCCCTTGATCAATACTGTCAATATAGTCAGGGGTAATGGAGGTTGCACTATAGAGTATCACAGGCTAGTATATTAACGGCCGATGTATATTTATTTATTCTAATCCACAAACTTGGAAGGGGGGGGGGAATGCAAGACTTTGCTCTGTTAATAGCAAAACAAATACTAAAATCCAGAACTTTGCAATCTCCATTTATCTTGCCTGAAGGAGAATTTTAATCCCAACCTACTAAATTCTGCTGTCCAGAACGCAAAGGTGGTGTAGTCCAAGGACTTGATGTGGGGCCTTTACAAGGACAAGAAAAGTTGAAAAGAACAGGGATGATCAGATGGCTGCAGGGAGCAAGGGAAGGCAGACAGGCCAAGGCCTATAGAATTAAGAACGACCAAAACACCTGAGAGTGATAACATCTCCCAGAGTTTGGAAGACAAATTGAAATGACCTTTCTTGATGTTCTTGTTGACAATGGTATTTAGAGCAGGGGTCTCCAACTGTGGCAACTTGTGGACTTCAACTCCCAGAGTTCCTCAGCCAGCTTTGCTGCTTGGAGACTCCTGTTTTAGAGGGCAGACAAAGCCATTAACAGCATCACCTATACCAGCATTGGCGAACCTTTTCGGAATTGAGTGCTGAAATGGTAGCACTCGCATGCGCACAGGGGAGCGCCGGAAACCGGAAGAGCAGCTCCCTGGCACATATGTATGCATTAGGAAGCTGAGCTTCCGGTTTCTGGTGCACATGCACTCACAAAGACCAGCTGACTGGTGCACATACATGCACCGGAAACCGGAAGAGCAATGGGCGATGGCTGAAGTGTCTTGGACAGATGGCTCTTCGTGCCACTTTCAGCATGCGTGCCATAGGTTCCCCATCATGGACCTATCCTTTGCCTGATCTTAATGGACAGGAAATACAACATTGCGGAAATCAGGAATATTAGGGGAAAGTGTCCATCTAACCATGTAAAATTAAATGTAGAGAGTCAGTTTGGTATACAAGTACCAGGTGGTCCTCGACTTAACAACCATTCATTTAGTTTAGTTTATTGGCATTGCACCTCGTACAATGAAATCAAACCCCATCTTCAGTGCACATTGTGACCATGACCATGAAAATAAACACAAACACACATCCTTCACACATTGAACCATTTTTCATGAGGTTGTTGCAGCATCCCCATGGTCAAAATTCAGATGCTTGGCAATGATTCATATTTATAATGGTTTGCAGTGTCCCAGGGTCCTGTGATTCCCCTTTTGTGACCTTCCGACAAGCCAAGTCAATGGGGGAAGCCAGATTCACTGAACAACTGTGGTGAGAAAGGTCACAAAATGGGGCAAGCTGCGCTTAGCAGCTGGATACTTTGAGCTTAACGGTGGTCGTAAGTCGAGGACCACCCGTAGCCCTTGGAAATGGCCCTTCATTAAGCAACCATTTGAAGTTCTGACAGCACTGAACAAGGAAGCTTACAAGGGGATCTCAAAGTTGGGGCCATCGCAACTTCCATCCAATTGGAATTTGGGCGCTTGGCAACCAGCTTGCAATTATAATGGTCGTAGCACCCCACAGTCATGTGACTGCCATTTACCATCATCACCGCCTACTTCAGGCCATGAAATCTAATGGGAAATCTGGCAAGAGGTCAGAAATGGCGAGTGCATCCATTTGCGTGGCTGACTGGGAAATTCTGGGAGTTGAAGTCCACAAGTCTTAAAGTTGCCAAGTTTGGAGACCTCTGTCTTCAGGATTCAAGAGAAACTGGATCAGAATCAGAGAAGGGCATGGAGGAAGGCCAGGGGACTACAAAATAAGCCCAATAAAGAGAAATTAAAGTAAGCAGCTATGTTTAACCTTGAGAAGATATGATAACACTTTTTTAAGTCCCTGAGGGGCAGGGGATGGGCTGCTGGGGGTTCGGGAAGCCCCTAGCTAAGATTCTGTGCAGTTTGGAGAACCTCCAACTCCCACTCCTGGCTGGCCCCACCTAGCCCACTCCACCCCTCCCCTCCCAGGAGTCCCCACCATGTGGCCCGTTTTGGATGGAGCTAAGTGCAGGGCGCGGCTCGGGGAGGACAAAAAACAGGCCTCCTGGAAGTTCAGGAAGGCCAGAAATGGGTCTGTTTCCGACTTTCAGAGAGCCTCCAAAGCCCAGGGAAGGCAAACAGTACCCACTGGTGGTGCAGAAGGCTGACTAGGCCATGCCCATCCTGGCCACGCCCACCCAGCAACCGAGCACAGAACCCCTTGCTAAAATTTTTGAAGCCCACCACCCCAGCTGAGGGGGTGTCACACAGGCCTGTTCCCTCTCATTATAGAATGCAATATGTAGAATACAGGTGGTCCTCGACCTATGACCATGGTCGAGCCCAAAATTTATGTTGCTAAAAGACATTTGCTAGGTGAGTTTTGCTCCATTCTACGACCTGTCTTGCCGCAGTAGTTAAGTGAGTCATCACAGCTCTTAAGTTACTAACCTGGTTGTTCAGCGAATCTGGCTTTCCTTTTGGTTGCACCTGTCCAAAAGGCACTAAATGGGCATCACAGGACTCTGGGACTGTGATGACCCAGAGTGGGATACAAAATAAACAGTCACAAAAACAGGTAAGTCCTCTTTTATTCCTTTACTTTGCTTCAAAGCTCCAAATATCCTTGATTGCAGATAAAAAAACTCCCCCACAAGCAGTAACAAAAAGGAGGAAATGCCATTTTAAACTAAAAATGCCTATAAATTATACAGAGTAAAAACAACACAAACCACACTGAAGCAATTAAGGGAACCAGGCAAGATAAGGGCTTGAAGACATCCACAGATATACACTGGGAAGGACGCCAAAGTCAGAGAGAAACGACAGACTGGAGATATTTCCATGCTTTGTTTCCAGCACTGGCCCATACGCATGTCCATCCTTTTTACCAGTTCTCACAGCTGCAGCCCATGTAGAGGATCAAGGCCCTTTCCTCCCCAATAGACCACGCCATTCATATCTCTTCCTAATCCTCTCCTCCCTGCGTGCCCGAGGATGGAGAGGGGATGGGGGCCTGGGTCTTCCTCTGACTGCCCAGCTGGCCTCTGCCCTTCCCCAGCCTCCTCCACAACCTCCAGAGCCACATTTCCACTCCCTGTCAGCTGTTCCTCCTCTCCCTCTGGAGTCAGTCTTCAACAGGGGCATGACAAGAACACTGAAACTGTTATAGATATGAGTTGGTTGCCAAACATCTGAGTTTTGGTCAAGTGACCACGGGGGATGCTTGAACCATTGTAAATGTGCAAAACGGTCATGAGTCACTTTTTTTCCAGTGCTGTCATAACTTTGAATGGTCACTAAATGAGCCATTGTAAATCAAGGACTGCCTGGAATATGTTTAAGTTACAAGAAGACATAGCCTGACCAAATGTGGGCAGTGGAGGAAAGGAAACTTCCTATTACAAATAGTCTTCAACTTATAACCATACCTTTTAACAACTGTTCGAAGTTACAAAAGCACTGGGGGAGGGAAATGACAGATGAATGTTTTTTGTATTTACAACCATTGCAGCATTCCCCAGGGTCATGTGATCAAAATTTGGATGCTTGGCAATTGGCATGTATTTATGGTGGTTGCGGTGTCACCTTTTGCAACCTTCTGGCAAGCAAAGTCAATGGGGAAGCCCGTTGATCAACAATCATATCAACTGCAATGCAACTTAATAACCGTGGGAAGAAAAGAGGTAAGACAAGGCAAAACTCACTTAAGAACGATCTCACTTAGCCACAGAAAAACTTTGGGCCCCATTGGGGTTACCACCTGTATAAAGAAAAGTTTGGCAGTAGAACCAGTTGCCCAAAGAACTGGTGTGCTCTCCTTTCATAATTGTGTTCAGTTTAGAGCAGGGATCTCCAACCTTTATTTTATTTATTTATTTTATTTTGTCAAGCAATTATAAGATAATAGGTATAAGTATAAACATAGTTATGAATACATGAAATGGATATATTTAAGAAAAATAAAACAAAAAATAAAAGAAACAATAGGACAGGGTGCTATAGCTTATAGCATGCCCCTTGGCAACTTTTAAGGCTGGAGGACTTCAACTCCCACAATTCGAAAGGTCTGAGTCATTGATATGTGAAGATATTTCTATTTGTGCCTAATGTCCAGCAGTACATGAATTTGTAATCAAGTCAGATCTCCCAAAATATATAGCCGCAATACAGAAGTAGTAAGTCAAACAGTAAGTGTACATGAGTGATTGACAGCTGTGTCTTTTCTAGTCAATAACCGGATAATGTGGTGGTTGTAATGAATGGATAGGCCTATCTTGGGAAAATATGCTTATTAAGAGCAACATTATTATGACATGCAAAGCTTAAATGTTGTGTAACACTTAAAGTATATCAACAAGAGCATTCAGTAGTGGAATTTTAAATTGGCAGAATTGGCTATCTAAGATGTTGTCTAGACCAGGGTCCTCCAACCGTGGCAACTCTAAGCCTGCAGGACTTCAACTCCCAGAATTTGGGAAGTTGAAGTCCTCCAGGCTTAAAGTTGCCACAGTTGGAGACCCCTGATTTAGAGTCCTGCAAGGAACAAGGGAATTAGCTTCCTCAGTCTGAATAGACTCCTCCCAAAGCTCTAATGCTATGAGTACAAACTTGCTTAGATCATACACAAGCTTTGGGGGCAAGTGATTCGGTGTGACACAAGGAAAGACATTCTCACCTTGGCAACAGCAGAGCCCCAAGCAGGTCTCCTCATGCTCTGGTAATTGGTAGTGCCTTGGCAATGAGTGTGTCCTTCAAGTTCTCCACAGTTGTCAAATCAAAACTCTTACCAGGTTGACAGAAAAAGGTTTCCATCTCTTAAACAGGCCTAGATTAAAGGCACCTTCTTCTTAAAGTCCTGCCCTCCCTCCCTCTTCAACGCCCATAATTTCAAACCAGTTTGCCCGGATATAGGGAGAGTTTAGGTTTCTACATCTAAGAAGGCACGCAGCTTGTGAAAAAGACCATAAAGGGATTGGAAGTTCTTCCCAGGAACGGAATATTTTCCAAGTTAAGCACGTTTTTCACGTAGGAAAATGCAGAACGGCCAGAGGAGACAAAAAAAGACACTTGTAATAGATATAAGGTAGCTCCCGACTTACAACCATTCATTAAGTGACCCTTCAAAGTTACAACATTGTTGGAAAAAAGTGACTTAGGACCATTTTTCACACTTCAGCATTGTAGCATCCCCATGATCAAAATTCAAAATGCTTGGCAACCAGCTGCAGTGTCCCTGGGATCACTTTTGATTCCCTTCTGTGAACTTCTGTCAAGCAAAACCAACGGGGAAGCCAGATGCCAGGTTATTAACTTAACTGAAGTGATTCACTTAACAACTGGTTGTAAAATGGAGCAAACCTCTCTTAATATGCGTCTTCTTGCTGGGCAACAGAAGTTTTGGGCTCGATTGTAGGGCTACGTCAAGGAGTCAATGAGAAAGATACAAAACCAATTTTTCCCTCTTTATGGAAATAATGGTGTGGAATATTATTCGGCAAGCCCCTTCAGAGAAGCCAACAGGATACAGTCTTTTACACTACATAGGTAACACAGGATTTGGGGATCATCCCATCAACAGAGACACAGTAGCCTGATATGACTTGAGGAACTGCATTGTTCCCAAATATAGACGACCCCAAGAGTGGTGCGCTTCCAATCCCACCAGAATCAAGTACATGCTTATGTTGGGATGGGGGTGTCTTCCCCCCCCCCCCAAACTAAACTTTGAAATGCAGCTGTTGGCATATGGACTTCCTTTTTGCTCTGGGGCGAAAATCCCATTAGCTCCAAAGAAAGAAGACCTGCCTTCCATATGTTTCAGATGTACAAGATTGATGGTTGGTTGGTTTATACACCCCACTGCCATTGGACAGGCCTGGATCAAGAGGCAGCAGAAGCAGGCTGGGCTTCAATTCAGGATTCCCCCAAAGTGCTCAAGTTGAAGAGTTGTTTGGGGAAAGTACAGAGACCTACAAAACACACACACACACACACACACACACACACACACCAGTGTAAAAAGATGCGGAGGTGAGGTCTAAGCCAGCCTCCTCTCCATCTTTCCAGACCATCGCAAGTTTGGAGAAACGAATCCCTTCTCTCTGTCATCGTCTCCCCCCACCCCACCCCAATCTTCCTTTCCAAGAAAAGGGAAGGGAGAAAGTTTATAAAGATAATCCAGGCAGCTCCGGGGAGAGGAGGGGGAGGGGGGAAAGAGAAAGCCAAGGGTGCAACAAAGACGAGGATGCAACTTTCCCGAACAAGTTTAAACACGATGCGTGAGCTCGTCCGCGGCGCTGAAAGACAAGGCAAGGCGACAGTCGAAAACGGCAGGCGAAGCATCGGGGTCCCCGGCCCCAAATGGGATTTCATCCCAGGTTGACCGGAGTCGGTCAAAAAGCAGCGAATTGACCCGCCGCCACTGGCGAAAAGATGATGGTTAAAAGAGGGAGAGAAAGGGGGGCGGTCGGGACGGGAGCGGGACCCGAAGCAAGGGCTCCACTTTTTGCCTTTGGCTCTTCCAGCCATCCTTCCTGCGTCTGTTAGACACTGTCTCAAAACAAAGCACTTTTTGGGAGAAGTGATCGGAGGGAACACTGCGAGGTGGGGAGCAAAAGGAGCAACATTTCGCTCACTTCGAGGCAAGGGATGGTTTTTGAAGGGGGGGGAGGCTCTTCAGCATCCCGTCTAGTCCAGCCTTCTGACGGGCCCTTTCGGGTTCAGTAATTTCCACCCCCCCCCCCCCAAAAAAAAAAAAAAAAAAAAAAAAAAAAAACCCGAGGGAGCGAGCCTAACTAACGTGCCTCGGCCGATCGCCTCGCCTTCTTCCCGCGGTATCCAAGCCCTCGCGCTGCCTTTTGTTAGGAACAGCCAAAAAGAAACGTGCCACGGTCATCGCCGGGCTCAGCTCAAAACAGGCAAACCTCCCCCCCCCCCCAAGCCAGCAGCCACCGGCTGATAAGACCCCGGCCTCCAGAATCGAGACAGTCAATATACCATACGGGGGAGGGGGAGGGGGAAGGGGGGGAGGGAGGGAGGAGAAATACCCGACCACTGTTGCCCCGCAGATCACGGAAGAAGTTTGCCCAGAGGCGTTTTTTCTTTTCTTTTCTTTTCTTTTCTTTTCTTTTCTTTTGTCAAATTTAAGAACCCTTTACCGATGGAAAGGGAGAAAGCCGTATCCATCTATGAAGTTAGGCGGGGGCGATAGAAGGGGCGAAATTTGATATTTCTTTCTTAAATCGAAAGCAAGCGACTTAAAAAAAAAAAAAAAAAAGCTGCTGCCCGAATAAGTTTTTCTCCTTTCGGGCGGAGAGTTTAGAGGAGGGGGAGGAGGTCGAAACAAGAGAAGGCAAGAGGAGACTGTTCATTCATTACTAACAAATAACAAATAACAACAACAACAACAATTAATAATAATAATAATAATAATAATAATAATAATAATAATAAGAGGGGGAGGCGTGTTGAGGGAGTTGGGGAGAGGGAGGAAAGGTACAGGAGAAGCAGGAGAGTTGATTCAGCCGAGAAGCAAGTGTGCCGTCCTCTTACCTTGCTTTTAACTTCCACCGCGCCGTAACCGAAATACCGCAGACTCTGCGATTTATTAAAACTCCGATTCATTTTCTTTGCCCCCGCTTTAAAAAAAAAAAAAAAGAAAAAAAAAAGAAAGAAAGAAAGAAAGAAA
>BLBF01000002.1:75787680-75798580 GCA_015471245.1 Laticauda colubrina
AATAGAATAGAATAGAATAGAATAGAATAGAATAGAATAGAATAGAACAGAAGTGTGATTGGACACACAAGGAATTTGTCTCAGTGTAAATACTCTCAGTATACATAAAAGAAAAGATACATTCGTTAGGAATCGAGAATCATAACACTTTAGCTTGGATCATAACACTTTAGCTGCCATCTTAGGTATCTGGCTCACCCTGTGCTTACTGCATTCTTATTATTACATTAAGAACCTTGCATTCTTACTTTTGGTACTTCGATTTGCCCTCTGGTTACAAAAATGAGGTGATGATGATGGTAACAATTATGGAGCATGCACGGCTACATATATTGCCCTGAGAGCCTTAAATATGAATGACATGCAAGTAGGACCCCGATTTTCCCAATCAGATATTCTTCAGATTAATTCTACTTTCAGTTCAGATACTGTGGACTTCTCAATCCACAGTCTCAAAAGGAATTACAGCAAAATTGGTCATACCTGCTACTAATGCTTTCAATATGATTGGTGTGTTGTCCATGAAATGTGCATCATATGTTTTGACGTTGCTATCGTGTAGTGCAGGGGTATCAAATTCATGTTGTCACATTGTCATCACGTGATGTACCGTGACTTTTTTGATCTTTGCTAAATTGTGGATGAGCATGACACAAAGTTTAACACCCCTAGTGAAGGGGGATCCATTTTTCTGCACTAAAAGCAGGAGTGGGATTCGGGTGAACCAGATGTTAAAGTTACAGCTGGTTCACCAAACCAGTATTTCAACCGACCAGCTAGCCCCACCACGCCCTGCCCCTCCCAGGAGTCTCCACATGGCCCATTTTTGATGGAGGTAAGTGCAGGGTCCATATGGAGGCTCTGGGAGGGGGAAAAATGGCAATTCTGGAAGTTCGGAAATGAGCATGTTTCTGGCTTCCAGAGGGCCTCCAGAGTCCGGGGAAGGCTATTTTCACCCTCCCGGAGGCCCAGAGAAGGCCTCTGGACCCATGTGAGGGCAAAAAACAGCTTTCTCGGAAAAACCGGAAGTGGCAAAACAGGCCTATTTCTGGCTTCTGGTGGGCCTCCAAGGCCCAGGGGAGGCTATTTTCACCCTCCCAGAGGCCCAAGGGAGGCCTCTGGGCCCTTGTGAGGGTGAAAAATGGCCTTCCTGGAAAAACCGGAAGTGGCAAAACAGGCCTGTTTCTGGCTTCCAGAGGGCCTCCAGAGCTTGGAGGAAGCTGTTTTCGCCCTCCCAGAGACCCCGGGGGAGGCCTCTGGACACTTTTGAGGATGAAAACTGCCTCCCTGGGCTCTGGAGGCCTACCAGAAGCCAGAAACAGGACATTCCAACAGGCCCTGCCCACCATAGCCATGCTCACCCAGCAACCGGGCAACGAACTGGTTGCTTGGAGTTTTGAATCCCACCCCTGAATAAAAGTCACATTAGAGCTACCCCAATCAATTTATTTTATTCAAAGTTTTCAGGCATATAAACCACATCTCCAGATATTGTATCTTTATGGGTTTTGGTCACATACAGACTACACTAGCCCTTCCTTCTGCTGGAGATAGAAAGGTTTGGTCATTTTAAAATGAAGAACTCTGGAGCAGTCTGTGGAGCTAACCTTGGAAAAGGACACAGCTGCCATTGTTCTCCATAATTTCTGATTTAACCTTTGATTCTCTCCAAGGAATTAAAGAAGATCACAAAAGGAAGGAACCTTTGCTTCCAAGGTCTTTCATTTCATATAAAAATAAATACAGGTAACACATCTGGCCAGGAATTTTCAATCTTTTTAAATTCTTGTTTTCTCTGTGGTCATCTCTCTCTACAAGTTATAGACTGGAGAATTCAAATTTAGTTTCATCCATATTTCAGGTATGTTAATTAAGATATATGCTGTGGCATAGAAACGTAGTAGCATTTTACGGTCTATCTGGGGCATTATATGTCTTTTGGGCTTATTTTGTTCTTACCAATCTCCCTGTTGTTGCTTGCTCGTGATCTCAGGCATTTCTGTATTTTACTCATCAGTAAATACTTGCAATTTAATATTTAAAGTTTAAAAAGGATAGACAATATATATATATATATATATATATTTAATAGAATAGAATAGAATTCTTTACTGGCCAGGTGTGATTGGACACACAATGAATTTGTCTTGGTGCAAATGTTCTCAAGTATACATAAAAGAAAAGATATGTTCATCAAGAATAAAGAATCATCAGGTACAACATTTAATGATAGTCATAGGGCAATCATAAGCAATCAAATCATACTAAAAAACAGTAAATATAAATTGTTAGGATACAAGCGACAAAGTTACAGTCCTACAATCACAAGTGGGAGGGGATGGGTGATAAGGAATGATGAGAAGATTAACAGTAATAGTAAGTGCAGACTTTGTAATAGCTGAATAGTGTTGAGGGAATTATTTGTTTAGCAGAGTGATGGCTTTTGGGAAAAAACTGTTCTTGTGTCTAGTTGTTCTGGTATGCAGTGCTCTACAGCAGTGCTCTAAATATTTATTTTTGTTCATCTGCTGTAAGATTTTTTTACCTTCCAAATGGAGGAAGAAAGGGCTGAATCTTCTAGTCAGTGCCCTCTACATAGGTAGAAGGTGGAACTGTGAACAAATTTACATTTTACTTTTGCATTTTCATCTTTGTACTGCCAAAGAGGCAATACAGGAGGTGACACCCCTACCTCACTTGTCCACAAGAAGTAGAGAGTAGACATTGGATGAGACTCTCATAGGAAATAGTTGACAGCCATAGAAGTTAACAAACCAATGCTTCAAAGCAGGAGGCAGTACTAGGTAATGAAGATCCAGAAAGTCTCTGGAATTGAAGTTTGGGATCTCCAGTGGAGGCCCTTTGAGAGCTGTATGCAACAAAATTTCATTTTAAAGTGACAGTAAATTTATTCTAAGTCTAGCTATCTTCAGATAAAGAGATAAAAGCCTTTGAAACACAAACTGCAGGTAATCCTCTACTTACAACCCCAACTGAGCCCAAAATTTATGTTGCTAAGTACAACAGTTTTAATGAAGCTTTGTCCCATTTTAGGACCTTTCTTGGCACAGTTGTTAAGTAAGTAACACGGTTGTTAAATGAATCTGGTTTCCCCATTGACTTGGCTTGTCAGAAAAATAACATTACCATAGGGATGATGCAATGATCATAAGTATGAAAAATGGTAATAAGTCACTTTTTTGTGATCTCACTTTTTTCTAGTGCCATTGTATCTTCAAACAGTCAATAAACAAATGGCTCCAAGTAGATGGATGCCTCAGAGGTGGTATTCAACAGGTTCTGACCAGTTCTGGAGAACCAGTAGCAGAAATTTTGAGTAGTTCAGAGAACAGGCAAATACCACCTCTGACTGGAGATTTTACAGTATTCTTCCCCTGCCATGCCCACCAAGCCACGCCCACAGAACTGGTAGTAAAAAAAAACTGAATCCCACCACTGATCTTTCTCCTAGAGTGGAGTGAGAATTGAGATTTTACAGTATCCTTCCCCTGCTACACCCACCAAGCCATACCACACCCACAAAACCAGTTGTGAAACATTTGGGGACTTCCGGTTTGAGCTTCTTTGGTGACAGACCGAAACCTCTTCTCTGCAAGGCTTCGATCCGTGCTCGCCGCTGGAGCGCCCCGAGCCAGCTGATTTTGATGCTGAGCCACCCCGTAGAGCTGGTGAAGAATGGGGAGACTGCCTGCAGGGTTGAGGAGAGCTGCATCTCTCCTCACCAGCTGGCCATTACTCCCTTTCCTGAAGGCGGTTGTAGCAGTGGTCAGAAATGGCCACCACAAAGAAGAACTCGACTGGAAAAGAATGTGCAGGAGGAAGATAAGAAGATAAAGTTTTGGTTGACTGGGTCAAACAGCAAAAGCAACAAATAAGATCCCCTGGAATTTAATAACATTGTTCCCAAAGAAGATTTTGAAGCTGTGAAGGAGAGAAAATGGAAAGGATTAGGTTTTTTTTCCCCTTCCCTTCCTTATACTGACAGCTAAGAGACTTAAGCAAGAAATTGAAAAAAATCCACTTTGACATTAAGTGTTTGACATCTAAACTGAAAATAAAAGTCAAAGGGAGAATAAGGATTTTTGGATATTTAAAAGTTTTTAAAAAGCAGGAAAAGAGAAAAAAAAAGAATAAAAGGGCAGGATCTGGAAAAATGGAGGAGACTGCCTGGAACTAAGGAATGGAACTGTAACTAAAAGGAACTTACAGTGAAATTTTAACAAGATTCCTCAAAGATATATTTTAATTGAAACTTGATAACAAAATAATAGAACCCCAGGAAGAGAAAGTGGAAAAAAGAAGCAAGAAGAAACAGCCTTGGATTATTTGGATTACTTGGTGATTTTTGGTTTTTGCATCTGGATGACTAAAATTAGCTGGGTGGTTGTTTAAAAGTTTTTAAAATGGTATCACTCTTAGAAGAACTGAAAATGGAACTTAAAAAATGGAAAGAAGATGCACAAGAAGGGAGAGGTTCTTTTGGCTTCATATTTCAATTCTTAGAAATGGAGATCTGAAACTATGAGAAGCAACAAGAAAATGCTTGCAGAACAAGAAGATTGGGACAAAGAAGAAGCCTTCTTTAATGATCAAATAATTTTAAGTGGGGGAAAAAAGAAAAGGGGGGAAAGAGAGTGAAAGGTTTAAAACAAGAAAAAACAACCAAAAAGAAGAAGGACAATTTGAAAGATAAGTATAATATAGAAAGCAACAGAAGAGGGGATTACAGATGAGAGAGTTAGAAGTAGAGAGACGAGGAGGTAAAAAGGGGAGGGAGAAGAAGAAGGGGAAGAAGGCAAGGAAAAGAAGCTGTAAAAGACAGTAGCAAGAAATGGAGAAACAGGGAAAAGATATAAGGATTGTAACCATGAGCTTGTTTAGAGATAATGGGTGAAAATTTAACTGCAAAAGGGTTTCTACAAAGGTAAATAAGATAGCATTGTTATGTTACAAACAGAAATAATTTTAGAAAATATGATTAAAATGATGGATAAAATATTTACTGTAAGGTAGTTGAATGTTTGGTAATAAATAAATGAATTAAAGTGAATGAGAGAATTAAATGGGAACATTTTAATTATTATTAATGATTTATAAAAATATAAGTGACAAATATGGAAAAAAAAGAATTAAGTATGGAAAGTTTGTAAGTGTTCCCAAGGAAGTATGATATTTAATTGAAAAGAAATGTTAAAAATGTGAATATTTTAATGAATATTAATGATAGAAGTGAATTGGAATGGAATGTGTGCTTTATTTACAGATATATATGTGTATATATATATATGTGTGCTGTTCAGCTTCCTTTGGGTATTATCCCACGTCATTGTAGTGCTTTCAAAGTTGTAGCAACGTTTCAGCAGAATCTCATCTGCCATCATCAGGCTTCTGTATGGATGTGGGTCTCACAGCTTCTGGTTTCAAATTCGAGGCTGGCCTATTCTGATTGGCTGGGAGTTTTGGTCTGTGTTCACTGGACTTGGAGTTTGATTGATTGGTGTTTCTGGTTTCTTCTGTCTGTTTTGTGGCTTTGATTGGCTGGCAACACTCTGTTCCTATGTTGGAGGCTTTCAGTGCAGCTTGGCTTCGTGTGAAAGGACGGCTGCTATCCATTAGGAAGCTAGGTTTCACCACGTCCACTGAACACAGACCAAAACTCCCAGCCAATCAGAATAGGCCAGCCTCGAATTTGAAACCAGAAGCTGTGAGACCCACATCCATACAGAAGCCTGATGATGGCAGATGAGATTCTGCTGAAACGTTGCTACAACTTTGAAAGCACTACAATGATGTGGGATAATACCCGAAGGAAGCTGAACAGCACACATGTAAGTACCCGCGAAAGCTTAAAAAAACATATATATTTGTTTGTTTGTTTATGTATGTATGTATGTATATATATATATATATATATATATATATATATATATATATATATTTCTTTTTAAGAATATAGTGTGTATTTTAAGAATGTACCAAGCAGAATTCGACTGGAAGTTATCTATTATATTGAATGCTATACTCTTAAAAGGTATACATTGAAGCTTAAATAAGAGTTTGAATGGATAAAATTATAAGATATAAAGATGTCATACTCCAATTGGTAACTACAGGGAAAAATTTGTTTAATAAGAAAAGATAATATGAAATTGAAACAGGACAGACAAAAGTGTAAATATAATGATTTGAATTGAGATGAGATAATCAAAATAAAGTTGAGAAAATTAAAAGAGGGGAAAAACTATGTATAAAATATAAAATGGTAATAAGATATAGAATAGAATATAAAAATGAGCATGAAATTGAGTTTGGTGTCTGTATGAAGAAGTGATAACCTGGGACCATGCTATTTTCAAAAAAGATGTTTTACTTGTTTTTGTGAAAACCCAAATAAAATTTTCAAAAAAAAAAAAAAAACGGTAGTGAAAATTTTTGAATCCCACCACTGGGCCACCTGTACTTCTATTTCCACTCTTGAAAACCTTCCCCTCCTTCCCCCAGGCACAATTACACTGCTAAAATTAGGTCATTTTCCAACTGAACTTTTGTGGATAGTGTGATCTTGGGCCATGGGGTGCATGTGGAGTTATTATAAAGGAAAATGAGAATATATATAGGTCGTTCTCAACTTATAACAGTTCACTTACTGACAGTTCAAAGTTACAATGGCACTGGAAAACAGTTACTTATGACCGTTTTTCACACTTATGACCGTAGCAGCATTCCCGTGGTCACACGATTTATATTTGGAGGTTTGACAAACTGACTCATATTTATGATTGCAGCATCCTGGGGGTCATGGGATCTTCTTCTGCAACCTTCTGACAAGCAAAGTCAATGGGAAAATCAGATTCACATAACAACGGTGTAACTAAATTAACCACTGCACTGATTCACTTAACAAATGTGGCAAGAAAAGTTGTAGAATGGGGCAAGACTCATCAAAAAATTTCTCACTTGACAACATAATTGTTGGGATCAATCGTGGTCATAAGTAGAGGACTACCTGTAGTCTTATGCTGGTCCTACTCCTTCCCTTCATCTTGCTAAAAATCCACCCAGGTGTAAGCAAAATCGTTAAATGAAAGCCCGCAGCCCCTTTTTATAATGTCACTAACCTTCCAATGATTAGAAGCCTTCCAGGTGATCACATGAATAAATTGTGCCCCTACACTCTGGACAGGTTAACATCTTGCTGAGAGCCATTTAGCGCTCCTCAACTCCCATAAACCAAACGGCAACAACAGGGACCCAAAATCGATCTCCATGCCATGGAAATGCGGAACGCTCCATTGGATATTGGGCATCTCCCATCCTGACCACATTACAAAGGACACCACTCAACAACATTTTGGTGTGGCATCAATTATAGAGAAGATGAGAGAAGGCCGGCTCCACTGGTATGGACACGTCCAGAAAGCAGCACCTTCCACCATGGTCAAGATGGCTTACCAAGTAGAAGTTAATGGCCAGCGATCTCGCAGGTGCCCAAAACAAAGAGGGTGAGACACCAGCAACAAAGATATGCAAGCTGCAGGCCTGCGCCCCAGAGATGCAGCCTGACTGTGCAAAGTGGCATTCAATAATCCGAAAAACGGACCCTGGACCGACGGGAATACGCTAGGAAGGAGAAGAACTCCCATAAACCAAACAGTAGCCTCATATCTTATACCTCAGTTGCACAACAATCTCCAGCTCTCTGCTTCCATCATTTATTTCTTTGCAATGGTATCTTTAACCCTGCTACTTTTATTTTCTTAACAGTTTCCGACTGATTTCTCATGTTTTTGATTAGCAGACAGGGATTTCACATTCCCTTAAAATCTTTAAGGCAGTTTCATACACTTCTCTTTTTGGTTTTAGGGGACGGAGAACAAAGAGAAGGAAATCCGAACATGTGGTCAGTAGATCTGTTGGAAAGAAGCAGACAGTAAAAAGGTAGAAAAAAATAAAAACTTATTGAAAAAGAAAGAAAGAAAGAAAGAAATCGAGAAGCCATATTAGATTTCTGAAAGAGAAATCACAGTATATTATACTTAACAAAGAGCTCCAATTCTCAGCACATTTCCCCTCTGAATTCGGTCATGCTCATTGTGATGTGTTAATTTTCAAGTGAGCATGCTTTTGGACCGTGACCTTGTTTTAATTGTTACAATTTGAACATGAAACTTGTCCTTCCTTAAGTAAGTCTAGGGTAGAAAAGTGGAAGAATCAACTTCTTATTGTGAGAGATTAGGTAATTTCCTGAGTTCATTGTGCCTTCCTTCTTAATCTGATATCTCAAAGATTCCTTGCATGCAGTTATATCCAGGGGTGGGCTGCTGAGTGTTCGCAGGGGGTTGGGAGAGCCCCTAGCTAAGATTGTGTGCAGTTCGGAAAACCCCCAAATCCCATTCCTGGCTGGCCCCGCCCCACCCAACCATCCTCTCCCAGGAGTCCCCACATGGACCATTTTGAATGTAGGTAAATGCAGGGCGCATGTGGAGGCTCAGGTAGAGCAAAAAAAGGGCCTCCTGGAAGTTTGGGGAGGCAGGAAATGGGCTGGTTCTGGCTTCCAGAGAGCCTCCGGAGCCTGGGGAGGCTGTTTTTACCCTCCCAGAGGCTCAAGGAAAGGGTCCAGAGCCAGGGAAGGGCAAACGCTCCCCCCCCCTGCCATGGTGCAGAATGCCAACTAGGCCACGCCCACCCAGCAACCTAGTAGAGAACCCGTTGCTAAAATTTTTGAAGCCCACCCCTGGTGTGTGTGTGTGTGTGTGTGTGTGTGTGTGTTTAAAAAAAATTCAAGATAGCAGCTATCACTGTGTGATCAAAGCCCGCAAATTTTGATCGTGTAATCGTGGCTGCCATTTTTAGTGTTTGCCCCACATTGCTTATATTAAAATTTTAATGCCAAACCTCAGCAATTTACATGACATTTTCTTAAAATTTTAATAGCTACAGGGAAGATAAGAATGAAGGGGCAAAGTACAGAATATACTTCTGCAGTCAGAAACACAGCGTCTTCAGTATTGGCACAATACTGAACCTGATAGTACCATTGCCTCTGCCAGCAGTACAGAACGTTCAAATATTTGTTCATTGGGAAAGAGCGGATATGCAGCCCTGGCCATAGCAGACCACTGCTGTTCATCCCTGATGGTTTGTTTATTAGGATAGGTCCAACCTGAAATTATCTTAGAAAGAGCCAAGCACTATTGATTTATCTATGTGCTGCTTGCATGCTACAGAAAGTATCTTTGAAAAGTCCTCATTTGTCATATTTATATCATGCTTTTCTTCTAGGGGTTCAAGATAATGTGTGTGGGAGCTTCCCCTCATTTGTTCCTGAGGACAAAAGATAGGTTGGGCTGAGAGATAATGACTAGTCCAAAGTCATTCTGTGAGCTCCATGGTCTCAGGGATCCAATCCAAAACTCTAATCACTGCCAAAGTTGCTTAATGATTCCCAGACTTCCTTTGTTTTGCTCCTATCCTTTATGACTGCTTTCACATATGTGCTGAAGAAAGGAGTGGCAAGAGAAAGCAAAGGGAAAGAAAAATAGAACAATAAATTTGCCTTTGTCCTCGAAAACTGAACAAATAGGGCTTTTGGTCTAGGTTGTCTTTATACGCTTGGAAGGCTCTGAGAAGGAAGAAAGATGATCAATATTGTGCTGAATAGCTATACCTATTTATCTTCATCATCATTATCATTATCCTCACCATTATCATCGCTATCATTTTATTATGGTCTTTAACCAGCAAAATTAACGTAGTTAGTCCTTGGATTAGAGGAGATCACCACAAAATATTTTATAAAACAGACTGGGATATTTTTTTTAACATCTTGGAAGAAGGCAACAGCAAACCATGTCCATATTCTGGACAAGAAAACTACATGGATGATTCCATCAAATCATCAGTAGTCAAGCTCACATTGAAATAGACTTTATTCTTCAAGAGCATTTTCTTCAAACAAATCTATAAAGCAGATTGACTTTAGATTAGGCTGTACATTGAGAGATGCTACTAATTATTTCAGGCTTTATAATTAAAAAATATTTTTTCCCAACAACATGTAGACATCTCTCTGTGGGGGCACCTTCTTTTATGGCCAGTAAACAATCATAGCAAGTAACACTTATAATTGGAATATTTTTGTTTCTTTCTTCTTATGAATTCTCCTGAGCTTTTATGGTTCATAAAATTGATGAGCAGTAAAAATGGAAAAGTGTTTTAATTTTAGTGCATTGACAACAGAATTCCTGGATGCATTTGTTACAATTAAGTCTTTGCCAGCCTCAGTGAATTCAACAGAAGGATTGCAGCATACATTTAGAGTTGTGATATCATTCCTTAATGTTTTCCATTTAATGTGTCCAACCTTTATAAATTATTGGGTAAACCAATAAATTGTTTCCATTATTTCCTGTGGTCTAAATCCTGTGGATTTGTTGACACAAGTTGACTTGACACATAAAATGTATTCCATACATTTTTAGTATTTCTTTGTCCCTTTTTCTAGTCCTTCTTCCACTTCCTATTATTATCTCAGTATTGTTCTATTGTGTTATTGGGGTTCATTGTTGGCCCAATACTGAGCTTCAGTGTTGGGTTAATGCTCATTCAAGAAGATGTGGTAGAACCTGACAAATTGTTTTCAAAATGTAATTGTTTTCCCATTTTCTCTCCTTCCTAGTTCTCTTCCAGTCAATGAGTCTCTTCCATCTGAAATATCAATTTCAGGCAAGGATAGGAAAATGGATAGACACCTTGGAGATGCTTTTCTTATGCTTTGGAGAAGCAGTTAGAGAGCACATGACAAGGAAATACAGAAAAGATTGAGTATTTTATATTATTATTATTATTATTATTATTATTATTATTATTATTATTATTA
>BLBF01000002.1:75803580-75847317 GCA_015471245.1 Laticauda colubrina
TGGTATATGGTGTGTCCCAGTGTGCCATCTGTTCTTTTGTAGATTAGTACATCTAGGAATGGTAGTTGTTTGTTTATTTCCGTTTCCATGGTGAACTTGATTTTGGGGTGTGTGTTGTTTAGGTGTGTTAGGAAATTGTTTAGGTTTTCTTTTCCATGGGGCCAAATCACAAATGTGTCATCGATGTATCTTAGCCATAGTTTGGGTTTGTGGGTGGCATTAGCCAGGGCTCTGGATTCAAATTCTTCCATGAACAGGTTTGCAATGACGGGTGACAGTGGTGATCCCATAGGGGCTCCTTCAATTTGCTTGTATCTTTGTCCTTTGTATATGAAATATGTGTTGGTTAGGCAGTGTTCTGTTAGTTCCATGAGGTCTTTAGCTGGTTGGTATTTATTTTTGATGATTTCAAGAGTTTCTTTTATTGGGACTTGAGTGTTTGTCTGTTTTGTGGTGTGGAGATCTTTCTATTTGAGAGTGCAGGTTTCCAAATGATTGACAGTCTGCTGGAATCATCTCTTCTAAGATGAATCAAACACCTGAGCACAGACAGACTCCCTCTGATGCCTCCAACTCAAACACCCCCACACCTGAGCACAGACAGACTCCCTCTGATGCCTCCAACTCAAACACCTCCCCACCAGGCACCCAGGTGAAACCCAGCTTGCTAATGAATAGCAGCTTGCTAATGAAGAGCAGCCGTCCCTTCACACGGAGCCAAGCTGCACTAAAAGCCTCCAACACAAGAACAGAGGGTTGCCAGCCAATCAAAGCCACAAAACAGACAGAAGAAACCAGAAACACCAATCAATCAAACTCCAAGTCCAATGAACACAGACCCAGGCTCCTAGCCAATCAGAATGGACCAGCCTCGAATTTGAAACCAGGAGCTGTGAGACCCATACAGAAGCCTGATGATGCCATCCATACAGAAGCCTGATGAATATTACAATAATGAAAACACAATTAAAATATGGGGTTTGTATTCTGTGATATTGTAGGGATGGCAGTTGTCTGGATTTACTTTTGGGTGAGTTCTCTGGGGAACATTGGCTTTCTCATTCTTCTGATACACCAGGCAGCCTCTTGCACTGCCAGACAAGCTGTCCTAGATCAATAGAAATTCAGAATTTATTTCCAAAATAGTAAAAAAACAAGGAGGTGTTTGTTAACATTTTTTCAGACTAACAGATTTTATTAAAAAGCATTAGCTTTTCATGAACTGGAGCTCACTTCACCAAATCCAGTGATGAATTATTTAAATTGGGATGGAAAGGATGTAAGAAAAAGACAGTTTTGTTGTCAGGTGCAAGAGAGTGTTGTCAAGAGAGCTTACATACAAGAGAGCTTCCACATGCTATATCAATTAACAATTGTGATGTACTAAGTGACTTTTTGAAATAAACTGAAATTTCCATGTTTCTAAGTTCATTCATCTAGTAGTCTCTAACTTGTAATGGTGAAGTTTCTTTAAATTGCTTATTGGAGAATTGTAATGGAGATCTGTAATGAAATGCTCCATTATCTTTGTCCCCGTTTTGAGTCTCTACATCAAATTTGTATTTTTTTCTTGTTTGTGGAATCCAGAGGGTCATTGTTGGCAGATGTTGGCATACATCACATTAGAGGAAAAGCAGGAGCTTCTAATCTTGTGAAGTTGTTGAAGAAGCAACCTAGAGCTAAGGAGAAATTTCTGACAGTTGTAATAATTAACCAGTGGAACAACTTGCCTCCAGAAGTTGTGAATGCTTCAAGACTGGAAGTTTTTAAGAAGAGATTGGACAGCCATTTCTCTGAAATGGTATAGGGTTTCCTGCTTGGGCAGGGAGTTGGACTAGAAGGCCTCTAAGGTCCCTTCCAATTCTGTTCTTTTGTGGCTGCTGCTAATGTCAATGTGGGAGAAAAATAGAACTTTGCATTTAAAAAGAAAGCTCAATGCGCAGATGCAGCAGTCCTCAATTTATAGCCATTCATTTAGTGACCATTCAAAGTTACAATAGCACTAAAAAAGTAACTTATGACCAGTTTTCACACTTATGCAGCATCCCTATGGTCACATTATCAACATTCAGGCCCTTGGCAACTGGCATCCCAACGGTGCTTTTTCAGGAGGCAACTGGACTTTCTTGTTTTTCTTTGAAGATGTTTCACTTCCCATTCAAGAAGCTTCTTCAGCTCTGACTGAGGAAACTTATTGGATAAGAAGGGAAATGCCTTAAAAGAAAAACAAGAAAATTCTATTGCCTCCTGAAAAAGCATCTTTCGGACAAGCATGACGTGAATGATTGAGAGTCTCCATAGACATTTGGAAACTGGCATGCAGTTGAAGGTTTATGTGATCATCTTTAGTAACCTTTTCCCCACCTGGCTTCCAACAAGCAAAGTCAAGATTCATTTAACAATCGTATGATTCACTTAAGAACTTCAGTGATTCGCTTAACAACTGTGACAAAAATGATCATACCATGGAGCACAACTCACTTAATTGTCTTGTTTAGGAATGGAAATTTTGGGCTCCTTTGTGTTTGTAAGTTGAGGACTGTTTGGACTTGGCAAAATTAGGGTTGTGTGTTAGAAGACAGAATCAAAATGTGCATTGCTCCTTGTACAAGTATGGCCTGCAGGTATCCCCCTGAAACTTCAAGGATGTAAACCTGGTCTAACTAAATCACTGGTTTTATGTGGCTTGCTAATCATAGAAGTGGATACTCAAAATTAGTCATTTTTTTTTCTTGGAGATATTCTTCTCCATGTCCCTGAACATCATTCTGAATCCTTTTAAAATGTATTGCTCAGCCGGTAATCCTGAGTCTTTGTAATATGAGATTTTTCTAATCTGAAACCAATGAAGCTTCTTCAAAATAATTAAGTACTGGCAGAATTTTAGCTCTTGAGACTAAAGAGACTCTAAAGTTATTAGTGAAGTAAAATTGCAGGTGAATGAAGGTCTCGTTGGTGTTTTTCCTTTTATGAATCAAAAAAATCT
The DNA here is from genome assembly GCA_015471245.1 of Laticauda colubrina. Classification (NCBI taxonomy): domain Eukaryota; kingdom Metazoa; phylum Chordata; class Lepidosauria; order Squamata; family Elapidae; genus Laticauda; species Laticauda colubrina. Next base: position 75,806,567 of record BLBF01000002.1, read on the forward strand.
ATTTCGCCTTCTGTTATTGTTTTCAGTTAAGATTCTATTAAGGGAGGCACAGATTCAATTCCCAAAGAATTAAGTAGCTCTTGAACACTGAACATAAAATGGATCATTGATTTCCCATAATATACCAATGAATATTTAACAAAGTAAACCTCTCAGGCTGATCAAAAAGCTAATGGCCTGGAGAAAAAACTCATTTATGTGGCTTTTGAGAGCTACAATTATTCTTGCAATGTCATGTTCTGGGATTACATAAAATTAAATGCAGATTTATCTTACATTTTCAGTTGCAGCTAAAAGAAAATGAGAAGTTTTTCTTGCATGTAAGTAAAACCTTTGCTTTAGTGTATAATCAATGGCATTTTGCATTCTATAAAATAATCTGTCTTTTCCAGATTCCCCAATCTGATGTTGTCTGGCTGTTTTGCAATTATATTGATTTGTTAATATGGTACATAGGAAGTGAACTAAATGGGGGGAATCTTGTTTTTCATTATGAGTTACCCCAATATCTTTTACAACTATGCAAATAAGCCAGATTGTTTCAGTAGTTCGGAGGTTAATATTTGGTTGAAGCACAAAATTGAGATTAATTACAATCACAGTCTTCCTTGTAGTCTCATTGAAAGAGGTGATGGGAGATCTGATTTTGAGTATGTGAATTTAAATCAGAGTTTAATATACGCTTGAACCTAAATACTTTGTGCAGTTCCAAGAAACAGTGAAGAGATAAAAGAATTACATTACGCATAAAGTATTTTTAAATAAAAAGGTAAAGATTCCCCTTTGCACATACGTGTTAATTTTCAGCTCTAGGGGGCGATGCTCATCTCCTTTACAAAGCTGTCCAAAAAGGTCTCCCTGGTCATGTGACTGGCATTTATTTAATTTAATTTTTATTTTTAAATAGAGAGCTTCAAATGGTGCCTTAAAACCTCATGTGGTTTTTTTAATTGCATAGTTAATTCAAATAGTACTTACTTCAATACTGCTCTATTTGATCAATTAATCTCTGCACTGCTTAACCAACATAGTTAATATAGAAAAAATTATTGGTGACTATAATTCTTTCAGGTTTGCTTTTATTTCATTAAAATTTCCCAGTCAGCTGTTCACTGTGCTTCCTTCATATATAACTATTATTTCAGTTGCTAATAATGAAGAGATATCTGGCCCATCGTTATGGACAGCATTGCATATGAAGACAAAATATTTTCCCAGAACAGTCTGATTTTATTGCATTCCATACTCAAGTATGCCAGCCATCTGTTCCACAGCCGTCTGAGTGAATATGGTCCCATTCACATTCTGTCACTCTATCTGGCTGATAATAGAAGGTGCTTTTTCAATTGTGACATACATATTTGTCAGATGGAATGAATCTATAGGTCCTCTGAAGTCATTTAAAAGCAGTAGCCTAAAAATAAAAATTACTGAAAAAATAAAAAAAAATCACTAGCCTAGACATCCATGAATGTTTTTCTTTCTCTTTCTCAATAAGAAAATTCATGTGCCTTCCAGCCAGTGTAGTTTTTACTGTATGGATTCATTTATGCAGAAACTGATATTTGAAATAAAGGTTCTTCGCAGACATTGTTTTTAGATTTAGGTTTTGTTTTTGTGTAGACAACAGGTCCTGAGTTTAAATAGAGAAAAAAGCTTTCACCCGAACACCTGTGTTGCAAATAGCAATAGCACTTAGACCAGTTGTGGGATTCAATTTTTTTTTTACCACTGGTTATGTGGGCTTGGCTTTCTGGGTGTGGCAGGGGAAGGATACTGCAAAATCTCCATTCCCTCCCACCCCACTAACCTGCTGGCAGAAGGTTATTGCAAATTCCATTCCCTCCCACCCCACTAACCTGCTTTCCAGATCTGTTCTCCTGTGCAGGACAACCAAAGAAGACCCAGCCCACTAGCTGGGATTCAGGAGGCAAAGAATAGATGAGGGCAGGGCCAGTCAGAGGTTCTCTGAACTACTCAAAACTCAAAACTGTTATTTCAAATAGCAAAAATATTTAAAGACATTAAAGGCATTGTTAACTATCTTGGGACTGACTGAGCACACTTATTCAGGACAATATAAATGGCCGATAACTGTGGTTTTCCCCTTCTCTGTTGTATTTATGTTGTGCTTATAATTTGATATCTTTGTTTACTGTAAATGACAAAGGCAACCGGTAAGAAGACTTTGTAATTGGATATTCTTTAGATCAATGGTCCCCAACCTTTTTTGTACCAGGGACCAGTTTCACGCAGAAACACTTTTTCAAGGACCGGCAAAATCAATTCTTCCCCAATAGTAAAGGGCTTCTTTACTATTTCTTTACTAAAAACATATTTTTATACATATTTTAATCACGATTATTCATTCTTTGCAGCCCGGTACAAAATGATCCACGGACCGGTAGCGGTCCGGGGCCCAGTGGTTGGGGACCCCTGCTTTAGACTGTTAAATATACATGACCTGGACCGTTTATTGGACTGTGCTATTTCTTAAAGTAAACTTTAACTCAATTTAGTGTATCTGTGTGTGGCTAAATAATTATTCATAACTACTCTCATAAATGTTTCCATATGTATATCCATGTTACTCAAGGGTTATTCTGTACATATCATAACACAGGGATGGGCTGCTGGGGGTCCACATGGGTTCAAGAGATCCTCTAGTTAAGATTCTGCACAGTTTAGAGAACCCCCAAATCCCTCTCCTGGCTGGCCTTGTCCACCCCATCCCACCCCTCCCAGGATTCCCCACATGGCCCATTTTGGATGCAGGTAAGTGCAGGGTGTGCATGGAAGCCCGGGGAGGGTGAAAAACACCCCTCCTGGAAGTTTGGGAAGTTCAGGAAGGAAATGGGCCCGTTTCTGGCTTCCAGAGAGCCTCCGGAGCCCGGGAAGGGCAAAAACATCCTCCCCCTCCATGGTATAGGATGCTGAATAGGCCACACCTACCATGACCACACCCACCCAGCAACTGGGCAGAGAACTCATTGCTAAAATTTTTGATGCCCATCCCTGGTTGTCTTCTCTTGTTCCTGTAGCTAGAGCACCTTGTAAAATCCGGTAGTAGCTCTTTATGCTTCTCTCTGCTAGAACCGTGCAGGGCTTTGGATGCCAAGACCAAAATAAATACTTCAAGGCATGCACATATCACGGATCTGCAGCTCCTTAACCTAAACACATCTTTTCCTAGGAAGAGACCAACTGAATTCAGGCTTTGCATTCCAATGCCACTCAAGTCTTCCTGCATGCATCAAAACATGCTTGCCTCTGACTCCAGAGTTGCCCCATTGCTGCCCCACAGAAGGGGTGGAATGTAATCCATAGACATTTACATTGAGCTGGTGTTTGATATTGGGAATTAAGCTTTGAAATTCTTCTTTGGCCAGGGAGCCACATCAAACACAATACAGGTAGCCCTTGACTTATGACCACAGTTGAGTCCCAAATTTCCATTGTTCAGTGAGTTTTGCCCCATTGTGAGACCTTTCTTATTGTAGCTGTTAAGCGAATCACTTCAACTGATAAGTTAGCAACCCGTTGTTAAGTGAATCTGGATTCCCCATGGACTTTGCTTGTCAAAAGGTAGCAAAAGGGGACACAGCAACCGTCATAACTATGAACCAGTTGCTCAAGCATCTGAATTTTAATCACATGATCCTAAAGATGCTACAAAGTTTGTAACTATGAAAAATGGTCATAAATCACTTTTTTCAGTGCCATTGTAACTTTGAATGGTCACTAAATGAACTGTTGTAAGTCAAGGACTAAATGTATTCCATATTCCTCGATTACTTTCATGACCAGTAATTCCAGTTCACCTGTATGCAGTGAACCTGTGACCACACAGGATCTAGTAGGGAGACTATTTGATATGAATAGTTAAATCAATTCAAGATTGGATTGAGAGGAAGTTGAGCTGTAGCCAAGGTTTTAAAATCTAAATTCACCTAACCCGATCAGCTATGTTAAACAACTATGTTTATGCAAACACAAAGGGAAAGATGTCATGAAAAAATAATCGTCTCTTACTAGAACAAACCAAAATCCTAAAATGGCAAAAAAAAAAAAAAAAAAAGGATTTGTTCTAGGATTCTCCCCCACTTTTCATTCTGTTTTTCATCTTTCACAGGCATGGGGTGGGGAATGGAATTTGAAGAAAATGAGCAAGGGAAGATCATTCTTTTTTTATTCCATCTGCAGGGTTGTTAACTTCAGCTGAGCCACTGTAACTTTTTAATTTTTTTAAAAAACACAGGAAATGATAGCCTTGCACTGCAGCTGTCATTCAGCCACTGTTAGAATCCTGAAAATCGATACCCTGCATTTCACTGGATATTGGAGATAGTGCCAGAGCACGAGTATAAAACTTTTTCCCCATTAAAGCAGCTTTCTGAATCAACTATGTCATTAGTACACAGCCGCACATTGATTCTTTACTGGAAAAAATCCGAGTTTAAGCTGGCTGCCTCAGACAGACAGCTTGCAAATGTGTGTTAACAGAGCATTTTGCACTACTGTGGCACACTTGTGCAAAACGTTCCAATTTTTTATTGCTTAGCCTGGAAAGTCCGTTAGCTGATGTGAAGTAACCAATAAATAAAACTGGCACCAGCCCCTTCCCTGTGCCAAAGCTTTTTTTTAGTGCATTTGCTTATATCTCCCATCATCTCCAGAAGGCACAATTGTGTTAGCTTGACATGGTGAGGGTGGTAGCCCATCGTACCTCGGAGGCATCAGGATAGGGGAAACTGATGGACCTTGTGCACTAATTCTGAAAATGTGAGCAATATGACTGAACAGTGATAAAACATATCATGATTTATGCAAGGATATAAACCTTATTTTATAAGATTGTGGACATAGGGGTTTTGTATGATCACAACAGCTCTGTCCTGGAGCTGGAATGAGGAGATGAGCAGTAAGTTCTGTTCTGGTACTTGACCCAATTGATGGACATATGAAGGATTACTCTCAGCGCACCTGCACAAAAGCTTATCATTAGCATTTTCTACTCCCTTTTGGTATCTCAGCCAAGGAAGCCTTGGTGATAATAAGATATTCTTATTAGGCAGCTGGAAATAAGATTATGTGTAGCTGATAATTGATTCATCAACCAAAGAATGCTAGCGGTTTGGTTTACATGGCAACTAGGGGAGCATCACAAATCTATTTTCAGCCTCTTGACAAAGTTGATCTTATCTTTATCTAAAGTTCCATATGTAGCAGTACACCATTTGCAAGTCTACAACCATTGTATACAATCTTAATCCCAAACTCTTCAACAGTTTCACATCTGGAGAAGTTTTATCAGGAAATCAACCCAATGAAGCCAGATAGTCTGAAGCTACCAAAGGTCTCTAAATATCAATATTGAAAAGCAAAACTGATGTTTACTAAGAATTCCAGGTCACTACTGCCGGTCAAACCTCAAATAAAGAGCAGGGAACAGCTCAGAAATAACCACAATACAGCTGAAACACACCAAAGTTAAAAGCACACTGTGCCTGTTCTCTTCCTGCAGAGAGGAGTTCCTATCGAGAAGCCTTAGCAAGTTCCCATTTTTTCTTTTACTGTTGCAAAACATTGATGGTTATGGATTCAGGGAAATCAAACATGATGCCATATAAATAAATTGGGTTGCCAGTGATGGGGGAAGCAATTGCTTCAACCAGGAATTATGGCATTCCTTTCAATCCCCCTTCTTTTTTTTCTTTTTTTTTTCCAAATATTATATAACAAATCCTAGGATCCAGGTTAGCAGGGAGAATTTTTTAAAAAATCAAGATGATGGCATGTTGATGAAGTTGAAGCCTTGCACCTTTTTAACATGTGACACATGCATAACACATGTTAAAAGTGGGCAGGGTATAATCACACATGGCTGCCATCTTGACTTTTTTGACAATCTTCACCCCATCCCAGGACATTTTGCTAGCAGCTGAAGTCTGGCTCTTAATCTCATGTGTTCAAATAATAAGAACGTTATAATAGCTGAGCTACGAAAACAATTTAGTCCTCCCTTAGTCATTGCTTAAGGAGAGAATGTTTATTTATTCTTTTTAAAAAATCTTCAAATGTGTTTAGTATTTTTTTTGAATACATGCTTTACCATGATTATTAACTGATTAATTAATTAAGCTGAACCCCTGGTAGTTCTATGAGCAATTGTAGAATTATACAAAAATGTCTTATTTTTCCCTAATTTCCCGTGCTTAACTTTAGCCCGAGAATTTTCTTTCAAGTACTGAAGAGGCCGAATCCTTTAAACTCGAACATTCATTCCGAATGAATATTTCACTTTGTACCACTCTTGATCGGATTACTGGGTTTGTTGAAGTATAGATGATTAAATACACTGTCACTGATCAGGTTCAGACAACATACTGGGTTAACCTCAAAATCAAACAAAGACCATTATGGCAGCTGTGATGGGTAAACCAGGCCTGTGTGTGTGAGAGAGAGAGGGAGAGAGAGAGAGAGAAAGAGAATTAGGCTACTCCCAATCGAATTGTCTGAAGACAATGTAGGCCAGAGTGCAACTTGCCTTGGAAAGACAGGTAGGAGATGCAGTATTTACTTTGATCATTGCAACAAAATAACCGTGTCAGATAAAGAAAGAACTGCCCCGACAGCTAGTATGAACCTGCTTTCAGATTTCATAGCATCCTCCTCCCGCCTCCCTTGGTTCACTCAAGACTAACCTGTCAAACCACTTTTCACAGGCAGCCTCCAGCCCTGGGTATAATTGAAGAGAAAAGTAATCGTGTTGCTGCCATCTATAGACAGGAGGGAGTTTTAAACAAAGCCAGATTTAGTGTTGTGAGAATATATTTATCTGTACTTCTATACTGTACCTATACTTCTATATCTATCTTTACAGAATTTCCTATACTGTTTTACTAGAATTCTGTGATAAACCAAGCAGAACTGATTAAAAAAAAAATCTCCTTAGGGCAGGAATGGGTAATTATGGCAACTTTATGACTTTGGCTCCCAGAATTCCTGAGCCAGCTGGAGTTCAAAGGTCGTAAAGGTGCCCTACTTACCCACTCCTGCCTTAGAGTGAAAGAATTATAGTTATTGAGCATCAGAAGTAAACAAAGCAAAAGTTCTTCACATAAAGCTTTGTTATTGGATGCCATAAACTTTGTTCAAGCAGCATAATTGAGGCAGGGAAGATCATTTTACTACTCTTTACTAAACAAGTACAAGTCAAAAATCCTTACTAACTTCTCACCTATGACCCAGCAGTCCATTAGGAGAATTAGAGCTATTTCCTCCACTGGAAAGACAAAAACCATTTTACTTTGATGACAGACTCTCTAACAAGGTTTGCAAAGCATGATTTCTTTGGCTCTTCAGTAGCTTTTAGGCAATTTCCTTACTAGTGATTGATAGATTAACAACTTCTAACAATCATTAGCACTAATGAAAACAGAGTCTGAAGAGCTTTGGCAATCATTTTGTGACACCAGAAGACAGTATGAGCTGTCCTCACTATGAACCATCTTTAACTGCAGCACAAGCACGCCTCAACAAGCACATTTTCCTGCTGCACACTCATGATATTGCCTTCATCTGAATCCCAGCCCCATACCCTGATGCACTTTTAAGTTCTTCTTAGCTATATCAGTGTTCTTGTTCTTATACTGCAACAGATTTTGCTATGGGTATAACCAGTATTGGGTATAACCAGCTATGGGTATAACCAGTATTCAATTTTTTTTTACTTCTGGTTCTGTGGGTGTAGCTTGGCTTGGCCGGCATGGCTTGGTGGGTGTGGCAGGGGAAGGATACTGTAAAATCCCCATTCCCTCCCCACCCCACTAACCTGCTGTCCAGCTCTGTTCTCCTGTGCAGGGCAACAAAAGAAGACCCAACCAATCAGCTGGGACTCTGATCAGCTGGGTTTCAGGAGGCAAATAGAAGGAGGGACGGAGCCAACCAGAGGTGGTATTTACCAGTTCTCCGAACTACTCAAAATTTCCTCTATCAGTTCTCCAGAACCTGTCAGAAGTGGCTGAATACCACCTCTGGTATAAAGTGATGTGCTTTATCAACTATTTTGTTGGTAGAATGATTAGGTGACTTCTGGATGTGGAATCTTATTTTAGAATAGAATGGAATAGAATAGAATGGAACAGTGGTCCCCAAACTTTTTTGTACCAGGGACCAGTTTCACGATTATTCATTCTTTGTGGACCGGTACAAAATGATCCACGGACCGGTACCGGCATCAGCATGCATGACCAAGGCAAGGTAAGCCGAGTGACTGGCCATCCATCCATCCCCCGCTTCTCCCCACCACCTTCAATTCCTCCTTTGTACCTTCTCGTGGTCGATGGGCTTTTCGGGCTCTTTCTTAATCTCCTCCTGAGTAACGTGAGACTCCACCACCATTGGGACAGCTCTTTGTTCGAAGCCGCCCCCCCCTTCGACAAAACTAAGACACGAAGATTCCTTCAGCACCCAAACGCCATTTTCCAGCCGACGACCAACAAGCTCATCTGGAAGCACTTTCTCAAGCGCCATTGAAACAAGATGGCGGCGCCCAAGCAAAGTAGACCCTACTTTCATTCTTTGCGGCCCAGTACAAAATGATCCATGGACCGGTACCGGTCCGGGGCCTGGTGGTTGGGGACCCCTGGAATAGAATAGAATAGAATAAATCTGGGAGGGACCTTGGAGTTCTTCTAGTCCAGCCCCCTGATCAAGCAGGAGAACCTATACCATTTCAGACAAATGCCTGTCCAGTCTCTTCTTAAAAACCTCCAGTGGTGGAACGCCCACAATTTCTGAAGTGAAGCTGTTCCACTAGTTAATTGTCCTCATTGTTAGGAAGTTTCTCCCAAACTCCAGGTTGCTTCTTTCTTTGATTAGGTTCCATCCATTGTTTCTTGTCCTTCCCTCTGGTGCTTTGGAGAATAACTTGACTCCATGTGTCATTCATGTCAGTCATGACGCCATTCAGATACTGGAATACTGCTATCACGTCACTCCAAATTCTTCTTTTCTTTAGACTAGTCAAACTTAAAACCTGAAACCATTCTTCATATGGGACACTTTAGATTGATGCCAACCCAATCCTTCTCCTCTTGCAATCATCTTTAAGTCCATTCTGCTCTGGGTATTAGCACAGCCTGGTACACTTATCCTTGCCTTAAAGCCATCAGGTTTTAGAAAATTATTAAAATAGGAAGATGAGGGGAGAGCACTGCCTGAAGCATTAAACTGATCTCCAAATGATTGCTGGAAGTTGAGTGTTGGGCTCCTTTTGAGTGCATCCAGCAAAACACTTCTGCAATGTCAAGACAAGTTTGTGTTTGGCTTTTTTTATTTTTTGGATTTTTAAGAACTTGACACATCTCAGTTTCTTTGTATATTTGCCAACAACTATCCAGTCACAACCTAAAGAGGTTCTACAAAAATGGTACATGGTTTTGCTGAATGAGAAAACTCCACATTCAACCTCAGAAATACAATAAACACAAATTCTCCTTAAAATAGTTTTTTTTCCCATGTTCTCTGGAATGTATTTAAATAATATTCACCGTTTTGTCCTTCTTTTTTATGGGAACCCTATACTCTCACTTTCTCTTTTTATCCATAAATAGGCATGTATATGGGTACCTCGGTATTTGTTGTTAATTGGTTCCGGGAGGTGCAATGAGTACTAAAAGTGAGTGCCAAGCAAAGCATATGACTTGCCATGTGATCCTTTGTTTTGTCCCAGAAGGTCTTCTGGTCTGTTCCCTTTCCTATGTCAAGAGACTTTCCTAGCATGGGCAACTTCCTCTCCACTCTTTGCAACCATCCCTATCTTCCTTTTGCAGCAAACTTTCCAGTATGGCCAACTTCCTGTTTGTTCTCCATGGCCATCCCCCTTTTCCTATTGCAGGGCATCGAATACCAAACAAACAATGAGTACCAGGCCATTTTCCCATCAAAATGCACTGAATACGAAATTTAAGTTTTGAAGTAGTCAAGTACAAAGGTGTCATCATATATCTTATCTTTCTGCCCAGTCTTTTGCTTTGCTGGTTTTGGCATTAATGAAGGAGAAAAGTGTGCTTAGCAAAGAGCATTCAAAAAAAGGTTATTTTAGTTATCACCTGCTAGAATCAGCAAGCTGCTCTTAGTTAAATAAATGTGTTCATCTAGGAGACTGGAAGCAATCCAGTAAAGACCACACCAATGCATCTGCTTCTCCCTTGTTTAAGGACTTGACTAGTCAGGAAGATGCCTTTTTGTTTTGTTTAGTGACTGTTCCATGTTACAACAGCACTGAAAAAAAGTGACTTATGCCTGGTTTTCACACTTACAACATGTGATGACCCAGGGTGGGATACAAAATAACACAGTCACAAAAAAACAGGTAAAGCCCCTTATATTCCTTCACTTTGCTTCCAAACTCCAAATATCCTTGACTGGAGACAAAAAGCTCCCACACGAGCAGCTATGAGAAGGAGGAAATACTGCTTAAATTATAAAGAGTAAAAAACAACACAAACCAGACAAGATATAGGCTTGAAGACGTCCACAGATATCAGAACACACACTGGGAGGGACGCCAAACTCAGAGACAAACAATAAGCTAGAGATATTTCCACTCTTTGTTTCCAGCACTCATCTATACGCATGTCCGTCCTTTTAGCCAGTTGTCACAGCTGCAGCCCATGAAGAGGATCAAGGCTCTCTCCTCCCCCATAGACCATGCCTCTCCCTTATCCTCTCCTCTCTGCATGCCCTAAGATGGAGAGAGGATGGGCCTGTGTCCTCCTCTTACTGCCCAGCCTGCCTCTGCCCTTCCCCAGCCTCCTTCACAACCTCTGGAGCCACACTTCCACTCCCTGTTCCTCCTCTCCCTCAGAGTCAGACTCCACCAAGGGCATGACACAATTGCTGCAGCATCCCAATCGTTACTTGATCAAAATTTGGGCACTTGCAACTGGCATATCTTTATGACAGTTGTGCTGTCCAGGTGTCACGTGATCACCATTTATCACCTTCCCAGCAGGTTTCTGACAAGCAAAGTTAATGAAATAAGCCAAGATTTTCTTATCAGCTACTTGATTCACTTAACAGCTGCAGTGATGTACTTAAAAACTGTGGCAAAAAGGTCGTAAAATGGGCAAAACTCACAAAACAATAGCTTTGCTTAGCAATGGAAATGTTGGATTCTATAGTGATTTTAAGTCGAGAACCAACTAAAGAAGAGAGAGAGAGAGAATTAAATGAAATGAAATACAGGTAAGACCAGGCATTTCTGAAATAGAAAAATGATTTTCTCAATTGATTGATAAATATTGTATTATCAAGTATGTTTTATAATTTTATTACAATGCTGTTTGTCATTTTTATTGTTTTTTATTGTATTTGAGATGGCAGCTGTATAAATTGAATATATAAAAAGATTATTTTTACTAACATATGCAATGCCTGTATTTTACTAAATAGCAATAATATTAGCATTTTAAAATTATAATCTTAATATATCATTATCTCTGATCTTTATCCTGGCACCACATGGTCAGTACACAAATACATTTTTTTTTTTGTAAAGAAAAAGTTTTAACAACAGACTGAACAGTTTTCTGGGCATCACACTTTGGAGTTCCTGCAGGAAACAAGACAGAGTGAAGGACAGGTGATTGCTTGTTGTGCTGTTGTCATTTTTTAAAATATGCTTTTATAAGAAAGTGATGCTTTTATGGTGTTGATCACTTAGTCCCTGTTGCTCTTTTCTGTTGTCAGTAGATTATATTTCCCCCTCTGCTATTTATTCATTCATTATTTTAAATGATTTCTTAGCTGATTCAAGAAGAGAAGGTTACCATCTGTTTAATGACATTCCTTTTTAGTGCAATATTTGCCAATATTTCATTTGACTGTCAGTCAGTTCAATGGTTGACAGAACTTAACTGATTGGCTGACTGAGTACTGAATTAAGACAGGAATGTGACTCTGACCCCATATCCTTAACAATTAACAAAATTAATAAGCAATGTCTTTCTCCCAATTAACAGTTTCCCTCTCTGAAAATATTCCATAATCCACCAGATAGGTTGGATAGCTTTCAGATCTCACCAATCCTGATAAATACATTCTAAACCATATATTTTTTTGCGGCTCAATGTGATAGAAATACTGTCCTAATAAGCAGAAATGCAAAACAGAAATACAACTCATTTAATTTAAAGCAGATGTGTTTAGTTCTCAAAGGTGAGCCAAATATTTTGATGTTAAATATATAAATAATAAACAGAATAATGGGAGGCACAATATAATCTGCTGTAATGGTATACTTTAGAACTGACCTTACAAGAACTATTTCACCCTGCTGAATAATATGGTTGACCTTAAACGTCTTCTAAAGCCATACTCATACAGTGACAATTTAATGTTATCTTTTCTCCCATTTCTTCAAGACATCTTGTCTGGTTGGGGACTATAAACTGAATGCTAAATGTATTGATTCATCATTCAGTGTAGTGTGCTGTGTGTTTATCAATATATGGTCTATGTTCAATTTCATATATTTTCTCACTGACCTTTGTATTTAGTCTTGGAGATTAACATACACACAATTAATGTACTCCTGAGAGTGTACACGAACAGACTAGCAGTAAAATCAAGCAAGTTTATACAAATATGTCTTTGTGATGCGAGGAAGACAAACAAAAACATCCATAACTTGCTAGTCAAAATTTGTCTAAATTTTCCTAGAATGTCAAAGTGTTTTACTTATTAATGTACAAAATATACATGATGATGAAAATGTATATGAATGATGAATAGAAGTCCATAGGTTATGAATAACGTTTATTTATAACAGGTTGATATATTCAATTGCACCGCAAACTTTAGTTCTCTGTCTTGCCTGCAGGTGGCAGTGTCCAACTGTCTCTTTGCCATAAAAGCTTGATTGAAAAAATGCCCAAAAGGCAGAAGCAAATGGAGTAAACAAGATGAAACTGAAAATCTTTTCACTCAAGAATGTGTATATCTTCTTCCCAGTTCAAAAAGGCAGAGAATTGGTAGGAATGATAACAGCTTTCAGATGGGATCAGTTGAATGCCTGTTGGCATCTGATCGGCAGTTACAGCCTGTCTTAAAGATAGCAAGAAAACAAAAAACAAGACCATAAATTTTAGTTGTTTTGTTTTTCAAAAGAAAGACAAAGAATCTGGAAAATGAAATGTAATGCAGGTGAAAATTGTAAAAACATGTTTTAAAAAAGAGAAAGAGAAAAAGTCATGGATTAAATTAGGTTCTTAGAGCATTACAAGAGCTTTGGTAATTTATGATGATTCTCTCTAAACACTGATTGTATGCCTGGCCTGGAGATAGATGAGATTCTGTGTTCTTATTAAGGCTAGGTCCCACTGGCCGATGGATGCAAAATGTATGCAAAAAGGACACAGCGGACGAGCAAAATTTTGGGGGTGGCTCCATCTGTTGTTATCCACTCCAAAAAGTGGCCCAAATTTGCATAAACAGAATGGAAAAGAATGGAAAGGAATGGACGGAGGTAGTATGTAGCGGGGATGTTAAGTGGATGTTCACAGGAAGCCTTGCGGAGGAAGCAGATGGAAGCAGATGACACATCCGAAGGGCTTCCGGGGGGGAATTGCGAAGCAGACGCATAGCAGAAGGGCCGGATGCGTAGCGGATGACGCGGATGCATCACGGACGCCTATAGGAAGCAAAGCGAATGCATAGCGGATGCAAAGCGTTCACTGCGCATGCGGGGAGTATGAATTGCGTCAGCTCCGCAGATATAAAAGGATGCAGCTCGCACGCAGTCAGCATTCAGAGGAAAGACGTGCTGCCAAAGACATCTTCAAATAACACCATGGTTCGTCAGTCAGGGAAGAAGAGAAAGCCTGTGCCTACTCCTGCCAGCCCTGGCAAGAAGGACAGAACTACCATCCCACCCCCTGCGCTGACTCTGAAGCTGCTGCTGCTGGTGCTGCTGGTGCTGCTGGTGCTTCTCCTGCTGCTGCTTCTCCTGCTGGTGCTCCTGGTGCTTCTCCTGGTGCTGGTGCTTCTCCTGCTGGTGCTGCTGCTGGTGCTGCTGGTACTGCTGCTGTTGCTGTGGTGGACCAGCCCCAAGGCCCTCAAAGCCCTGCTGGTGAAGCCCCTGAAGGCCCTGCTGCTGAAGGCCCTGCCAGAGGGAGGAAGAGGCAAGGGAAGGAGAAGGGAGAGAGGAAACAGTACACCATTTCCGAGGAGCATGAGGAGGAGGTGCTGGAATGGCTGAGGAGAACAAGTACCTCTGGAGAAAGGGCCACAGACTCTATCGCGACACCAAGAAGAAGAAGGCAGCTTGGAGAGACAAGGCAGAGAGTCTGGGCTACACTGCGGATGTCCTCCTGGGATGGTGGAAGCACACGCACACCTGGTATGGCAAGCTACACCTGAAGAAATCTGGGCAGACCGCTGTCAAGCTCACTGACCGGAAGATGTACGTCATGGCCAAGTGCAGCTTCCTGGAGGGTGAGATCCACCATCGAGGAACAGCCCCTCTGAGACCCCTCTCCCTCAGACAGCCCACAGACAGCCAGTCCTCTTCCAGCCAGGAGACAGCTGCCCTGTCCAGGCAGGTGTCTTCGGAGGACCCCACGGCAGAGACCCCCCCCCGATAGCTGCACTCCCCATGCCAGAGGACTTGGAGGATCCCCTGTCACAAATGGAGCAAGAAGCGGCAGCAACCAGACACCAACCCACCCCCACCCCCACCCCCAGCTCCACAGGATGCAGGCAGAGAGGCAGACTGGAGGGCCAGAGCCACACTGTCCTGTTGGAGATCAGGGACACAATCAAGACCAGCACAGAACTTCTCTCTCAGCTGGCCCACAGCGACATACCATCCTCGGACCAGAAGCCCTTCATCACCTACATGAGCCAGACCCTCATGGATCTGCCCGAGGCCCAATACCAGGTGATGAAGCAAAAGATCACAGCACTTCTGCACAACCCTCAAGGCCCAGCTGAACCTGCTCCGACCCAGTCCAGGTCTGCTCCTCCACCCCAGGTGATGTCACCGCCTTTCCACGGCTTTCAACAGCCCCTCACCTACCAAGGCTACGACTACCAGGACTTCCCACAGCAGAAACAGCCCTTCCCAGTCCAGGCCCAGGTTCATCGCATGCCACAGATGCCACACCTCACCCAGCTGCAGACCAGACAGCCCCACTACACTCCTCCTTCCTCCACCCCACAACCAAGCCCGTCAATGGACAATCTGTCATCAGTCTTGTGCCTGACATCCCAGGTACTTGATGAAGGGCCTCTCAACCTCACGGGACTGAGTCAGCTCTCTTAGAGCTTCCTTAACACACCATCCCTTGTTGTACTCTCAGGGCCAAGCACCCCAATGGTGCCTCAGACCATCACTCCAGCCACAGCCACCTCCACAGTCCCTGCCCGCTTAACAGCTGAGACCATGGACATGCCTCAGAGTGACTGAGAATAGTGCCAGAGACTGAGTTGTCACCTGTTCACTTTATCTTTGCTTAAGACACTTTACTTGGTTCATTTTGCTTTTTTAATAAAGTCATACAGTTTACTTAAATCAATTATTAATAAAGGTTATCTTTGCTTAACACACTTGGTTCATTTTTTTTTACTTAATAAAGTGTTGGTGAAAACTTTGAAAAAATGGTTAATCCTTTGCATGCTTGTGGGATGGGTAAGGATAGTAAGCATAGCTGTGGGATAAATAAACCTCCAGTGCAAGCATAGTGGGACTGTATGGTCCACCATCCCAGCTGTCACACATATGGCCCTTTTTTTATCAATAACAATTTATTCATTGATCAATACATTTCAAAATAAACAAAGCTCTTTATTAATGCCCTATTCATTGTAGGGCCACTCAACATACATGGCATAATCTCATCAGTGTTATGAGACAGGCTCAAGGAAGCTTCCATTAACCATCTATCATCTTGTCTTGCCACTCCACTGCTCCAGCTGGGGAGTTGCACCAGTGTTTCAGTAGGTTGCGCTGCTTCTTCCCTTCACGTGAAGCTCTGTTGGGGCCTTGTACATCCACAGTGTCTATCAGGTTTCGTCCTTGCCTCCATTCACCAGGCTCCATGTCCCCATTGCCTTGTTGACGGTCCACAAGCCTGTTCTGCAACACTGGGTAGCGGGTGGGCATGAGATTGTGCAGGATGCAGCAAGCTTCCACAATGCTCCTCACAGTCTGTGGGTGATGCTGCATGGTAGTGAGAAGTACCTGGAACCTGTTGGCCAGGATGCCAAAGGCGTTCTCCACCACCCGTCTTACTCTGGACAGCCTGTAGTTGAAGATCCTCTCTTCACAGGTGAGGTATCTTGAAGTGTAGGGCTTCATGAGGTAGGTTCTGAGGGAGAAGGCGTCATCACCAACGATGAAGTCGGGCACATCTTGTGTGTCATTGGGTAGGGGGTCTGGATCTGGAAAACCCATGATGAGATTGTGTTCCAGCCCATCCTTGAGGTGACTGGCGTTGTATACCTGGCTATCTGAAGCTGACCCGTTGCCTGAAGCATCGATGTACATGAACTTGTAGTCAGCATCAACTATGGCAAAGAGGATGATACTGAAGAAGCCTTTGTAGTTGTAATCAGTGGACTCTGAGTTGGCTAGAGCTTTGCAGGCCACGTGCTTCCCATCTATGGCTCCAACGGTGTGGGGAAAGTTCCACCTCTGATACCATTGTTCTGCAACTTTCCTCCAGCCTTCTTCAGTGGTGGGACACTGGAGGAGCTCCTCCACGTATTCTTCGATGATGGCCTGCACCACTTCTCTGACCACTTTGCTGATGCTGTTGTGTGGCACCCTCCAGGCATATTGCATGTTTCTGTATGTGGTTCCAGAGGCCAGATGCCGCAGAGTCACTGCCACCTTCAGTCCAGGGTCCAGGTTGGGACGGATGTTGGTGCTCAGCTTGGTCAACCTGGATCTCAGACGCTCTACAACTTTGTCAAACATGGCTGGTGGCATCCTCATGAAGTGCTGGAATGCACGAGTGTCTTCATTCCTCAGCTCCACCATCAGCTTGTGATACAGTTCAAACTCCACTCTTCTCCCTCCATCCTCGGACCCACACAGCTCTTGAACGTCTCCTTCTTCTCCTTGTGTAGAAAAGATGAAACAGTCTGAACACGGCTTGGTTCTGGTGTTGAATGATCGCAGCTACCATAAGGACTGTGTTATGATCCATGGTGGAGAACAATGGATGATGTGGAAGAGCAAGACCAAGGGTGAAGAGGTCTGTACACCACGACTGCTGGACTCATACTGAGATCCAGGTGATTTCCTCCCCCTTTTTATAGGAAATATCGGTTGTCCGCTAGGTGTCTTTCCACATACTCTAGACATACTGCAGACATCCTAAATATCCGAGATACATCCCATATACAAACGTTTTGTCCGTTTTAATGCTTTATATATGAGATGAATCCACTTACATCCTTTCTATTTCCATGCTACTAACGCTGTGTGGACGTTCCTTGTACCTTTCGTTTCCTCCCTCTTTCCATTTTCAGCTGGAGCGGATGTGAGTTGTGAGAATGGCCAGAGGATGCCAAGAGGATATAGCGGACGTTTAACGGATGATAACGGACATAGAACATTTGTTGCCTGCATATGTCGCAGATGTACATCGTATGCGGCGGAAAGTTCATCCGTTCACAAAGTTTTGTGCAGCTCAAAACATCTTGCGCGGATGAAATCTCAGTGGATGGATGCTCAATGGATAGAGCGTATGAAACACATATGCAATGAGTACACAACGGATGCATCGCGTTTTCCAACAGATGGCAAGCTTTTTTGTCCGTTTTACATCCTCTTTGCATCTGTTGTTGCAGTGGGACATGAGCTTTAGGTCTATTCTCATGATTGTCTTGAGTTTCTGGTAAATGCAGTTCCAGGCTAAGCCACATGGATCTGCTCTATTGCCAGTAGATGGGCAGGCTATGAATGACATCAGCTCTAAAGTTAGGACAGATTACAGTTTGGCATCAAAGTGTCCTTGTCTTTTTCAAGTATTGCATCTGATTTGTAAGCAGTTTGATATCATGGCCAACAATAAATATTCTGGTGACAGGTAACTTAAAATAGGTTATTACTTCATAAAATGGCCTCAGACCAAGAAGATGACTTTGTTCTCTGGAACAACCTGAGAGATTTATAAGAACTCTCAATGAGGGAGCAGTCTATATCATCCACTTGTAAATTAGATTTTATTGTTGTAAATTGATTTCCAAACCATTATCGTTAGGAAACAGAAGAAAAATATTGACTTAACTAGTCAATCAGTCTCCTTTATCATGGTCATTGAACAGAATTTTGTAGTTTCATAAATACAGATGTAAAGCACAAAAAAAGTAAAAAAAAAGTTCACTAAATAAATTGTAGTAAATAAGATATATATCAAATCTGGAAAATGATGTTGAAGGAAACATAACAGAATGGGTGTCCTGTGCTTATCAGAAGCTCAGGAAAGATGACTCCTAGGCCACTCAGGTTTGAAGTCTGAGGATGGACAGCCTGCATGGAATAGTACAGGGCAGTGGTGGTATGTTACTGGTCTGGCCTGGTTCAGCCGAACCGGAAGTAAAAAAAAGCCCACGATCCACTGAGAGAGGAAAACAAATCCTTTGACAATCATCAGAGGAAAAAGAAGAGAAAAGCACTGAATCGGTCCTCCCACTCACCCCTGCGCTTTTCTCTTCTTTATCCTCTCAACTGATTGGCACTGCAGATCTCAGCTGGTGTGGAGAAAGCTACGTGCCGTGCCGGCATTAGGCAAAGAACGCCCATCAAGCCATGCCTGCCAAACAGTTGGTAAAACAATTTGAATCCCACCACTGGTACAGGGGCTCAAAACTTGGCAGTTTTAAATATTGTGGATTTCAACTCTCAGAACGCCTCAGCCAGCATGAGGAATTCTGAAGAATTTTGGGAGTTGAAGTTCACAAGTCTTAAAGTTGTCAAGTTTGGAGAGTCCTGAAATAGAGATAAGACCAACAGTGAAATTTATACTAAAACAAGGAGTTAATTGAGGGCCCAATCACTATATTTCCATACAGTTTGTGTTGCCAGGCTATTTTAGTGAGGCTGGAACAAGAAGAAACCTCATGGTACCATTTAGAAACATTAGAGAAAAGGACAATATAGCTGTAGCAAATAATGCTGTTTGTTCACATAATAAATTAAGTATATTGCTTCAACCACTCTCATGATTAACATATTCTGTCTCTCCCTTTGTACATAGTTTACAAAATGCTTATTTACACTGAATCTGAACTGATTTTCTATCTGCCATCTTTATGTATCAAAGCCCTGCACAGGCCAATTGCCTTCTCCTTTAAAACGAAGGTGGAACCAAATCCGGATTTGACAGAAGACTGTTAATGTTTTTGAGTGGTTGAGGAAGGCCAGTCAAGTATCTTTGGATGGGGCCTAATTGTTAAATGGAGTCTTGATATATAAGTCTGTCTCCGGAATGTTTGGAATGTAAAAGCTTAACAGAGTTTGAAGAAGGTGAAATGGTCTGACCCCCTTTTTATAAGGTCATAAGTGGGGGCTGGTGTAAAATACATAGTGTGAGAAAGAACAAAGAAGCAGCCTAGAAAACCAAAAGAAAGACAAGCAGAAACTAGAAGCTTCTTGTACAGAATGCCTCTCCCGTAGATTTCTCCACGTGTGTGCTGTATAGTAGAAAACATATGTTACTTGTTTTATGTATGCCTCACTAAATAAATATATGTGGATAGATCACATCTGAGGGCTATGAGACCAGTACAATTCTCCAAGACACATATATCTCAGTAGTTTGGATATCATTCTTTCATAACTTTTTCTAAAAGGAAGACATGTTCAAGAGTCCTGCCAAAGATGGTTACATAAGATATAACCATCCTACTGATAAGCAAAAGCTTGAAGATTCGTATAAAGCTTCAATTTACTTACTAAATATGCTTATGTATTTCAGATCAAACATCAACTTAATTACAACAGTAGAAAAGATCATGTTGGCAATTTAAGTGAACAAACACAAAAATACAGGGTAATTGTTAAAAAAACCTATCCTAATTTTAACAGGCAAATCGGCAAAATAGCATTATTTCAATTAAAACAACATTCCATTTGCTTAAGAGGTGTTGATTTGTATATTTTAGCTGTCTACACAACTTTGGTCAAAAACTTCCAAGAACTCTATGCGGGTGACTGGATATCAACAAATAATAGTTCTACTCTATTTTGATTTCACCATTCAAGTGTGTTTGAAATTGCGGGTTGACTCTGAATTGTAAACATTCTTCCAGCTTGTCAGGTTTTTTCTTGTATACTTTGGCATCCGGGATATTTTGAGCTCAAGAAAGACACTGTAGAAATCCAAAGTTTGCAGTTGGCAGGCTTCAAATTAAGCTGTAACCTTAACTCCAGCCCATCTGGATATCTGTAGCAATGCTTCCAAAAGCTAATGAAATAAGAGCATTTATTCAGGAAATGATATCAAGGGGCAGCCAGGGTCGACATACCTTGTGTAGGGGTTGCCAAGAGTTCATCAGAATCTATGGTGATCTTTGAATGCTGACAAAAACTCTCTGCCTCTTTATTTTATTAGCACATGAAATAAAAGGGTCTTCAGTGACAAAAGTTGATCTTTGCCACCAAAAAGAAAGAAAGAAAAAGAAAAGGCTTAGGGTGTTACAGGCAGGAAAAAAAAAGAGGGGTGGGGAATGGCTTCAAAATATTTCATGGCTGTGATGGAGGGAGCAGATGTACCCTTCACTGCACAGAAAGATATAGTCTGAGACCCTTGAGACTAAGAAAGTAGAAAAGAAGGCTGAAGAAAAGCAAATGCCATTAGCCAACACTTTTAAATAGTTTTAAAACAGGGATGTTCCCTCTAATGCTTTCAAACTGAAAAGTAATTCAAAGTTAGGAGAATTTTACTCAACTTTTAAAATGTAACATTTGTGCATTGATTCTTACCAAAGATGGTATTCAGCAGGTTCTGACCAGTTCTGGAGAACCAGTAGCAGAAATTTTGAGTAGTTTGGAGAACCAGCAAATCCCACCTCTGACTGGCCCCATCTATTCTTTTCCTCTTGAGTCCCAGCTGATCGGATGGCTCTTCTTTTGTTGCCCTGCACAGGAGAACAGAGCTGGAAAGCAGGTTAGTGCAGTGGAGAGGGAACAGAGTAACCTCCCCCAGTAGTGGGGAGGGAATGGAGATTTGACAGTATCCTTCCCCTAGAGTGGGGTGTGAGTAGAGATTTAACAGTCTCCTTCCCCTGCCATGCCCACCAAGCCACACTCACCAAGCCACGCCCACAAAACTGGTAGTAAACAATTTTGAATCCTACCATTGATTCTTATAGTTTTGCCACCCCACCCCCACCAATGTCTGAAATTTAATCTGAAACATCTTACACTTAAAAAAAATAAAAAATAAAAAATATGATTTTGCCTTTTGGTGTGATTGATTTATTCCACTTATAGCTCATTCTTCTGTTGAAATTGAACATTCAAGGTGGTGCATAAAAGAAATGACAGATGAAAACCAAGCTGTTAAAAAACAGGTTGATGTAAAAAACACAAAAAAGTTATTAGGTGAACTGAGGGGAACTCAAAAAGATCATAATAATCTTCAGTCTCTTCATATGGCAAGATGCTACAATAATCAGGTTGAGGAAGAAGACTAAATTTATGTGAAGTATTTTTGGATTAATTATACTGTACGCGGTTTCTCCTTCAATAATTCCAAAGTGGTTTACAGCAAGAAGGCATGAAGGCTTCCAGGCATGGCAAAATGTTCTGTGAAGAACATAACCTAAAGCAGAGGCTCCAACCTTGACTACTTTATGACTTGTGAACTTCAACTCCCAGAATTCCTCAGCTGGCAAAAAAAATTCTGGGAGTTGAAGTCCACAAGTCATAAAATCACCATGGTTGGAAACCCCTGACCTCAACCAGTACAGATGCAGCAGAATCAATGTTTTCAAAACTCCTGGAGATAAATACCTGATTTATCTTTCTTTTAACTGATGTCATAGGAAAAATTTCCCTTCCAGATACAATGGGACAGAGCATTTCCAGCCGGCTTGGAATCACAGCATATACTAACAGAATTTTTGTCTGAAGTTCTTACTGAATTGTAAGTTCAATAAGAAGTAAAGAAACCATTATTTTAAAATTTGAATCAAAGCAGCCCAAGAAAGCAAGCTTGTAGCTTCTATGGCTTCATTTTACCATCTCTGGTATTAACTTGCTCCAAACCAAAAGTTTAAAAGGCTGCTTTGCGCTAACATCTTTTGAAACTTTTGTTGCTGTAACACAATCTATTAATCTTCAATAATTGCTAGCTTCAATGGTGACTGCATTTCTTTTCTTTCTAAGTTAAAATGGTACCTGGATCCTGTTAGTTTGATTCAGATCTGTCTAAGACATCCAGATATGGATCAAAATGGACAATGCATATATGAAATGTCTGGAGAATCACATTTTAACCCTCAACAAATAATGCTGGAAGAAACATAACTTTAACTATTAATCAAAAGTTGAGCTCTACTTTTAGGAGAATGTGCCTTTTTTTTCCTTCCTATTCTCCTGCTTTGTCTATTTTGGCTCATATTTCTGTTGTTACTTTTACAATAAGCCATTGTCCCAGCTACATCTGTGGTAAAGGTCATATCTGCATTCACTTGCAGTTTTAAAAGAAATTGCAAGCTTAGTTTATTTCTAATTTTCTGATGCAGATGCATTTAACATATTAGCTACTGCCCCTCCACTGTTATATCAGTATAGAAATGCTTATTTTTAAACAATGGTCCTAATTAAGCCCTATTTTTTGTTGCAAATGCTAACCATAAAAATACATTTTTCAATATTAGCTTAAAAGCCTAGCTACTCAAGAATCAAGCAGATAGATTGACCTGAATGTTACTATTTTGAAAGGCATCCTAGGCAGTTAAGCTTAGATTGTTTTCTGTGCCAAGTTTCTACTTGCTTTTCTCAAACTTGTGACTTCCTATTATATCATTTCCAGCACCCAACCAACATAGGAAAAACTGGTGCAAGTCAGCATTGAGTCAGCATTCTGGAACAGCATCTTTTAATATTACCCCCATTCTACTCCCATGAGAGATCATCCAAAAATGTGACCAGTGCTGTTTCCTTCTAATATCTGGACCTGGATTCTTACTGGAAAGGGCTCAGATAATCAACTGCATCCAGGTTCCTCCAAAGGAGGAACAATCACCTTCTCTACAACCTTTGCTAAAAAAAAAAAAGAAGATTGGAGACTGGACAAACGTTATCTGATACAGCTGAATCCAAAGATGGACTCTTGAGAAGGGGACAGAGTCGACAGACCAGTGCCTCTTTAGGAGGCAAAGGGACAAATGCTGAGAACAAATCCAAATTATTTTATATGACAGATTCTGTGCAAATTTCTTAGCACAACCCTGAAGATGAACCTCAGGGCTCCCTTACCCAGGAAGGTCCAGGTCACTCTAAATAGGGTTACTACTTGGCGATCTGTGGATGCAATAAAAGTAGAGAAATATTGAGGCTTCACCACCCTTCCAGAAGTGGGCCAGATGTGAGCGCGAGCACACCTTCCACACTTGCATGCAACTTCAAACACATGGCGATTGCATGTGCGCAGCTTCCAGCACAACTTCTCCGGCAGCTGTGGTGATTAGAGCAGGCAAGGTGCAGAAATCAGCTGGGTTGCATGGGCAGGGTGTGATCACCCAAGGTAGGATACAAAATAAACACAGTCACAAAAAACAGGTGAAGCCCCTTTTATTCCTTCACTTTGCTTCCAAGCTTCAAATATCCTTGACTGGAGACAAAAAACTCCCACATGAGCAGTTACAAGAAGGAGGAAATACCGTTTAAATTATAAAGAGTAAAAAACAACTCAAACCAGGCAAGATAAGGGCTTGAAGACGTCCACAGATATCAGAACACACACTGGGAAGGACGCCAAACTCAGAGAGGAATGACAGATTAGAGATATTTCCATGCTTTGTTTCCAGCACTGGCCCATACGCATGTCCGTCCTTCTAACCAATTCTCACAGCTGCAGCCCATGAAGAGGATCAAGGCCCTTTCCTCCTCTGCCATTCACATCTCTCCCTTATCCTCTCCTCCCTGCATGCCCTAGGATGGAGAGGGGATAGATCTGGATATTCTTCTGACTGCTCAGCCAGCCTCTGCCCTTCCCCAGCCTCCTTCACAACCTCCGGAGCCACACTTCCACTCCCTGTCAGCTGTACCTCCTCTCCATCAGAGTCAGTCTTCACCAGGGGAATGACACAGGGTGAATGAGCCAGAGAGTGAGATATGTAGGACAGGATAGCATTGGGTGGGTGGGGTCCAGCCATTGGTCGGAACTATTGGTATGGGCAACCAGTCTGAACTGGAAACAGCCCACCTCTGCATCCTTCCCACCACAAGGCAGATCTTACTAGTGCTCTCACTTGTGTTCAGCTGAGTTCACCTGATTCCCACCCACCTGTTGCCTAAGAGTGTCCCATCAAATTCACTTTTTCATAGTGTTACAATTGCAGCGATGCTCTTGGATAATTGGTTGCCACCATGTACCTGGCATCTCTCTCTGTCCTTCATTTTATTTATGTTAATCTAATGCTTATTTTGCTGTCTGGAATGACTTTTTAATTGATAGCACTGATGCTGAGACTTTTACTTGCATTGCAGTCCTCCCTTTGATCAGTGAATTATCCCCTTAATTAGTCTGAATTTTAATAACTGATCAACGCACTGATGACAGGTGTCCTTGCATTGCGTTTTCTGCTTTTGGAAAAAGCTTATTACAAGGGAACAGTCTTCCTTTTATTTTTATAAGAAAGTTTATTAAAATATGGAATGGTGTTTGCTTCTAGAGCAAAATGTGAACAGGTGCTAGAATATTATAGTTTCTGCTTTGTTTAGTAATGTACAACAGAATGGGCATGCTCCTGGTCCTATCATTAAAGCAGGATCATCTGATGGGAATCAGGTGCTGTGCCTTGTCTGTCATGGTGTCTGTCCCCTTCAGCTGTTGAAAGCTCCAATCCTGAGGTCCTTTAAATAGGTCTTGAAAACTTGGCTTTTTCCCCAGAGTAATGGAATAATGTAAATGTGTTGGAGTACCCAAATGTACTTTTTCAAAAGGCAACTGGACTTTCTTGTTTTTCTTTGTAGAACATTTCACTTTTCATCCAAGAAGCTTCTTCAGCTGTGACTGGATGTTGGAGAATGGAAGGATTTATTGAGCCTCAGTGGCGCAGTGGTTAGAGAGCAGTATTGCAGGCTACTTCTGCTGACTGTGGCTGCCTGCAATCTGGCAGTTCAAATCTCACCATGCTCAAGGTTGACTCAGCCTTACAGCCTTCCGAGGTGGGTAAAATGAGGAGCCAGATTGTTGGGGGCAAGATGCTGACTCTGTAAACCACTGTAAAGTACTGTGAAGTGATATACAAGTCCAAGTGCTATTGCTATTGCTAAGTGCTATTGCTATTTATACTCCTTGCAGATAGCTGGTCATTTGTATTCTTTCAGTGAGTCGTTAAGGCCACCTGGAGGTCCACCTGTGTCCTCAGTGTCACTTGAGTGGTGCAAATGGGTGTGGAGCTTTCTTGGACTGTGTTGTAGACTGGAGATAGATGATGTCATATCCCTTCCCCTCTGTGGAGGGGTGACCCTGAGGACACAGGTCAGAGGTGGTATTCAGCAGGTTCTGACCAGTTCTGGAGAACTGGTAGCGGAAATTTTGAGTAGTTCAGAGAACTGGCAAATACCACCTCTGACTGGAGATTTTACAATATCCTTACTTTGCCATGCCCACCAAGCCACGCCCACAGAACTGGTAGTAAAAAAAATTGAATCCCACCACTGACACCTGGATCTCCAGGTGGCCTTAATGACTCTCTAAAAGAATGCAAATGTCCAGCTGTCTGCAAGGAGTATAAATCCTTCCATTCCCCAACATCCAATCACAGCTGAAGAAGCTTCTTGGAAGTGCAACATCTTCAAAGAAAAACAAGAAAGTCCAGCTGCCTCTTTAAAAAGCACATTTGGGTTAACCAGGACCAGGATGACTGACATTCTCCATAGGCTATGAAGAATGACATTCTCCATAGGCTGTGGTTCCATAGCTATGCATGTTGGGGTATATTGGATGGTGGTTCATGCTGTCTTTTATCTGTCTTGGGTCCCATTTTTAATTTGTACATTACCCAGAGACATTGTGAATTAGGCCGCCTTTTGCCAGGCCTTGGGCTAAAAAATAGCCAATGTAAAATGTTTACTGATTCTAAACATTACAGTGAATTATGATCATGTAAGTCACTTTGACAAGTTGCAGTCCTTCTGCTTTATTTCCTCATACTGTTTGATTTTATTTGAATTTCGTTTGCATCCAAGACAAACTTGGATAGGCCATTCATGACTCCCTGAACTTACTGGAGAAAAATAGTGTAGGGATGACATAATTAAATCATGATATGTTGATCATTATCACTCTAAATTTGCAGTCAGGAATTGGGACTGTTTTATGAGCAAAATGCTCATTTGAAAGAAAGGTGGAGCCCCAAAATGAAGTGAACATCTAAATCTGTTATATTTTCTTTTTTCCCCAACACTGGGCTGCAATGAATTTTAGTCCTTCTCTTAGCAGTCTTTCCTCCTTGGCATCTAGTATCAATTATGGAAAGAAAGAGGCTCTTTTGCCACTGTGAAGCATGGCATAGCCAGCCATGCATGCATCCTTAATATTTCCTGACAATTAAGGTCCAGATTAATCACTTAAGTGTGGAGTACCTACAGAGTGAACAGAAAAAGTGACAGTGATGATTATGGCAGGAAGTTCATTGAAGTTATTCATTCTGGCACATCAAATAATTCTTCTCTTTTCTACTATTTGCAATTATAAAAAGCCACAAAAGGTTGGCACAAAATGATTGCTCCCAGGCAAGATGATTAATTTAAAATAAGAAGCCTCTCAAATCTGAAATATGCATTATTTATTTTGCTTCAAACAGAGTCAGTAAAACACGTCTAGTTTGTAAAGATTGTGGTGTGCATGTGTGTGTATGATTGGAGAGCCTGCATTTGTTTAAAAGCCTGTTGTGTTGCAGAAGGTATTTCCAGTGGTGATTGAAAACAGGAGACTTCAAACAGGTCTATTTTAATTACAAAATAAGTCAGCTGTTAAATGTGAAAATTGCAGTGTGCACAGAACTACAGTGTGCAAGAAAAGCAATGTAAAAATAACTGCTGGGAGGAACAACTGTGACAAGCAACTTGATAGTGTTGTATACCTACTGCTGGGAAGGTTTTGTTGAATAAGCTATCGGAATAGAAATTGGGAGATGAGAAGTTCTAGTCCTGTCTTAGGCACAAAGACAACTGGGTAACCTTGGACCAATCATTCTCTCTTGGCCCTAAGAAGAGGGAGGTAATTGTCAGAAAACATTTCTGACAATCCTGCCAAGAAAACTGAAGGGTTCACTTCAGATAGTCACCAGGAGTCAACAATAACTCAAAGTGCAAACACACACATATCTACACTTTAGCAATCAACCACATCAGCACAGAAAAATATAGTTCACTTTTTGGTTCCTTTACTAGCCAATTAGATTCTTATTATTATTTTGGTTCCTTCACTAGACAATGAGATTCTTAAGTCCAAACAGCATTTAAGGAAGGTAAAAAAAAAAGAAGATGATAGCTACTGTCATATAACTGATGCAGTACCCTAAGAAGAGAGGCAGGACTTTCAATAACATTGTTATCTTAATTCTTTTTGTTAAGTGTGGGAAAAGATCGACTCGAGACCAGTTTGACTTTAGCTCTTTTTATTTCTCTTGCTGGACTGAATCATTTGCTGAGCTGCGGCAGCCTTTTTTATAGCGGCTGCTTGCAGCTTTCAGCCAATGACAGTTCTTCAAATCTCCCGCCAACAGGCGGGCCAATCCAAATGCAGTATTTCAAGTATGCAAATATCTAACATCCCTCCCCACGTGGTCCAGTCCAACCAATCAGGGCCCCTTATGTTACTTTGTCACGTAAATAGGCAGGGCTCTTATGAATCCTACTGGACCTGCACAGTCCAGTCACGGTGTTGTCTTCGGGCTGTTTGGATGGGTTTGCTGTTTCTTCTGACCTCCTCTGTGGAACCTCCTGGAAGGTAGAGTCAGCCATGCTGCTCCCACCTGGTCTATCTTGGCTGGTTGAGTCGGCTCAGCTGCTCCCTCCAGGAGAGGCTTCGTGATGACTTTCTGCTGCCTGTTCCCTTCTCCCGAAGTCCTTTTCAGGTATGTGGCTGTGATTTCTTATCGGGGCTACTGGTGATTGGTGCGTTATTGGTGGTGTTTGTTTGTTTATTTCTCGTGTTTGTGGAGGGCCTTCCCCTCCCCTCTCGCTTGTGTTTGAGGGGTCTTCCTGTTCTCTGGTTGGTTATTCTTTTGATTTAATGTTTGAGGTGGTTCATGTGTGTGTGTACATTCTTCTCCTTCATCCCTTTGGTTGTTTGTGTCTCTTAATAGTGTTCTTGATCTAAGCTGGTCTATGTGTCTCCTCCAGCTTCTTCCATCCTCTGTCTCCACTCTGTATGATCGGGGTCCTGTTACCTGGGTTATTTTAGCTGGTATCCATAGTGAGTCCCCCATGAGCTTTTTTGCGTATACCAGGTCCCCTATCCCAAATGTACAGTACTTACTGGATGAGTCTGTTGGCTTTTCAGGGCTGTATGTGTGGTGTAGCCTGTCTAGGTGAGACCTTAATTTTCTGCCCATTAATAGTTCTGCTGGGCTTTTATTAGTTGTAGAGTTTGGTGTGATGTGTTGTATGGTTAGTAGTTTATAGATTTTTTTTCCTGGATGTCTCCAGTTTCTAGTTTGTGGAGTGTTTCTTTAGTATAATGGACCCTGCGTTCTGTCCGTCCATTTGTAGCCAGCCGGCCCGGTGCTGTCAAGGCGTGCCTTATTCCTTGTTCGGCCAGGAACCTCTCAAATGTTAGTGCCGTGAATTGTGGCCCATTGTCAGATACAAGTAGATCTGGTAAATCATGTGTTGTGAAAAGTTGCCTTAGCTGTCTGACTAGGGCTTCTGTTGTGGTTGAGTGCATGATGCTTACCTCCAGCCAATTTGAGTAAGCATCTACCACTATCAAAAATGTATGACCTTTTGTTGGCCCTGCGAAATCAATGTGTATTCTTGACCATGGTCCCCTAGGCATTTCCCAGTCTAGTATCGGTGCAGAAGGGGGTGCAGGTCTAAATTCTTGGCATTGTTTGCACGTTTCCACCCATCTCCCAATGTCCTTATCCATCCCTGGCCACTATACGTAACTCCTGGCCAGAGACTTCATCCTTACAATGCCTGATGCCCGGGGTGTCCTTCATGTAATAAATTAAGTATTTGTTCCCTCAGTATGTCCAGCATTATCACCCTGTCCCCCCATAGAATGCACCGTTTTAATATCGAGAGTTCTGTTTGTCAATTCTGAAATGGTTTAACAGTCTCGTTACCTTCGGTGTCTGGCCACCCTTTACTTATCCAATTTAAAATTCATGCCAGGTCTCTGTCTTTCATGGTTTCCTTCGCGATGTCTGCTGCTGTTATGGGTAGGTTTGCCAGCGTCTCGATTTGCAGGGTTGATGTGGTTGGTGCAGGATCATCTTCTAATTCAGGTAAGGGGAAATGACTCAGGGCATCAGAGTGTGTAATGTTCTTATCTGGCCGGTGGATTAATTTGTAGTTGTATGCAGCGAGGAACTCGGACCATCTCGTCATTTACGGTGACAGTATGTTTGGTGTGGCTTTGTTCCCTGCGAGTATTCCTAGCAGGGGTTTGTGATCTATGATTAGAGAGAAAGTTATTCCGTAAATGTATTCGTGGAAACGCTTGACCCCTGTTATTGCGGCCAGCGCTTCTCTGTCCAATTGGCTGTAATTTCTTTCTGCTTTCGATAGGGTTTTTGAGTAGAAAGCGATCGGTGCTTCCCTTCCATCGGGTAATGTGTGGCTGAGTATTGCCCCGATGCTGAACGGTGATGCATCGCAGGTTAAGGTTAGTGGCAAGGTTTCGCTGGATTGAATTAGTACAGAGTCTGATGTCAGTAAGTTCTTGATTCCCTGGAATGCAGTTTTTTCTCAACGCCCCTTTTTTATAGCGGCTGCTCACAGCTTTCGGCCAATGACAGTTCTTCAAATCTCCCGCCAACGGATGGGCCAATCCAAATGCAGTATTTCAAGTATGCAAATATCTAACACTTTTCATTCTTCCTGAAGACCACAGATGATCTTAAGTTTAGTTTTACCATGTGATGCTCTCTGTAATAAAGAGGAACTTGGACTGAGCTAAAGCCTTCAAATTAGAGCAATGCATTCATTATTCATTAATTATACAATTACATTCATGCATTATTTTTTATATATAAAAATTACCTTTTAAAAACTAACCTGTGGTAAAAAAAAAACTTTCTTTCTACAAAGTAGGGCATTATTTCCCAACATTATATTTGTTGTCGTGCTTCAATCCCAAATAGGCCTCTAAAACATTCTAAGAAAATAATAATAGGGCCCAATGCTGGGTCCTAAGCATCATCTGGAAATGTGGCCGCTTATATTGAACAACAAAACAAACATGGCAAAATCCAGTCAAGTTCAGGAGAACATCCTAGAGACGAGAGGAGATGGCAGGGAACAATTTCAGCTGATTGATTTCTAATAAAAGTATATTTTGTGGCAGGCATTTTTATTAGGCTACATGTCCATGATGGTCCTTTTATCCCATGTCAAGTAAAGCAGGCTGGAAACATAACCGGGTGAGCTAATTCTATTTTATTGTAAAGGATACACTAACAGAATCTCATTAATTCTGAAAGTTTTTTTCCTTCTCCCTTTCTTTGTGCTTCCTTTGTTGTTTGACCATTTCCTAGGCAGCTTCTGTTCTCCTCAACCCTCAAGGTCATTTCCACATGCCATTACATCCCATGACTACTTCTCAAATTTCCAGATAGGCCAACTTGTCCAAAAGGATTGTCCAACCTGGTGTCACAGAAAGGGAAATGCTGCTGTATCAATCTTTCAAAGACACTTTGAAGTATTGTAACAGAATTCTAAAATTCTGTCTCCCAAGGTGAGCATTTTCTTTCCTTGCAGACAACATTTTGCATCTCATTTTGCACTATAAGCACATTCTGAAGGGGGAAAAAAACAGTGTTCAGCAATGTTTAGTCTAATTTAACTATGCTAAATGTGATTGTGCATATAAGACCTTGAGGTACACAGCTTTTTTTTTGTACTGACCCTTGAGAAGAATTGAATGGGAAAAAAAGGTATGAGAAGACAGTTCTGGACTGTCCTTCTTTTGCCTTACCTATTTTGTATTTTGATTTATGGTAAAGAAACTATAGTCTCTCTCTCTCTTTTTTTTTTTTAAGTTTAGTGTTTAAAATTTTGGTTTACAACATTGTGTCACCAGTTTTCAACTCATACATTGGAATAAACAACTCAAATGCATATGTGCATTTATTTTTCATCCCCAATATAAGGAATGTGATCAAAACAGATTGAATGAGTAAAAATAATGCCAGGTTTAAGAGTCAGTTTTGGTGAGATGGGTGTCCATATAAATTTGATGAATAAATAGATTTTATTTTGTTTTGCTTTTAAAATGTATATGAAAAATGGATGGACAAAGTTAGAATATGAAAAAAATGCTGGTTGTTAAAAATGAAATATTGAAAGCTTTTGTTGGAGAAACCTCTTATTTCTAAAAAGCAAAAACAAAAAAAGTTACAAGATTTGGTCTGAAAATAGCTTATTTATTCCAAATAGATTGAAAAAAAAATTCTAGAGATTATAGTAAATTGGGGGGGAGGCTTTGAAAAACAGACATTGAAAAGTCACCTGCTTTACAAGCATTATTTTATACTTTTATACAAGTGTTATTTTTCTTCTTAAAATCAGCCCAGCTACAGTGTACAATAAGTTAAAAAAAAAAAACCCAATGTACCACAAACTTTTTTAAAAACAGAAAAACAGAATGTATGCACAGCAGTCCTAGTGCTTGCTGTGTTTATTAGAATAACCCTTGTGAGTCTGTAGAATCAACAGAGGATTTGCAAAGCAGTCACTGGAACAACTATATTTCTAAATATAAAACTCTGAATAAGTTTAAAATCATATAATGGTAATGCTGTGTCTTGCAGTATCTAATTCGGCTGACCTTAAAATAGAGGGGAATGGATTATTGCTATTCATTACTTTTAACTTCTCCATTCAAGAAATTACAAAATTGTTCGCAAACTGCCCCACTCCAATTTATGCATTTGGATGATTTCTTACCAAACGAGTTAGCCTTCTGCTGCATGCAGCTAGATAATTATACATGGATGGCTTTCTTGGACCTGATTACAAAGCCATAAGTGAGTGGTGCTGGCATTGTGGGCAATACAAATAGCAATTTTCAGCTCCCAAATCTCGGCACAGGTGCAGTGGTTGTCTTTTGATTCAAAGTTTTAAATCCTCCTTGACCCCTACTTTAAGGGCCAGTTTCTTTTCTTGTTGGCCACTTGTTGGCCATCTTATTATTATTATTATACAACATATCTAACACTCTGCATTTTATTCCTTACCTGGTTTCTTTCTCAGCAAATGTACCACATATGGCAATAGAAAAATAATATTTCAAGAACATTTCCAATAATTAAAAAAACTCAAATAAACAGCTTTACTTGTAGAAAGTTATGAAAACATTACAAAAGAATTTTGGTGACATATATCAAATGCAAGCCCTATTTACAGTGAAATCAAGGTTGAAAATATTTCTTTCTCCTATCTGAACCACACATTGAATGAAACAGCCGTCTATTTTGGATGGGAGGACTAGTTTTCATCTGTCTTGTGTTTTGGTAACAGGTAGATCTGGTATTGGCTGTGTTAAGCCTGGGTTCCCCAACCAGGGTTAGGTAGACAAGCTAAACAGAATGTGCAGCGTTAGTCAGATAGGCACACAGATAAATGAGTGAGCTAAGCTTGTATGTTTATTAACATACAGTAAAAATAACAGATACGCTTGTGCTATCAAGAATATATTTTATTCCAGTATAAGTTTATGGCATAGTCAAATAACAGTCCAATATTCATTTACCATGTAGTCAGTCCATTCAGGGGTATTCATTTAGCAAAGTCCATGTAGAATATCCTATGTCAGTTCACTTACAAAATCAGTCCTTTGTTGTCTCTCCCGTTCGAGCAATGCAGTCTTGATTCCAAGCAGTAATCAGGGATCATCAAAGCCAGAGAGAGTGAGCAAGCCGTAGTCTTGCTACTTTTATATTGTTTTCTTAACCACTCCTTTAATTGCTATTTCACAGTTAAAGCTGTATACACTCTACCATACACTAACTATGATTCATAGTTATTATTTCACCTAAACCAGTTAGGGTGAACAATGTTATCCCTAACAGGCTGTTTACTTTTGACTGTGTGAGAACTGAGAGCTAGTCTGGTGTAATGATGGAGACCTGGAGGCAGTGTATTCTAATCCTGCCTTAGGCATAAAGCCAGCTGGGTGATCTTGGGCCAGTCATAGATCCAATCTGGGTTGGCCATCAGGATCAGATATTTAATCTTTTGAGTTTTTGGGATTCATGCTGGAGCCCCTCCACACAGAATTTCCCTCTAGCAGAATGTAGCCTTGCCCACATATTCTGCTTCACAGAAACTCCCTGAGCTCCAGCACGAATCCAAAAGCTTGGAAGACTTAACCTCTGATCCTGGTGACTGATTCAGATTGGATCCTGAAACATGATCATGGGACATGTATAATTGCCTTCATTCATTGGGCCAGTCACTTTCTCTCAGCCCAAGGAAGAAAAAGGCAACGGCAAACCACTTCTGAAAAATTTTGCCAAAGAAACTGTAGGGATTTTCAGCATGAGACACGATTGAAAGGAAGGAACAAAAAAAGTGAGACTAGCTCTACTAATATATCATTTTACATTCTATTTCTTATAAACTTTTCTCCACGAGTGAGCTGAGCACAACAACCTGCTTAAAGAACTCAGAATATCTTTGTTAGCGTAGAAATCTCTTGCATGTAGTGGTAGAGTTGTGTCAATAATAGCTGATAGTTTTTGGTTCTATGCAGTTGTGGAGTTCATTTTTTTTACTACCGATTCTGTGGGCATGGCTTGGTGGGCATGGTGGGGGAAGGATATTGTAAAATCTCCAGTCATCTGTGGTATTTGCCGGTTCTCCAAACTACTCAAAACTTCTGCTACTGGTTCTCCAGAACTGGTCAGAACCTACTGAATACCATCTCTGGTTCTATGCCTTGATTTAGACATATAAGAGCTAAAATATCTCACTTTTCATTTATATCAGAGGTCTCCAAACTTGGCAACTTTAAGACTTGTGGACATCAACTCGCAGAATTCTTCAACCTGACTGAAGAATCCTGGGAATTGAAGTCCACAAGTCTTAAAGTTGCCAATTTTGGAGACCCCTGATCACTTGGAATTTATAATGCAAACACATCATTCCTGGTTCATACAATTCTATGATATGGAGCACACACCCAAAGAGATGCCGGGTGCCTTCCCAACCTTCCAGTTTTAGGAACAGACTCATCCTGACTTCCCTCTTCCACCAGGTCTTTTGAGATGGTCTAATAATCTTTTTTTAAAAAAAGTTAATTAGATTTATTTTTGAGTATTGCATAGGCAGAAAAGGAAATTATAAATTGGATAATAAATCTGAGATTTCTGGAGTAAAATATTCTTTTCAGCCTGTTTCCCTCTTCTTTTCTCACCTTTTGATAATGTAATTATATTATTTTTCAGCCCTTATAGTCAATGAACATATAGCCAGAAATATGTGCCAACCTAAAATATTGATATAATACTTGGGATTGTTTTTTATTATATGGATTGGACTGGTCCCATTGATAATTTCAAATACAGAGCCATATTTTTGAAAGACATACTTTCTGCAGAAATTGCAACCCAGCCCACAAAACTGAGTTTGTTCACATTTAACACTTTACAAACTGTGGAACTTGGAACCAAAACATGGATTATTGCTTCTTCTGACACACATGTCCAAAACCAAGAACACTAGGCTTAACAACTGCCTTGATCTCATCTTCTGCAATAGTTTGAATTCAATTTATGGAATACAAATTAAAGAACCCTTTTCCAACAGTGACCACAACAGTGATCACATACGTTCACACAAAAATCATCACAATGACAAAATCCCCAATTATAACTTCAAAAAAGGCAACTATGACCTTATAATCAACAATCTTTCTTTCCTTGATTGGCTGGATGCAATATTGTTGAAGACCATCACAACATATTCTTACTAGAAATCAAAAGAGTCATGAAACTATATGTACCAATAACAACTCCCAAAACCAGGAAAAACAGATTACCCATAACAATAAGGAAGCTTCCATCCAAAAAGAGACCACTTTGGCAAAAAAACAAATCTGGTCATGTTGCCAACTTCAAAAGCCGATACAAAAATCTATGCCACCAGATAAAAACTGAATGCACTAATTATCACATTAAACAAGAGGAAAACCTTCTACGCACAAATTCCATCTGTGCTTTCTACAATTCTGTAAACAATAAACTAAAAGATTCAAGGTCCATCCCACCCCTGAAAGGACCTAATGGCAAAAACTGCAATGACGACATCATCAAAGCAAACCTCTTTAACACATTCTTTGGCTCAGTTTGTGTAAACAGCAATGGATCAAGCCCAGTACTTCCTAGTCGAACCACAGATGGCTGCAATGATCTAATACATATCAATTTTACAGAAGACAATGTTGAAAAAGCACTATGCAATCTAAAACCATCCCGATCTATTGGACCGGACGGAATATGTGCCTACTTCTTAAAAAAGCTATCCACTGCAGGGTGGCAAGGCAAGGACGAACAAAGGTGCAGAAGCCCATCTGCAGTTTCGATTAATCTCTTCTTGCAGTTGGTGCGATCCTTAGAGGGTGCTCAAATCCCAGAGAGATTCGTGTCGGTGTGGGGGATACTCGGACTGCAGTGTGGGGAAAGCAACCTCCCTGCAGTGAAGAGGAGCCCTCCAGAGCCCAACAAGCAAGATTAGCCTCCTGTCAAAGGCGGCTCTAAGTCTGGACTGCCATCGAAGCAAAAAATGAGTAAGTGACAGTTTGTGAGACCATTGGAGAAAAGTGTGGCACAGGGAACTTAATGGTGAGGAGGAAGACTGGCAAGTTATAGTCTTTTGTACAAGTCTCTGTCAGAAGCCTGAAAAGAAAGCGGCTAAAAAGCGGAGGAGAGACAAGCGTGGGGGAAAAGGTCTGGCACACTGAAGTGAAAGTGTGGATTACAACAATTAAAGGGAAGCCTTTGCGGTTTGGAAATTATTGTTTAAAAAGACTCTGATAGTTGGGGAGGAACTGGAACACTATATTTCTTTGTTAGTTGGACAACTTCCTTTTGATAAATTTCCTTTTGATAAACTTTATTGAAGTGAGGACAAGAAGAGGACTGAGGCTGACAGAGAAGAGATAGCGGTGCGTTATACGAGATATTGAGAAACTCCGAAAGTACTGTTAAAAATATATCTAATATTAACTGCTTAATAGATCTTTCAATAGACCTGTGGAGAACATTATTCCAATTGAGGAGGTGGTTGTATTTGGAAGAAACCAGGAAATTGAATTTAGGAACATTTAGGAACAAAAAAAAAGTAAATTAGAAGACTCCGAAAATACGGATTAATGGTCACTATTATTCAGCACTTTTTACCTCCCCACTTCCGGTACATTTGAAGGGAGAAAAAAAAAATTCCAACCAGAGACGGAGAATTAAAAACTGACTGTAAAAATCCTTTTTTCCCTTTTCCCATTGCTTTCCTTTTTTTACATAAATTTGCTTATTTATTTATTTTCTAGTGTTATCTCTCCTTTTCTATCTTCTCTTTATAACGAATATAAATTTGTCTTTTGAGGGAAGGAGTATTGATTTCTGTCTTAGAGTGTTAAGTATTTGAAGTGTTAAATATCTGAAGTAATTTATTTGATTAATTTATTAATAATGGAGATAGTTACATTTAGATTAGATACACAGGGAAAATAATATAATTACCCTATTTGGGATGAAAATAACTTTGATTTAGTATAAGATTATTTGTGTTTAAGAATATTAAGAATATTTAATATTTAAAATAAGGTTAGATAAAAACACATCTATATTTAAAATATTTACATTCTTATCAAATTTAAAACTCAAATTTAGTTGGACTGGATATACTATTTATTACATAACATATTTATTATATTTATTATATATATTTATCATATAGATTGTAGTACTGTGTTGTAGATTGTTGCATAGAAGTTGAATATAGACCCTATAAAATTAGATATTTGACTTAGAATTAGGATTTGAAAAAAAATATTTATACACATTCTGGCAATTAATTAAGGATATAACTATTCAGTAGAAAGGTGGATAAAGCAATTAGACATTGGTAAATTCTAACATGGGGTTATAATATTGAATGGTAATTTGGGATAATACAATTAATATAATTCAACAACGGAAACAAATATTAAAAGAAATGACTTCTACAACTACTACAGCTTTAAAAACTGGAAAGAAGACTACCCTGACATTAACAACTACATTGGCAACAGCTTCACCCATGGCTCAAAGAACTATAGAAGAGACGCTCCCAGCCAAAAAACCAGCTAATGTCTCGAATGCCAACATTCAAACAATTTTGCTAACCTTACAGGAATCGATGACAAAACTACAAGAGACAATGATAAAAAATCATAGTGAAACAAGAGCAGATATTAATGAATTAAAAGAAGAAATGGTGAAATTAAAAGCAGAAATGAAAGCGGATATCTCTAAAGTAGAAGATAAGATTGGAATACTACAACAGGCCTTGGAAAAAAATGAAGCAACAATAAAAGAAATAGAGAAAAGGACTGAACGAACTGAAAGGAAATTAGAAAGAGTAGACGAAGAACTAAAAAATGTGAGCAAAGAAATGGAAGACTCATTAATCTTCCTAGAGATGGACAAGGCAGCTACATATTTGAGATTCCAAAATGTAGAGGAATCCAAGGAAGAAGATCTGGAGCAATTAATGGAGGAAATATTGGCGGGATTATTGGATAAGGATAAAGATGATTTATTAAGGGAATTTGATGAAGTATATAGAGTTAACACAAACTACACGAGACACCATAAATGCCCAAGAGAAGTCCATATACGCTTTGCGAGAAGGAGCGTTCGTGATATTATATTTAGGATGTCCAGGGACAAAATAATTAAGTATAAAGGCAAAGAAATTTTGATTCTCAAGCAAATCCCAAGAAGAGTAAGGGAAACAAGAAGAGATTACAAATTTTTAGCAGCCTACTTAAATAAAAAAAGAATTGTATTTAAATGGTTAATCCCAGAGGGGATGTTAGTCTCATGGAAAGAAAAAGAAAATTAAAATAGACGCCATGGAAAGGGCCCAAGAATTATATGAACTACTAGGCCAGGAAGATCAAAGTAGTAAGGAGGAATTGGAAACAAACTCACAAGAAGACCAAAGTTATTACAGAAACAAAAAAGAGGGAACTTTAAGAAACAAAGGGACTACTTACTTACACCAAGAGAGAGAAGAAACTGCACCCCAACAAATACAAGAAGAGACCGGAGTTATTATGAGGCAAAAAGCGAAACAGAACTAAATGGAAGAAGAAAAGAAACTTCTATCAATTAACACAAATGGCTTAAATTCGACAATAAAAAGGAAAAGAATATTAAC
Organism: Laticauda colubrina; assembly: GCA_015471245.1. NCBI lineage: Eukaryota > Metazoa > Chordata > Lepidosauria > Squamata > Elapidae > Laticauda > Laticauda colubrina. The sequence continues at coordinate 75,845,418 of BLBF01000002.1, forward strand.
TAAATAAATTAAACAAAATGCTGATATAATATATTTACAGGAAAGTCACATAAGGAAAGTAGATGAAAGATTTTTAGATTGCCCGAAAGTAGGGAAATTATTTACCACACCAGCTGATAAAGGGGAAAAAAAAGGGATTGCAATATATGTTAAAGAGGATTTGAAATCAGAGTTAGTATGGTCAGATGCTGAGGGAAGAATCTTGGTTTTACAGATCTGGATTAATGCTATTTCAATTTTATTAGTGGTAATTTATGCCCCAAATGAAGACCAGAAAGAGTTTTTTAAACATTTATATCGAAAAATAATAGGATTTGAAAAAAGAAATGTTTGTATAATAGGAGAATTTCAACTCTATTGCTGATTATCAGAAAGACCATAGTAATGGGGGGATGAAAAAAAGGGGGAAAAGAGAGCTCCCTAAGATATGTAAGGAAATGATGAAGGAATTAAATTTGGTGGATTTATGGAGAAGATTATATCCTGAGAAAAAACAATTTACATTCTATTCTAATCCACATAAAATATGGACACGGATTGACATGGCATGGATGAATGGGGAAATAGCAAATAAGATAAAAGGAATAGACATTTTACCGAATGAGTGGGCAGACCATAATCCAATTCAGATAATATGGAAGGGTAGGAAGAAACCCCAAAAAAGATGGACATTAAATACTCAATTAATAAGAGAAAAACAATATACTCATAAAATTAAGGAGGAATTAAATTATTTCTTAAAAGAAAATTATAATAGGGAAACTACGAAACAAAACATTTGGGATACAATGAAGGCAATAATAAGAAGTATGACAATTTCTTATAACGCTAGGAGAAATAAAGAAAAATATGCCCAACAAAATAAACTACAACAACAAATTAAGGAATTAGAAAGTCAATTACAGAAGACCCCAAAGGACTCAAGAGTGCAAAATCAGATCATAATTGCTGAACGTAAATTGAATTTAATCGACCAAGAGAAAATGATTACAAATTTGAATGTGACCAGACAAACCTACTTTGAGCATGTAATAAACCAGGAAGATGGTTATCTTATAAACTAAAGAAAAAGAAAGGAAAGAGACTGATATATCAACTAATAGATGGAAATGGCGACACACAACAAGAGACAGAACAGAAAAAAGAAATTGTGCATAAATACTTTGAAGAGCTATACAAAAAGGAAGAAATTAATGAGGACAACATAAGAAATTACTTAGATGAAATTAAAGATAAAGTAATTGGGGAAGAAATGGTAGAATTATTAAACAAAGACATTACTTGGTCCAAATTGAAATCAGCAATAGAGAAGCAGAAAAACAATAAAGCCCCGGGGCCAGATGGGATTCCGGGAGAGCTATATAAAGTAATTGGAGAACAAATTGGACCTCTTACGTTGAAAATTTTTAACGATGTCTTATTAGCAGCCAGGATGCTGGACTCATGGAGGGGAGCATTGATTACGTTGATCCCGAAGGAGGAATCTGATCCCAGACATATTAACAACTATAGGCCAATTTCACTGCTAAACACTGACTACAAAATATTCCCCTCCATAATAATATATATACATACATACATACATACATACATACATACATACATATATATATATATATGGATCTTTGGTTATTCGGGTTTTCTCCCGCGTAGAATTGGAAGTATCTAGGCAACGTTTCGATGAAGTCTCATTCATCATCTTCAGGCTTGTTTCTTCAGCTCTGTGCTTCTCAGAGTAATGTGAGCTTGCAGCTGCTTCTTCCTTTAAAGTGGGGGTGTGACTTGATTGGGTGGGAGTTTGGCTGTGTTCTGATTGGTAGGGGGGTTGGCTGTGTTCTGATTGGCTGGGGGTGTGTTCTGCTTAGGTGGGGGCTTGGTTGTGCTCAGGTTAGTCTTAGTT
>BLBF01000002.1:75854714-75934680 GCA_015471245.1 Laticauda colubrina
CATATATATATATATATATATATATGTGCTGTTCAGCTTCCTTCGGGTATTATCCCACGTCATTGTAGTTCTGTTAAAGTTGTAGCAACGTTTCAGCAGAATCTCATCTGCCATCATCAGGCTTCTGTATGGATGTATATATATACTTGTGAAATCTCTACTCGCCAGCCTTTTTGTATATTTCAATTCTAGTAATATTTTTATTTTTGCTTTTTATTTTATCCTTTTTCTTCTTTGGTTTTGGGCCTTTTTACTATTGGATTTTTCCATTTTGGATCATAATTGGCTACTCTATCAGATGGATTGAAGGTCAAAAAGAATTTGAAGTGTTTTGAAGCATTAAAGTGAAAAAAAAAGAAAAAAAAAGAAGAAAGTGTTAAATGAAACAGACTGTGTGTATTTGGATTGTTTGGTGACTTTGGGACTTTTGGAAACTCTTATTTGAATGATTAAAATCATTTGGGTCGTTTAATTTTTTTTTTTTTTTTTTTTACAATGGCATTACTTATGGATGAACTGAAAATGGAATTTATAAAATATAAACAAGAGAAACAAGAAGGGAAGGATTCTTTTGGCTCTGTTTTTCATTTTTTAGAAATGGCAATTTCTACATACGAGAAACTACAAGAACAAGAAGATTGGGATGAAGAAGAAACCATCCTTAATGAACAAGCAACTTTATTTGGGGAAGAAAGGGGAAAGGGGAGAAAGAGAATGGAGAATTTAAGACTTAAAAAAACAACCAAAAAAGGGAAAAACAAGGTGAAAAGTGGACACAACATCAGAAAGCAACAGAAAAGAGGAATACATAAGAGGGTGGAGATTAAGAGACAAGGGGGTAAAAAGGGTAGAGTGGAGAAGCAAGGGAGGAAAGAAGGGAAGAGAAGCTACAAAGGTTTGAAACAAGATGTAAAGAAACAGAATTTATTTAGAGATAATGGGTAAACATATAACTGAAAAAGAGATTCTGCAAAGGTACATAAGACTGTGTTGTTGTATTTGTATTTGAAATAATGTGAGAAAATTGGAATAATATATGATTATAAAATGGGACAAAATATTTAATGTAACTTAGCGAAATTTTTTTTTTTAAATAAAATAAATGAAATCAAATATGAGAGAATTGAATTAAAGAAAAATGGGAACATTGTCATTGTATAATATTTTAAAATATAAGTGAAATAGAGGGAAGTAACTAAGTAAAATCTATAAGTGTTCCCATAGAAGCATGATACTTATTTAGAAAGGATTGTGTAAAATGTTTAAGACTTAAATGAATATTAATTTTAATGATATAATTTCAATTGCTATGGATTGTTGTTTTAATTATATTATATATTTAAAAAAAATTTTTTTTCTTGTTTTAAAATATTGAGTCTATCTTTAGAATGTACTACGCAGAATCCGAATGAAAATTATGTGTTATGTTAAGCTTTAAAACTAGGGGAAGGATAAGTATGACAAGGCATTATACTCCAATCAGTCATTACAGAAGAAATTTTGTGTTAATGAGAAAAGATAATAGACAGCTGAAACAGGACAGACAAAGGATATAAGTATAATGATTTAAATTGAGATGAAATAAATATAATAGAATTAAGAGAGTGAAAAGAGGGGAGAAGCTATATAGAAAATGTAAAATAGTAAATAAGAAATGGAATGCTATATAAAAGTAAGCATGAACTTGAATTTATGTCTGTACAAAAAGATGTAACTCGGGATCAAACTGCTGTCCAAAAAGATATTTTATGTTTTTTATGTTTTGTGTTTTGTTTGTATATGTTTGTTTGTTAAAAATTAATAAAATTCTTTAAAAAAAAAAAATTCTAATTGTGCAGAAATGGATAGATTAACTCTAGCACTAAATAATAAAGATGCTTCAATATATTATAGTAGTTGGAATAGTTGGCATAATTGGCTAGAACAAAGAGATTTTACATTATAAGGCAAAAAGAATAAGAATAAGATAAACTCATATGAGTGATATATAAACACTTGTAAGGACAATGGTGCATATATGGCATAAATTAAGGGAAGAAAATATCTTACAAACTGTCGAAAATGAGAATGCTTTTAATTGTTTTCTATCCTTTTTTCTTTCTTTCTCTTTTTTATTTTCTATTCTTTTTCATTTCTGTATGTGTTGTTGATGTGTTTTTAATTGTAAAACCAATAAAAATTAAAAAAAAAAAGCTATCCATTGCCATAGCCAAACCTCTAAGCATAATCTTTGAAAAATCTTTCAAGACTAGCTCCTTGCCAAAACTATGGTCACAAGCCACAGTCATCCCCATCTTCAAAAAGGGAAACCCAAGCTTAGTTGAAAATTACAGTCCAATCTCTTTATGTTGCATCACCTGTAAAGTCATGGAATCAATTATTAACCAATCCATTATCCTCCACTTAGAGACAAACAACCTACTCTCTAATAAACAATTTGGTTTCAGAAAAAACTATCCTGTAATCTGCAACTCTTACACTGCGAAAACATATGGACTACACAACTCGATCAGGGCAAAGCAATAGACACAATCTACATAGACTTCTGTAAAGCCTTTGATTCAGTGGTACATAACAAACTAATACTAAAACTAAAATCTTATGGTATCTCTGGACACCTACATAACTAATAGAAGCATTCCTGTCAAACAGACAACAAATGGTCAAAATTGGAAGTGTCCTATCAAATTCTGTACCTATCAACAGTGGTGTCCCCCAAGGCAATGTTTTAGGACCAGCTCTCTTCATACTCTACATAAATGACCTCTGTGATCATATTAAGAGCAACTACGTTCACTGATGATGTAAAGCTATTCAATACCACAGACAATATTATTACCCTCCAAAAAGACCTTGACTCTGTATCAGAATGGTCAATAAAATGGCAACTTCAAATCTCAACAAATAAATGCTCTCTCTTACATATTGGCAAAAAAAAAATCATAAAAAAAAAATACAAGCCAAATAGTCAAGACCTTGTTGATGATCCAAACTCTGTCAAGGACCTGGGAGTACTCATCTCTCATGATCTAAGTGCTAGAGCCCACTAACTACATGGCCAAAAAGACATTAAGAATTGTTAATCTAATCCTACGTAGCTTCTTCTCTGGTAATATCACACTACTAACTAGAGCATACAAAACATTTGCTAGACCTATACTTGAATACAGTTCATCAATCTGGAAACCATATCACGTATCTCATATTAACACAATTGAGGAAGTCCAGAAATATTTTACAAGAAGAGCTCTCTGCTTCTCTACTCATTGCAGATTATGCCACCAGATTTGAAACTCTAGACCTAGAAAACCAAGAACTATGCTGCCTTCAGTCCGATCTAAATATAGTATATAAAATCATACATTGCAATGTCCTACCTGCAAATGAATACTTTAGCTTCAACCATAACAATACAAGAGCACACAATAGATACAAACTCAAGGTTAACCACACCAAACTTGATTGCAGAAAATACAACTTCAGCAACAGAGTGGTCAATGTTTGGAATATTCTACCTGACTCTGTGGTTTCTTCCCCAAACCCCAAAAACTTTAACCTTAGACTGTCTACTGTTGACCTCACTCTCTTTCTAAGAGGCCTGTAGGGGGCATGCATAATGTGCCCACTATCCCTGTCCAATGTGCCCACCATCCCTGTCCAATTTTTTTTTTCTTTTAAGTATCCATCTCATGTATTCAAAACTGTTTATTCTTGTCCTTGTATCTTGTAAGTGATTGACAAATCAAATCAAATAAACAAATAAATAAAAATAAACATTCCTGGAAGAGGAAAGGCACAAGGATATATCAGCCTGAGAGAGATTCATGCATGGCATTGAATTGTCAAGTCCCAGCTTAGATTATGTTTAACCAGAAACCAGACATCCTGCTATGAAGCGTCTTTCTAGAAACAGGCAGGCAAGAGGCAAAATCAATTTCGAGGAAAGGGAACAAATTTAGTCTCACGTATTGAATTTCTGAAAGCAAAAGAGCTGCATATTTCACAGTGACATTCTCATTCTAAACGTATTGTCTCTTGAGTACATTGCAGAATTCATTTTTGAGAGAGGAAGACATTTATTATGGATTGCAGCATCACAGGGTAATAAAAATCTGGCACCTTGGAGAGATGACAGCAATTCAGTTCCACAGTGAAACTGATAAGGAATCCAAACACACTGTAATACACTTTTGATGTTTTTAGCGTAATGAAGCCATCAGTCCCTGCGGAGAAGCTAAAAGCAGGGAACATTTGTTTTGTTCCTTTCAGATTGCTTACAATTCTACATGTTTTACATAAGCAGAGGAAAGAAACTGGTTTCACTCCATCATTTCAATTACTCCGCATCTGAATTCAAAAGCAGGTTTTTCAATGTGAAGCTAAATAAGACTCAGGTTACCAATAATACAGCACTAGCAGTCCTGTTCAGGGGTGGGTTGCTGGGGGAATTTGGGGGAACCTCTAGCTAAGATTCTGCACAGTTTGGAGAACCCTCAAATCCCACTCCTGCCTGGCTCCACCCGCTCTGCCCATCCCCTCCCAAGAGCCCCACATGGCCCGTTTTGGATGCAGGTTAAGTGCAGGGAGGTTCAGGGAGGCCAAAAAACAGGCCTCCCAGAAGTTTGGGAAGGCTGGAAATGGGCCTGTTTCTGGCTTCCAGAGAGATTTCAGAGCCCGAGGAAGCCATTTTCGTCCTCCCAGAGGCTTGAGGAAAGCCTCAGGAGTCCAGGGAGGGCAAAAACACCACCCCGCCATGGTGCAGGAGGCTGACTAGGCCACACTGACCATGGCCACACCCACAACAGACCAAAAAATGGCTCACATTTATGACTGGTTGCAGCATCTTGTAGCCACATGTTCTCTTTTTGTGGAGTTTTTTTTTTCACCTCACAGTGTGGCAAAAACCAGCAAAACACACCCAATGGATAATCTGGATTTGGATTTATGGCCACATGGTTCGCTTAACAACCATGGGGACTCATTTAACGATCATGGTAGAAACAACTGCAAAATCAAGTCCAGTCACATGGTGACTTATGACTGCATTGATATGTGACCAAAATTCTGAGCTTGAGGACTACCTATAAATATCAATGTTGCTGCTTCCAGCACATGAAGTTGGATGACACTATAATGTTGTGGAAGATTCTCTCTTCCCTGTTCTAGTTATTTGTTCTGCTTTTATTTAATTATATATTTTGGTAGTCCTGCTCTCTTGATAGTTTTACTTGAAAGATTTGGAATAAGCCCAAATCATGAGAAAGGGAAGCAAATATACTGTTAATATATTTATACTGAGTGACCAGATTCACAAAATATTGTCAAATGTAATTCACGCTATTGCCTTGCCTTTTGCCATGTGCATAGTGGGAATATTACAGTACCTTTTAGATTAGAATCTCCTGATTCTGGCTTTTCTAACACAGATATCCTTGGTTAATGTCTTGAACTGGAATCAAAATTTCTGTTGCTACAACTGGGAGTCATAAAGCATGACATTATGTAACTGCATTGCTTAATGACAGAACCCCTGTTGCCATTATTAACTAAATGCCACCAGCTGTTAGGTAAGGACTCCCCAACCCCCAAGTCTTGATAAAGTAAAAATTGCCTCCTCTTGAATTTATTCATTTATTTTATTTATTTATTCATTTTGTCAAATGCTTACAATATAATAGAAATAAGAATAAACATAAGTTTAAAACATGAAATAGGAACTAATAATTGGGGTCAATAGGACAGGGACAGTAGGCAGGATTGTGTCCTTATGCACGCCCCTTACAGACCTCTTAGGAATGGGGTGAGGTTGATAAGAGGTTAGTTTGAGGGTAGAAAAGTGGAGGTTTGAATATGTGATAACAGAATCAGGTGGTGAGTTCCAGACATTGACCACTCTGTTGCTGAAATCGTACTTCCTGCAGTCGAGTTTGGAGTGGTTTACATTTAGTTTATATTTGTTGTGTGTTCTTGTGTTGTTGTGGTTAAAGCTGAAATATTCATTAACTGGTAAGATATTGTAACATATGATTTTATGTACTATGCTTAAGTTCAATCTTAGCTGGCACAATTCAAAGTTGTCTAAGCCTAGAATCTCAAGTCTGGTGATGTAGAGTATTCTGTTGCGAATAGAGGAGTGTAGTCTTCTCACCACCGGCCTGTCTCCTGCCCACCTCTGCCCTTTTGGCTACTCTGCACACTAATATTCCTTGGCATGGGTTTTCCTGTATTAGCATGTCCGTTCAATTAGGCTGGTATTTTTCTTTTATCAAACTAATAACTAGCAAGTTTAGGCTATCCTGAACCATCAGTTAAACTAAACTTGCTTTGATGGACAACTTATGAAGCTTAAGAGTTACCATGTTTCTCCACGGAACTCCTAAATTTTTATTTTTAAGACACTGACAGCTAACACCTGTAGTGGACTGAGTCAGTTCTACAGTCCATCATCATTGACTCATCTCTCTTTTCTGCCAATATTCATCAATGTAACTAGCTTCTTCTCTCCTATTTCCAAGCAGCCTGCACTGCAAGCCATCTTTTATCTCGCAATTAGGAAAAAAGAAGTATAGATTCAGCTAATGGCTGAAAAATGATGGCACTGGATTATCTATTAATGTCTCTTAAGAGGAAAAAAAAAAGGCAGGTGGGAACATCAAAGCTATATTCCACCATACAATTACAAAATAACACCCCATTCAAGGTTTCGCTACACAACAGTAACTTTCTGTTCCCAATCAGATTATTGTTACCACTAGCTGTCCCTTTTAACAGATAATACCAGTAATTAGAGTGTTCCACATGATGAGTTATTATTATTAGGTGGCAGATGTTTAGCAGTATCCTTGTTGGCACCTCTCTAGACAAGTATTTTAATTAATACCAATAATATTTTCTTGCAATAATACAAGCATATACACAACCAAGTACTGCATGTCACTTAATCAAAATATTGTAGCATATTGTTATTTTTAATGTATTTCTGGCTGCCACTCAAAGCACCGTTTTAAAAACAAAGAAGGCGCAAACTGCAACACAGCCTCTTTCATTTCCAAGGTAAAAGCTACTCTATTATTTTACATACCGTTTGCTTGAGAACATGGATGAATGAAAACAGCCCAGTATATCAAATGCTGCATCCAGAAACAAGAAGTCTGTTTTTGAAGAGATTTGAGCTTATAGCAAGAATGCCCATCAAACTCAAACATCTAGTATGGCAAGTGTAGAGCAAGAGATTGCACAGTTCATTCAAAGACCCTCTTTTAAAAGTTTTCATCCAATGTGTGATTGTCTGCACAGCTATGGAACAGGACAGATTTTAAAACAAAAAGACCCCACCATAATTACAGGTGGTCCTCAATTTTAAACCGGTTGCAAAGCAACCACTCAAAGTTCTAATAAATCTCCCCCCCAAACATACTTATGATTAGGTTTCAAAGTTATTGCTCCTGCTGTTGTTCATCCTTAAGACTTCAGGGACACTGTAGCGCCCCACTCCTACCTATCTCCACCACCTCTCTTGCTATGTCCTTGCAGATCTTGGCCTGCTCTCAAACCCGCCACTCAACCATGCAAGGAAACATAAAGCCAGTCAGAAGAAGCTATTGGCACACAGAGGGCAATTACAGTCTGTACTGCAACTGCTTTCTATGTGTCAGTAGCTTTTGCTGAATGCCTTTAGGCTCCTTTGTGTGGTGTTGGGGTTGAGAGCAGGCCAGGTCCTGAGGGGCAGAAAGTGGCCCACTGGATGCATGGAGTGGGGGAGGCCTTGGATGGCCCAAGGAAGGTCTCCGCCCCCCTCTCTCTCCCTCCCTCCCTCCCTCCCTCCCTCTCTCTCCCTCCCTCCCTCTCTCCCTCCCTCCCTCCCTTCCTCCTCCTCCTCCTCCTCCTCCTCCTCCTCCTCCTCCCCACTTGCAACCGTAATGGGCAGACTTCATGGTGGTTGTAAGTCAAGGACGACTGTAGCTTTTCTGCTGCTGGAAGAAAAATCCAGATCCAGTTCCAAGCCGGCAATAAAATGGAGGCTGCTTAAGAAAGGAAGTTTATTGATGAACAGAATCAACAAGTACACAGAGTGCAGTTCTGGTGCAGCTGACAAAATGGAGTTGAGAGTGGGGGTGGGGTGTTATACCTTTTTCAAGTTTTGTATTTGAGCTTCCTGTTCCTGTGGAAGAATATGTCCTTTAATATTCTAATGACTGTTGTCAGTTTCCTATGGGGTCATGTAGTGGTTATGTAGGGGGCTGGCTCTATAGGCAAAAGGGGAAATGAAAATCCTAGGTGTTTGAGATAATCTTTGGCTTGCCTAATTGTGTTGCTTATCTGGAGTTTCTGTTTACCCAGTCTTTCTGAATGGATTATCAAATCTGCCTCCTTCTAAAAGGTGGCCTCCTCAGTTTCTGCTTGGGGCAGGGAGACTGGAGCTGCTTTTAGCCTCCCTTAAGATTTTCCTCCCATTTTTCCTTTAGGGGAAATATTCTAACCTGCCTCTTTAATATTCCCTAAAATATTTCATTCTCTAGGAGAGTGGGTGAGTGCTGACTTCTAGCACTTCAAAATAAGCAATGTAGAGTTTGAACAATCATCCAAATTGGCCAGCATTAGCAAATTGGAGATAGTGGATGGTAAATGTTTGTGTACAGTATGCATGGGTATGTGCAAGTGTGTGTGTGTGTCCTCATCCACCTACCATTAGCCCTTTTGTATTTTCACAAGACCCCCTTCAAGATCTGGTTATATTATCAGGCTTGGGGTTCCCAGGGAACTGGAAATTTGCTTAGATGGTTCCATTGTTGAGGTGATCTTTTTTATTCTCTCTTACCTAAGGGTCTTTAAGTTTGTTTTTATCCTATTTGTTCCTTAATGTAGATTTCTATATGTTTTATGTATTGTTTTTATATCCGTGCTGTTCATCTGATTGTTGTCTGGAATGCTTATAGAGTCCCTTTGGGTGAGATTGGCCACCATGTAATTTGATTAATAAATTAATAAATAAGCAAATATCTTTCCCTCAACACTTCTCCATGAAATAAGCCATTTTACAAAAATTGGTTTTATAGCTTGAAATCATTCCCAAGGTTGGAACAAATGTAACTCAATGGATGAATAAGAACAAAAGAATTCGGCATAAAACAGTGCATTGAGAGAATTCTGATACTGTATCAAGAAAAATGGAACACAAATAGAAATGATACCCAGGAATTGCCAGCTCTCTTTATTCCTTCAAATGATCTGACCTTCCCTATTTACAAGGAAACCTTTTTATTTTCAAGTAATTGATGCTGCTAAAACCCAGATCTATTAAAGGATGAGAAATCCAAGCTATCTGCAGACTGAGATGTATGTAAAAAGGTGGCCCCAGAGATGTGCCTGGAAAACAGTGTTTCTTCGTATAAAAATGTACCAACAATACACATGTGATAGGTTTTGCATGTAGGTCTAAAGAACAAAGAATTGTAACAGACATTGATAACTAGTTTAATGTAGTCCTGGAGACATTATTTTGTCTGTCTTTTAGAATTGTAATCAAATGTGGAGGCTGATTTTTGTCTTTCAAAAATGTAAACATTAACTCCAAACTACGAAGGCAATATTTGCCCAAAGGCAATGGAGCATATATAACCATCACCATAATAAATTTTACAAACATATATTGGAAAATGCAGCACACAAGTGGTGTGGAGGTTGGGATAAAACATTGTCCAAACTGTTATCAAGAGAAAATGAAATGATCAGAAAAGCTGATAAAAAGTAATGCATGTTGAACACACACAGCAAGTGACGGGCTGGGGCAAAAAAAATAATAATAATGTTTGCAGTGAGCAAGGGTCCGTGAAATGGATCAGGGCAGTATACAATTAGTAATAAAATGGAGGCATGTTAAAATGCTTAGATGGAAGATTGCATCTTTATAATTCCATTTCCAGTGAAATAAGTAGAATCACAACTGATCAGGACTGGAGATAAAACCTTTATGACATACACATAGGGCACTATGATTGTTTTCATCCAGTTCAACTTAAAAAAAAAAAAACCTAAGCTAAAACGTGCTGGTTTTCTGCCTACCAGCCCCACTTCCTGCTAAAACCTCACAGCATTGTAAACTGAAAGCAAGAAAAAAGTTACACAAAATCTGCAAGCATCAACAAAAGCCCAGAACCCCAAATATTAAAAACATATGCATTCTCTCGTGAGAGAGGACCTTGATGCTTAAAAACATCAAGCATCTGAATTTCTGGAGATGTTATGTGTTTGAACAAATCCTCAGCATTTAGAATAGCTGTCTGAAATGTGTATTAGATGGAAACTGGCTCTTTGCCTTTCAGCTTTTTTTTGCCAGTTCTCAGAGGGATAAGATTGTCAATGTACTTCTAACTGCTTCACAGGCTAACTAATGCACTTGGGGGCTCTTCAAGGAATTTTGAGGTATAAAAGAGATTCTCTGGGGATTGCAATGCCTTCAGTTTGCAATAAATAGGAGGGAAATACCAGTACCTATTTGGCATGAAATCCATTTTTCTGTGGCTCAGTTTGTAGGTCAAGATTAATACTACAACAACAACATTGTGAAGGCTAATGCCTAATCTATAAAATTCTTTTCAGCAGACATGAATAAGGGAAAGAGCTACCCTGTGATATATGACTTGATTTTGATGGGTCAATGTTCTTGCAGTCAACTGACTTCAGCTAGTTGTACCAACCCATAAAAATACTTCTATGCTTGCCCCCCAACTCAGATTTAGGTTCCTCACTGAAGAGTCACTGTAAACTTACTATATTTTTGTAATGCTTATTTACAAATTGGGCATTGAAGGAGGCACACTTCCTCATAACTGTGTTCAATCTTGTGTTTGGTAACTGCCAACACTGAAAATAACAGAGCAGAAAAGAAGAGAAACGGCAAATTATACCACAATGGTCAACTTAGGAACTTATTTCTTATTTAATTTCTGCATGGTTTACAGGAGACTAATAAGAATGTCTAACTGATGGATATTGAGCAATAGCAGTAATGTAACTTCTCTTCTGCTCCAAATTATACTAATAGTGTCAACATTGATAAGCCTTGGAAACATGGAGAATTTTGTAAGGAAAAAAACATTCTGTCCAGCATCAAAATAACCCTTTAAACTTTGGTTAACAGATTCCAATCCTAATGCTTTACAAAACGGAACCTCTTTAGACTTATGCAGTCTTTTTCTTTTAGGGCTAGTTTAAACACCAGGTGAAACTAGGAAGTGCACAACTGTAGTTTGTTGAATGAATCTCAGCTGTTTGGTTTATGCATCACATAAAGCCATAAGCCACAACTGGAAAGTTCTTATCCTTGGCTAAGTCAATGTTCTCTCTCTCTCTCTCTCTCTCTCTCTCTCTCTCTCTCTCTCTCTCTCTCTCCCTCTCCCTCTCCCTCTCTCTCCCTCCCCCTCTCTCCCCCTCTCTCTCTTTCTCATTCCTGCCCTTCTCCATCTCAACAGCTGTTCCTCCCATGAATGCATGAATCCTCCTTCATGAATGCATGAATCCAAAGCCTTGTGGATTTGGAGGATGAACTTCTCTATATGGCTTACAGAAATGAGATGTAGGAGTTAATCAACACCTGGAGAAAAGATCCTCTATGCCAGCATGACTAGCCCAATTCCAGCATTGTTTCTGGAAGAGTTGCATCTACACCTGCAGCTGAGGGCAAAGAATATAAAAATGTGCCGTGATGGGTTCAGGGAGAGAGCCAGAATAGGATTCCAGTTTGCTTTGGCTGAGTTTTATAGCTGGTGGCAACATTGCCGTGAAAGCTTGCTTGATTAGAAAATCTGAAAGCAAGACAAAAATGAATGGAAAGTTGGAATGTGGTCCAACTTTAAAAATAAAAAAAACCCTCCCTCATTTCTCTATAATAGGGTGAGGAGATAGAGAGAAACCGATAAACAAAATCACAGGGAGGAAGATAATACTGTTATGTTTTCCAAAAAATTTGATCTACCTAAAAAGCTGTTTGCATTCTATTCTCTTGCTAAGTTTCTTTTGTGCATTGCAAATTCATGCTGCCAAGGAAACCAAGATAATGCATTTTTAAAATGTGCTTTCTCATTCACCCAACTCCTTCCCCTTCAGAAATTCAATGTTTGTGACTGTCTAAAACTAGTGGCAATTTCTCCAACAGCCTTAAGAAACGATTCAGAATCATTTCCAATAAAATATTGTTAAGTTTTCTTTTCTAAAAGTGATGTTGTAATAGCAATTTCAATTAGAGGCTGCCACAAAGTCGATCCAGAAAAGACAGCTTGCAATTGCCACTGGAAATTAGACTGACTCATATGTTCTTTCTATCAGTGTTAAGTCTGATTCAGGAGTAAGATTTGCATACCTACATTGACAGTATCCTCTGAAGATATATTGTTCTAAGCTAGTGGTGTCAAACTCAATTTCATTGAGAGCCGCATCAGGGCTGTGGTTGACCTCAGTGGGGTAGGGGGGTGGCCAACTGGGTAGGTGTGGTTAACTGGGTGGGCATGCCCAGCTTGATGTCAATTACATGGGTGTGGGTGGGTGTGGCCGACTGGGTGGGCATGCCTAGCTTGACGCCACTCCCCATGCTGGCATGTTTTCCCTTTGCATTGGGTAGACCAGGCTGAAGCCACAATGGCCTGATGTTTCCTCTCCGCATTGGGTAGACTGCACTGAAGTGATGCAGGCCAGCCCCTTATATTTTCTAGGATGGATCCAACCACATTTCGCACCAGATTTGGCCTGTGGGCGGCCCTTGAGTTTGACACCCCTGTTGTAAACAGTGCAAGGAAGCAGGCATTTCATCACCATGTTAAAGTCATGTATTATAATTCTTAGCCAGCACATATATATCAATGGTCAAGGTCTTGAGTTCTGCACATGGAACTAGTCTATTTATAAAAAGTATGTGTCATAGAACTACATGTTAAAGGTGCCCACGTCAATTGTGTCTGACCTGGCAATTCTGCGGATCAGGACCAGAGGTGGAATTCAGCAGGTTCTGACCAGTTCTGGAGAACTGGTACCAGAAATTTTGAGTAGTTTGGAGAACTGGTAGTGGAAATTTTGAGTACTTTGGAGAACCGGCAAATGCCACCTCTGACTGGCTCTGCCACCAACTATTCTCTGCCTCTCAAGTCCCAGCTGATCAGCTGGGTCTTCTTTTATTGCCCTGCACAGGAAAATGGAGCTAGAAAGCAGGTTAGCAGGATAAGGAGGGAATGGGGATTTTGCAGTAATTTTTCCCCAGGAGTGGGGAGGGAATGGAAATTTTATAGTATCTGTTCCGTCCAGAAAAACGTGAGGTAGACCGGGTTCCAACAACAAAGTCTTTATTTGAATTACAGTTGTAAAACGGAACATTGGCTCAAGCTGCGGCAGCCTTTTAAAGTATTTTCTCTGCTGGCTTGTAACCAATGACAGGCATTTGATATTTGCCGCCTTTGAGCAGCTATGTGGATTGGTTCTTTTTTAAACCAATCCCCATTCAAAATATTTGACCAATCAAACCTTGCATTTAGGAGTCTACTATTTTATATACAGAACAGTATCCTTCCCCTGTCACACCCACCAAGCCACGCCGACAGAACCAGTAGTAAAAATTTTTGAATCCCACCACTGGTCAGAAGGTCTCTTCACACTCTCTGATCTTGCACTACTTTTTTGACTTTTTCTAAATGCTGTGTCTGGTGTCCGCTTTGAGGGTGAAAGATGTTCACAGTTAAGTGCATTAATAGCATTAGTTATGTACAGAAAGGGAGAAAATAACTGAATGACTATCCTAAGATAACATTTTTAATGCAAGAAAGAAATCTATACTAGCGAACAACCGAGTCTGCATTGATGGGATGTGCACCAGTGTTTGTAAATCTAGCCCAGCATTTCAGTTCCTCTCACTGTGGTTCTTGGCATTACTGCTGTTCGAGAAGCATTAACAAAACTCATTTATACAACAAAAATGGAGTTTATTTTGTTCCATTAAGTACCTAAGCAAACAATACTGATTTTTTTAAAAATTGTAGGTATGTTTGGCTGACAACGAAAGGCTCCTGGAAGAAAGAAACAGAGGTACAGCTGGCTAGTTATAGGAAACAAGCAACAAAGCAGAGTGTGAAATATAGGCACAAAATACTAAATTCCTTGTGTTATGAGCATTTGGTACATCAGTTAAGCAAAGCATATGTCTCTCCTGTTTGCAGTTCCTTAAGTTTAAAGGGGACATTAATTTTTTCTTTTTTTCAGAACCTTTATAAATTTGGGAAAACTTTTCTTTTCAGTGGCACTAACTTGGTGTGAATTTAAATGACGATAGCCTGAGATATTTTTTTTAATCTGATTTTTAAATAGCTACATTGCTGATATTAGTTAAAACCGTGTTGTGATGTTTGTTCTTCCTTATATAATTTTGCTTAGGTATAAGTGCACATTCTCTCTATTAGCAGTTCATTTGGATCTTCTAAATTTGCTGGAATGTAAATAATATTTTACAACACCAACTTATCAAGAAAGCAAGATAAAAAAAATGGAAGTGAGACCTTTGCTAAGGAGCCTCTTAGCTATTTTTATTTACGTTTATATAGATTATAAACCAAACAAAGCTTTGGAATTGCTTTTAATGATAGGAAAATGAAATAGCTTTTCAAAATAAATAAGTATAAAGAAATACTTTTCATTGTTGCTTCCCAACAGACCTTCATAATTTCCAACTATGTCATTCCTCCTGCCTTTGGAGATAGATAGGGCATGAAAAAGATGAAGATTTTCACACATCGTATATCCAGGAACTTATGGATATGTAATAAATAAATATTGATTCCAGTCTGTGTTATCAGCTGTTGTGCTTTATTTTTCTGTAAATGTTCTAACAAAAACAAACAAAACGGTGTGAGTTTCAAAGGGCATATAGGTAATCCTCAACTTATAACCGGTTACTTAGCGATAATTTGAAATTACGACATAGTTCCAAAATTTTGACAGCTATCTCCCCCCACAACCGAGTGACTATGTTTTGTGCACTTGACAAGCAGACTGCATATACAGTTCTTGCAGCTTCTCACAGTCACATGATCATGATTTATGATGTTTTTGCTGAAAACTGGGATTTATTTGTGTGTTTTAGGGTAAAAAATATCCCACAATGGGTTCACTTAACATTTGCTTAGGGAGTGCTGCAAAAATGTTGTAAAATTGGGTTGGTCACATGATAGCTCCACTTTATGAATGTTGCAACTTATGGCCATAACTGGGGGCTCTATCACAGTTGTAAGTTGAGGACTGCATCTTCCATACTTGAAAGTAAAAGTAAAGGTTCCCCTGCACATTCGTGCTCGTCGTTTCTGGCTTGGGGGTGGTGGTGCTCATCTCTGTTTCTAAACTGAAGAGCCAATGCTGTCCAAAGACATCTCCGTGGTCATGTGGCCGGCATGACTAAACACTGAAGGTGCATAGAACGCTGTTACCTTCCCACCAAAGTGGTCACTATTTTCTGCTTTCATTTTTACATGCTTTTGAACTGCTAGGTTGGCAGAAGCTGGGACAAATAATGGGAGCTCACTCCGTTCCACAGTGCTAGGGATTCAAACTGCTGAACTGCTAACCTTTCTGATCTACAAGCTCAGCGTCTTAGCCACTGAGCCATCGCGTCCCTGTACTGGAAAGCAGAAAGGAACAAATCAAAGGGAACACTAGATAAAGGACACACCCCAGGGAATGAAAATATTAAAAGCAAAATAAACAGCAGAAACTTTTCTTGTAGCAATCACAGAACTTTCTCATTGATCAACAATGTATAAGACTATGAGAGATAATATATCCTTTGAACAACACAGAACCAGTTGCTATTCATCACATTTTCTATCCAAATACATACTTGTGACTACATACTTGCTAATTGAACATCCTTAACCTTTATCACCCTCTCTTCTAAGTTTAGTATAGCAGATTATTATTATATAGTACTGAAAAAGATTTCACAATTGTTTCCACAGGTTTACACAAAAGGAAAAAAACACCGGGTAGATCATAGAAAAAAGCATATAAATGCCTACGGGGTATTTTTAATCCCCAGACATAAGGCAAGTTCAGATTTTTGAATTTTTCCATCCTTGTTCACATCACAGTGATGAAGCAGGATATCTCGGAATTTATCCAGATCTGTACCACTAATGCTGGGCTATAATAATAATGAGAAAGAAAAAAAAGAAAGAGAATAAAAGTTCACTTTGGAAAACAAAATAGTTAATTTTTGCATTAAGCCGATCCAATCTATTTATTTGATTTGATTAATTTAAGTTAAACTCAATACAACACCTTAAAAATCTAGACAAATTGAAGTAACATAAAATTGAACATAACAAGGGAACAACACATCATTGCCAAGATGAATTACACACCAGTAGGCATGATGTTAGTCTACCCCAGATCTTGCCTCTGCCTCTTCTATGTTGTTTTTTCATCAACCAGCTTAGCCTGCAACTATTCCTTCGGAGTCCCTTATTCAAGTATAAACAAGGTCTGAGCCTCCTAGCCCATCAAGGTTATATCATTTGCTGCAATAATGAGAAATAATGGAGTTGTACTCCAGGGTAATAGATTTATTTTTTTAAAAAAAAACATATAACATGAAACAGACTTCTTGAACTTTGGCTCTTCCAGATGTTTTGAACATTAAGTCCTATTATCCCTAGTGAAAACAGGTAATTGCTTGATGTTTGAAGGGTAATGGCCAATGTAATCCAACATAAAGGAAGTTATCAGATTGGAAGAAATATGTTCTGTGGAACTGAAATACACAGTCAGTACATTACCAGAAAATATTTATGTCTGGGAGGAAGGATGGGGAAAGGCAGTAATTGAGGAAGTATGGATAATTTGAACAAGACAAGCTGTAATGCATGCAAAAGTTCATGTTACATAACATTTTCTCATTCTTCTCTTCTTCACTTTCCATAAAAAAGAAAATGGAAGCAGCTTATTTTGTTCAATCATTAAAGCAGCTGAACTGAAACATTCACAGGTGGTCTGACTCAAATTGATCTAGGGCTGTGAGCAACTTTTGGTTAAAAATAACAGGCAAAAAACATAATAACAATAAATTACCTTGACAAGCTCCATCATATCTTTTACAAACCCATCAACTTCTGGACCTTCAAGAGCTCCTGTTTTACTCTGGAATATATAAAGATCATGTACATTTGTGGAGTAAAAACATTGACATGTCTATCTACATACTTTGCTCTTTCTTCTGGCAATAATATACTCAATCTTGGAAGCTATATCCGTAAGAGTAAGAAGGATTTCATGGAAAAGAAAAAAAAACAAGAAAATTACCAGAATCCATAAGGAAAAATATTATTGCCTTGCTCCTATCCTGTCAGCTTTGAAAGTAGAGCACAAGTAGACCACATAAATCTTACAAGAGCTGTGGCATATTAGAGACTAATGGGATATGAGCATCAAGTTCTTGGTGGACCAGATCAATAAGAGTCATACACTTTCTACAAGAACTTTAAATGTGTGTCATCTGTGCAAACAAAAGGAGGAAACAAAAATGCTGACTTCCTCTGCATCATTCTATTGTTCTGCTTCTTGTTGTAGAGGCAGTTGGCTTTGAAAGCTAGATATCTTCATCTATTCATGGAGATTCTCTATACAATTCCAACCCATGAAAGAATGGGTTGAATGAAAGAATGAAATGAAACATGAGATGGAAAACCTTCACAGATAGAGAAATTTCTCACTGCCTGTACTTGGCTAAAGCGTATTACAGTGCGAGACCAGAATTATTTGCATTTGTATCTAGAGGACCCCCCAAAAAAATGATTATGAATGGAAGACAGCCAAGAACTGTTTCTGAAGCAACTCATGATCCTTGCCAACTCCACCCCCCAAAAAACAAAACCTCTTCCTTTAATGATTACAAAATAGATAGATTCTTGCTCGTTGCCAAATACCTCTTTGCAAAGTTTGCACAGCCCTAACAAATAAAAAAAAAAACACATTATGTTTGACATTTTAAATAATGGAAGGCAGAAAATGCCCTCCACTAAGAGCAGCATTTGTTTGGATAATGCCCTGTTGATTCATTTACCCAGCAAAGCAGCTGTAATAATCTCTGCAACTATACATGTACACACAGATTTGTATACACACGTACATTTAAAAATAATTACCATCATTTAAATAAAGCAAAATCCATTTCTACCCTTTGTGAAGAATTATAACCAAGTGACTTGTAGTTTGACTGGTACAGGTCACAATAATATCACAGCAGCAATGATTGTGCAAATAATGTGAATTATGTAATTTTGATGTAAATTACATTCGCATGGGGACAACCACAGATATCCACGATTTGCATGCCAGCTTAATAAGATTCATTAATGATGGAGAAATTCCTCTGCAATGATTATCTTTAATTCATCTTTAAACTAGGCATAGAGCATTTGAGAATATCTTTCAGTAAAGGACAGCCATTCATAAAACAGGCTACTTTCATTTGGTGTAGGGTCAGTAACCCCAAACAGTAATGTAATAATAAAACTCTTACCACATCATAGTGTGCAAAGATTTTCTCAAAGTCTCTCTTTCTTTCTTCTGCACTGGAAGCCTAAATCAAAGAACATGTAGGAGAGGAATTAGTTTTAAGGGGGGGGGGGGGAAATTAAAAAAAAAAAAAAAGAATAATCAAGTTCCCTGCAAATTACTGTACTTACATCCAGTTTAAATTGAAGGAGAAAATTTTCCTGAAGAGCTAAGATCCTGAGTGGAAAGAATCAAACCATTATTTTCTGAGACTTCATTTCCACAGAAATAGACAATTGTGCTTGACAGAGCTCAGAAAGAGGAGATTTCACAGGAATTTAACAGACATTTCTGGAAACAGTAGTTTGTGATATGGTGCATTGTCACCTTGCTTCCAGGAAAAGCAAGTCCTGAGCCTGCAGTAACTGCACAACATGAGGTAAGTTGCTGAAGCCACTCGAAGTGAATATTTACCTTGCGAGATCATTCAGATCCAGTCTGCCATCTTTATTTTTGTCAAAGAGCTTCATCTACAACGCAAATAGTGGAAGTGAAATGATTAATACTAGGAGAGCTAAGAAAAAATCCCAATACCCCAAACCAATAGCATTTTGCTAATCAGAATGATACTCTTCAATTACTTTGAGTGACAGTGGGCAGACAAAGGGTTGGTTATGTGACAATCCAAAGATGTTCAAAAGTCTACCATAGATTTCTCCCAGGGATATTTAGACTGTTCAAGTCATAACTTTAAAATAATGTTTTGCGATGCTTCTTTCAGCTAGTGGGCATTGAATACGTTGAATAAAATATATACCTGTTTTCTTCCACTTTCCAATTTTTCTCTAACAATTGATGGATATTTTTTTTTTAGTCTAGTTGATTCAAAAAAATGTGCTACTACCTTCAGGAGTGCTTGGTCTCTGGAAAGCATGTATAAACCTGCAGCCCTAAAGCCTTTGAGGATGAGATAGGCTAAAAATCTAAGAATGTAATTTTGGGATAAGATAATTGGGTAAGTCTTAACAAACTGCAGAGACAAATCAAGAATTAAATGTTAATTGCAAAGGAACAATTGGTGGGGGAGTGCTGAAAATTTAGGTTTTTGCATCTGATATCCTTATGGGAAGACTTTATTATGTATTGTTTGGGAGTCCTGGGTAAGTACCTATATAAACACCATAGGCCTAAGATGTCAATAACAGACTGCCTCAGAATTTCATCCTAGTACTGGAACTACAATTCCCAGACATTTCTACCAGCATGGCCCAGAGTTCTGCAGCCAGACATTTCTGATAGAAGTAGTTCTAGTACTTTGGGGGGTACTATTGGGGAGAAGTTTGCAGGAGCAGGTCTTCTGAATTTGTTCTTAGAAGTCATAGGCCAGGACTCTCCAAATTTGGCAACCTTAAGACTTGTGGAGTTCCACTCCCAGAATCTCTCAGCCAGTCATGGCTTGGGAATTCTGGAAGTTGAAATCCACAAGTCTTAAAATTGCCAAGTTTGGAGAGCCCTGCCATAGGCCTTCAGAAGAATGATCCTTATCCATTATCATGCTGAGCCTTCCAAAAACATATGACACTGCCAAAGAACTTTGTCTGCATAAAAATGGGATTTAATTCAGAAATTTCAGTCTCTTAGTATCAATATTTATTTATTTATACTGCTCTCCAAAGTATATTCCAACTGTATTTTTAGCATTTCCTTTCTTGTTGCTTGGTTTACTTTTTGCTGCCCTTTTTGCTGCCCTTTTCCTGCCATTATGTCCAAAAACAACAAAAGGGTGGAGGGGGGTGGGGAAAGGCTGTGCTTTTTTTCAGAATAAAAGGAAAAGAAGGAAGAGTGAAGGAAATAGTGAATGGAATAAACTATAATAAAAGGAGGTTGAGAAGCTGGATTTATTTTTTTATGTGTGGAAAAGTGATTTGGCAAACTGCACAGCGTAGCTCCAGGTTTAAAATATTCAAATCTTTATTTTACTAATGCTACCATTAGGAAAGCTGTAAAACATCCTAGGGGAGGGGGGAATATGATCATATCCATATGTTGCATAGTATCTCATTTTTCTATCCTTTAATCTTCAGGCTTTGGCTTAGAAGATAGTGCCATCTCAAAATCATTAGCCTGCACTCCTACAGCATATGATTTAGTTTTTCTCAGATGAGCACATGATGTATGTTCTATATGTAAAGTGGGTGACTCCAAATCTGCAAACCTGATTGGTCAAATAAACTAAGCATTGGATTGGTTCACTAGGAACCAATCCAAAGAGCTGCTAAAAGGCGACAAATTTAAGCAACTGCCATTGGCTGCAAGCAGGCAAGCCAGCCTGTATAAAAGGCTGGCCTCGGCTTCAGCCAAGTGTTCCTATTTACTGACGAGTTAAAGAATAAAGTATTTGTTGTTGGAACCCGGTCTACCTCGTGTGTTTTCCGAACAAAACACTGGCGACGAGGATGGGATCGTCCTGAATGGAAAAACCTGCACGCAGTGATAAGAAGTCCAGATGACAACCAAGATGTCTGGAAACAACGCACCGCCCGCACCCTTCAATCCCAACGAAGAGGATTGGGATTCCTATGCAGATCGCTTCCAAATGTATTTGGAGAGCAATGAAATGGAAGACATCTCAGAGCAACGCAAGAGAGCTGTATTCCTGACGCACTGCGGGCCAACAGTTTTCAAGATGGCAAAGGCCCTTGCGAAGCCCTGAGACGTTAAACAACTAATGTGGACAGAATTGCAAAGAGTCCTCAAAGCACACTACGCTCCGATGGTGTCAAACTTAATAAAGCGACACGAATTTTACCGCAGAGACCAGAGAGAGGGAGAGACCGTCGCCGATTTCATCGCTGCCCTTAGACAATTAGGGGGTGAGTGTGAATTTTTGAACATTGACGAAGCAATGAGGGATCGCGTGGTGTTGGGTCTGAGAGACTCGACCACACAGAGTAAATTACTCAACAAGCCCAACATCACCGTTACCGAAGCCATCACGGAAGCCACAGCTGCTGAAGCCGCGAAAAAATCTGCCATAGCCATGAAAAAGATGAACACACACAGCGAAGAAACACCAACCAAAGACAGAAAGCAGCCTGCCACCACAACCCACTACGAAGAGTCGGGCGAAACAATTGAATCGAGTGAAGAAGACGATGAGGTCCACCGTTTGCTCACGAACAGAAAAGAGCGCGAAAGAAGAAATTGGCGGGAATGCGCTGGCTGCGGAGAAAACCATCCCCGAGCCGAATGCAGATTTCTCGATGCCATCTGCCGGCATTGCAAGAAACGAGGGCACATCGAGAAAGTCTGCAGGAACAAAAAATACTACAGCCCAACGAGACGCAGAAATTCCCCAACACGAGCTGAGCCTAAACGAGCTGAGAGAAAGTGGCAACAAGAGAAGCGAGCCAATACACACCAAACTGTCATTATAAAGAGCGCTCAGACGGAAAGTGGGAAGAAAATTAAAGTCATCGTGAAAATCGAAGGAAAACACTGCAAGATGGAAGTGGATTCGGGGTCCTTCCTCTCCATGGTATCGTGGGACACAATAAGACAGCTAGTCCCAGGTATCAAACCCAAAGAATTGAAGAAGCAGCACCTAACCCTCAAGGACTATCAGGGAAACCAAATCCCTGTGGTAGGCATGGGACAATTCCGAGTCGCCTACAAACAACACGTCAAGGTGCTACCGCTGACCATAGTCGACCAAGACAGACCAAGCCTCCTGGGCATCGAATGGTTCATGCCATTGGGCATCGGGATGACCGGGATCGATCGAGTGACTACAACCGGCTGGGAAAATGACCTCATCCGAGAATTCCAGGACGTTTTTGACGACTCACTTAGCAAGTATCGGGGAAATCCCATTTCTTTCAATCTAAACCCCCAAATAGCCCCACAAAGAATAAAAGCCAGGCGAGTTCCTTTTGCACTAAAAGCAAAAATAGAGGAACAGCTGGACAAATTAATAGCCCAAGGGGTGTTAGAACCTGTGGACCATGCCAAGTGGGAAACGCCTATTGTCACACCCATTAAACCTGATGGGTCCATCAGAATCTGTGGTGACTATAAGGCTACCCTGAACCACGCATTACAACCAAGCGCATACCCGGTGCCAGTAGTCCAGCATTTGCTTCACTCCCTGGGAAAGGGCAAAGTTTTTGCTAAACTCGACTTGGCACAAGCCTATCAACAACTCCCAGTGGACCCAGAAATAGCAGAAGCACAGACTATAGTCACCCATAAGGGCGCATTCAAATGTCACCGGCTCCAATTTGGAGTAAGCGTGGCCCCTGGCGTTTTCCAGAGTCTGATGGAACGCCTCCTAAATGGCATACAAGGAGTCGTTCCCTATTTTGACGACGTCTTAATCTCGGCCAGAGATGAAACCCAATTAAGGAAAAGACTCAAAGAAGTATTAACTAAGTTTAGGGAATCTGGCCTCAAGGTAAAAAGAGAAAAGTGCTGTTTAATTAAGAATAGCGTCAAATTCCTGGGCTACTCAATAGATGGAGAGGGTATCCACCCTACAGACAAAAAAGTTAAAGCAATCAAAGACGCACCTGAACCAAGAAATAAAACCGAACTACAAGCATTTTTAGGACTAATTAATTTTTATAATGTGTTCCTGCCAAACAAGGCCACTATAGCAGAACCGTTACACCGTCTTTTAGACAAGAAGGCAACTTGGACTTGGGGTTACAAAGAAAAAAAAGCCTTCCAAAATATTAAAAGCTTGCTAACATCAACAAACGTTCTCATCCAATTTAGCAACACACTGCCATTAAGAGTGACCTGCGACGCCTCACCATACGGAGTAGGTGCCATCCTGAGCCACTAACTACCTGATGGCAGAGAAGCACCCGTCGCATATTACTCTAGGACTCTATCAAAAACCGAGCGGAATTACAGCCAATTGGACAGGGAAGCTCTAGCAATTGTCGCTGGAGTAAAACGCTTCCACGAATACTTATATGGGCGGACTTTTCAAATCATAACAGACCACAAACCGCTGATGGGGATTTTGGCGGGAAACAAGCCAACACCTAATATACTGTCCCCAAGAATGACTAGATGGTCAGAGTTCCTAGCAGCTTATTCCTACACTCTGACACATCGCCCAGGGAAACAAATTTCCCATGTGGACGCTTTGAGCAGAGCACCCTTACCAGCAACCGACCGAGACCCAGCACCAGCGATGACAACGCTACAAATTGAGACTTGCCCCGATCTACCCATATCAGCTTATGATGTCGCCAGAGCCACCGCGAAAGACTCATTTACTGCCCGCGTTCTTAGCTGGGTAGGTAAAGGCTGGCCGGAGAATCAAAAAACTGAAAACTTTAAACCTTTCCGGTCCAGACAGACTGAACTTTCAATCCAAAAGGGGTGTTTGTTGTGGGGTGATCGGGTGGTAATCCCTGCCAAATTACAACCCAGGGTACTTAGGTTGTTACATGAAGGGCACCCGGGAATGGTTAAGATGAAAAGCCTCGCTAGAAGTTATGTTTGGTGGCCGGGTATTGATAAGGACATAGAGTATTGGGTAAGCTCATGCAACAAATGCCAGGCAATTAGACCGTCCCCACCAAAAGCACCCGTTAAGGACTGGGAAACCTCTCGGGGACCTTGGTCAAGAATACACATTGATTTCGCGGGTCCTACCAAGGGGCATACCTTTCTGATTGTCGTTGATGCCTATTCGAATTGGCTTGAAGTAAAAGTTATGCCATCAACGACAACAGAAACTGTAATTAAAAAGCTGGACAACCTTTTTGCCACCCATGGCATACCGGACGTTCTTGTCTCAGATAATGGGCCACAGCTAACCAGCATACAATTTGAGCAATACCTAGCCTCCCTAGGTATAAGACATGCCCTAACCACGCCGGCTCACCCGGCTGCGAACGGCAGGGCTGAGAGAATGGTCCGGTTTACTAAAGAAGGTTTAGAAAGAATGGACGCCGGAGATGTCCAACAGAAAGTAAACCGTTTGCCCACACTCCAGCACATAACGCCCAGTACCATAACCAACAAGTCCCCAGCAGAATTACTTATGGGGCGAAAGTTAAGATCACACCTTGATAGGTTACACCCAAATTTTACTACAGAAAACCCCCCTGACTCATCTACACGGCTTAGACAATTCGAAATAGGCGATTTACTATACGCTAAAAACTTCACCGGGGACCCGGTATGGCTACCAGGACAGATTACCCAAATCACAGGCCCCAAATCCTACCGATTAACAATAGAGGATGGCAGGGAATGGAAACGGCACATAGACCAGCTTCGATCCTGAATTATAGAGAGAACCACAGACTTACAACCATTCACTGACAAAACCGACGAATTGCAAACCAAGGTGGGGGGGGAAAGGCGAGAAGTAAATAAAGAACTGTTTAAAACCAAAACCAATGAAACATATAATCAAAAAGAGCAAATAAAAGACTCACTGTCTGGAGAGACTTGTGTGAAGAGCCCATCGGAAGGGGCCAGCCAGGCCAGCTCGACCTGCCCAGAGGAAACGGGAGGGAGCGGCAAAACCGCCAGCCTAAGAAACTCAGGCAGCGGTAAAATGGCTGACTCACCCTTCCAGACGGTTCCAGGGAGAAGAACGGACGACACAGCAGCCCCATCTGAACCGGTCGAAGACTTCACTAAGAATGAATCACGCAAGTCAAGTCGAGTCCGGAAAAGCCCCACCTACCTGCGAGACTACGTCACCACGTAGGACTGAACTAAGAGGGGAGGGGTGTTCTATATATAAAGTGGGTGACTCCAAATCTGCAAACCTGATTGGTCAAATAAACTAAGCATTGGATTGGTTCACTAGGAACCAATCCAAAGAGCTGCTAAAAGGCGACAAATTTAAGCAACTGCCATTGGCTGCAAGCAGGCAAGCCAGCCTGTATAAAAGGCTGGCCTCGGCTTCAGCCAAGTGTTCCTATTTACTGACTAGTTAAAGAATAAAGTATTTGTTGTTGGAACCCGGTCTACCTCGTGTGTTTTCTGAACAAAACAATGTAGACTAGGGGCATCCAGGCTTGGCAACTTTAAGTCTTGTGGACTTCAACTCCCATAATTCCATCTGGGGAATTCTAAGGGTTGAAATCCACAGGTTCACAGGTCTTAAAGTTGCCAAGATTGAACACCCTAATCAGTGGTGGTATTAAAAAATTGTTAATACTGGTTCTGTGAATGTGGCTTGGGTGGGGGTGGCTTGGTGGGGGTGGTGGGCATGGCATGGGAAGAATACTGCAAAATCCCAATTCCCTCCCCACCCACTAACCTGTTTCCCAGCTCTGTTCTCCTATGGAGGGCAAAAAAAGAAGACCTAGCCGATCAGCTGGGACTCGGGAGACAGATAATAGATGGGGCTGGGGCCGGTCAGAGGTGTGGTATTTGCTGGTTCTCTTATCTACTCAAAATTTCCACTGCTGGTTCTCCAGAACTGGCCAGAACCTGCTGAATATCACCTCTGCCCCTAATGTAACTAATGGGGGCTTTTTACAAACACTATACAGTCTGAGTGGTAACTACAATGCTCCTTCTACAATGGTACTCCCAAGATCAAGTGAGCAGCTTCTCTCTTTCTCTTTGCATCTTACAAATTGCCAGTTTTTGCATCTCATTATGTTTCCCTCATATCCCCTCACAACGTGCCACACAAACCCTCAACAGGAGGAGTCAAACTCTGACACCATGAAATCTCTAACTTTCTAGCAGTTCCCATTGTTGAAACATTAATTAACTTGGATTATTAATCAGAAATATGTCAACTATCAACTGCAATGTAAGGATACACCTGGCCTCATTTCACAAAAGATGACTAATTGACCCATCTGGTCATAGCAACTCTGTATTCTATTGAAGTCTTTCCTGATCTATTGGAATTGACACGTAATGAACTTTTTACAGTAATCAGAATGGCAAAATGAGCCATGGTGGTGTAGTGGTTAGAATGCAGTACTGCAGGCAAACTCTGCCTACTGCTGGTAGATCAATCTTGATCGGCTAAAGGTTGATTCAGCTTCCATGATGGGTAAAATGTGGACTCAGATTGTGGGGGGCAATAAGTATGCTGACTCTGTAGACCGCTTAGAGAGGGCTGTAAAGCACCGTGAAGCAGAATATAAGTCCAAGTGCTATTATTATTGCCAAGACAGAAAACTAAGGGTTGGTGAGGCAGTGCTCTCTCTTACCAGAATCCCAAGGGCATTGCCAAATTTTCAAAATAGTGATGAGAAAACTCGCTCGCTGTCCTATGAAAATGCCTAAATTATATGAAATAATGAGATATTACAAGCCTTGGGCTGTTTCTAGTAAGACGTTTCAGCAACCTCATGTGAAATCATACCAACACTATATGAGATGAGGGTTTTATTGTCTCTTTTCTTGCACCTGGTTCATTGTCTGAGATCATACACAGTTCCATTGTCATGAATTGTGATTCACTACTGCGAATATGAGCCTAGCTTCTTCTACAATTCACGTCTTTTCTTTTCCCTTTTCTTCTTCTGGAAAGCTCAAAAGCCTTCACTTCTCTGTGCAGTGGAATAGGTAATTGTCAATAAACAGTCACTTTTACTCATTACATGTCCTTTCCTCTCCTTCAGGTTTACTTAGGTTTGTCAGTTCTGTCCTTAGTGGCTGAACTGAACTGAAAGCAAAAGTCCTCTGTCATAACTGTTACAATAAAAAAAAGCATGTAGCCTGCAGAGAGACCAGGTTTCTTTTTCTTTTTATCATTTATAAAAAAGGTAATGGTTTCCCCTATCCAGGGGTGGGCTTCAAAATTTTTAGCAAGGGGTTCTCTGCCCGACTGCTGGATGGGCATGGACTAATTGGCCTCCTGCACCATGGTTGGGGGGCATTTTTGCCCTCCCCAGACTCCAGAGGCTTTCCTCAAGCCTCCAGGAGGGTAAAAATGGCCTGCCCGGGCTCTGGAGACTCTCTGGAAGCTGGAAACTTCCTGAACTTCTGGGAGGCCCATTTTTCACCCTCTCCAAGCCTCCATGTGCACCTTGCGCTTACCTGCATCCAAAACGGGCTGTGTGGGGACTCCTAGGAGGGGTGGGCCAGGAATGGGATTTGGGGATTCTCCAAACTGTGCAGAATCTTAGCTAGGGGCTCTCCTGAATGCCTCTGAACTCCCAGCAGCCCACCCCTGCCCCTATCCAGTCATGTCTGATTCCAGGGGATGATGCTCATCTCTGTTTCTTAACCGAGGAAGCCAACATTGTCTGAAGAATTTTTGTAGTCATGTGGCTGGCATGACTGTATGCTGAAGTGCCTGGAGCAGTTCCCTTCCCACTGAAGTGGTACCTATTTATCTAATTGCATTTGCATGCTTTCAAACTGGCAGGAGCTGCGGCAAGAATTGGATCTCACCCTGTCATGTGGCACTTCGGTCTCAAACGGTCAATCTTCTGGTTGACAAGTCTAGCATCTTAACCACTAGGCCACCATGCCCTTCCTTATCATCTAGAACACCATCTTTATTATTTTTATAAATAATTCAAGGTGGCAAGTGTACCTAATGCTCCTTCCTCCTCCTGTATTTCCAACAACAGCAACCTTGTGAAATGGCTTGGGCTGAGAAATTGGCCCAAAGTTACCCAACTAACTTTCATAACTAAAGCAGGACTGTGTATGGTTTCCTGGTTTCTACTCTGATGCCTTAACAGCTACAGTGGCTAAACTTTGTTTTAGCAACCTGTCCCAAAGAACATGACTGTTTTCTTGTGTATCCTTTACTTTTCTTTTAAAACTCTTCCCAGAATTTTTTGATGGGTTAAATGTATCAAGGTGCATCAGAAGTGGTCTCCTACTGCAGTCGAATAAATTTTAAAAGCTAAATAGATGATGCCATGGGGTTATGAAGGAACCAAACAATTTATCATTCAAACAGTATTTTATATCTCAGGGATGCAATAAACTAAATTACTCATCAACTATTTGGACAAAAATGGAGAACATTCTCATCATCCAGGTAGCTGATAATTAATCCTTAATCCTCGACTTTCCTCCATTTTCTTTAAATTGCACATTTAAAAAAAGTTTTAAAAACTACCTTTTACAGGTAGTTTACCTTTTACCTTTTATATCTGACGGAAGCATATTGTCCAATGGCAATGAAAGCCCATTGCTGACAACTGGACAGATATTATCATGACTTGCTATTTAGCCAATGAATAATAATAACCTCAATCTGAAAATGATCATTTTGGCAGAGTAGGTAGTATGATTTGCAGATGAATATGCCAGTAATGAGCTTTCCTTGCACGTGGCATAGACAAAACCTAGCTTTGTGAATTGCAGAATGCTAAATACCAGGGTCCTTTAAAAGTCATCCCATAGAGTTAGCAACTACTTGGCCATTAAATATATCTGAATGGCCTGTAAGGCATTCAAGATAGATCTGGATGTTCAGATTAATGGAGATAGCATTTGTAGAGTGCTGCACTGCTACCAGGGGTGTCAAACTCGTGTCGTCATGGCGGTATCACATGATATATTGGGACTTTTTTTGCTTTTGCTAAACGTGGTGGAGGCGGGATCAGCATATGATGCATCCGGGCCACAGGCTGCTGATACCCCTGACTGCTACAAAGACAATAGAGAGCCATATTAGAAAAATGAGGAATGATACAATTCTGCCTGGATGACTGAAAATTTTCATCAACATCAACAAGGACAAACTTCTACAAATTGAGTTTCCTTTTCTTTTAGAGAAATATATTAATGTGATCAGACTCTCCTTGATTGCCAGTGCACCAGTCACATTGACATGGGGGGAAATACATATTTTGGCAATTCATCAGCCAATTAGCACCCTTAAAATACTCTCAGCTCCCACACACTCAATATGGACAATGTACATGTTTAGCTAGCCACGAATAAAAAGAGGATTTGCATAGCCTTGCATTATGTTTAGAGGACATGATGCCCCTATAGTGAGTACTTGGGTGATAGACTTGGTCCTTTTAGTTCAGTGGCTAAAGCTTTTTCTTTGCAGATAACACTTCTAGGATGATGGCACGATGGCTTTGTTCAGCATCCTTTGATCCACAGGTGGTATTCAGTAGGTTCTGACCAGTTCTGGAAAACCGGTAGCAGAAATTTTGAGTTCAGAGAACCGGCAAATCCCACCTCTGACTGGCCCCTCCTCCATCTATTCTCCCAAGTCCCAGCTGATCAGCTGGGTCTTCTTTCGTTGCCCTGCACAGGAGAACGGAGCTGGAAAGCAGGCTAGTGGGGTGGGGAGGGAATGGCAATGTTGCAGGAACCTTCCCCTGCCATGCCCACCAAGCTACACCCACAGAATCAGTAGTTCTTAATTAATTGAATCCCACCACTGATTTCATCCTACTGACACATAAAGATTTGCAAAGGAATACCCCTCCCCTCCCCGGTAGCTGAAGGAACACACTATGGCTGTATCTCCAAGGGATCCACTACTAGAAAAACTATCCTTTGAGTGATCACCATATGTATCTCACTTAAATGTGAGAGGAAATGTTCCTCCAATGATCTTAGCAAAGGACTGAATTATTTTGTGTCTGTGTGCTGCTCCTTTAGGTCTAAAAAGTTTGCCTGCCCAATTTAAAATTTGTCATGTAATCAATGGTTTATTTAAAGGTTTGTTCTGTTTCTGGAAGTGAAATATAATAAAAGATACTGAAGACTTCTTCTCTCTGTTTGCTAATAATCCTAGTCCTTAATCCAGGAAAGGTTTTTCTTTTTACATATATTTTAATGAGTTCATCATAATTGAAATAAAATATCTCAAAAATTGCTAGATACATGGAAAGAAAACATAATGAAAAAATAACTAGGACTAAATGAACTAAACATGTCTTTGGGTTAAATGTTCCTGATCATTGGTTCCCACTGA
The DNA here is from genome assembly GCA_015471245.1 of Laticauda colubrina. Taxonomy (NCBI): domain Eukaryota; kingdom Metazoa; phylum Chordata; class Lepidosauria; order Squamata; family Elapidae; genus Laticauda; species Laticauda colubrina. The sequence goes on from BLBF01000002.1 coordinate 75,885,142, forward strand.
GGTTTTTTAAAAATAGGTTATAAAGAAATATTGAAATGATGGTAATCTATATACTCACTTGAATATAAAATCATAGAAATTAGTGGCTTTTAATGCTAAGTAGATATATTGTGCTGCTGGCGCTATAAAGGCCAAACCAGCAGTTTAAACTGAGCATGGAAATAAACTGGCAGCTAATAAAGATGAAATAATAACAATAACATTGGATGAATGTGGTTGCAGAGCGGGCCTCAGTTAATATCCTGCATCTGAAAATTTACTTTTGGTTGCTGGCATTCAGCAAAGCATTCACCCTTTACACTTTCAAGCTGTTACCAAAGCCCCAAAAGCTGAAAGAATGTTTTTTTTATTTAAAACAAGAATATGAGCATCCTTCCTCAACATCTTACCAAGCAGGACTTCCCAAGCCTTTTCCTTCCTTACCCAAAACCACTTATCAGGAAATCCTTTTTACTGAGATCCTTTTTATCAGAAAGGTCTTATTTAATTGGGATTGGATGATGAGTTTGTGTGTCCCTGCTGAAAGAAAAACCACTTTTACCCAATTTTGGGTAAATTATGTGGGAAGCCCCTGCTCAAAAAGCATCAGCTGCAAATGATACTTTCCCTCCAGCACAGTGTCTAAAAATGACATATTACTGGGCACATGCCATGTCTCTGACCTAAAGGAAAAATATAGAGTTCCAGAATTGAAACCCTTTGCAATTCTTGTGAGAGAACTCAGATCTCTCCTTACTTCATTTTCTCTTTGCTCTTGCTCTACCGTTTCCACTTTTTTTCCTTTGCATTATATTTCTGAAGATTATTGTTTGCAATGATCCTTAAATCCTGTGTGCTCCATGTACTGTATAATATTATTTTTCATCCTTTGCTATACACAACCAAATACTGTAAAAAAATCCTTCAGGCTGCCTCAAAGATTTAGGAATTACTATAATACGAGGAAAAATAGTTAAGAAATTTCAGTTTACCATGGTATCAGTATATTCCTGCAGTTTTGCCTTGGAAACGTTTTTTCCATGCTGTCGAAACAGATCTTGCAGAAAATCCTAAGTTCAGGAAAGAGGGTAGAAGTTACATTTCAGCTTCATCCTAAAACAATACACATGACTCAGAGCTGGATTCATACAAGTCTCATGCATAATTCATGGTTGAGCAACTTTGTTTTGGCTTCCAGAGGCATTTCTGCCTCTGTAGTTGAAAATAGGCACAGCAGGTTTCCACTATTTTAAAGAAAAAACAACTGCTCTGCAAAGGTGAGGGAAATAATAAATTAACCCTCAAATATTGCCACAAAGAGAAACAGAACATTCAAGTCTTATCTATATGCATGCTGTGGGCCTATTCATTTTGGGGGTTTATTCCCGCCCCCAAGAAAACTTAATTGCAGCTTGCAGCCACCTTGGGAAAGGTGGCTTACCTGGATCTCTGCTTAGTACAGGTAATGGGCTAAGGTAATCAAAATGTAGCTAATAACAAAAGCAGCCTCTGGATACAGTTCCAGCAAGCCCAGAACTTACTTGGAGTTCACCAGCTGAAATAAAGCCACTGCTGTCAGCATCATAATGACGCCAAATCTGTGGGAAAGAAAAAGTGTGGTACTTTACAAATTATGTCCTTGAATCAACATCACAACCTCACCAATAAATCCTTTGACAGATTTCTCTTAGGACTATTACAGTGCTACAGGTTCAGCTAGCATAAGCCTAAAGAAGAGGTTGTAGTGCCAAAAAAACCAAGTAAATAACAGAACAATTTTCTGTTAATCTGGTTCATTAGATCAGTTTCACCGAACTATCTATTGTTTAGTTGCCAAATCACAAGAAAGAGTTTTAGTATTAAAAAGAAGGTTACATATAAAGGTAGTTTCAACTGGCCACAATTGAACCCAAACTTTGAAAGGCAGGGAAGAAAAGGGTGCAGCCTCCATTTATTTGCTTTCCATTTATTTTGTCCATGACATACTCTAGTCTACACTAGCCTATTTTATTACAGGTCTCACTTGTTTGTGTTACTGATTTTTTTTCCATGAAAAGAAGTCAAATTACAGACATGCTAGTTCAGTATGGACACGTGGTTTCCATGATTGCACATCCAGGCCAGGGTTATTGCTATGCAAATAAGATAGCTTATCTCAAACTGCATTTTGAGGCTGAAACTGATAAGCCATAAAATCTGTTCTAACCAGGTGTAGAATTATTTTCAAGGATGATAAATGATGATAATTTCTGGAAGTCTACAAAATACATCTCAGTATCCAGTATACATCTCAATACAAAAGCTGGGTAAATTAGGCATCTTCTTGGTGATGTGTTAAAGCTGTTGAGTCCTTCTCAGTTTATTGACCAAAAACTTATTTTTACTAGTTTTTTTTTTTTAAATATAAGAATCTATAGAGCACAGGGCCAGCACAGGGCCTACATGTTTTTCAATAAGAGAAATCTGATCACTAAACTACATGGAAAAATAGACACAGCTTTTATTCCTTTCCATATGAAGTAAACATGTCTTATCCATTAAACCTTCTGCTATCGGCAGCTTGTTAAGCCAAAGGCTGACATTTTCACAGTTCAAGACACATAGTCCTTTTGTAGTTATATTTGCTTTAAAGAAAGATAAGGTAGTAATTTGTGAATTGAATAAGCAGCTACAGAAAGGAGTATGCTGTAGTATGGTATGGAGTAGGGTAGGGTAGGGTACCTATGTCAAGAAGCATGTGTTGTCATTTCACAGCAAACCATACACAAACAAGAGATTATGTATTACAGAACACAAAAAGAGATGGGCCGGTGGTTCAAGATGCATCTCAATGAAGTTTTATAGAAGAAAAGTTGCTGATATTCCATGCCCACCTATGATTTGCCTCCCTCCTTTCCAGCAACATTATCGTTTTGTCCCAGATAAATTTACTTTTTGGTATCAGAAGGAAAGAGTAGAAATAGTCACAGGTTTAGCTCCTCTTATCACAAAAATACATTCTGTTTTACAAACTAAATCCCCTAGTAGTTACTTTATTTGAGGCAGTGCATTGTGAAATAAAAACCAACAACAGTTGTTATTTCAAAAACCAGAACATTCAGCAAGAACTCTTACTCACCCGCATGAACTCCACGCTGTTATTCAAAGGAGTTTCTCTTTGGAAAAGTAGCAGAAAGTTGTCTTCTTCAGTCAATATCATATTTGCAAACTAAAATAACATAAATTATTTTCATTGTAGTATAATCCGTATCCTGAATCTAAATTAGATCAATCAGAAAAGTTCAGAGGGCTGACCCTGTGATTGTTTAAATGTGTCTCACACATGTGACACATATAAAAAAGGAATGGACCTTCAATCATACAAGCATCATCCTGACCTTGTTTTTTAATCTTCCCAATGCCCCTGTTCTATGTGTTTACAGGGTACAGGGCTGCTTAGCAAGCATGGTCAAAAATCAAGATGACAGCCACAATGATGAGTTCAAAGCTCTTCCTGCTTTTTCATAGGTATCACATGAGTGCACACATAAAAATGTGGGCCGAGCTCATACCATTGTGGTTGTGATCTTAACCTTTTTGACCATGTTTTGTGAATCCTCCTGCTGGGATTATTTCCAAAAACAGGAATCAGGCATGGCTGAAGTGAGACAACAGCAGCAATGTCTAAGATACAAGAGATTCCTATGATTAAAACTGGATCTTGGGTGTGTTCAATTATCGATGCTATTTTCTAAAGTCCTCAAAGAAGAAAAGAGGCAGGTACCTCTTGTATTTGTAAGCGTCCATTATTAGTTACATTGTAGGTTGACATCAATTGTTCTTTCATCCTCTGAACCTTTTCTTCTGTAATGGTGCTCTGTTACAAAAAATAATAATAATGATCATAGGACTGTGGTTACAACTGACATTCTATGAGTATGTCCTTTTTATGTTTCTTCAAAATCACCCATTGAAGACTTCCAATTGGTGCTCTGCACTGAAAGGAAAAGATTTAGAGCAACTTTAACATTAAAAAAGTAAAAATCAATTTGATCTGCTTTGCTAATGAAGATTCCCAATTAAATATACTTGCTATATTATCTTTAGACATTTGTAAATGGAGGAGCAGCACACAACCATATATCCACATATGTAGCACAGAATACATATGTAGAGAATCACATCTGCAATTACAGATAATCCTCAATTTACGACAATTGAGCCCAAAATTTCTATTGGTAAGCAAAACAAGTCGTCAACTCATAAAACATTTTCTATGCCCGTTTTATAGTTGCCAACAGAAAGGGGGGGGGGGGAAGGATATGAAAGAGCAGTGCAGCAGTTTGGAATCTAAAGTGCATTCCATTCATATCTTGCAAAGATTATAACTAACCAACTAGAATTTCTGCCATGCAAATCTATAATTGGAGAACATGATTGATGATGCTTGGCTATGGACATTTTCAGTTGGAGAATATGAATTATGATATACCCAGAGAGGTGGGGAAAAACAAGAGTCAAGGGTGACAGTGAATTACATGTCTCAGAATTGGCTACACACAGGTCATACCATCATGTTAGTTCCTAATAAATCCTCTGGACTGGAGGTTTTGAAACTTGGCTCGAAGCCCATGATTTAATTAGGGCCACTGCCAGAATCCTGACATAAGTGAGTGGCAGCTTCCTATCCCCTCTTGAAGATATTTGACTTCAAAATCAAGTGAGCTTCATCCTAGGCAAAAAATTTTGGAACAACTTTAAAAGTGTATGAATTGAGTGATGCAAATACTAGGGTGTTATATGGAACCACATTCTAAGGCATACATTTTAATACTCCTCCTTAATTTCATACAGTTATTGAACGTAAGGACTGGAAGTGGCCTTGGAGATCAGTGGTGGTGTCGGCAGCAAACCATGATGATATCAAAAAGAATATAATGACTTAAACTACAAACTTGCTTTCCAACAACTGGCACAAGTCACAGCATTTGTGTGATGCCATTGTACACATGTCATCATTTGCCCCTGAGCTCTCCAATGGAGACCCATGGACCTTTCTAGTTTGATGCCCTGCCCAGTACACTGGGTAACAATTGTTGATTATGTAATATCCTGGATGACAAACAGGTAACAGAAATGAAATAAGCCAATCCAAACATGTGATGCATGGCCTTTGAATTAGTCAAGAGAACACCAAAACTCTATTGATAAAACTATGCTCCAAGAGTTATGGAAACAAGATTTTGAAAACCCCAATACCTCCAGATATTTTTATCCCAAATGACGCATCTTTCAGAAAGTATAACAAACGGGTTGATTCCCATGGTTGATTTTTAAAAAAATCACCTATGATTATAATTTAAACTTTCAGCTTGACTTTCCAAGAGGAAACGACAAAAGGAGTTCAAGATTATACTATAAAAGGGATAGCAGAAAAGAACATATTCAACTGAACTCATCAGCTTCCTTTTTTGTATAAATTGCTAACTTTTAGGCTCGTATGTTTTAACTCAAAGTCAACTAAGAATTTACCCTTGAATGTGTATTTATGTATGTGTATGTTGGTTTATGTAACTTATAACTTGAAGCAAATATTCTTTACTTAAACATATTTTTATCAACAAGTTAGCTGTGTACAGTTTGCAAGCAATATTTTAAACTATGTCATTATATGTAGCAAATACTAATTGCAAAATTAGATTTCTCGTAACATTAGTCAAGTACCAGTTTGTTGTCGTTCTTTAGGCACCATACTAGTAACCAGGAGACTGTGAGTTCCAGTACTGCCATAGGCACAAAATCAGGTGGGTGAACTTAGGTGAACAGCGAATCTCTCTCAACTCTGCAAAAAAGACAGGGGCAAGCCACTTCCAAAAGTCTTGCTGGAAAAACTGCATAGTCCAGGCAGACACCAGGAATCAAAATTAACTCAAATGGAAAATGAATAAATACATATTCAGGATTGCTTTCATCATCAATGAATCCACACCTTACAAATCTGGAAATGCCAAGAAATGTAACCCATGAGCAGACTGGATTCTTTAGGGAATTTTCTTTCCTTACACTTTCTGTTATGCACGTTATGTGATATTCTTGAGGAATCCTATTTCTTTCTTTTTTAACTCTTTCCATAAGCGGGCATCAGTTTTCTTGTCTTGATTATGATACCTTCATATTTTTCTTGGTTATGATACCTTCATATTTTTCTAGAAATGTTTGTATACAATGCCCTACATTGGTGTTAAAAATATATTAATAGAAAATGTGTTTTTGATGAATCTATATGTTCAGAGTTCAAAAGCTCTAATGCTCCATGTTGGTAGATATTGCACAAGGTGCATTTAATTAGTTGCCAGTTGTTGAAAAATGTTGGATGGAGCCTGTCTATTTGTTCTGTTTGAACTCAGAATGTCGGGTGAGCCTGTTAGTGAGGACATGCAAAATCTTTTCTGGTTAACCCGCTATTCTTATTTCAAAACAAATAGCTAGTTTTCCTTTTAAAGTACATGGAAACAGTAACCAGGAACAGCTGAGCCCAGCTGTCAAGGTTTCAAAATGGAAGATTGGCTACTTTAAAGGAGGAGGAATGTCTCAACAACCCTGAGGGAAAGATAAATGAAATTTTGCTAAGCGCAGACAGAAAACCGCAAGAAGACTCCTCAGTCCATCTCTCCAATTAAAAACCACCCTCCCAATTGCTCATATTGTCTTCAACCATCCAATTGTCTCTTTTTTCATTTTGCATGCTTGACAAAATCTATCATTCTATTGTTTTCCCAGCTGGGGTTGCTTTTCTTAAACAAAATGAGAACAGATTAGAGTAATGAAATGGGAAAAATACCAACAAGTAGAGACTCCATTGGTCACTAAGGGAAAAATAACAACAGGGAGAGGTTAAAAATAATAATTATGAAACTGTTAGCTATTCAAACAGAGACAACTTTCAGTGTACACATTAGCATTTATTTGCTTGCACGATGTCCTTTAAATTTCCAAAGCACAGAAATAGAAGCCGATTATTCTTTCTCACAATAACCCTGCTAGGTTGTTTGGTAAGTCTGGATCAACTTTAAGTTTCCAAAATAGTCTACAAAATAGTCATAGATTGAATAGATCATTGTAAAGAAGAGAGGAGATCTCCCATTCTCCACTTATAGGATTATAGTCATTAGTAATATCTAATATTACAGTAACAATATTGAAAATATACATAAATGTGTCTCACCCACCAAACGGATATGACAGAGGAAGCATACCAGTATATCCTTTGCTAACTTGACAGACTAATCAGGTGTGGTGAAATTTACTTAATTCTTCCTGTATAAGTTATTTTGTCCTACAGAAGTTCTTCAAGCCTGTCCATTTATTTAATCATTAAGGTTGGTTAGAAAGTTGTTCCACTGATTAATTGTTCTGTCAGGAAATTTATCCTTACTTCTAGGTTGCTTCTCTCCTTGATGAGTTTCCACCCATTGCTTCTTGTCCTGCCCTCAGGTGCTTTGGAGAGCAGCTTGACTCCCACTTCTTTGTGGCAGTCCCCAAGATATTGGGACACTGCTATCACGTGGAACAACTTGCCTCCAGAAGTTGTGAATGCTCCAATACTGGAAGTTTTTAAGAAGAGATTAGATAACCATTTGTCTGAAATGGTATATAGGGTTTCCTGCCTAAGCAGGGGGTTGGATTAGAAGACCTCCAAGGTCCCTTCCAACTGTTATTCTATTCTAACAAACCAGGATCCTGCAATTGCAATAAGATTACCAGAAATGTTTAGGCACTGAAACTTAGAAGCATGGTATTCTGGCTCCTTCATGACCAGGGAAAAGTCTGCAATGATACTATAATTCCATTCAGTGGAAAGGAAAATTGTTCTTTCTACAAAATTCCATTTCATGTGAAGCATAGTAAACATGCTCAGCTAAAATGGCCAATTTTTCCTCTGAAAACAGAGAGGTCAAAAATAAAATTGTATATATACTACCAGAGAGGGCAACAGACCTCATGTATTTTGAACTGTGAGCCCTCTTTTTAAGAAAAAATAAAATTCATCTACTGATTTAATTACATCGGCTAATATTTATCTTCCTTAGCCTTCCTTTGTTTATTTTTAACTTTCCTTCATTTCTACTTTTCAACAGGTTGCCTGGTTAGTAATTATTAGAAATGGAAAAGTCTTGTTCACTATGGTGTAAATAAATACACAGCTAATGTAATAAAAGTATTGCCTATGCCTTTTGTAATTTCTTAAATTAAAACTGTACATGTTCAAGGACAGGCAAAGTAGACCAGAGTGGGACTGTGTATCTCTTTTTGTATTCTGAACAGGAAGCAATCAAAACTAAAATAAAAGGAAAATACATTTGCTGAAATAAAACAACCATACAGTACCTTATTTACAGAACTTTGCATCCAAGTACAGTATAAATTCAATATTAATTTATTTTGGAACCCAGAGTACAATATCTGGAAAACTAATGTTACCACAGATTCCATGGGCCACAGAACACCTGCTTTACAACTCTCTTTATCCACTCTATGGATACACAAACCTCTTGGTTCACCCTCATTAATCAAACTAAACAGGTGGTACAGATTCCTGAAAAGGACAGGTGAGCCTTATGTCTGAAATATGACCACTGGGTTGCTGGCAAATGTGGAGAGTCAACACAGAGCCAGCAGTAATGAGATCATTTTGAAAGGAAGCAAAGTAGACTCTGGAGGTAGCAAATGATGTTTTATTGGTAGGAATTACCAGACAAATCAGTAAGAGATACATGTAAGGACATGGTTAAATACCCTTATCATGATCAAGTATAGCATAGAACAATAACCAAGGCTCTGCACTGAGAGTCTTAAAAAGTCAACCTCCTATTGCAGTGGAAGATGAGCGGAAAAACAAATTCTCCTCCCCAATGGTTCATGGTAAACAACTGAGTTCCAGAACAGATGTTTAGATCTGCTATGTTTAATCCAGCCAGGAATAAGCTGGACAAGCTTTTGTTTGTGCCATTCTTACATTCACGTAAGATGATGGAGTACTTACTTTACTGCCCAGGATCTCAAGCAGGTGACAGAAAAAGTCATCAAGCTGTTTTCCTTCGATGTACCCATTGTCTAAAAATAAAATAAAATAAACTATATTACTGAATATGCAATAAGTATATGAATCCCAGGCCCAATGCTTTACATCAGGAGTCCCCAACCACTGGGCCCTGGACCGGTACCAGTCCATGGATCATTTTGTACCGGGCCGCAAAGAATGAATAATTGTGATTAAAATATATATATATATAAATATGTTTTTAGTAAAGAAATAGTAAAGAAGCCCTTTACTGTTGCGGAATAATTGATTTTGGTTGTCCTTGAAAAAGTGTTTCTGTGTGAAACTGGTCCCTGGTACAAAAAAGGTTGGGGACCACTGCTTTACATCACCATAAATCAATCAAACCTATATGTCAAAGGAGTTTGAGAGGCATGCAAGCCCTTCTGTTGCTAAAACGTTTCTACCTCCCCCCCCCCCACACATATGCAATTCATGTATGACTTATTTACTTTATTGAATTGAACTGAATAGTTTATTTGGCCATCTGTGGTTCAAAACACAAAGAGTATGTCTCTGGTAATGAAGCACTCAGGGTACATGCAAAGCCACAAAGATGAAGATGATGATGATGATGATGATGATAATGATAAAGATGATGATGATGATAATAATGATGATGATGATGATAATGATGATGATAATGATGATGATGATGATAATAATGATAATGATGATAATGATGATGATGATGATGATGATGGTGATAATGATAATAATGATGATGATGATGATGATGATGATGATGATAATGATGATAATGATGATGATGATAATGATGATGATGATGATGATGATAATGATAATGATAATGATAATAATGATAATGATAATGATAATGCCAATAAAAGGGGGAAGTAGAGAAGGATAAATAAGAATAGTACAGCCATGCTGTAGTAGGTTTAATATACATCGACAGACAAAACTGCAAGAATTAGGAGTTGAGCAAAGCGATGGGCAAAAACGAGGGAGGAAAACCGGACCCTGTGAGCAATGCGTCATTTAAAAACTCTTCAGGAGGAAACAGACGAGCTGGCCATCCATTGATTCATCGTCTCCAGCAGTGACAAAAACATCGGCAACTTGACAGGGCACCTCGTATTGGGCAAGTGAAGCGGGTGGGTTGCAGAGAAACGTTCAGGACAAGGGCGGGGGGGGGGGGGGGGGCCCCCCCAAAGCAGGGAATCCCCAACAAACCAAAGGCCCCGTTGGGGGAAGCCGAGAGAAGAGCGAAACAGACCCCCCCCCCCCCCCTCCCTCCAAACGAAGCGTTTGGCCCCGAGGAAGCCTCCGCGCCCTCGGGCCCCCCCCCCCTCCCCGCCCCAAACCCTCCCCCGCCTCTCGCTCACCGTCAGAGTCGAAGCGCCGCCAGAAGCTCCGGAAACTCGCGGCGTCCAAGCGGGGCAGGAGGTCGCTGTCCATGGTGCTGACGACGGCCAAAGTTTGGCACGCCGCCTTTTGAAGCGCCCCGCAAAGGCGACTCGGGCAAAGGCGAAGCGGCAAGTGGAGCCGCCCAGCGCTCCCAAGTTCCCACCTGCTGCTTCGAGAGGCGGTCAGAGCGACCTCGAAGAGGGGGGCAAACACCGAATCAGAGAAACTGCGCGGATCCTTGTTTCCGAAGTGATCAGTCGGGAGGGGGGGGGGGCGGGGACGGGCAACTCTGCTCTCCTCACCGAAAGCGAGGGAAACGAAGCGGGGCTTTGAAATTAAGTGGTCCTCTCCTTACTTGTGACGGCTTTCGACGAGCAAACAGTGTCAGATCGACACCGGGGGGGGGGGGCGAGGGGGTGGTGGAGGAGGAAACGTCTGGATTGGGAAACGCTCTTGAGCTTTGCAAAAATTGATAAAGTTGGCATTGGTCTTTGATGAAAAACACCACCACCACAGCAACATAAAGTGGCTTCTAGTGAGTGGGGAAAGCAGGGCAACTCTTGACTGTAGATCAAGAAGTGAAGAAATGACTATGAATAACCCCTCGTTATTTAATCAGAAGCCAGGGTGCATCCGTGGGATAATTTTTTAATCCTAGAAATCACAGGCAAATCAGTCTTGTGTGGTTCTTATGAATTACAGTTATTCTGCCAGAGACATTTTGAAACATCACCTGTGTTTTCAGAAAGATTCCCTGCATGCTTTAGCACAGTTGAGGGATATGAAAAGGAAATAATTTTGGTTATTAATTGTTAATTAATCAGCAGTATTTTCAGCACTCAAAATGGGTCTGAAGGCTCCACTGAATCTCATAGAAGCAGTCTATTTATAGAATGTTAAATTAGGGTTTTTAAATGGTTTCTTATCAGATACCAATAACAATGGCTATATAATTATATCCAAGGCTTGACAGAAAGCTACTGTTGGGTGTTTTTGAGGCTGCAGTTGAGCAAGATGGTAATTATTAGCACTATCCATTACCTTCCATTAAAAAAAAATGTATCAGCTATTTTTTGTCTTTTATCAGATCCTGCAATTAACTGCATATGGTAGCCCTTAATCATTACTTTCTGAGAACTTTATTTATACTCCTCCATATAAGACAACATAATATGATGGGAAGAAGTAAGAAACCACACAGAGTAAGGCTCGGTCTTTGACTACTCATGCTAGCGATATTTCACATCTAGAAAAATTATCTTATTTTTACTTCATCCAATTTCCCATTCTGCTTACCGTATTATTTTTTTACAGTGAGAATCCCTTGCAAAGGCTTGAGCTGATTGCATAAAAGTTGAGGCAGCCATGTAAAAAAATTCTAAAAGAAACTCTAGAAAAACAAATGTACACAAAATGTCTATCTTTGTTCAGCTGCATGTTCATTTGTTCCATATATGAGTGACAGCTTGATTGGAAATCGGAGTGTCAGTTTTGGTTTATCTAACATGGCTTTCCCCAACTGGATATTCCACAGATATATTGAATATCAACTCCCATGACAGTAGGAACAATTAAATTACTATCTGACACCTCTGCAGAAGAGCGGGTTAGGAATAAATTTAAAAAATGTGGTGAGAGAAATAGTTTGGCTGGCTTCACAGCAGTCAATATCCTTTTGTTGTTCTTGTTGTAGAGTAAGTGATTAACTTGAAAAGAATTTTGGGACCTGTAATGCCAGGAAACTGATCTGAGCTAGATATAAATTTCTTGAAAAAGTAGAACTTAAGTTAGCAATACATACAGATATTAAATTCTGGAGTTATTCCTATACTAAGCAAGAGAATTATGAACTATAGTGCCATTATTAGTTTTATTATTTGTAATCAGATTTATGACAAAAGCTATATAATCTTCAAAACATTGGGGTCAGGGAAGGCATCGGTATCCTTGAAACTAATGAATCAACAGACACATAGAGGCTATTTTGGTATGGTGTTAAGGTGCACATCTAGAAACCAGAAGACTGTGAGTTATAGTCTCAATTTAGGCATGAAAGTCAATTGGATGACTTTGGGCTAGTTACTCTTCCTCAGACCAACCCATCTCACAGAGTTGTTGTTGTGGGAAAATAGGAGGAGGAAAGAGTATTATGTATGTTCATCACCTTGAGTTATTTATAAAAATATTAAAGGTCTGATTAATTTAAGTATGACTGTTTCTGATTACTTCTGGATCTAATCCCACATATTGGGTGCTTACCTTGTTTAATTACTGGCACCATGAATAACTGCTAAATAAAACGAACCCTTCCCGCAACTGGATATAAATTATGGGAAAAGGAGACATTTTCCCCATGTTTCTCAGAAAGACTATCCCTAAATGATTGATAGTCTTATCAGACCACTAGACATGCATAAAATTAAACAGTGAGAATATGGCTTTTTCTTAAATACTTTGCAGAGGTCTACATCTGTCTTATCTATAAAATGTTCTGCTAAGTATTTAAAAAGCATGATCAGTTGAGAATACAGAAAGTCACAATATAGCAGAAATTGAGATGCTCACCTTCCCAACTTAGAGGATTGAACTTCTTGATTAAGTTTAGAAGTTTGTCATCTACGCAGAGGACTATTTTCCAGCTACCTTTCCTTTGCATGCTTTTGGATATAACATTACATTTGCACTGTTCATATCTACACTTATATCAGAATACAATGAAGCTAATCATAAATCTATACAGTCTATCAACATTTTTATGAGCTTACACATTTGGGATATGTAAGCCCATTGAAATGAAAGATACTACCACTAAAGCTGAAGCATTAATTAACACTATGAACTCCCAAATGGACGAGAATAATTATTATGCTCTAATAAAGGCTTATGAAATGTTAAATGTGATATGTAAAGCAAGACTTGCCTCCATATCTAATGAATAGGCTTAAGCAAACCCTTTTATTACCCTCTCCTAATTTTCTAAGTAGAAGAATAGATGCAGTGGGCAATGTGAAAGGAAATAAATAAAGATGAAAAGAAGGAAGGAAGGACTGGGAATGAGTTGGCCTTACTTTCTAATAGTTGTAGAAGTGCTAAGTTTGTCTTATTCTGGGTAAAGAAGCTCAGTATCCATAAGATACCATTTTTGCTCAGTTCGCTATCAGAGGAAAGCATTCAAATGTCAAATGCAGATAACAAAACAGCCAATTTTGGTTGTGAATACATTTGGCTTCCTTATACCTCCAGTGGATACTAGGAAGCAACAATTTATCAGAGTTTAAGACGGTGTGTATTTTTCTTTTCTCCATATAATTAGTATTTAAGCACAAACATTTAAATCTCTTCACCTGTTCCAGTTTCATTGTTCACCTGTTCCGGTTTATTTCATTCTCATATATCTATCCTGTTTTATCCATAGCTCTATAGACTGATTCCTACAATATCACTCCAGGAGAAAGTTGTGAGTCCCAATAAAGGTTAAATACAATAAACTATGCTGAGAATAAGTTTTGTAGCGTCCTTGCCTTTAGCCAAAATCCATTACTTTTAACAAAGGGGTATCAAATTGTAACAAATTGTATCACACTCTAGTAAAATATACTGTATTTTTGTCTAAGAATGTGATGGGTTACAATAATAACCTTATTCTGTTAGAATTAGTCAGTGATCCATGTCAAGCTAGAATGAGATGTCAAATAGTAGAGCATTACAGGGCTCCATTCATTGTTCCTGTGTGCAACAAAATGGGCACAAGGTTATCATGCTTATCAAACATGATTATCAACTTCATAGATGACACCAAGATAAGGAGGATAGCAAATACCCTGAGTAACTGTATCAAGATTCAGGATGATCTTCAAAAGCCAGAACAAAAGCCAGAGCTATTCTCAATACATCTTAATGGACACATTGTGGAAAAGTCTGCTGTTTTGGATTTTCTAGAAATACTTAAGAAAACAAATCTCTTTGAACTCAAAGACATATAAAAGACCATGCTGCCAACCTTGACAGGCTGACCCTTTTACTTTATGATAAGGCCAATATTTTTACCCCCATATCTCTTTTATTGCCTTATTTCGTCCTCTTAACTTATGAGGACTGTATTTGTGGAAGGTATGTATGCCTTTTAGAGTCCTAATGCTAAGGAGTAACATTCAAATAATTTCATTTCATCTGATTACAGGTAATATATACAACATTAAACCATTCAGATGTATTCCTCAGGAAATGTCGGTAATTTCTTAAAGTTAAAAAGGGGGAAAAATAATTTGGCTATATAAATGGTCTTATGCTATGTTTCAAAAGTGACATCCCTTTTCTAAGCTAACAGGAGATGCTTAAGTGATTATTATTATAACAGGCAATGCCCCCCCCCTAAATGGTATCTGGAGTGAGACGATTTGCAATTAGATGCAACTATATCTCTTAGAGCCTAATATTTTCATTATTATATTGTTGATTGCAAATCCTACTGACAACTGTTTTAGTAGGTGAAGAAAGAAATAGTTCAGGCAGAAAAACACCGAGGAATTGCAGCCATTCTTATTTCCTGAAGGGCCCCAGTAACCTTGCTTAGTTGGTAGGGGTTCAAGTGATCTGGTAAACAATATTTACCCCAGTTTGTATATTCTTGGTGCAGGATATTCTCCTCTGGAAAACCATGTCCTTAGCACCACCAATTCCTGGTCTTGAAAACTACTTGTAAAAAAGTGAGAAAGAGCTGAATGCCTGGGATTCTTTGCTCCCAAGTTCATTTCAGCTACAATTTTACTATTTGGATATGAGGAAATGGTTACTTCTGAGCCTCAATTACGTGATCTGAAATACAGGATACACAACTATAGTCGGAAGGACTTTTCTCAGGATAAATGACCTTTTGGAGGCATGAATCAAAAGCTCTAATGAACATCAACTAGAGTTCAACTCTCCATGCAGAATATCCTGGATATGCCAGAAATCTATTGACTTCTTTTATTATTGGAACTGTTCTTTAGACTGGTCCAGAATCTCATGCATCTATCCACAGACACATGGCTCACATCACTCCATGCTCTATAGACCTCTCCTCCATTTTTTCTTCCTGGTCTGATTCTCTCAACTTCTCATTGGCTTTCATTCTCTCATTCTCATTCATTTCATTCTCTCTCTCCCTTTTTCTGTACACCATTTTCTGGGAACAGGCACCTCAAAAGGATCTTCAGAATGAGCCTTCCAAACAAGGTGATCCAGAAGTGGGGTCAAGTACTCTCTACAGTTGGTGACTTCTGAGTTATATCGATGACTTAAAAGGTAGGCTGTTAGCTCTGAGTACCAATGCTAATGTCATTTCTCCGATGGAGGTCTTGACTAAGGAAAGAACAATGTTACATCTGCTATGATAAATTTCTCGCTGAAGTTCCAGAATTCAGGAAAAGAAATTATGTACCATTTGCTTGGCTGATCATACATGGAAAAACAGAAAGCTCAACAATATAAAATTGGATATTTGCCAGACAATTCAACTGTCCTTGAATGCTGAAATAAATATTCCTTATGGGGAACTAGTTCAAAGGCAGTCTGATAGCTTGACCAGGTTGGTGTGCTGCATGTCATCCAGCCCGTTATGCAAGGACACAGGCGAAAAAGAGAAAAAGACAAATTAAGATGATTCTTTCCATGTATACTTCAAACCTTGACATTTTAATAAGGGTTATTCTCATTTGTTCTTAACAGCTGCGATTTGAAGAACAGAGAGGTCTGCGAACCTGTACTGCAGCCAATAAAATGTTGCTCTAGGAAAATAGTCTTTATCCTGATACTTAATAAATACTTTTCTTTGCACTCGTGAAGGTTGCTACATATTACTCAGAGGGGCACAATTTAGTTCAACAATAGCAGGCTTGCAAATCCAATTCTTCAAAGCACTTATGCTGAGAACCATTTCTCAGAATGATCAAAGGTCTATCACTGGCCCTATATCTCACAAGATGGGCTTCAAAGCGGTCATTTGATTCTTGTTGTACTCTAGTGCTGCATTGTAAACGGACCCCCTCTTAGCCCCATAGGACCACCAGATATAACAGAAGTTGTTCCCAGCTGATTGGGAAAGCTGAAGACTCCATTCTAACATGCAGGAGGGAAGCGACTTTGTAAACTTACAATAATCCTTGAGGTTCTTTTACAAAAACAGGGCAAATACAGTATATAGTCTGCGTCCAGCATTTGTACTCTATCCTACCCAAGTGGAGTTACTTATTAATGCAATCATTCCAAGCCCACACTTCATAAAGGAGGTAACCTGAGCAGCTAGCTGCCCTTGTTCTCCAGTAGCATAGAAGCTTCCATACTTTTGTTTGGGTGATTAACAGGCTCCTTTCTCTAATCCTGAAAAGTATTGTAGATCAGGCTGCTCAATATCTCTTCATTCTTATTTTAGAAATAAGAAATTAATAATCTGAAGCTGAATATGCAGGGAAAGGGGCATCTGGTTTACAAAGAAGGATCCAGCTCTTTCCTTTTCCTCGTTAAATCTAGATTGGTAGCAGAGGTGATATTCAGCAGGTTCTGACCAGTTCTGGAGAACTGGTAGTGGAAATTTTGAGTTCGGAGAACCAGCAAATACCGCCTCTGGCTGGAGATTTTACAGGATCCTTCCCCTACCACACCCACCAAGCCACGCACACAGAACCGGTAGTATTTTTTTTTAAATCCTGCCACTGATCGGTAGGCATGCCTGACAATGTAGAAAGAGATTACAACAGAGATATGAAATTTATCAATGAAGAATCTTGGCAACTGAGAGCAAGCACCATCCTCCCCAGGTTTTAAATGCTCAACATTTTAAGCAAAATATTTTGTCTACCTCTTTTTCTTTTATAACTGGTCCTTGCTTAATGACAGTAATTGGGTCCAGAACTTCCATTGCTAAGCAATTTGGTTGTAAAGTGTGACATCACAGGGCAGCAATCCCAGCAGTCCCTGTTGCCATCATAAAATGAGTTTAGTGGGTAATTAAGCAAGGGCCTCACGGGAATGAAACTTGCAACTTCCTACTAGTTCCAACAAGCAAAGTCAATGGGGAAGCTGGTAGGAAATTGCAAGTCCCAGTCAGGACAAGCTTTTGTTTAGGTGACTTGTAAGCAGGCTGAATAGATTGGTGTTGCTGTCTTCAAACATGACCAGGAGGTGGGAGAGTTCTGTGAAATTCAAACAAATGTGTGGGAAGATGCGTGGCCAGGTGGCAGGGAGTGGCTGCAGAGGGCAGGTGGGTGTCTTTCAGAGTGCTGTGGCCTGATGCAAGTGTGGCTAGGCAGTGAGGGATGCTGCAAACTTGCCTGTACATGCAATGGAGTACAAGATTCTTGAAATACTTGGGAGAAAAAGCTGCCAGAGCAATCGTCAGCTTCCCCATTGACTCTGTTGCGGGAAGCCAGGAGGAAAGCCACAAATGGTGGTAAGGTGATTGTGGGATGCTGCAGTTGTCGTGTGAACTAATTGCCAAATGCCTGACTCACAATCACGTGACCACAGGTGTGCTATGAAGGCCAGAATTTTGAGGACTGGTTGGAGGTACCACTTTTTCAGGACTATTGTAACTTCGAACCATGTGTCAACTCGTAAAGCATTCTGGCCCACAGGAAGGGGGAAAAGTGACAGAGCAGCACATCAGCCACAACCAGAAGCACATTCCACACATACCTTCTTCAAGGCTGCATCCCAGGCCACCGGGACCAACCAGAGAGCTATCCCTGTATCCCAGGCTACTGGGACCAACCAATCTAAGATACAAGCCCACGAAAGTGCTGTTGGAGAATGTGATTTATGATATATTCTGGGGAGAGGGGGGGAAACAGGGTCATGGGTGGGCCGTAAATTACATCAGACAGAGTTGACTTCATTTGAGCATGTGCGGACAAGTTTCTCCTAATAAATAACTGGATTTCTTGGTTCGAGGCTCATGGTTTAATTAAGGCATCCGTTGGAACCCTGACATCATCACTGAATGAGTGATCGTTCATTGAGAACTACTTATATATCAATCAAATGGTGGAAACCAAGCAAAGAATTTTTAATTATTGACAATGTGAATGCCAAAGTACAGTAACTGAATATAGGAATCATGAATACTGATCTAGGTCCAGGTATTTTGGATTCTAGGGCTTGGTGCTTATCTGTTCCAGTGCTGTCCGAAGACGCTTCCATGGTCATGTAGCCAGCATGACTATATGCCAAAGTGCACATAACTCTGTTACCTCCCCACCAAAGTGGCATGTATTTATCTACTTGCATTTGTATGTTTTGTAACTGCTAGGTGGGCAGGAGGGCAAACAACAGGTGGTCACCCCTTTGTGTGGTGCTCAGGTCTCGAACCCAGTCTATCAGCTTTCCAGCTCTTAAGCTCAGCATTTTTAACCACTGAGCCACTGCGTCCCTTCAATATATAGTTATCTCTTTCCAAATGTCTCTCTCCAATCAATGTTGCAAAAGGAGTCCTCCATCACGTTTTGGAAAATCAAACTGTTGGAAGAGGAGAAAATACACTGACTTTATTCTTCTTAGTTTCACTGTGTCAGTAAGAAGAAATTAGAGAAGCTTAATGCTGTTCAGCTGAAGCAAATTATATTTTATTTAGAGAGAGGCTCCTTCCTTCTCTTTCCTGAGCAAGGTCAATCTAATTAAAACAATTCTAAGATAGCTATTATCCTTCTGTGTTTTTTCATGTTCACCTAATCTTACTAAAAGAATAAAATGTCAGAAGATGAAGGGTCAGTTTATTTTGCTTATCAGATATAATCAATGATTTTCCCAATAGAACCACTAAGGAATATTAAAGACATTAAACATTAAATTCTCTTGAACTGACTTAATAGTCCTAGGATGCACATAAAACAATGCAGAGTTAATCTGTCTGCAGCTGCTCCTGAATTATTTTAGGCTTCTTAAGAGTTAGAACTTGATGTGTTCTCCAGATGTATTAGAACAGGGGTCTCCAACCTGGGGGTCATGAGAGGTTTGCAACGGGGGCATGGAAACGTGTGCATGTATCTTCACTTGTATGAGCAACGGGCACTGAAGTAACATGTTGCATTCAACAGGTTTTGCTCTTTTTTTGGAGCTTTTTGTTTTTGTTAAAGCCCATGTCCCACTGCACCAACAGATGCAAAGAGGATGTAAAATGTTAAAAAAAGCTTGCCATCCGTTGGAAAACGCGATGCATCCATTGTGTACTCATTGCATATGTGTTTCATACGCTCTATCCGTCGAGCATCCATCCACTGCGATTTCATCTGTGCAAGAAGTTTTGAACTGCACAAAACTTTGTGAACGGATGAACTTTCTGCTGTGTACGATGTAAATCTGTGACATCCGAGCAACAAACGTTCTATGTCCATTTATCATCCGTTAACGTCCGCTGTTTCCTCTCTGCATCCTCTGGGCATCCTCGCAACTCACATCCGTTGCAGCTGAAAACGGAAAGAGGGAGGAAACAAAAGGTACACGGAACGTCTACACAGCGTTAGTAGCACGGAAATAGAAAGGATGCGCAGTGAACAGTTTGCATCCGATATACATCTGCTAGGCTTCCTATGAACATCCATTTAACATCCCTGCTACATACTACCCACGTCCGATTTTTTCCGTTGTTTATGCAAATTTTCACCACTTTTTGGAGCGGATGACAACGGATGGAGCCACCCCCGAAATTTTGCTCGTCCGCTGTGTCCTTTTTGCATACGTTTTTCATCCGTCGGCCTATGGGACCTAGCCTTAAAACAGAGCGTGAGAAGAAAGTATTGAAACTTCTTAAAAGCCAGTTTTCAGCCCAAAGACCTCAGAATAATTTTCAAAGCAATCAATGCTCTGTCTACATAACCAACCACAAAAACTGTGTTGAGACATTATGTTATCACCATCCTCACCTGTAGTTCATGCTGGGCAATTCTCTATTAAATTGTTTCTATGGATGTGAGTTTCTAAATGGTTTAAAAAAAACTAGTGCAAGGATATTGGGGTGCTAGGGTGGTTTACTAACTGCAGAAGCCAATTGCGGAGGCAGTGGAGCTGTCCCCTTGGAAACTCTTTAGTGTTCTTTAATATTAATCTGGTAAAATTATTTCCAATTATTCCTTTTGCACCATAGGAGAGCTGAGAGTTAACCAGGTCCACTGTCCAACACTTCTGGGCAATGGCACTAACTCACAGCTGGTCTGCAATTGATACAAAGACCTGGTGTGAAAGTTCTCTAAGCAATTTTCCTTGAAACTTCAAAATTGAGATGGTAGGGGGAGGTGTCCAGAGGTAAACTAGATTGTAGAGAAGGGATATGGAAGGGCAATATTGAGAAAGAATGGATTTCTTCTTTAAACATACAATAAAAACAGCAGTTTTTCCATTTAAAGAAATACTGGTATTTTTTTCTCCATATATTTATAAGAATACTTTTCTTTACTCTCTAACTGATCAAACTAAAACCATCATAGCATAACTTAGTTGCCTCATGCAATAATGGATATTATCAATATCCAGCTGCATAAACAATATGTCATGAAGCCAGCTGCATGAACAATATATTATGAGATATGTATGACTCCCACTTTGTAGGCATTCCATATGATCTTGAAGACCTGGCTGTTTTCCTTTGAGTTAAGATGAACGGAGCTCCTTGGTGAATGCATTTTTAAAGATATGATTTGGGACTGAGTGGCTGGATTCCATCCGGTCTACTAATTCTGTCTGACACAAGTCCT
Organism: Laticauda colubrina; assembly: GCA_015471245.1. Taxonomy (NCBI): domain Eukaryota; kingdom Metazoa; phylum Chordata; class Lepidosauria; order Squamata; family Elapidae; genus Laticauda; species Laticauda colubrina. The sequence goes on from BLBF01000002.1 coordinate 75,906,295, forward strand.
GCTGTGCTGTCTCACCATGGTTGGTGGTCCTGGGAGGGATGAGCAAAGAACATCAGGAGTATATATTCTCAGCAGAGTCATCCAAGGTGTGAAGGTCATTCCAGCTACCCAGCTAAACTACCAGGCACTAAATTGGCCAATGGCAATAGAAGAAAATGCTGAAGGTGGATATTACTTTATTGACAATGGCAAGAACATCGATTAATACTATGCAGGATAATGTAAAGGTAAATATTTTTTTTTTACCATATCGACAGAAATTATAAATCTATTGGCAGTGTAGTGCTAGACGATGGACCTTCAGGACTTCTGGTTGCTGATGTTGCTATAGGAAAGAAGAAAATCTGAAATTATGATGGAACATGAGACTCATGAACACTGGAAGCTCAGCACTGTTAAACTATTAAAGATGAATTAAAATGATTACAAACTGACATTTTATGAATCAGTGAATTGAGATGGAATGGCATTGGACACTTTCAGCAGACCATGCTGTTTATTACTCAGGACATTAAAAACAAAGAGGGAACTGCATTGCTTTTATAGAAAGGAAGGGTATAGCAACAACAATACTAGGCTACAGTGCAACTAGTGATAAAACAATATCAATTAGACTTCATGGACAAACCTTTAATATGACAGTCATCCATGTTTATGTTTCAATCATTGATGCAAAAGAAGAAGTTGAATAATTTTATGATCAAGTCCAATTTGAAACTGACAGAATGTGCAAGCAAGATATGCTGCTTGTGACTGGAGACTGGAATGGAAATATTAACATGAATGTCCTCTTCCAGGGAGAGCCCGGAATGAAGAGATTTTTCTTTCTCAACCAGTAAAACTGAGTGCACCATGGGATGAGATGTAGCCAAACATGTTAAATAAACTCATTTATGAAAAGTGCTAGTACAGTTCCTTGTTTATAATATTGACAAGATTGGTTTCTTTTGGTGCTCTCTTTCCAAGAACACTCAGTTAAGTATAAAAGATCTATTGCAGGATGAAAGAACATCAAGTACACCTTACCATTACTTTGTGCCTATGGATAAGAGATTAATGTCTCAATCATATAAAGCCTATTTTTTCTGAAGGTGTTGAAAGACATAATACATGAAATGCTAGACATATATTCTGATTAATGGAAGCCATGTAGTCAAGTTTCACAATATTGATTCACTTTATGCCAGATCTCAGAAGTTACCAATATGAGATGCTGAAAATGCCATTGGAAAACATGAAATCTCTCAATTCTTGACAGTACTCCACTTATCCATCAGCAAACAGTTTGTGCACAAAAGATGAAACATGCAATATGGATATATTTGTCTTCTATTGCAACATCAATAATCGAGCTCATGGATCAGATAATCATTCTGACAACCAAAAGTGTTTTTAAAGTTACCTATATCCATTCACTGCATTCCACACATGAGAAAGTCACAGTCAACATTTGGATTTAATGGCTCATCTTTTCTCAACTGGGTCCATTAAATCAATGTTTTGTCATAAGCTGCATGCAGTGAGAATTCCAAAGAGTTTTCAAAGAACAAGATTAAGCATGGTAAAAAAAATATATGAATGGATAATAAATGAATGATTGAATAGAAAACTTAGTGGCCCTTTTGAAAGAAGCACTTGGAAGAGTTTTGTCATGTAGAGAACAAATGGGAATCGAACCCCATATAGGGTGCATTGAGAGGAAGGGGAAGAATGAGAAAGTCATGACTAAATAGCATTAACCACATGCCAAACCAAAGAGAAACATTTCTCTATTTTTCCCCATTTAGGCCACTCTGAACAGCATCACTTGGCATTGGGTGTTGGTGAAAGCTGGCATGTTACACAAAACATCATAGTGTGCCACCTTGACACATGTATCATGCCATCAATGTTTTATTATTTCTTACTCCCTTTCCATGCTTCATATTACATTATTTATCCTGGAAGGGAAAAACAGGATGGGCATGATGAGGATGAAGAGAGGCAAAAACTTAAGAGAAGCTGCTTGGATTATCTCTCTATCCTAAGTATCAAACTGTTACCACTAATTACAAGTATTAGTTAAATAAAAAAATTAATTGATCAAAATATACTTTAGCTCTGGAGAATAATGTTCAAAATATGCTTTCTTCAATCTGGTGCCCTCCAGATGCATTAGACTTTTGACTCCTATAATCCCTAGTGAAAGGCCTTGCTGACTGCTAAGGAGGGCAAAATACAACATATCTAGAGATACCAGACTGGACAGGTGTGGCCTCATTGTTATAATGCAATGGCAAAATGAGGATACATCTTAAAAAAGTAGAAATTCCTACTTCATTTGTAAAATCATTTTATTGGTACAAATATACATTATGAATAAAATTCCTTCTGCCCATATTGTAAGCAAATGCATGTAAAATATTGAAAAAAGTAAAGAATTGCTTTTACAGACAAGGAACTGCTATTCGTTTTGAAGTACGTGATAAAAGTAGAGAGGATGCAGACAGATCCCAAAGTAACCTCTACAAAATACCAATATTGATAAAATATCCATTGCCTTCATTTCAATCAACATACATTTACTTTTGGATATGGAAGCATAACGAAGTGTTAGTAATTGTATTTCTACTTTTGTGCTTTTGAACAGTACACAAAATGTAAATGATTTGTGTTCTTAAATTACAACAAATATGGATAAAGTCTCCCAAAGGAGGATGTAAAAATCATATCCAAGCATCTAATATATATTATTTATACAAATTCTTTTATTAGTGTGCTCTGTTGATATAATTACAATGTGCAATTGCATTCAGCAAGAATATATTTATAAAGTAAGTTGCGTGCAAGTCTGACAAATTTACATTCAGCAGTCCAATACTTTTCCTGCTGCACAGTAATGGGTTAGTTAGTGTACGAAAATGACCAATCTATTTGCTTTGAGTTTTTTCAACCACAAAGCTCTAATGCAAGGCATTGTGTTTGTAGCTGCTTCAGAAAATTCAAGTAGAAGACATGGAATAGTTGCTGGCTTTAGCAAAGGCATGATAGAGAAGATCTGGAAATAGTCAGAAAAAAAAGAACCAAATTCTTTTAAAATCTGATTACCAGTGCAAATATTGAACTTTGAGAAGCTTTGTTTTTAAAAAATTGAAAGGAAAGGCTAATGGGAAAGGGGTCAGTAATAGTTGGACTCCATTATCACAAAAGAATATGTACCGTTAAGCCCATACCAACCAATTAAATAAAAATAAAGTCTTTATCTGGCTCTTCTCCAGAGTCACTGGACTTGCTTCCTTGTTGGCCATTTTTCCTTAAAGGTCTCTGCTTCTGTTCCTGGGATTCAGAAATCTGATGTCCTGGACTTTTCTTTGGACCTGTATTGTGAGACAGAAGGCTTTGTTAAGTAAGCTGAAATCTTCTTAAAAATAATCCCTGCAGAAAACAAAGCATAGTTCAATTTTTCTACAATATCATCCTGAATATCCCGCTGTTCTGGAACTAGAGATCTGAAGATCTCTATGTGAGGTATCTTCAATATGAAATCCATCTCTGCCCTGACAAATTAAGCAATGCTGTGGACATATTATCTCAAAGTATGGAGGTTGTGAGAGTCTGGATAGGAAACGACAGACTTCAACTGAACCCTAAAAAACTAAGTGGCTTTGGGTTTTGAGATTCTCAAGTTCTGGAACTATATCATCTTTAGTACTGGGTGAGATTATACTGCTCCAAACAGACCGTGTGAACAATCTGTGAGTCCTGGATACATGACTTTCACTCGAATAGCACATGGCAATCATAGCTAAGAAGACCTTCATACAACTTTGTATTGTATTGAAGAACAGCACACTCCGGCTTGTATGAGGAGACAGAATGTGTGCTTACAGCTCTCTGTACCTTACTTTGCTCTTCGCTGGCAGGAAAACATTCTGATCCTAAAACTTTCCCCCTTTTTTACAAGTCAAGTGACAACAATCTCAAGTTGCTTTCAAGCAAGAGCTGCAGAAAGATGACATATAGTTTGCATAAAAAATGTGCTTTGTATATCAATGCCAGTCAACTGCCTAAAATGTCTTTCTGCTCCAAAGCACTACTTTCACTCCTTCCCATTTCCTCTCCATTCCCAGTTTCTTTTATATTTTCAGATTGTGAGCCCAGGCCTGTCTCTCTTCTATATTGATGTGACCCACTTTGAGAGACAATACTTGTCTTAAAAATGGATAGAAATACAGTTAACAAATAAGAAGTTTAAATCATGCCCTGCATTGTGTATGTTGTTCATAAAAGAGGGGGGAAATTTATAGAATAGTAGGCAATGGCATTCAGATGATAGTATTAGCTAAATTAGTATATGGAATTACAATCCATCGATCAAAATACAAGTTAAAGCTATTTTGGCTCATGCATGCCCATCGTTATGAGAGACAGAAGTATAATGTGCAGATAAAGAAAAGTTATCAGAAGAATGACAAATAAAGCAGCCCAGATGAACATTCTTAAAACCAACTCCAGTTTTTTATTCTAAAATAAATATATATTCAACGAATTTTAATAAATTAAAAGAAATATTTGGCACAAGGCACAGGAAGTTTAAATTATCCAAGAAAAAAACCCTTCCTTTTTCACAATTAGCTTATGAATTAGTTAAATTGACATGAAGCTGCTATAGCTATACATATGCAATTCCTATATAACGGTAAATAGATTAAAACTGAAATCCTCTTTTATTACTTACAGAACAATATTAATTACATTTTGTATAAAAGATGTGTAAGTATAACCTAGGATAGTTAATCATTGTCATTTAGAGCAAATTATTACTTATTGTTACTTCAAGAATTTAGAAAGAATTGATATAACGATTAGTAATCTTTCTATAATATAATAAATGAAACAGTTCTTGTTCTTTAAACTCTAATGAATAGGCACATTTTCAGCAGATCATAAAAGAAATTATTCCATATTTGGCAGCAGAAACATCTGCTTATTTTTCATTCAGCATCCACCAAAAATAGAACTTTTCTCTATTTCATTAATAAATCAGAACTTATTCCCTGAAAACCAAATGAAAGATTAAAGAGACATGAGGGGAAAGAAAGTGTGAAAAATTATGCTTCTTCAAAAACCAAATTTTAAAGTTTGACTGATAAAATAAAATGCACAGTAATTAGTATTATAAAGCTCATTGAAATCATCAGCACGTCCAACATTTTTTGTTGTTTTTCAAGACGGCTATCCTTGAGGACATGCAGATATCCTACACAGAGAGCCGGGGGGGGGGGGGGAGGAGCAGGAGGAGAAGAGAAGAGCACTTTTTATAATTTCCTAAGAAAGATGCATATATCATTAACTGTGAATCTTCAATGCTACTTCTGGATAATTTTGTCACTTTTCTGTGTACACAATGGCACACATTAAAATGAAATTCTGATGATAACACCTACCCACCCATATATATGCAGGTCTTGGCATGTTCACGTCTTTTCCCATGTAAGAGTACCTGTACTCGTTAAAATCTACAAACACACACACACACACACGCCTGTCTGTCTGTCTCTCCTGGCAAATAGATAGGGAAGAAATGGAGGTAGTGACAGATTTTATTTTCCTGGGCTCCAAGATCACCACAGATGGGGACTACAGCCAAGAAACTAAAAGACGCTTCCTCTTGGGGAGGAAAGCTATGGCAAATCTAGACAGCATACTCAAAAGCAGAGACATCTCCCTGCCAACAAAAGTGCGTATAGTCAAGGCTATGGTTTTCCCAGTTGCAATGTATGGCTGTGAAAGTTGGACTGTAAGGAAGGCTGAGCGCCAAAGAATGGAGGCCTTTGAACTATGGTGCTGGAGAAGATTCCAGCAAATTCCTTGGACTGCAAGGCGATCAAACCAGTCAGTCCTAGAGGAGATCAATCCTGACTGCTCTTTAGAAGGCCAGATCCTGAAGATGAAATTCAAAGACTTTGGCCACCTAATGAGAAGGAAGAGCTCACTGGAGAAGAGCCTAATGCTGGGAACGATTGAGGGCAATAGAAGAATGGGATGATAGAGAATGAAGTGGCTGGATGGAGTCACTGAAGCAGTAGGCGTGAGCTTAAATGGACTCCAGGAGATGGTAGAGGACAGGAAGGCCTGGAGAAACGTTGTCCATGGGGTCGCAATGAGTCAGACACAACTTCCCAACACCACACACACACACACACACTATTACATTATGTTGTGATGCATTATCAGTTATTATGTTATACCAATTTATGCTTTACTTTGTGTTTTTGTAATATAAAAAAACCTTTTTGATGCAATCTTTTTTATATAATGGCACAACAGACTGAAACTAATTTGTATGTTCAACATTCTATTATAGGTTGTTAAGATGGAAGTTTTTACACGATAATTTCTATTTTCTGGTTCTACCTATCATATCAGAGCTGGAACATTTTTATCTGACTGTGGAAGACAATGGCTAATGTTTCCAAAGATGATGGCTTTCCATTAATGTCTGTATTCCATACAAGTGAGAGCAGCACTAAAATGCAGCAGCAAAATGGGGCTTCTTAACAATATTGTATGAAGAAACCTAGATATTATCTTTACAACTTACACTCTCTGATCTGATCATATTTTAAAACCTAAGAACTTATTTAAGAGTTGATAGATATCGGCTTTAACCAGGAGGATTGTACTGATTTTGTTTTCCAATAATTTTTTTATGCTTAGAGATTTGATTTCACTGGTTTAATCCATGATTTTTAAATTAAACTTTTCCTGCTACTACTTTAAATTGTTACAACACCCAGCTTGCTTGTTTTTTTTTAAAAAAAGTATGTTCAATGCAAAGATATAATCTCACTGCTGCTTCACTCTTGTGAATGAGAAACACGTAAATGAGCATGGAAGATGGGAGGAATAAGGGGGATCAAGTTAAATGGACGATATGTACAAATGAACCTTTTCTCTGTGACATCGATGTACACAAATACATGAATAACAAAGAATAAATGCTTGCTTTCTAGTAAGTGTGGATGTTAAACATTAAACCAGAAAAGGATACCAGGAAGATAAAGTAACATTCCCACCTTCACATGAAAGAGATTTGAGAGATGCCTGAGGGCTGCTTTGAGTATCTTTTTCTTTATCGGAAGGGACTCTCTTCAAAACAGGGGGAAGTAGGGCAATTTTAGGGGAGCCTGGACTGGATTGAGACTCTGGTGCATCATCTGTGGAAACATCAGAAAAATAAATCAGATTAAAACTGCACAGCTATCAAATGTATTTCATGCACTCAATGTAATGCTTAAGCATTGTAATAGTACAACAAATATAGGTAGTCCTCGACTTATGGCCACAATTGAGCCCAAAATTTCTGTCAGTAAGCAAAACAGTTGTTAAGTGAGTTTTGTCTCATTTTACAATCTTTCTTGGCACAATTGTTAAGTGAATCACTGCAGTTGTTAAGTTAGTAACATGGTTATTAAATGAATCTGGATTCCCCGTTGACTTTGCTTGTCAGAAGATCACAAATGGAGATCCCATGATCCTAGGACAATTGAACAGTCATAAATACGAGCCAGTTGCCACGTGTCATGAATTCTGATCAACTGTCAACTGTGACCAACTGTCATCCTCCTTTGTTCATGTCAGGAGTGACATCTCTGATCACTTTTGTTCCCTCTCAGGCAAAATTCTTATGTTTCTCTGATTAATCTTATTTTTGATTAACTCAGATCCAGGTGTACTAGGAAGTGACATCTTTTGAGATGCCTAATACAATTAAGACTGTTTTTTGCAAATAATAGAAGAAATTAAGTAGACAGTAGCTGTTGTATATCCACTATGCCTAAGGATTCCCTTTCTAAATACATGATGTGGCAACTGAAATTTCATTACATTTAATGATTATCTGGAACGCTGAATTATATGACCACATCATTTATAAACATTTTTAATGAAGTGTATAAAGTGTCCCAAGTCTAAATGGTATATATACCAGCAACAGAAATGCAACATTGATGCAATCTTGAATCTAGTACAGATTTTGAATGAAAGAAGAATAAAGAAAAACAAGAATGTGAAAAAGAAACATTGACAAAGAGACGGTAAAGGGGGAAAAAAAGGAAAGATTAAAAGAAGATGCTAAAGAAGTGGTTTCTGATCTCCTTGACAGGGATTATAGACACTAAAACAGTTGGGCTTTAGCTTTTAAAAAGCCATGAGAGTAGAAATGATCTACTTTGGGAAAGGATCCTTAGAACTAAAGTCATCCAAAGGAAGAAAACCTCAAAAGGATTTTTCTTGCATGGTCCCTTATCATAAAACTTCCTGGTAAGTGGGGATCTTCAACAGGCAATCTTTCTTTGTATGAACTCAGTGGGCAGAATATACCTGGGAATGAAAATCTCGTGGGCATCTAAATCCTGAACCTTCTAGGGTTTGAAATTAGCATCTTACATTCCACTCAGAAACATATTCATGCAATTTGATCTCAACCGTTTAAAGCTTATAATAATTCAAAATAAGCTTAAAAAGGTTTAAAACCCATGCCAATGTTTAATAATTGGCAAGTAAGAGAAATGGAGAAGGGAAACGTTGGAATCTCAGGGACAGTGAAAAGGTAAGTGCTAAATACATTCCTAATTAGCATACAAAGTACCAGTATTAAGTCTTTTATACTTTACCGCTGAGTTTTTAGCATTAGTTAAAAACTGAACAATATGCTGTCCCTGTTGCCCCCCCTCCAAAAATATCTCTCAAGGATTTTAATTATTAACTTTTCATACACTGTTAAAATTAAAATGTTAAAATAATCTCACCTGTCCGAGAGGCAGACCGTGGCTTCTGAGGAACTGTTGGCCGTCCTGTTAGGGTGGGCTTTATTGACTGCAATGGAGGTTTTGGACTGGAAGGGGCGCTAGAAGAACTTTTTGTCCTAGCTCCAATTTCTATCTTTGGTTCAGCTTTTGAATTTTTTTCTGTCGAGCCTGTGATGGAATCTTCCCTAGTGAGAGCAAACTGATTCTCTGGAGAAGACTGATGAAGTTTCATTACTGAAACAAAATGAACCAGGGAACAAAGATGGAGGTCAAGGGCATTGTCAGTTTTAATATAAAAAGTTTCCATCCTCCATAACAGTGGAGAAAAACAGCATGAGGAGGGCCAATTGTAAATAAAAGTAACTAACTTTTCTGAACTGCCCTTTGTTCTTATCAGTTAGAATAATGCTACTTTGACCAACAATTCTAAAGAAGCATCCAATAAGTTTCCAATTTTTATAATTGTTGAATGACAGTGTGAGTGCGAGACCTATATTTCACTATAGGGTTTTCGGTAATTGGCTTGGTGCCATTGGAAAAGCTTTGGTCAACTCAATAGGACACAGGAATGTATCTTTTAGAAAGACTAGGATAATCATATACATATACTCCGTGTACCTGGAAGAGAATCAGTGTTATATGCTATTGAAAAGCTTGTCAAGAACTTGATAAAAAGCTGGAATGCAATTGCAGGACACTGTTAAATATTTCCTATCTGAAAATAGTTTCGAGAATTGTAATATGATCTACTAATCTAAGACAGATTTTTGGGACACTTCAATAGACTTATAATGGGAATATCTGTTTCCTTTATTATAGCTATTTTAAGATGTTAAGTAAGTCAGGTTAATGAAAAATTAATATATTTTTTTGCTTTCACCTTTGTGAGTAAACATAAATGGAGTACTAAAAATTGTACAGTGTTCCGAAACCACTTTCCTGATCTATTGAGGAGTTGATCAAGGGAGGAAAGAGAGGCAGGTATTTTAGAAATGGAAATCGTCTGCTGGCAATAACCTATGACCAAAATGTGACTTAAATTTGGCATCAAGTTTGGTAAATTTAGGTCACATCAAATGGAGATAGCAATTTAAATGAGATATGGTATCTCCTACACATTTTGTGCCTTGAAAGATTCATTCAGAATGACGAAATAAGATTTAATATATATGAGCAATAGGAAATGTAAAGGTATTGGTGCAGTTTCATTTTACTAGCCTAAAAGAATACAGAATACGGTAGACTCACCAGCTCCATCCTGTTGTTCTGAATTCTGTGAAAGATGGGCTGAATCTCTAACATCATTCACTACTTTCTTTAAAACAAACAAACAAACAGGACACATCAAAATTAGTATGTCTTATTTGTAAACTGCAGATTGCAAATTCATATATATACACAGATGGTTAATATGAGATTTATATAAACTATAAATAAAGACTATGGAGATGAAGCACAAAAGACTTGTAACCAACCGACACACTGTATGAAATTGGAAGATGGCTTTATTTTTTGTTTGTCAATGTTTGTGTAAAATAAAATAAAAAAATTAATTAAAAAAAAATTGGAAATTACATGTCTCGAAACACAGAATTATACAAAATTAAAATGATGTAAATAGTGCTCTATGGTACTACCTTTGAAGTAGGTTTGGAATTCCTGTTGGGACTGAATCTTCAGATTGCTATCTGAAGCTCTACTATACACAGATATATACCATGTATCATGTCGATATTAAAAAAAGCTAAATTGGTTGGTAGTTTATTTCTGGTTTTATTTTGTTGTTTGTAACATTAAATGGTCTAAAAACTTGAAAGCAATTTCTTAAATTAGGATCACTTAAATGCTCCATAAACCTATTTTCCACTTAAATCTATTTCTTGTTTCCATTTTCTGATAAAGTAATGATGGGAGATTCCTCTCAACAGAGATATGGTTCTCATGCCAATTCAACTATCTTTCTAATTATAGGAGAAATATGTCTGTTTCAATTAGAAGAGAATAAATGTAGCTCAGGGTTGAACTGTGGAGTTCTTGGTGCTCTCTAAGCTTGGTTGTTTTCTTGCAGATGTTGCACTACTCAAGTAAGTAACATCATCAGTGGTAGTCGGTGTGGAGTTTGCTCCCTGTTTATATACAGTGGCTTGCCCAGTGAGTTTTGGTGGGGGGTGCAGCTTTCTCCTTGATAATTCCTTTATTAGGGTATTGTTTTCTCTCTGATTTTTGTTTGGTGTTAATCTCTGTTTATCACAGATAATGTTTGCAAACAAACAACCAAGTTCAAAGAGCACTAAGGACTCCAAAGCTGTTTGTCTTTCTGACTGTTTAGAAGCATTTCCTAACCGCCTTTTGCAAGTTTATTGTTTTACTTAATCACTTAATATTTTGCATCATAAGTATTACCACAAGTTTATTGCTTTCTGTTGAGCTATTAGTAGTGATAGTTTTTTAAGCCACTGTGAGGTAAACGTGGCTAAGCAACATACATATTAATCCAAATCTAGCAGCATGTCTAAACTTCGGCATATTCTTTATGAGAAAGAATACTGATAAACTTTTGTTCAGGTGTTTTTCTTTAAGAATTTCACCAAAAAAATTAAACCACCAACCTGGTAAGATACTTCTCTGCATGATAATATCACATTGTAATCCTAATATAATATTTAAAATCTCCCTTTTAAGGAGTTTTGATTGTACTGAAGTATGTTGAAGACCGATTATAAAAATGCCTCTATGAAGGTTTATGAAATATTTTGTCTGCTTTAGATCATCATTTCCTGTATGAACAATTTTACACGGCTTTAGTGGCTCTTCTAAACAGTATGCCATACAGAAACTAACTGCTGTACTGATACAATAGCCCTAAATTTATCTGATAATGATATATCATAGGATCCATAGTTCAAAATTATTTGGTAAGATATTGCTTTAAAAGCTCTGCTCTAGTCTGAAACAGCCCCCACAATATTCCATCCTAAATGCAATAATACTAACTACTAATAAATAAAAACAATAAAACATAAATGGTTTGTGTTGAAAGCTGTATGGACTGAAAAGAATGTGCACATAAAATATTTCAAAGTAGAATATATATATTTATATGTATATATACAATTACCTTGGCTTATAACATGTATTAGGCTGACTACTGGTAGATAGTACTTAATTTTAATCATTTCATGTGCTAATTAGTCTATTCTACATAGCTTCATTTGCATGCCATTTGTTTCTGGGATAAGCATTTAGTTCATCAAACACTAGATGGAGCAAGATCTCCACTATATATTTGCTCGGATGGATCATTAATTCACATTCCTTTATCTGCAACACTTATGCCAATTCACATATCCAATTCAGGAGCAAACCTTCACATAACACACAACGTTCAGCACTTGCAATCTTTTGTCTGTGGAGCATCATCTGTAACCACAGTGGCAGTGCATTAGGGTATGTGTCAAGTAGTAAATTCTTATGGTTTTGTTTCTAGATGGATTTGAATTTGAAGCAGATTCTACCACAGATTTTGATGGAGAAAAGTTCAATCGTTGATATAAAATGGCTCAAGAGGACCTCCAATGTTGGCTATTTTATTGTAAGTAACATTATAACAGGAATCACTTTCTCAAGAGAAAGTCATATTAAAATGAAAATATCCCTAACCTTCTGTGCTGATGCTGCTCTCCGTTCCTGCTTGGCTTTCATTTCTGCAAGAAGGCCACTTCCCATCACTTGCACCCCATACCTACATCCTCCTTGAGGACTGCCTTTGCCGTCATCCTTTTCCAGAGGAACCTCCTCTGTTGAATCTGGTGTTTTTAATTCCTCAGTTTTTTCAGTGGTGCCATTTTGTTCGGCTGATTTCAAATCTTTCTTTGCAGTGTCCACAATGGGGCCTCTGACAACACCTCTGGGAGAAGGAGATTCTTCAGGCATTAACACAGTTGAAGGACGCTCAGATTTGGATCTAGGCTTGATTAAATTAAGAAAGCCACTTTTCCGAGAATCTCTTTTTTTCTTTTCATCAGCTACTTCACTAGAATCACTGCTGTCTGAACCTTTTGTGAAGGACTTCCTAATATTAAAAAAAAAATACATGAAAGGAAATAAAGACTATATCTGAATGAACCTGAGCAAACAGTGAATCCTTAAATTCTAAGTGGAGACTGGAAGTTTTTAACTAAATGAAGTATATTATTATTGTGTTAACCTAAATAAGGTTAATCTTAATTATTAAAAAAACCTAACCTCATATCATAGTTTCTCCTACAGGTTGATTAAATAAGCCACATTCAGGATTAACTATGTGATCCTAGAAACTGCATTTTGTTGCCTAGAACCATTTCCTTTCACTGTGATTCCAGGACATTGATGATTCCGGGATAATGTATGATTGAGAGAAACTTTGACAAATACGATGAAATGAGAAATTATTTCAAGAGCATGGAGATCAAAGGGAGGGCAGAGAAGCAGGACTATTCTATCCCCTATGTTAACCAATCAGCTGCTTTTTGCTTTTACTCAGAGTCTTCAAGCAAGAGGAACTGTTTTTACTAGTAAATCATTTTAAGAAATACAACTTTACCCATTCTCCCACCCATTTTCTAGTGTACCATATCTGATGACAAGGACTGTTACACTATTGATCTTTTAAAAAGATTTGGAAGATTTATTGACTAAGAAAACAAGGGGGAGGGGAGATAGGCAAAAGAAATGACCTAGACATATGGTTTAGTCATGAAGATACTTCACACCTTTAGTTCTAGAGCAGATTTTGAACTGTACCTTACTCTTTCTCTTTGAAATGATTTCGCTTAAAGAGTTACCCATGAAGACAAACATATGAATAATAGATAAGCTGCGATAGCATATCAAACAGCCACCATAAAGACTCGTTCAGACAGCTGTTTAATGTCTTTTTCTCCTGCCCTTCAATTGCTAGTAAAATAAATGGACCTAAATTGTGCTGCCCACATTTTATTGCACTCAGTAAAGTTTCACATTATGGATTTGCAGATTCTTTGAACCTCCTCAACCAGGGTCATCTAATTGGAAAAAAGATCCACCAGTTGTTCTCTTGCTTTATCTTTTAGAGTAATGACTTTTTAAAATTTCAAGCCTTACTTTAAAAATATTTATTTATTGATCTTTAAATCTTCTGTACAACGTGGAAAAGATTGAGAGATTCCAGCTCAAAGTCTCCCACCTTCTCCTTTCTCTCTATTTTTAAAAGAAAAATCCAAAAGGAAAATGAATTGTGAGCTCTAAGTAATATCAATATTATGCGCAGGCAGAAGGAAAGAACACTCTTCTTTGTGGCTTCAGCACTAGGAAAAAGCTGGGCTTAAAAAAAAGAATAATACATAATTTGCTGGAAATAAAGTGGCCTCGTGTGTGTGGCAAAAGGGGACGAAGGTGAGGTATTGAGAATTCCATAGCCAAGTGGTTTGCAACTTGGGAAAATAAGTGGGCTTTCCTATTCTTGCTGAAATGTTCCGGGAAAGCCCTGATTTAGATCAGCTCTGGATATTCCAACTTCTGTAAATCAAGCTAACTCTCAGAAAACTTCACAAAAGTAATATCCTTGCCATGGTCTTTTCTCTTTCCTGTCCCCACTAACAACCTGTATGAAGAAATGTGATTTTTCAGGAAGCCTGTACAAATTTTTTTTAACTCAAACACTTGTATCCACCAATCTGACAATTATGGGATAATTTTGGTTCTGTCAGAGATGCAGTCTTTGCTGGGTTTGCCTTCCCTTGTTTCTAGGGCTGGAGAAAAGGTTGCAATGCACATTTTGCTCTTTACTCAAGCAACTTTTCCATGATGTGGTGACTCTGATCTCTCTTTGCCCGCCTTATTTTGTACAGGCAGAATGCAAGCAAGCAACAATTCTGCCTAAAATTACCAAATGGCTGAGTCCAGACTTTTGAAACTAACAAGCAGATCTCTCCTTGCACAAATTCTGATTAATTCGAATGAGTTCTGATGGGTGTTTGCAGCCAGAAGCCAATTGCTTTATTCAGCCAGAATCTTTAGGGCATGGTTTGCAATAATCCAACTGTATAAAACAATTGTTAAAACTACCCTCATCTCAGGCAATAAGATAATTTAAAAAGTATTTTAAAATAAATTTAGGATGCAATGACTATTGACTAAAACCTAATTTTGTAATTGACTTTTTAGCATGTCTTGCCCTCAAAGTTTTTTTTGAAATAACAAGTCAGAAGAAAATTTGATTAGACCAAAAGTGACATTAACAACTTACAATTTATAATTCTGTAGGTTTTTTTGTATCACTAGCAATTTGCCATATAGCACATCGATTTGGCACTTAACTTTCTTGATTTTTGCCATCTGCTTGCAATTTAATGGCTATTCAGACTTGCTTAATTCCTAAGACATCCTATTTTCTCAGCACTAGTGGTGTTTTTTTATAAGTGAATGTCAAACATAAAGTGGCCTCTGAAATAATTACAATTTCGCTGTTATATTCTTTAAGTTACTTCTTGCTTCTGTATGCTGCATGAATATAAATTCCCTTTACATATGGATTATAAATAAAAATGCAAATTATGTGATCAGGAGAATAAAATGTATGTACAATTCAAACTTTACTAGGAAAATAATACAACCAAGCAAAATCATAGTTTCGTACAAAAAAGAATGTAATGCCATGTCACAACACAATACACTGCGGCAAAAAGAATATACTGAATGCAGCTGAACAAACAACATCTTCCTCCTTACACACCCTAATATTTGCATTAGCTCAGTGCTGTTTGGTACATTTCTTATGTCTTAGCTGCAGTTTCTCAGTATTTCTCTCCTTATCCTTCAATCTCTTTTAACTTTATTATATTATGTTATTGAATCAAACAGATGCCACTTATCAGATCCTGATAACTTTATGTAGGCCATTATAGCCAAAATTAAATATTATTGAAGAAAAATGGCTTACAGAAGGAAGTACTGAAAAATTTCAAAATTATAGACAGAGAAATAGGTTTTAAAATTGATCTTAACTGATACTACTAATTTTTAAAGCTTAGCAATTATATTAACTGCCCTCTACAGATAATCCTTCTTTAACAACTGCTTCATATAGCGACTGTTCACATTTATAAAAGTGATGAAAAAAATAACTTTGCAACCAGTTCTCACATTTACATCTTACAGGTCTGTAAAGCAAAGGAAGCTGAAGTAAAATCGTAAGTACAGTTTCATTTAGCAACCACTTTGCTTAACAACTAATTTGCTAAATAAGTACCTGCATTACTTTACCACTAGCAATCATTGCTATCATTTTCTAGTTAAAACAAATAAATTAAAAACAAATATACATAAAATGCTCTTTTTAATACTGTATATCAAGTTCTATGTGTATTTAAATTAAGAGTATATAGATAACTTACTTGGAATCCATTTTTGTCACTTTCTTGGTGAAAAATTCATCAACACCTTCATCTACTCTTCCCATCATTCCATTTTGTTCTCCTTCTTGAAGGGTTGCAGGACTCACCTGATAAAATGAAAATCTCACCTTAAGAATGTGCAGGAATTTGCTTCATGGACACTTGAATGTAGGCCAATCAAAATTTCGATTCCCAAATATATAAACCATAATACAACTGATCTTTGATTTTCTACACCATCCATTTTCATTATGCAGTTATAAAAGAATAATCACAATATTACAGGAATGAAAATCAACAATATTAAAAAAAAATATTAAGGGCTGTAAGTGCCAATATACAATATATATCAGCATTTTCATCCAGACATCTTTCAAGCTGATCTATGAAGAAATAAACCAATAAACTTCCATGAATTTTAAAAGAAAAAAGAAAAGAATACAATCCAACTTCCCCCTTCACTGCACTTCAGCTAGAATTTTTAACTTATGTGACTGTTGATATGGTGATAAAAAACAGAACTGCCTATTGTTTACAGATACACAATTTCTGTATGAAGACTCTGAACAAAGTTTTGTGTGGATTATCAACTTCTTTGAGACATGAACATTCTTTACATACACATGAAGTACAATTTCTTGAGTAACAGATTAACTCACGGCAGATTGTGTAGGCTGTTGTTTTTTATTCCTTTTAGGCCTTAGTTTAGTAAAATGCTCTAGTTTTTTTCCTTCCTCCGAAGGCAGTTCTGAAATGAGCCCAGAAGTCCGTTTGTCAAACCTCCCAGAATGGAATGGTGGGTCCTCTATATGAATAGGAACTTCTTCTAATGCTTTATCGAGGTCAAACTCCATCTCTAAAGAAAAAGTTTAAAAACATTTTAGGGTGTATTTCTCTTTTTAGTCATAGCTTTTTTGTAAAGACTTAAGTCAAGCTCAACTCATGAAAGGCTGCTCTGATGTGCCTAAGTAGTCTTCTTAATAACAGTATGGGCTTGTTAGCGGATGTTCTTCATTTTCCCAGTTTAGCTCACAGTGATAGTTTTATAAATCATTGAGAAAAATCATCACTCCAAAAAAGCTTACCAAAAGCTCTGGATACAGGCCTTAACATTCGACTGTGGATACTCTTCCTTTTAGATTTGGGAGTCATCTATAGATAAAATGGAAAAATAATATAATTGCCTTTTGGGAAATAAGCAGTAATTGTTAAATTAACAATAGTACTGCAATTATAAAAACAGCTATGAAAGATAGAGCAAAATAGCATTTTGATCACTAGTCAAGATGTTAAATAACTGCCAGTAATCAATTTATATTGATTGTAGTATTGGAAATACTCCAAGCTTGATGTTAAAACTGCAAAGTGAAAATGCAACATTCTATTTTGTTTATTAATGTGGCTGAAAAATGAACATTACATAAGTCCTACATGTCTACTGGATCTTTTTTAAGGATGAACAAAACCTTACAGCATCCTTATTTTTTAAAAAGCAGAAATGCTAGGATCAGGTTACAATTCAGTGATGCTTTTTGTTTGTTGCTATCATACCTCAAATGCATTCAATAACTAAAGTCAAACTTCTGAGATAGTAAAATGTGACATAATTGCCATCATAAATTTGCACAGTATTGTTTTGAGAAAATATCAAAATCTGGGATTTCTGAAAAGAAATAGCAAATTGAGGATGGCTCCACTAAAAGCTAAAAAAAAGAGCTGACAACCACTGCACATTGAAGAGCCAGTGAGTAAAGCAGCCCTTTGTAATTCCTTTCCAGACAAGATGAGAAGCCGAGATTAACCCAAAAGCTCTCCTTACAATTGATTTTCTCAAGGTCTTTAGATGTTTGCTAATTTTGACAAGGGGGATACATAAAGACCTCATAGTTTTCCCTCAAATATTATTTGTGAGGCATTCCTTAACTGATTAGTTCAGGCTACTATGGTAAAGATGAAAGAAATGACTTGAAAGCAGTGTACATTTGAGATATAATTTTAGTAAACTACATTTAATATAAATAAAATACCCAGCATTGAATATCATGCTGTTTTCTTGCAAATTTTAAGACCAATGTTGAAAAATACTATACATAGTTTGAGGGAATTTATTTATTTATTTATTCATTTATTCATTCATTCAAACAAATATTTACATTCATTTTTATTTCTGTCAGTGAGGCATGCTTGCCTTTCTTCCTTTTCCCAGACCAACAAAAACCCAAAAACAAAAGTTAAGAAGTACATGGTGATAGATCTGAAAGAATAAGTTATAAAAATAATGTAGAAACCAACTTCAGCAGGCTAGTTATTAGTAAAACCTAAGCAATTGTTTTAATCATTGGCCATAATTGTTCTTTTTGGAAGAATTCTGAACAGTTTTGGTCACAGAGGCAACTAATTTTTCTGACAAATTTAATGTGCCAAGTGTCTTGGGGCCTCTCTTCTGTTATTCTTCCCTCCAATATATAGAATAAAAAATTATCTGAATCATAACAGTATCATGCTATGCACTTCTCCTAACCATATCCGATGAGCTAAAGGGAGGATGGAGGATACTATATCACATATAGTATTACAAGGCAGGGATACAATTCACGAAACTGGAGAAATATAGATGTAACTTAGCAAAGAACAGCCAGTTTTAAGAAGGAAAGCCAACCATAATCTTTGGAGAGATAACTGTAATTTTTACTTTGAGCAAAATAAAAAATGTAGACATTAATTCTAGTTCAAGACTTTGAATGTTTTCCTTATCCTGCTGTATCAAATGCACCAAGGGTGGTCAGCCTGTGAGTTTAGAGCTTCAGGAATACCCATAGAGGTTTCTCATTCAATGGCTGCCAGTTTTTGGTAAGTAAGCAGAAATTATTAAATGTAGTGATATGGTGAAAAAGGATTGGTATTTTTTTTTTCTTTTTACAACGGTGCTTTGGAATGAGCATTTACCGGGGCTAAGAATTTACTGGTCAGATGCTCTTCCTGATGCCTATGTGGAGTTCACAGCAGATATGTTCTCTTTGCACCTTGAGAGAAAAACATCTGTCACTGCCAAATATTAAATTCTCAACCTTTTGAATGGGAAGTGAGAACCTTCACCTCTAGGCCACCACGCCACTCAATAAAGTTTTGGTCATAAAAGTGAAAATAGTAGTATGTAGATAGTAGGCAGATTTAATGAAATGTACTTCTTGGAACACTTTCTCTTTTCACCAAACTCTTTTCTGCTTGCATGCTCTGTTAGGGATAACATTGTTTACCCTAACTGGTTTAGGTAAAATAATAACTATGAATCATAGTTTTGTATGTTAAAGTGTCTGCAACTTTAACTGTGGGATAGTAATTAAGGGAGTGGTTGTGAAAGCATTTTAAAAGAAGCAAGACTACAGCTTGCTCTCTCTCTGGCTTTGATGATCCCTGATTACTGCTTGGAATCAAGACTGCATTGCTCGAACGGGAGAGACAACAAAGGACTGATTTGTAAGTGAACTGACATAGGATATTCTACATGGACTTTGCTAACTGAATATTCCTGAATGGACTGACTACTTGATACATGACTATTGGACTGTTATTTGACTATGCTATGAACTTATAATGGAATAAACTATATTCTTGATAGCACAAGTGTATCTGTTATTTTTACTGTATGTTAATAAACATACAAGCTTAGCTCACTCATTTATCTGTGTGCCTATCTGACTAACGCTGCACATTCTGTTTAGCTTGTCTACCTAACCCTGGTTGGGGAACCCAGGCTTAACATGCTCTCTTCATACTATCCATAAAACTCACTTGTGAGCCTTGCTCTCAAAACTTCCCAATTCATGACATACACTTTAGTGTAGAAAATGAATATATGTAGCAAAACAAAGTTACAATAAATGGCAAACAATGATAGCAATAGTAAAGCATGTATATGTAATTTATTTCTTTGATCATTGTGAGTTTCCTTATCTATATTGTTACAAAATTTATATCTTGGTCATGCTTTATAATGGGCTACATTAGATATTGTGAGTTTTCACCCTAGCGGAGTCAATCTGATTACCTACATTATAATCTAGGACCTAGGTAATCAGTCCTCATCCTTTCCAGCTTGGCCAGTTCTGAGTGTAGCGGTGTGTGTGCTTATATGTGCAGCTCCATTTGCGCAAGCGCATATAAATGGAGTTGTGTGCGAGTGCTCACTGCTCATGCAATTGGAGCTATGCGCACACACACATATTCGCTGCCACTTGCAGCCTGGTAGTGAGCTGTGGCCCGGAGGTTGGGGACCCCTGATCTAGGTATAGCAATCTGATTACCTAAATTGTCATTTTTAAAAATATCTGCATCGGAGAAATGCATTTTTAATATTCATTTACTGATTTAAGATAGAAATCAGAGGCAAGAAGAGGAAAAGCAATCAGGAAAAAGGAAACAAGAAAAACAACATGTTGAGAATCATATAGCCAAATTTCTAAACAAATCATAAAATCTGGATCACAAGAACTAATACTGATAATCTTTTCCATTGTGTTATTACAGTGTTAGCTTAGAACAGAAAGTAAATATAAACTGATAAATCAAGATTATAGAGAGGGTTTTATTCTGTTTTTCAAACACTGACAAGTAATGCTCTTTATTTAGTTCAAAATGAAAAGGAAGACATATCAACACTGTAAAACTGGGGTTGCACTGCCATTATTTAAAAAAATGTTGTTCCCACACTGCTTGATAAATTCATCATTCTTCTTATAGTGATACATTTACGGTGGGGAATATATAAATAGTACATTCTCAGATTAATTGCATATTAATTTTTGTAACAGCATGATAAATTGGTGGCTATCAACCCAAACCAGAACAGTAAATCAAACCTGTACCATATGAGTAAATGTTGCTAGCTTATTTTGTACTTCCAATATAGTGAGACTAATTGTCAACAATTTTAATATATTTCTTGGATATTGCTAATATATGAAAAAGCATTTTTGCAGCATTTATCATTTCCTATAATGCAATGAATTTTTAACCATGTATTTGTTATAATTTATCTTGATTTATTCAGATAAATTTATCTGAAATAAAAAATTTGATATTTACACATCGATGGGTGAAAAGAATGATCTTTGAAACAAGTATTTCAAAGAATCCAAACAACAATTAAAATTACAAATATGTGAACTGTTGTACAATATGATTAAATAGATAATTAGACATAGCATTTATATGTCAGGATGATTGTCAATATTTATGCATCAAGATTTAACAAATCAGACAACTGCTTGCACAGTTGGGGGAAGTTTATTAGTCTTCAAAATCACAATTATAAAACTGTCATTGATGGAACATAGAAAAATCTCACTTAGAAAAGCATAATTATAGACTTTCAGTAGTACTGGACAAAGAATCCAGTATGTCTTCTATTATTCAATGAGATAACCATCAAGATACCAAACTAAGTAGACAGTTTGTAACCTCATAAACAGCATATAAGCATATTCAAGAAAACTAAACAACTTTTTTGTGATATTTGACATTAATATACAGTTCAGAGTATCTTTAAAAATGATTTATTGTGCAAAAATCATTGTACGTTTTACTTTGGATATCTTAAATAGTGAAGATATTTTTTTACACTATTGGAACTGTTTCTGTTGTGAGGTTAATAACTTTATCAGATCTTTCAATTGTTCCCAATTTATTTTATACAATTCAATAAACTCAATAAAGGTTGCAAGCGTGTAAAGAGAATTTACTTCCAGTTTAGTTTTATATAATTCTGATGTAGGTTATCTTGCAAAAGTTCACACAAAAGTTAATTCCACACTTTATAACTTTTGACTTTTTTCTTATACAGGTAGTCCTTGACTTATTACAATGGATCCCAAAATTTCTGTTGTTAAGTGAGGCATTTGTTAAGTGAGTTTTGCCCCATTTTACGACCTTTTTTGTCACAGTGGTTAATTATTTCAGTTGATAAAGTGAGTAACCCAATTGTTAAGTGAATCTGGCTTCCCCATTGACTTTGGTTATATATAAAGGTCACAAAAGATGATCACTGAATCTTGGGACACAGCAATGGTCATAAATATGAACCACTTGCCAACCTTCTGAATTTTGATCACAGGGTCACGGGAATACTGCAAAGGTAATAATAACTGTAAAAAACACTCATATGTTACTTTTTCAATGCTGTTGTAACTTTGAATGGTCACTAAATGAACTGTTGTAAGTCAAGGACTACCTGTAGCTTTAAAACAATATATGCCTGTCCTTGTATGTGCTCTCTTACTCTGACTTAATATGTATGCTTGCCGTAATTTCCATACAGGAAAATTTAGATTTATGTAACTAGCCAACCTGTGGGTCATCACGTCAGAGATATTTCTTTACTTAAACACAGAAATGCAATGAACAAGCAAACAAAAAAGCAGTGGGACCAAGAGTGACTCCCAACTTTCTGCCAGTTTCATTACTGAGGAGCATCAGAAATCTTCCTTTCCCTTCCCAGCAGACAGGAAAGTCTGATGGGTGGGAAATTGGATTGCAAGATTGGCTGGGAAAGTGTCACAGAATGTTGAAAATGAAGATCGTGTATGTGCCTGCTACAGCAGCCCAGCAGCAGCCAGAAGCACAGAAGTAGCCACAACTTTCCCAAATTTCATTTCCTCAGGAGCCATGATTTTGGATACATGCTGTAAGGTAGCTCAGTTGACGTTAATTGGTTCAAAAGTTGTTGTCTTATGGTTTGTCCAGTTAAAGGTCATGATGAGTGTCTTAATAATATATAGATCTGATCCACGATCAAGATAAAAAGGGTTTAAAAACATTTATGAAATATATTTTAGGATTTAGTAGTAATTAATAAGTGTTGCACATATATTAAAAGTACTAAATAATAATAAATATAATAAACATAATATTATTGTGTTTATTATAACATAATATATTAATAATAATATAATAAACAAATATCCTTCATGATCACTTTGTCCCTAGCCAAAATGCTTAAAGACAATGCACAGTATAGACACAGGGAAGAACAAATAAAGAGTACAAGAAATATAAAAATCCAGTTCTTCATAAATTGCAAAAAAGAAACTGCAGTGTTATGGATAGAAACCCTGAGGTCAGAATGCTGAGGGACTTTATTAGCACACATTTTTAAATAAATCAATCTTATTAACTAGGATACTACCGGAACAAAGTTCTGCTTTAAAATAAATCACATTCTACTAAAATGTGTGTCATATGATAAATGCACACATATTTTATAAAATAATATTCTGAAGAACAATGCCAGTCTCTATGAATTTTTAAATAAATTTCATTAGGCAAATAGTTATGACTTTTTATT
This sequence comes from Laticauda colubrina, assembly GCA_015471245.1. Lineage (NCBI taxonomy): Eukaryota > Metazoa > Chordata > Lepidosauria > Squamata > Elapidae > Laticauda > Laticauda colubrina. The sequence continues at coordinate 75,929,841 of BLBF01000002.1, forward strand.
TTATAATTACCACATCAAACTAAAATATGTTAAAGCGAATTTTATAAAGAGAAAAAGTAAAACAATGTATGAGGAACAAATGCAAACCTGACAAACACAGCTGTCAAGGCTATTTCACTGAAAAAAGAAGCAAGTTCTTCCTTTTCCAAGTAATGTTCTATTTCTAAATAAAATAACTTATTTATTTATAAATAAATTATTTATATTTATCAAAATAAATATTTCTCTGTTATGAACTCTTATAAATGAACTGTAATTTATACTGTATTTTAAAATATAGAGTGCCAGTTTTGGTTTTAGGAAACATCTTATATGCCACTGCTGAACATAATTAGAGCTGAAGTTACTGGAAAACAATTAAATACAGTACACTCTCTGTTTCTGCTGCCTCTTGTGCCCAGGAGCCTTTCAATCTTGCTGAATGGATTTTCATTCTCGCCAGATGCAATCAGTTTTTCTTTCTTCTCTTCCAAAGAGCAAATATAGCATGCCAAGCACAAATAATTCTATGTAACTGGAAGTACATGACCATGTAGTGAAAGGAAATAATACTTTCTGATTCTTTAAAACTTTCATTTCATTAAATGGATATGAATATTTATAAAACTTAATCTATGTTAAACAATTTTATGTGAATATTTTACTTGGTTGTATGTTTTAAATTCATTGCACATCAAGTTAGCTAAAACTTCCTATAAAATTGAACTTGGTTCCAAATAGCTGCTTATTTCTCCCTGTAATGGCACAATGTATATTCCCAAGAGTTTTGTAAGACAGCTGAAAAGCAAATGGAGCAAGAAAGGAAAGTAGGCTAGAAACAGCAGAACTTAAAAAAAAATACTTACACTTGTACAGCAGAGAGTCTCCATGCAGCCAAAAGAGAAAGATAAAAGAATATAAATGGACAGCAGAAAAGCAGAATTAGTTTTAGAGGAAAGAAGGAGGAGGCAAGCCGTGCCGAAGCTTGGCAAATAAAAAATATAAAAGCAGGAGCTATGTAGAGATAAACTATGCAGAGATAAAATTTTCATGTTAAGAAAAAAAGAACCAGCAATCGCTCTATATCCGATGGACTCTATAGAGATGTGAAACAAAAAAATCTCCATCCAGATTAATTATTTGAAGTGTGTTTCAATTGAACTGTACAGGTGAACAGAAGTGGAAAAGTTAAATGAAGGTCTTTCCTGTAGGATTTCATAAGACTTGCAGAGGAACATAAAGATTTTTCATGGAGAAAAATCACAGCTCTTCGCAAAATTTTGAAAATCTTAATTTTTAATGGGATGAATGCATGTGACTGACAATATTAGAATCTAATAATAGTCAAGAAAGCTCTCAAATCACACAACTTCAGTAGTTTTCATTCACCTATTTCTTATCTACCATTCAGACACATTCAGGAATGTAAAAGGATTTTGTAGTAAAGTGTACATTTGAGTGCTTGTAAATTCTGGTCAAGTCTGTCTTTTGCTAATGGGCAATATGCAAGTTTTACATATTTTTAATGATCTTGAGCAGAAAATAAAGAAACTCTAAATTATTTTTCAACTTCCCTGGGGATTATTCTAGAACTATGATCTATGGCATGCGTGCCAGAAGCGGCACACAGAGCAATCTCTCTGGGCATGCCTGCCGTCACCCATTCCACTTCTGGGTTCCAGGGCATGCATGCGCGCTGGCCAGCTGGTCTTCGCATGCGTGGAAGCGCTGGAAACCGGAAAAGCAGCACCCCAGTGCACATGCACATGCACATGCCAGCCAGCTGGTCTTTATGCACCCATGCACACCAGAAACTGGAAGACCAGGTGTCCGGCAGTTGGTGCCAAAAAGGTTCACAACACTGCTTTAGAATTATATTATGTTTGCATAAATTGAAGGGAAAATGCAAGGTAAAAGCAGGAAATTAATTACTCTTTTTTGTCAGGTTTCCAATGAAAAGAATTTTCATACATATATCTGCTTCATTTAGCTTTTTTTAAAAAATAATTCTTTTTAAAACAGCGGCCGAATCATTTACATTACATTTGTCAGAAAAAAATGTAAGAGGGACAAGACATTCTTTCTAGAACCTTCAAACCTATAAATATCATTTTGAACTAAATCTGTTTCTCTGAAAATTTCAAAATGATCCCATTAATGGAGTTGCAATGCTTGCAGATTTCATTTGATTCTATAAATATAAGGATAATTCTTCTTGTAAGCATTCAAAATGAGTCAATAGAAGTCTAAAATAAAACCTTAGATAGATAGAAGCAGACATGTAATTTATAAGAAATATTCTTGTATCAGTCACTGAACTCAAATTTTAAGGACAAGAATGTACTATACAGTAAAGACAATAATTATTTACAAAGAATATGAACGTTCTTGAAGCATACATAGGTTACGGTACCAGGCTAGAAATAAGGAACCTAAGAGTTCTGGTCCTGTCTTAGGCATGAAAGCCAGCTGGGTGACTTAGGCCAGTCACTCTCTCTCAAGCCAACTAATCTAACAGGATGGTTGTGAGGAAAATACGAGGAGAAAGGAGTATTAGGTATGTTGATCACCTTTAGTTATTTATTAAAAAATAAAAGCAGGACATAAATTAAGTCTACTTCAATTGTAAATCTCTTTGGTTCTAAAAAAATTGTACAACGCTTTCTTTTTTTTTCTTTTCAACGCTTTATCTCTTTTAATTTTTACCTGTTTTATTCTTTTCTTTCTTTTGGCACTGTGGTGTCATTAACATTTGATATGTGATTTCTATTTTGATCAAAATAAAACCTCGCATAAAAACAACTAAAGTATCAAACATATGACTTAATTGCTGTTCAGAAATGTGGTATTAACCTATAAAGCCCAACATGACTTGGCTTATTGCTACTTTTAAGATAATCTCTTCTTACAGAATCTGCCCATCTTATACAAACTCCTGGGAAAGTTAAGCAAGATAATCCTCTTTTGTGGTAACCTGATATTATGAAACAGTTGTTCTTTTTCATGCTGGTCCAACATTATTAGATTAATTTGGTCCACATACTTGATATAAGATCAAGAAGTTCCAGTTTAGCCCTAGAAACATACAGTGAATGAGCAGTGAAATTGTGTTTTGCCATTTGCATAAATTAAAAAAAGCAATCCTGCTTATATAATATTTGGACAATTATAGTGGAGTTTGCTTTCTTTCGGAGAAGTATATTTTTACAATGAATTGTGCTCTCAACTAATCTTTGATAGATAGCCTCTCTGGCCATTTGGACAATAGTATTTAGATTTTTTCTTGAAATGTAAGCACCTTAAAATAACTTAAAATTGCTGAATTCTGTGTCTAAGGTACAAAACTTTTGCTATATTCAAACCTGACAACAGAAGAAGGTAAGTCACTTAATTACTGAGATTTTTTTTTAATCAGACTGAATTTGGTTATTTTCACATATATTTCAAATAAAAAATTATTTGTTCATTCAAATAACTTATTTTCCCTAAAGATACATATTTACATCAAAAAGAAAGAACAAAAAGTAATACTTTTATTCATATGATTTAATGTTGCAATCAAAGTAAATTAATTGTGGAATTCTGATACACAATTGAATGGCGAACAACCTATTTTTAATATCTAGAATGAAGCCTCAAGACAAATTGGCTTGGTCTCAATAACCCTCAGTTTAACCAAGGCCATTCAAATCATAAACAACACTAATTATGAAGAGAGCCAGGCAATGTATATTTTTTTAAAAATTCAATGTATAAAACTATAAAACAAAGCTTCCTTGACATTAGATCTATTAAAGCATTCCACTTTAGCTTCAGAAACACTGCACGGAATTTCTCCTAATGTTAGCAATCAAATGATGTTTTGCAAATCTGAGGTGCACAACTGAAAAACAACTTTTAAATAATGCAAATGTTAAAATTAAAAAAGTTGAAATATTGAAAAGTAAAACACGAGCATCCTCTTCAATTTTTGAAGAATGTTTCAAATCATCAGATGGATACAATAAAAATAATTAGGAAGTAAATCCTGGATTTCTATAGTCCAATGCTTTTCTTGTACGTGTCCCTTATACAGATAGTCCTTGACATATGACCACAATCAAGCCCAAAATTTCTGTTGCTAAGCAAGACAGTTCAATGATTTTTGCACCATTTTACGACGTTTCTTGCCACAGTTGCTAAGTGAATTACCACAACTATTAAATTATTAACATAGTTAAGTGTACCTGGCTTCCCCATTGACTTTGCTTGTCAGAAAGTTGCAAAAGATGATCATATGACTCCATGAATTTTGATCACATGATCACGGGGATGCTGCATGAGTCATAAGTGTGAGAAACAGTCATGAGCCATTTTTTTCAGTGCCACTGGTCTGATTGGTCACTAAATGAACCATTGTAAGTCGAGGACTAGGTGCACTCTGAAAAAGGTCAAGAGTAGTGCAAATAGAAACGCCCTATAAAATGTCTGAGTTAGTGTGGCAAGTAACTTTCAGTGAATTCATGCTATATAATTGATTATTTTTCCCTAAGAGTCATTTTGCATTGAAGGTACCTATGATATTTTCCCAATATATAACTATTAACCAAAAAAGATTGGCAAGGTGCTTTATCAAATGATTGCTGTACTCTCCTTTTCATGCATATGTCTTGAAACAAAGGGTGAACTCAAGTTTACATCAGAAATAAAACATAGTGACTAAAAAGTGTAAATAGAAATAAAAATTATTTAATATGAACTTTGCCAAGCACTTTCTATTCAAGCTAACATTTACTCATTGTCATATAAAAATCTACAGAACATGCAAAAGAAGGAAGGAAGGAAGGAAGGAAGGAAGGAAGGAAGGAAGGAAGGAAGGAAG
>BLBF01000002.1:75934690-76002287 GCA_015471245.1 Laticauda colubrina
AAGGAAGGAAGGAAGGAAGGAAGGAAGGAAGGAAGGAAGGAAGGAAGAAAAGAAAGAAAGAAAGAAAGAAAGAAAGAAAGAAAGAAAGAAAGAAAGAAAGAAAGAAAGAGAGAGAGAGAAAGAAAGAAAGAGAGAAAGAAGGAAAATAAATCACATTTAGTCAGGTTGCTGGAGCATTTCCTAGGTACTGGATTTTTTATAAGGTATTAAATTATTTTGTGGAAAATCTAATATACTGGTGTACACATACACTTCTAATTTATGAATATAGCAGCCATAAAGAACAACAATGATGTACCTTTGTTTACAGAACAATTAGTAATAGATAGCAAAACACATCAGCAGCATAGTACACAGAATATATACTATTTGCATAATTACTTCTTTTGATTATTTTATTTTAGTTCTGTTTTATACTGATAAAATCTTAATCAGTTTGCAATATTTATTGCACAAAACTGTAAATGAACTTCATGGCACCTTAATAGCTAATAGTTTTATGATAGGTTTCTATGAAATATGCAGATATCTATAGGAACATATGAAGAGCTGAAGCCCTCAATTGATTGGTATTCATTCCAAGAAGTGAGTGAAGCCAGGATAAAAAAAAAAGGCAGGACCAAGTAAAGATAAATTTAATTCATATTTAATTTTAATATAAATATAATCAATACAATTCTATTCTTCTCATATAGGGATGGCTGGCTCAGTGGCTAAGATGCTGAGCTTGCCAATCAGAAAATCGGTGGTTTGAATCCCTAGTGCCATGTAACAGAGTGAACTCCCGTTACTTGTCCCAGCTTCTGCCAACCTAGCAGTTCGAAAGCACATAAAAATGCAAGTAGAAAAATAGGGACCATCTTTGGTAGGAAGGTAACAGCATTCTGTGCGCCTTCAGTGTTTAGTCATGCTGCCCACATGACCACGGAGATGTGTTTGGACAGTACTGGCTCTTGGGCTTTGAAATGGAGATGATCACTGCCCCCTACAGTTGGGAATGACCAGCACATATGTGCAGGGGAACCTTTACCATTATTCTTCTCATATATTTATGAACACTCCCAACTGCATTAAAATTATTTTTAATTTTGGGGAAGTTCTCTAATGAGCTCCAAAATCTAAGGTTCATTTTCCTTATTGTGAATTACTACCAAGGATGAAATATCCATAAAGTTTAATTCATTTAGTATTATGAGCAAGAACATAAGGTATGCCTGAATTAAAAAATAATCGAAGTTAGGATTTATAAGAATTTTTAGTAACAAATTACTAATATTTGGGTGATAACTTTTATAAGCATACAAAGAGACATAGGTCCAGTAAAATCAGCATAAACATCATAAACATTTAGGAAAGTAAATATGAAAAAAATGTTATAATTTATTTATCTATATCTGTTTTTATAATGGCTATTGTATATTTCAATGATGAAAAGTGGGTGTCTGAATGAGCTAGAAAGTTTAAAAGATTTAGTCAAAGATTACAGATGTCTTACCATACATGTATCTAGGTCTTCAAAGTGTTCCAGTTCAGTTAGCTCCTCAACTGTAATGATAGATCGTTTAGTAGATTTATCCTCTGCTAACTCAATGTCCAATGATTCCTGGTGAGGCAAGGGTTTACCTTGCCTGGTCAAATGATCAGCCTAGAGGAAAGGTTATAGCACAAGCATTCTTTATAAAATAGAAATATTAATAAACATTTGTAAATAAAACTTTCCAATGAATACAACCCAAATTAGATGTACAATTAACCTGCTACAAAAATGAGATGGACTTGAAGACCATTAATCCCACACCTTGTTGGATGCTTTGGAATTCAGAATTATAGAGTTATTGGCAAAGCAGTTATTGGTTCAATTTCAATGGTCTCTAGCAAAGCACAGCAATTGCCATAAACCATAATGTCATATTGTTCTTACAAGAAGTTTCTCCCATTTGAACCCGGGACTCATGTAACTTAAGCCCATTAGATCCAATCCTATCTTCTCAGCTTTCTAAAAACAAGTTTAAAACCGTTCCATGTTACAAATGTTCAGGTATATGCTTTTATCCTAAAAAATGCTTATATCCTAAACTCAAAACTTTTTTTGTAATTCATCAACTTCTTCATAATATTTTTTGAACAACTGATCTTCTCCTTATTACCTGGATGTTGGATATATAGTTATATTTTCTAAAGTACGTAATCCAAATGACAAGTATAAAACTATTACTCCCTAGCATTTAGAAACCCTTCTTCTAGTAATGCAGCCTAAAGTTACACTAACATATTTTTATATATCCTGCAACGGTTAATTCTTGCATTGCTTACAATTCTATTAGGATTCTGAGATCTTTTTCATTAATGCATTAATATTACATTGTCTCTCATGCATTTTATTTATTTATGCTTTAATGAGATTAACTACTCCAAACTTGCCTTGTATGTTAGCAGTTTTGCATGTTTTATTAATATCAGTTTTCCTGAAATCCAACATGTAAACTTGACCATGTTTAGCTTTGACCAGTAACCTAGTAAATTTTTCAGGAAATATTAAAGTAACATTCAGTTTGACATCAAAATAAACTAATTTTTCATAAGATTCATCTTCCTATGTTATCACATTCAGTATATCCAACTCATTCAGTGTAAATAGGAAGATACAGATAGATCTGTATAGGCATTCTTCTTGAATAGGGCAAATAAATGCAAACAAATCATACTGAACTATAAAATCAACTTAAATAAATGAGATTGTATAAATGCATACCAGTTTATGATGACAATGAGACAGAGCATCAAGGATTTCATCTACTATTCTATCTGAGAGAAACGAAGCAACTGTCAGCTTGACTTCACTATGCAAAAATGAAACATAAGAATACAAAATATGAATTTACAGTATAAAATTTATATTACAGGTTATATTATGTATGTATTAGCTAGATATCCTTGGTTGTCTAAAAATACATATGAATATTCAAATAACACATAAAGATTTCAAAAATAATTATCAAGCTTAGAGAAGAGAAAAAGAATGTTGCATTAACTCTTACCAAATGATGTTAAGGTTTAAAACACAAGGGTGATCAATGAATGTAAGATATAGCACATGATACAACATATGCTACAATCACTGTAATAAATATGGTGTTTATTACATTAAACTTGCTGCCAACTATAACAGAAGTCAGGCAGCTTACAAAATCTAAATATAGTAAGGATTAAATCCTAAATGTATTTCATTCCTTTTTTTTCATAGTCATTTATTTGTACAGGAAAATGTTTTACTGCTTCATTATTATCACTCATTTACTAAATAATGAACAAATAACCTAAACTGAATTCCTTGCATTTACATCAATAACTTAAGTACTTCATTTTCTTGGTGAGATTCCAAGACTATTAAATTTGGGGAGGGGGACGAAAGGGGAGACAGTTATTATTAGTTTCAGTAGTATTATTTAAATGAACAAAATGCCACATATGAGCACATGGTACAAATACATGCGATTTACCCAGAATTAATTATAACAGCCTCTTGTTCATAATTGGAACAAGTGTTTATAATTACACCCTCGTGAATCCAGTTTGACTCTTAGTGAGTAGTGGAAATATATGCATATTTTGCTCATTTCTTGTGCTATCATCATGTCACTATCACAACTCTCATGACCTTCAGTATTTTCATTTTTAAAAAATCATAATTCAAAAATATAATTAAAAGCTGAAGCCAGGGGAAAAAAAAAAAGCTTTTTCTTGCCTGAAAGTAGATGGGAACCGTTTTTAAAGTTTAAGATTGTTATATCAAGGTAATTTTTGAAATAAATTAAGTTATATACTCAGTCCATAGATGAATCTAGAAAGTTGTTGGCTCACCTAATTTTATTAAGGATATCAACTCCAGACTGCTCCAAAAGAACATTTTTAACAAAGGTCCGAGGAATTGAAATTTTTTCAGTACATGCCTCAATCAAGTCTTGCCTTATATGTGCTTTCTTCATGGCACTTGGACACAGGTTTTCAGCTGCATCTACCATTGACTCAAGCAGTGTCTGCAGCAGAAAGTAATGGGAAGCAAACTTATAGAAACCACAGAAACATGTAATTTATAACACCTTGTGCACTGTGTTTTAAATTCAAAATTATAAAACACATTATAAAGACTGTTGAGAAAATTCAATAATATCCTTTAGTACTAAGTTTATACTTAAGGTCACAAAAGGTTATCACATGACCTTGGCACACTGCAACAGTTGTAAGTATGAGTCAGTTACCAAGTGTCTGAATTTTGGTCATGTTACCATGATGATATCACCAGGGATGGTATTCAAATTTTTTAAACAACCGGTTCTGTGGGCATAGCTTAATTGGTGGGTGTGGCTTGGTGGTCATATGACTGGATGGGCGTGGCCAACTCAACATCACTCACGTCAAGGGGCGCTTCTCCTCGCCTGGCCTCTCTTAACAGTGGGGATGCTGCAATGGTCATAAGTGTGAAAAACGGTCATAAGTCACTTTTTTCAGTGCCATTGTAACTTTGAATGGTCACTAAAAGAACTGTTGTAAATCAAGGATTACCTGTACAAAAAATACAAAAAGCTTCTTTGCTTGTAAAAAGCTGCTCTTAAATACCAATCATTAGATTACAAATACCTGCAAGCCAGAGTTACAAATCAGGCAGGGTGCCAGAGCACCTTGAGGAATTAAAATAGTTAAAATGCAATGATAACTATCAGCAGCCAATTCTTGCTCAAAAAAGCAGAGGTCATTTAAGCTCTCCAGAAAGAGCACACCTAGGAGAAGCAATCCTTAGATCCATTTGCCCCGCTTAAAGATATCAGCTGGTTTCACTCATCTCACAAGATATCCTAAGGAAATCATCCAGATTTAAGGAAAGGTCACATGCCCCCCAGAAAAGCAGTAAAAAAAATTAGTGCCAAGCTTGCATCCTGCCTCTTGGAAGTACACCCCAAAAGGACAGTGCCAGATGTCTTCACTAAAGCAGTGAAGGAAGACCCCCTCCCCAGACAGAAAAAGAAACCATGAGACAGGAAAAAATTCAAACACAATACAAATAATTAAATCACAACAGTAGCTGTTGCTTGTTAAACCAATTACCAGAACAAATAGACATAGGAACTAGCAGATTTCTCAAACCAGTTTTTTTTAAGGAACAGAGATTAATCTTTTTTCCTTCCAAATAAATCTGAATAGGGAAAATTACCCCATCAATAAACATAGGATTAAACATCATCAAGCACAGAATTAAATTTAACCAAAAACCAGTTTTAGACCAAAACTCAGAAAGGATATGTAAACTCATGTTTGAATATCAATCTTTCTAGCTAGGCAAGAAGAAGTATTTCCAGGGGAGTATTTCCTCCCAACAGCAGTGTAAAAAGCTTTAAACAACCCTTCCCCTTTAAGAAAAAAAAAAAACCTCCTTCAGAGACATTAAGTCTAGGCAGTCTGCCAAGAATGTAATAAGGGTGGAAAAAAACAAAAGGAGATTTCTTCTAACTACCAGTTCTCCTAATTGCTTAGAAAGTTAAGGGATTCTATAGAACTGGTCAGAAGCGGTAGAATCCCATCCCTGGATGCTGCAAGCATGAAAGACAGCCATAAGTCATTTTTTTCAGTGTCATTGTAGCCTCAAATGGTTACTAAATGAATGGCTGTAAGTCAAGAACTATTTGTATTACACAATTTATATAAATTAACTATAGTATATATTTTATATGCAAGACAATTCCTCTTCACTCAACAGGTTCCAGGTAAGCCAAAAGGTTAAACCATGTTTTAAAGGGAAAAAACATTGTTGTTGAGTGGGAGATAGGGGTTAAAGAAGAAAAAAAAAAGGTGCCTTAAACCTACCAGAATCTTAAGACATTTTGTTCTCTTTAGTTTTTTTAAAAAAACTATAAATAAATTGTGCTGCCAAATTTCTGTGGTGTACTCTGAGACTGATCTTGGAGCAGCAGAGTAGGTTATGATGATCTGTATTTAGCCTACAGGTTACCCACGACAGGTAAAGGAAACTAAGTTGGCTCCTTTCCTCTTTAGAATGCTTCCCACATTTCATTTTAGGGTAACATTTTTAGTCATTAATACCTTGAGCTGATCATCAACAACCCTTGTAACTTCCCCAGCCATAGATTCTAGGATCTCCTGAATTGGATTGGATAATGAACCATTTGCTCCTGCCCATGAAGCTCCACCAAGATGATACAGGTTTGGTAATAACTGTAGAAATACATATAAAAGAGTTACTGTTAACACCTACCATGATTTAACAGAACAAGCATAGATTTAATGTATTTTTTAAAATTCTGAAAACTTTAGAGGTAGAGGTTTTAATAGTATTATTGTTCTAATGGCTTTGGAACCCTAGCATAAATAACTGCAATCTCTTACTGTTTTGGAATTCTTAGCATCCTTCATAAGTCTTTCAGCTGATTTCAGATCCTCTTGTATTGTGTCAATTCCACAATTTCTTAAGGAGTTGAGATGATCTTGTACTTTGACACATATTCTGTCTATCATCTACACAAAAAAAGAGGTACTTTCACACATAGAAAAAGGAGATAAAGGTAACAGATAAAATAACAATGAATAAATCTTAGATAGCCTTGTAGATTGCACATTCAAATATATAACCAAAGAATATATGCTCATATATTTCCGAGGTTCTGATTTCTTTCTACTACTTCTTGTTATTCATTACTGAGAAACATTACAGAGCCTGTTTCTTGAAATATATAACATGATTCCCTCATTCCTCCCATTTCCATAGAGTTGAGGGTCTTGTGGCAGTGCAGGGAAGTAGCACAGAAGGCTACCTGGGGAAATCTATAAAAATTGCCTTTATCCTATGCTATTTATGGGATGCCTTTTCAAATACAAACCTTTCCTGGTGAATGGAAGGGCACCTCTGAATCCAACCACTGAAAATGTTATTAATCATAAAGGAGTAAACGGTACCTGCTGTGTTGTGCTAGTAACTATGCCCTGCTGTAGTCTGTACGCTTGTTCTTGTAGATATTTTCTGGTCTCGTGATTTCGAAGCAAATAATTTTCTATCTAAGAGCAGAAATTAAAATCAGATACAAGCCTGGATTTTAAAAATTAAGTGAGAAAAAACATGTTAACATAGAAACAGTGCTTAGCCATAAAATCATATGCTTGCATAATCAATAGTGGATACCGCTGAATTCAGCGATCCTGATTTCAAAGTCATCAGTGCTGGATTAGTTTTTCTTCAAGGATTGTTGAAGTTTTTCTTCAAGGACTGAAACTCAATTCTTGGTATATTATGAGAATCTTATAATCTTAACTGAAATCAATGTAACTGATAATATATAACACGTTCAGATTAATTATCAAAACTTAACACTATCAGCAAAAACGTACTGTTTTCTAGAAAGAATACACAGAGATCTGCTTAATACTAGAATCTTCTGAGGAACTTAGCAAGATCAAAGCAAAAAATCTCAGTGTATAGTTTACTGTCATACTGTTTCTCTATACAAAAGTTGTATCTCATATTCTAAGCAGCTCCAAATAACCCCTTTTTATTGATCTCAGCACATAAATATTTTAATGCTAAAGGTTTCAATTTTGTCACTACTATTTTCACCTTCCATGCCTAATTTAAAAGAAACACATCTCCATGTCATGGTGATTTTTCATTATCTGCTCCTGAGTGAGTGTGGGCTTCAGCAAGACAATAGGAGAATTTGCTTCATGCTTTCAACCATGAAAACCCAACTTTGTTTTCATTTATCCACTTCAATTTATATGTAGGAGATGATCAGGCTGAGCCCGAGGGAGGGGTCAAACACAACATACATCACGAGACCCTGCATGCCTGCAAGAGACTGAAACCCAACCAACCTTGAAGGCCTTTTTTTAAATCTTCACTCATTTCCCTTGACTGTTAGTTGGTCAGATTCTTGGAGAGAGAGCTTAAGTTTGCAATAAATATTTATACTCATTTGAACTGCCTGAATCTCCTGATTTCCTGGCTCTTGACATATATCAATAAATGTAGGAAATACCTTTTGAAGGGCTTCCTCTGTTTTCTCAGGGTTTGTTTTAAGTGCTTGTGAAGCATCATTCACAGGTATAGGCATGAATCTTAAGGTATAATTCCTTTTAAAAAATGTAAACAAAAAGATTAGAAGCACAAAAGAATAATTACTTAGCATGTTCTCGTATGTATTCTTATACTTCTGCTGTATATGTATGCACATGATAATCAGCTGGTGTTTTATCTTCTGTCATATTAAAATATAACTGAATCAATGTTACAATGAAATGTTGTAAACTCATAAATTAATGCTCCATCTGGATATCTTTACAACCTTTCCTTTGTCTTTCAGGCAAGAATCTCCCTGAATTTAGCTTCACAATTACAGTTCTGAGAGAGAGATTGGCTTGAGAGGTAATGGTCTGAGGTCATCCAGTGGATCCATGATTGACTTGGGACCAGAACTTGAATCTTCTCAGTCCAAATTCAGTACTGGTTCTTGCTGTAGTACTACTGAAATACACTACAGCTTTACCACTAAACTATTTAACCTGAGAAAAATAAATATAATTGTAGCCATTAGGCTTTTAATACAAATTAATACAAATTCAGAAAATGAAATTTCTGAAAAATATTTTAAAATGGAGGATTTTTAAAAATGTGATTCCTCCATTTTAAAAATCCAAAGGTTTATATTAAACTAGTTTAGATTAGTTGATTTTATTTTTGCGGCCCTAACTTGAAAATGCACTCTTGTTTAAATAAGACTTAATATAAACTACTGAAGGAGTAGCTGTCCAATCAATACACTCTTGGAAAGTGCCTTTTGAACATTTCCATCATAACACTCAAGTATATTTCTCAGTATATATTTGATGCATTTTGCTTTGGCAATATAACGATCAATAGATCATATTTTATTGAATAAAGTAACTAGCATGAGATGGCAATACTCTGTTTTCTTTACACTATTGTGCAGATGTTTATAAGAATAGTTTTAAAAACCTAATATCAGTGATTTTGATATTACAAATGGAATGGTTATGTTTCTTATTTGTTGTTAGGAATGAGTTAGGTTATTTCTACAGATAATGTTTCTTATTTTAAGAACAGAATAATGAGCAATGTATGTAATTTTGCTGGGATATATGTTAAAGAATATGTTTTGACTATATTGTATGAAAGGCAGCCATTTATTCCAACATTGACACTGGGCAACGGTTTCTCAGTTCAGCACTTTAATAAAACAAATGAGTTCTAGCAACTCTGGTACTAGAAGCAAGCAATATGGGCTATGACTAGAGCTGTCATCTTCATAAAATCATAGCTACCAACATTTCCGCTTTCTGTCATTCATTCTCAGTTCCTTTTTTATTTATCTTAACAGGTCAAAGGAAAAGATCAAGATTTGAAACACGATACCAATGAGCTTTTTCTCTCAACAAAATGTATGTTGTCAGACTGTAAAGTGATTTCCCTCCCCACCAAGTCGGCCATTGTTCTCTGTAGATTAAATGTTTTGATAAATAAACTGGGACTAGGTTTTAATTTTAATTTCACAAGAGTGATAGGTTGGTAAATTTACTTCAGGATTAAAAATGTTATTTATTGATACGTGTAGTTCTGCATCAATAAGTAACATTTTTAACAACAGTAATTGGAACCAGAATATTTGTTGCTAAGCAATGCAGTTGTACATATGATGTCACATGACCGCATCACTAAATGACAGTAATCCTGTTGGTCACCACTGCTGTTGTTGAGTGAATCTCACTGGTTGTTAGGAAAGGCCCATTTGATCCAAGCTGCTCCTGGATTCCTTGAGCCTGGGCAAGGCAAGGGACTGCACACTCCTGAACTCCCTCCTGCTCGCCTATCTCTCCCTCATCTCTATCTTTTTGGCCATCCTCCACAGTGGCACTCCTAGGTAATAGTGGCACTTGGTTGAAGCAGAGGCTTGTTACCCAAACAACACAGTCCAAGCCGCCTTATGTTCTGCCAACTCTGCTTTCCCAGCCAACCTTCACTGTCTTCTTCCTCCTATGCTGGTGAATCTGGTCTGATGTGAGGCAGTTGTTGGTTATGTCAGGCCTTTTTTCTGAGGCTGCATGCGCGCTTCTTCAAATGGCGTGTGACCTTCTTGTGAGATTCTGGAAAGTATCATAAGCCTTCAGGAGCATATCAGAAGACTGATATGAAACTGGTGAAACCAGGCTCAATAGCAGTAACTGTGAGAGGGATCTTGGAGTCTTAATGGACAACCAGCTAAATATGAGCCAGCAGTGTGCAGTCACCGCCAAAAAAGCCAATGCAATCCTAAGTTGCATTAACAGATGAATACAATCGAGATCAAGTGAGGTACTAACACCACTCTATAAAGCCTTAGTAAGACCACACCTAGAGCACTGCATCCAGCTTTGGTCACCACATTATAAAAAAGATGTTGAGACTCTAGAAAAAGTACAGAGAACAGCAATCAGGATGATTAGGGGACTGGAGACTAAAACATATGAAGAACGGTTACAGGAACTGGGCATGGCTAGTCTAGTGAAGAGAAGGACTGGGGAGACATGATAGTCTTCCAATATTTGAGGGGCTGCCACAGGGAGGAAGGGGACAACCTGTTTTCTAAAGCACCTGTAGGCCAGATAAGAAATAATGGATCGAAACTGAACAAGGAGAGATTTAACCTGGAAATAAGGAGAAACTTTCTGACAGTGAGAACAATCGCAACAGCCTGCCTTCGGAAGTTGTGGGAGCGTCATCACTTGAGACTTTCAAGAAGAGTTTGGACTGCTATTTGTCAGAAATGGTGTAGGGTCTCCTGCTTGGGTGGGGGGTTGGACTAGATGACCTACAAGCTCCCTTCCAACTCTGATTACCTGTTATCTGACTGTTCACCATTTGGAAAAAGGCACATGTGGCCTCAGGAAGAAGGTCTCGTGTAGGGCCAGGCTGGATGTACTTGCTAAGCAACAGGAGGAAGAAGACAGCAAAAGGTCTTCTTGGTGGCAATTTCCAAACATGAATTACCATGGGTTCAAAACTATCAACATTTGAGAGAATTCTAACAGAGAGTCACACAGAACTTACTTTTCCAGTGCGACAGCTATATCCTGGAATCCCTGAGCAGTGATATTGTTTTTGTCCCATATAACAGTTCTGTATGAAAATAGAAATTATGGATTGACTGATGAAAATGTTGAAAACAATCAACTGTACATGCATTAATGTTACACAAGTACTTTCAACATCTGAGTTGGAAGAAATATTGCAATAAAAGTAAAATAATGCTTTTATAGTGAAAGTATTACATTGAGTTAAAATAAAGAGGCAACAAAAAATCCCAAAATAATAAAAACCAACCCGGATCATTATCATTATAAATATCTCTGCAAACCAAAGAGATGCCAAAACAAATTGCTGGCTTAAAATTAAGCAGAATTTGATCCTGGTGTGGTTCAATCGGAAAAGCTTGCTATAGAGTTCAAAAAGCTCCTGAACTTAGAATATACTTGATGGGCTTCATTTGATCAGAGGACTCTGTCTTTTCTCATGATAAATACTATACTGAGATCACACAAATAGGAGAAAGCAGTCCTTTCTCATTCATTCCCCAAACCTAAACCTGCTCAAATGATTATTGGTAATGGTGTCCAAAATTAAATTAGTTGCTATAGGGGTTGGCACAAATAATTCCCCAATTCATAGTTTTCTTATATATAAGAAAACAAAGGAGTAAACAGTGGCCAGGGTTTTAAACTTTTCTGTGTTGGTCTATTCAGATTTACCTTAACTAAGGAATTTTTCTCCTCCTACAATCCAAATAAAATTACTAGGCCATGATTGCAAAAACAATCCAGAGTAGATCTTTTGAATGGAAGGGGGAATGGAAACTGAAAGGAGTAGCTAAGTACTAAATCACAATTTATTTTTTCCAAACTGGAGTATTCTGTGCACTGTTTCAACTAGCAATTAGAAAACAAGCACAGGGTTTTGACAAGAATCTGGATTCTTGGAATATGAATTAACTCGAAGTTAAAGTGCTACATTTTAAAAAAGCAATTATAATGATTTCATTGCTGTTTTATGAGTTATTTTATTGCTGTGAAAGCTTTAGGACTCTATGTAAGCAGAAAAGTAGGATTTATATATTGAGTGGTAATGATGATAATTATGGTAATATAGATATTCAATACCTGAGTTTGGTGTTTATCTGAAGAGCTTTTGCAAGCATCTTTGCACCCATGTCACCCATAGCATTTCCACTAATATCAATTTTTGTAAGGGATGTATTGCTGCCCAATGCATTGATAATGATAGTAATCTCTGTTTTCAGTTTAGAATCTGCTAAAGAGAGAGACTGCAAAGGCTGGGAAATAAGCAGATAAAACAACTTTTCAACATATCTTTTCAAAATCTTAGATCAATTGAAAATAGAATCTAATTAGTTGTGCATGAAATCCCCAAAAATGTCCAACAAATAATATAAAAATAAAATACAGAACAAGAAGTCAAGAAAAAATGCTCATTATAACATTGTGTTATATTATCTTAACACATATAAAACACAGACCTGTTTAACTTGATGAATTGCAGCGTGTTCCAAAAATAAAACACAGACCTGTTTAACTTGATGAATTGCAGCTGTTCCAAAAATATTTGTCATAATAAATATGTCACATTTAAGTTGTTATGGGACTTTAAAAATAATTAAGATACCTTTAACTTAGCAGTCTTAATCGCATAGGTATCTGTATGGCTACATTGTTCAGCCCCAATTATAAGAGGGTTGCAACAACAGTAGTCTCATTTGCAAGCTTTATGAATTAATGAACACAGATTAAAAGGAACAAATGTATTTTTTTTTTATTTAAGTTTGAAAATAACTCAGTAACCATTCTTTTAAAAAAATGTTTAAATGTTGCAATCTTCCTCTTATTCCTAAACCCATAGCCTGAGGCTTTGTAACTTTTATTTTTCTAATCTGGTGTTTTAATATTTTTTCCCCCAAAGCAAGCATTGCCATTAGCAAAATTCCCATGGTTTTGGCAGTGACCAAGCTGATTCCTAAAAGGCTGGAATCTACCCAGTTATAGGCCACCTCCTCTTCTCTAGTTGCTGATTTTCTACTATGGCTATTTTAGTTTGTGTTATTGTAATTGGAGAAAAAGCACAACAGCATCTAACTGTATATCACTAGAGAAAGTAGACCAGGACCTGTCTAAAGTGATGGTTGCCAGAGGCCTGAAAGAAAGGCTGTCTCAGAAAGATACTGGACAATTTGTTTCTTCTAATATTGCTGTATCTTGTGGTGACCTACTTGCCAAATGCTGGTTGATGTGTAGGGAAATAACCCCTTGTTTTTCTGTATAAATATATGCTTGGCGCTCTCTCTCTCTCTCTCTGTATGTATGCCTTTATTAACTTTATAAACAATTCAAGCTGGTGAACATATCTAATACGCCTTCCTCCTCCTATTTTCCTCACAACAACCTGTGAGGTGAGTTGGGCTGAGAGAGAGTGGCTGTCCCAAATCAACCAGGCCTAAAGCGAACTAGAACTCACAGTCTCCAGGTTTTAGCTTAGTGCCTTAACTACTAGACTAAACCTGCTGCCCGAAACCCTATGAAGAGTGGAGAGGACATTTGTTGCTTCACAGATATGACAAATGAATAAAGGTCTCCTGATAAGGCTGTACCATGGCTATACAGTAGCTCTCTAAAGCAACCTACCTGGTGCACTTTTTTTATACAGGTTTGACAGGCAGGTTGTATTAAAATTGCAAGAACATCACTTATATTTAAAGGTCTTGACACATGGCTGAACCCACTGCTTTAGGGATCTGTCAGAAACTATGTCCTCCCCAGCTGTAACCCCAGTCCATGAGCAATTGGAAGGTGTTTTTTCACTGTCATGGAAATCCAGCAATCAGTACATCTTAATCTGTTATGACATTACCACTAACTTCCTCATTAGAGGTAGAATAGAAACCAGCTATGAAGACAAAGCAAATTACAAAATTATGCAGATATATTTAATAATGTTTCATGGACTGAAGGAAAGCACACTAGACTGATTGCCTAGATGTGTTCTAAATGAGGTAGGACACACTGCTTATTGCATAAGGACAAATATCTAAAAATCCAGTGCAAATACTGAAAAGTGCAGCAGTAATAAAGATGGGTGCCTTTCCCCCCCAAGATCACATGTGATAGTGATACAACTGAATTGGCACTTAATTAAAACATAAAACAGGATTGTTGCAGTGGGTTTTTTTTTTGATAGCTTAAAGAAAGATTACTGTCTCTTGCTTCTCCATGCAAACTTTAAGTTAGCTATTAGAAACTAACTTGAAACTTTCTGCAAATTAGAAACCCAGTGGACTGCAACTATATAATTGAAATGCCTATACTTGATACAGAAATGCAAACATTTTGTTTAAATGACAACAACGTTCATTTGCCTTATCTCTAAGTGCTTCTTTGAAATAATTTAGAAAGGATTAGCTTCAGATTGCTATGGTATTTGGGAATGGTAGCAGTTAAACTGAAAATAAAGGAATAAGAGGTTCCTCTATCAATGAGCTCAGCAGAATATGTTTACTGTACATGGCAAAGCATTTAAAAAACATCAGTAGAAAATATAGACTTCACTCTCATTATGGAAAGTGTACAGGTAATCCTTGAATTACTAATGTTATAGAGCCTGCCAATGACATTCATAACCCGAGGATTTGTTTGATTGAAACACGTTAAATGAATGTGATCACTCCCTGCTTTCCCCAATGCAATTGTTAATTGAATGCACAGGTCATTAAATGCACTTGAGGTATCTCAGAGTGGGGAGGAACATGCAGGGCCTAGTGCTGGTGTCAACCTTCAAAATGGCAATCCACCGGTGAGGGGAGGCTGCAGGGGTGTGACCGAACTCACCACAGCCTATCAACCGAGCGGCAGCAGAAGAAGCAGCCGATGATCAGCTGGGACGTGGTGGGGAGATTGGCTGACAAGAGTACCAGGTGGAGGCTGTGCCGCCGCTCTGCTCATCAGGAAGCAGCTGAGTGAAGTGCCAATCAGCTAGGCCTCAGAAAGCAGGACGGCATCTGAGAAGCGGCCAGAGGAAACAACTGTGTGTCGGAGCTGGTTGGCGGAGAAGCAAAGTGCCGATCAGCTGGAACTCCGGGAGCAGGCCGGCAGCTGAGTGTCGGATTAGACGCGACCAATGATTCTGGGCTATTAGCGGTGGATGGAAGCTGAAGGGGTGGGGTAGGCACGCGCATAGGGGACAAACGCGGTAAGCACTGACTTTGTTTGTTTGTTACTCCGTGCTGGGTTTTTACGCTTTCCAGGATAAAATGCTTCAAACCAAACTATCTTACTTGTGGTTTTCTTGGTGCTAGATACTCAGAACGTGACAGCTGCAGCAGGCCATCCAAGGCCTTCCCCAATCCACTGAGATACCTCATGCACTTCTGGGGCCCACATAATTGTTTCCTCACCATCATGCCCTGTCGGGTCTCCACAGAATAGGCCTGCTTTGCTCGTGTCCTGGATTCCACTTTGTTCTATATGTAAAGTGGGTGACTCCAAATCTGCAAACCTGATTGGTCAAATAAACTAAGCATTGGATTGGTTCACTAGGAACCAATCCAAAGAGCTGCTAAAAGGCGGCAAATTTAAGCAACTGCCATTGGCTACAAGCAGGCAAGCCAGCCTGTATAAAAGGCTGGCCTCAGCTTCAGCCAAGTGTTCCTATTTACTGACAAGTTAAAGAATAAAGTATTTGTTGTTGGAACCCGGTCTACCTCGTGTGTTTTCCGAACAAAACACTGGCGACGAGGGTGGGATCGTCCTGAAAGGAAAAACCTGCACGCGGTGATAAGAAGTCCAGATGACAACCAAGATGTCTGGAAACAACGCACCGCCCGCACCCTTCAATCCCAACGAAGAGGATTGGGATTCCTATGCTGATCGCTTCCAGATGTATTTGGAGAGCAATGAAATGGAAGACATTTCAGAGCAACGCAAGAGAGCTGTATTCCTGACGCACTGCGGGCCAACAGTTTTCAGGATGGCAAAGGCCCTTGCGAAGCCCCGAGATGTTAAACAACTAACGTGGACAGAATTGCAAAGAGTCTTCAAAGCAAACTACGCTCCGATGGTGTCAAACTTAATAAAGCGACACGAATTTTACCGCAGAGACCAGAGAGAGGGAGAGACCGTCGCCAATTTCATCGCTGCCCTTAGACAATTAGGGGGTGAGTGTGAAGTTTTGAACATTGACGAAGCAATGAGGGATCGCGTGGTGTTGGGCCTGAGAGACTCGACCACACAGAGTAAATTACTCAACAAGCCCAACATCACCGTTACCGAAGCCATCGCGGAAGCCACAGCCGCTGAAGCCGCGAAAAAATCTGCCACAGCCATGAAAAAGATGAACACACACAGCGAAGAAACACCAACCAAAGACAGAAAGCAGCCTGCCACCACAACCCACTACGAAGAGTCGGACGAAACAATTGAATCGAGCGAAGAAGACGACGAGGTCCACCGTTTGTTCACGAACAGAAAAGAGTGCGAAAGAAGAAATTAGCGGGAATGTGCTGGCTGCAGAGGAAACCATCCCCGAGCCGAATGCAGATTTCTCGATGCCATCTGCCAGCATTTCAAGAAACGAGGGCACATCGAGAAAGTCTGCAGGAACAAAAAATGCTACAGCCCAACGAGACGCAGAAATTCCCCAACACGAGCTGAGCCTAAATGAGCTGAGAGAAAGTGGCAACAAGAGAAGCGAGCCAATACACACCAAACTGTCATTATAAAGAGCGCTCAGACGGAAAGTGGGAAGAAAATTAAAGTCATTGTAAAAATCGAAGGAAAACACTGCAAGATGGAAGTGGACTCGGGGTCCTTCCTCTCCATGGTATCGTGGGACACAATAAGACAGCTAGTCCCAGGTATCAAACCCAAAGAATTGAAGAAGCAGCACCTAACCCTCAAGGACTATCAGGGAAACCCTGTGGTAGGCATGGGACAATTCCGAGTCGCCTACAAACATCACGTCAAGGTGCTTCCGCTGACCATAGTCGACCAAGACAGACCAAGCCTCCTGGGCATCGAATGGTTCGCGCCATTGCACATCGGGATGACCGGGATCGATCGAGTGACTACAACCGGCTGGGAAGACGACCTCATCCGAGAATTCCAGGACGTTTTTGATGGCTCACTTGGCAAGTATCGGGGAAATCCCATTTCTTTCAATCTAAACCCCCAAATAGCCCCACGAAGAATAAAAGCCAGGCGAGTTCCTTTTGCACTAAAGACAAAAATAGAGGAACAGCTGGACAAATTAATAGCCCAAGGGGTGTTAGAACCTGTGGACCATGCCAAGTGGGAAACGCCTATTGTCACACCCATAAAACCTGATCGGTCCATTAGAATCTGTGGTGACTATAAGGCTACCCTGAACCACGCATTACAACCAAGCACATACCCGGTGCCAGTAGTCCAGCATTTGCTTCACTCCCTGGGAAAGGGCAAAGTTTTTGCTAAACTCGACTTGGCACAAGCCTATCAACAACTCCCAGTGGACCCAGAAACAGCAGAAGCACAGACTATAGTCACCCATAAGGGCGCATTCAAATGTCACCGGCTCCAATTTGGAGTAAGCGTGGCCCCTGGCGTTTTCCAGAGTCTGATGGAACGCCTCCTAAATGGCATACAAGGAGTCGTTCCCTATTTTGACGACGTCCTAATCTTGGCCAGAGATGAAACTCAATTAAGGAAAAGAATCTGGCCTCAGGGTAAAAAGAGAAAAGTGCTGTTTAATTAAGAACAGCGTCGAATTCCTGGGCTACTCAATAGACGGAGATGGTATCCACCCTACAGACAAAAAAGTTAAAGCAATCAAAGACACACCTGAACCAAGAAATAAAACCGAACTACAAGCATTTTTAGGACTAATTAATTTCTATAATGTGTTCCTGCCAAACAAGGCCACTATAGCAGAACCGTTACACCGTCTTTTAGACAAGAAGGCAACTTGGACTTGGGGTTACAAAGAAAAAAAAGCCTTCCAAAATATTAAAAGCTTGCTAACATCAACAAACGTTCTCATCCAATTCAGCAACACACTGCCATTAAGAGTGACCTGCGACGCTTCACCATACGGAGTAGGTGCCATCCTGAGCCACCAACTACCTGATGGCAGAGAAGCACCCGTCGCATATTACTCTAGGACTCTATCCAAAACCGAGCGGAATTACAGCCAATTGGACAGGGAAGCTCTAGCAATTGTCGCTGGAGTAAAACGCTTCCATGAGTACTTATATGGGCGGACTTTTCAAATCATAACAGACCACAAACCGCTGATGGGGATTTTGGCGGGAAACAAGCCAACACCTAATATACTGTCCCCAAGAATGACTAGATGGTCAGAGTTCCTAGCAGCTTATTCCTACACTCTGACACATCGCCCAGGGAAACAAATTTCCCATGTGGACGCTTTGAGCAGAGCACCCTTACCAGCAACCGACGAAGACCCGGCACCAGCGATGACAACGCTACAAATTGAGACTTGCCCCGATCTACCCATATCAGCTTATGATGTCGCCAGAGCCACCGCGAAAGACTCATTGACTGCCCGTGTTCTTAGCTGGGTAGGTAAAGGCTGGCCGGAGAATCAAAAAACTGAAAACTTTAAACCTTTCCGGTCCAGACAGACTGAACTTTCAATCCAAAAGGGGTGTTTGTTGTGGGGTGATCGGGTGGTAATTCCTGCCAAATTACAACCCAGGGTACTTAGGTTATTACATGAAGGGCACCCGGGAATGGTTAAGATGAAAAGCCTTGCTAGAAGTTATGTTTGGTGGCCGGGTATTGATAAGGACATAGAGTATTGGGTAAGCTCATGCAACAAATGCCAGGCAATTAGACCGTCCCCACCAAAAGCACCCGTTAAGGACTGGGAAACCCCTCGGGGACCTTGGTCAAGAATACACATTGATTTCGCGGGTCCTACCAAGGGGCATACCTTTCTGATTGTCGTTGATGCCTATTCGAATTGGCTTGAAGTAAAAGTTATGCCATCAACGACAACAGAAACTGTAATTAAAAAGCTGGACAACCTTTTTGCCACCCATGGCATACCGGACGTTCTTGTCTCAGATAATGGGCCATAGCTAACCAGCATACAATTTGAGCAATACCTAGCCTCCCTAGGTATAAGACATGCCCTAACCGCGCCGGCTCACCCGGCTGCGAACGGCAGGGCTGAGAGAATGGTCCGGTTTACTAAAGAAGGTTTAGAAAGAATGGACGCCGGAGATGTCCAACAGAAAGTAAACCGTTTGCCCACACTCCAGCACATAACGCCCAGTACCATAACCAACAAGTCCCCAGCAGAATTACTTATGGGGCGAAAGTTAAGATCACACCTTGATAGATTACACCCAAATTTTACTCCAGAAACCCCCCCTGACTCATCTACACGGCTTAGACAATTCGAAATAGGCGATTTACTATACGCTAAAAACTTCACTGGGGACCCGGTATGGCTACCAGGACAGATTACCCAAATCACAGGCCCCAAATCCTACCGATTAATAATAGAGGATGGCAGGGAATGGAAGCGGCACATAGACCAGCTTCGATCCCGAATTATAGAGAGAACCACAGACTTACAACCATTCACTGACAAAACCGACGAATTGCAAACCAAGGTGGGGGGGAAAGGCGAGAAGTAAATAAAGAACTGTTTAAAACCAAAACCAATGAAACATATAATCAAAAAGAGCAAATAAAAGACTCACTGTCTGGAGAGACTTGCGTGAAGAGCCCATCGGAAGGGGCCAGCCAGGCCAGCTCGACCTGCCCGGAGGAAACGGGAGGGAGCGGCAAAACCGCCAGCCTAAGAAACTCAGGCGGCGGTAAAATGGCTGACTCATCCTTCCAGACGGTTCCAGGGAGAAAAACGCACGACAAGGCAGCCCCATCCGAACCGGTCGAAGACTTAACTAAGAATGAACCGCGCAAGTCAAGTTGAGTCCGGAAAAGCCCCGCCTACCTGCAAGACTACGTCACCACGTAGGATTGAACTAAGAGGGGAGGGGTGTTCTATATATAAAGTGGGTGACTCCAAATCTGCAAACCTGATTGGTCAAATAAACTAAGCATTGGATTGGTTCACTAGGAACCAATCCAAAGAGCTGCTAAAAGGCGGCAAATTTAAGCAACTGCCATTGGCTACAAGCAGGCAAGCCTCGGCTTCAGCCAAGTGTTCCTATTTACTGACTAGTTAAAGAATAAAGTATTTGTTGTTGGAACCTGGTCTACCTCGTGTGTTTTCCGAACAAAACACACTTTCTCCTCCCCACCCCATTTCCCATGGATTACTTACTTTTTGAAGAGCTCCAGAAGCTCGAGGACAGGCTGACCCACTGGCAGAGAAGCCAAAGTGTTTTATTCAGATGATGGCGAAACTGTAAGAATGTGAAATCTAAGGAAACCATTTTTGCCAGCTTCTGAATAAAAGACTTCAGCTTGGGACCATGTGGCCAGCAGATCTCTGGTAGTAGAAAAGGCCTCTTGCTTCAAGGATTGAAGCAGCAACAGCAACCCATCAACAAGGACCTGGCTTCCTTTGTCTCATCGGGCAGAACTGCAAGCCCCTTGATTGGCTACCACGCCCCAATCTCTGAAGCTGCTCATTTGAACAAGCCAGTCAGCAGCAAGCAAGAGGCTGCTGGATGCGGGCCAGATTGGGCCGAAACTAAGGGTCCTGCAGGTCCTCATGCCAGACAAGCCAGTCTTTTTATGCAGATGGGATGAAACTGTTTTCCTTACATCTCATGTTTTTACAACTTCACAGGCTTCCGAAAAAAACACTTTGGCTTCTCTGCCATATGGGCCAGCCTCTTTTGGAGCTCTTTGAAAAGTAAATTGCAAACCAAGGTGCAGAGGGCTGAATGGAGCCTCAGAGGGCCAGATCTGGCCCATAGAGGCTCCATTTTGACTTGTAACAGGCCAGGGGAGGCCTCTGGACCCCCAAACAGGGCTTCCGAGAGGCAGATCTACCCCTCAGAAGCTCCACTTTGGTAGGCAAGGTCCCAGGCAAGACCTCTGGAGGCCCAAACGGAGTGTCGGAGGGATGGATGAACCCTTCAGAAGATCCATTTTCGCTGGCAACGTTCAGGACATGTGTGGCAGATCCTCTGCAGTTGTTTGTAAGGGGGAACAACTGCTGTGGTTTCAGATTCAGTTTCAGGAATAAGGGAAACGTGTGTGTGTGTGTGTGTGTGTATATTTGTGTGTGTCCTTTTTAAAAAAAGAAATAACTCAAGGTGGCAAACATACATTAATGCTCCTTTGTCCTCATCTGCATTGGCTCAAATCAATTTCACTATAAACTAAATCTTTACCGACATGTGTGTGTGTGTGTGTATTTGTGTGTGTCCTTTTTTAAAAAATAAATAACTCAAGGTGGCAAAACATACATAATACTCCTTTGTCCTCATCTGCATTGGCTCAAATCAATTTCACTATAAACTAAATCTTTACTGACATGTATTTTGATTATCGGCCATGAGGGACCAAATTACAAAATTATTCTTACAAATCAGGCAAGTAATACCATTTAATGACAACAAATAAACAAAACCAGAAAATAAAGTGTTGGTTGATGTTGCAAGTTAAAAGAAAGGACAGGAATATTTAAACATTATTTTCTATTAAACTTCAAAGACTGTTATGCTACATAAAATAAAATATAGATCCTTAAAAAAATTAATGTTAAAATTATGCATTTTAGAACAGCTGACTTCCTATTTTTTATATAAATCTGAAATGGTAAATTCATATGAGCTATATTTTCACATATTAGCGTCATATGCTATGATTCCTTAGGTGACATTAAATAATAAAAATACTTACTGAATCTTCATCTTGAATCATCTGTACTAAATTATCAAGCACAGGAGACAGATTTCTGAAGAAGGCAGCAAGCAAGAGAAAAAAATTAAATTGCTTACTTGTCTTATTTTTTTTAATGAAATAAAATAAAAATAAAAATCTTACTTGGATTTCATGTTGTTGAAATTTTTGCCCAATGCCAAGTGCCTTATTGATCGATTTTTACTAAGCCAGATTATAAGTGTTGAAAGATCAGACTCCAGGCCTGTTAAGGATTAGATTGAAATATAAAATTTAAATGTTTCCAATGAGCACTTTTTTCAAAAGAATTTAAATTAACCATATAAAAATGAGATGATATGATTCTGCTCCCAACAGTAAAGTTGTTTGGTGACATACTGTAAATAAACAGACAAAAAGAGAGTTGGAAGCCATTAAATTGCTGAACTACAACTTCTCTGTATTTGAGTCCAACAGATTTCAGTGAGATTCTTGATCCTGGATGAAAGATTTGAACTTCTATTCCATTTCTTTCTAAGATGTACAGGATTACACTAGGCATATATATATTATGCTTAATCATAAAATATTCACTGTTAGGAAATAGGCAATTTTAACATCACACACATAGTATCTAAACTGTCCCATGAGCAGCCAGAGTAATGTTGCCTAAAAATCCACTGTGATCTATGGTAGTTTATATTCAACTAGTGCACCAACACTATTATTATCCTGCATTTTGATAAACACTTTAACTATTTTGCAAACCACAAAATGTTTTATCAACTAGAACCATTTTGCTTGATGCCAATACAATCACTTTGTATGATTTGTATTCTTTAAACAGTTCTCTCTCTGTACAGTATTTGAATCATTGTCAGTAGTCCACCTTACCGTTGTCTGAAATATCAAGGCTGGCAATGTTATGAATTTCTGCTATGCATCCTTCTAAAACTTGTGCACCAGCTGATCTTAGCTGGAGGAAAAAAGAAAATATTAGATAATTTAGCAACTAGACAATGTGGAACAATTGGCTGAAATATTACAATATGCTTCAATAGTTCATGTGTCTATTAATTGTTAATATATGGTTTAACCAATTTGACATTTAATAAGGCATATATGTTACAAATGATAATGCTAATTAAAAATTGACTTCTTAAGTAATATCTTTTTAATGGAAGTCTACAGCAGCTCCCATAGATATTCCAATGATCTAAACAACATTCAGGTTTGTGCCTACGTACCAATTCCCAAGGTTTTACAATCTCTTTAATAAAGACTTAATTATACTCTACATGACTCTTGGCCACCAAGCTGCTGACTTGACACTTAAGTCAATTGAAACAGAGAACATGCAGAGCCATACAATATTGCAGTAAACTCTGAAGTGCAAGTACAAGTCTGTATTTCACCAAACAAAATAAAGGCCTCTCTTGCATGAGGAAATATCAGTGTTCATAGAACCCCCATCAGAAGAACTGTGAACAACCATGGTGTGTATGTCAGGGTTGCAAGGAGAAAGTTATTGTTCACCCAAAAGAATATTGCTACCAGTCTACAGTTTGCAAAAGGTCATGTGACTAAGCCAGATGGCTATTGGAAGAATGTGGATGAATGAGACCAAAACAGAACTTTTGGCTTGAATATAAAGTGTTATGTTTGGCAGAAGGCAAACAATGCATTCCAGCATAATAACTTTGCCCCGTCTATGAAATATGGTAATGGCAATTTCATGATTTGGGCTTACTTTGCTGCCTATGAACCAAGACAGCTTGTCATCATTAACAAATGATCATTCATACATCGTTCAACAGATGTATGAATTCTGAATTGTACGAGCAAATTCTAAAGGAAAAAGCCAGGGTGTCTAGGTAGCAGTTGGAGTTCAAGAAAATGTGGGTCATGCAACAAGACAATGACCCAAAACACACAAATCATACTTCCAAATAATGGTTAAAGCAGGGAAAGTTAATGCTTTGGATTAGAAAGGCCAAGTCAAAGTCTTGATCTTAATCCTATAGAAATGTTGTGGAAGGACATAAAGCAGGAACTTTATGCAAGGAAGCCCACCAATGTCTCTGAGCTGAAGCTGCTCTGTAAGGAGGAATGTGCTAGCATGCTGGTATGCAGGTCTGATCAATAATTATAAATGTTAGTTCAATGTTCCAGTTATGGCCAAGAAGGCTATAGCAGTTACTGAAAGCAACAGTTCACCTCCTTTTGCCACACTCAAACATCAGCTTGTATAATTTTCCTCATTGAATAAATGAACAATTACAATGTTTTTGATTATTTGGTTGGATTTTCTTTACCAATTTTTAGGTGTTGTATGTGGAAAGCAGATCATATTTTAGGCTATTTTTATGTAGAAATATTGAAAATTCAAGAATTTTTAACCACTATTGTACACTAACTTCCCAACTCTTTCCCATTTCTCTGATCCTGAAAAAGCTATGCAGGGTTAGATGTGGTAAGTACTTGGATGAGAGATCACAGGAAATCTAAGGGCTGCTGATCAGGTTGGGAATTAAAAAAAAATTAAATAAGATGCCAATGCATAGTTAGATTAAAATACTATCTTCTTCCTAGAAAGGATAGGATGAAGCCCAAATGTCACTATTTCATAATTTAGATTAACAATGAACACTACAAAAGTTGCAGATTCTTTGGAATTCTGATATTTTCTGCAAAAATTTAATTCCACTTTGGAATATTAAATAATAAAAGCCTGTCATGTCAAATAAATAAAACTGTACATATGCATTTGGGAATTCCCAGCCTAGTAGGAATTCCTAGACAAACGCAGTTTAAAAATTGGTATATTTTCCAATTTTATCACAGGAAATTGCTGGCAGTGACCATAACTATTTTTTTGACCATAACTGTTCTTTGACCATTTCATTCTAAACCTGTTATGCTGTGGTCAAATATCAGCATCCAAGACATGGAAGAAAAAACTGTGTAATGGATAGGCAGGAAGTGCGATGCTTAAGGGTAAATAATTAAGAGGCTGCTAGTTAAGCCATGATGTGTACTTACACAGTGACCAAGCTAATGGAAGCAGAAAGAAAGAAAGGAAAAATATTAGCACTGAGCAACTAAAGTATTTTATACATTAAAATCAACAGTATACAAAGGTATGAAGTTTGGTTCAGAGTTAGTATGCCAGATGTTTGTTGCTGGATATATTTGAGATGATTTTTTTTGCATGTTTCAGTGATTATCCTGAAAGTCTGGACAGAGAAGTCTGAGCTGCTGTGCTTTCTGTTTCATATGCATGCAATCCCCGATAAGGAATGGATTCATATCAATAAATAAGTGTATTTTGCCATTTTATCTGAAGACACTAACTGCATCTATTATAAAAAGTAAGGTTTTAGAATAGCCTAAAGAGACCTTACACTTAAGAATACAAGAAATATAACAGCAGATTTATGCTGGCCAATAACTGCAAGAAAGGTTTTAATTTCAAACAAAACAGAGAACTTTTTTAAGTTTTGCCCATGAATTTCTAAACACTTATTTTTTAATGCAGACTTACATGTGGAATCAATCTTTCCATCTGAATCTTTCCTATTCCAGAACAGAGTGTCATGTCCTGTTGCTGTTCGTGCACATACTTGCATGGAAGACATTCAGGTTTTGCAAATTCAGTGCACTTTTAAAGACTACTTATTAAGCACAATGACATGTACAAAGTATAAGGATCATATATCTAAAGAGGGCAATATTATTTTTGATATGGATGTCAGTTGTAAAGGTTTCCTACCTCACAGTTACTGAGATCTAGAAACACCTCCTTCAAATGTTGATTACAAGCAAGACCAAGTAAGAGTGCTCTGAAAAATAAATTGGAATTATATGGAATACCGCTGTACTGAATTAGCAAATCAGAGAAGTCATTTCAATTATATTGCTGTTCTTTAAGAATATAGACATTTGGTATATTATTCCTTATTTGGACTCTGAAAGGGATATGCTAGATAAGTTATGCTTTTTCAGAACAAACCATGCTATGGAGAGCTAGAGAGGTTCAAATGTACAGGACCTCCAGTTTCACTCTGCACCTGAGTTTTCTTCTTTACTTTATAGTTTGAAAATTGAGGAACATACTAAGCAAAGTCTCACATGTTGACATAATGACAAACAAATGCCATAAAAACATCATTCTGCAATGTCTCTAATCTTCTAAATAAAGCCAAAACATTTTAATATTAATTTCATCAAAGTGTATTACACTTAAACTGTTAAGTGCAAAAATATCCAAATACTTCAAAAAATAAGCAACTTAGAATATAAAATGGAAAAATTGCTATATTTTATAATTCATAAATCAAAGAACAAACAACCCTGTAAAGTAGGCATATCAACCCATAGCCCTGGACAGCTAGTAATATGATCCTACAAGATCGTAAATTTTTAATATTATTATGTGATTTGTATACATGTAAATATTTTCTATATTTATATGCAGACCAAGACAATTTCTCTTCACTCAATGGAACCAAGGCAAGCCAAAAGATTAGACATCCGTGCTCTAAAGTATCCTATAAGGTTTTTTCAATCTGAATTAAAGATTTTTTTGCTACACAATGTATTAAATTGTCATATTCAAGTCTAGATAAACTGTAGGACTGCTTAGATCTTAACCCTTTCTCCTACATATGAGTGAAGATTGGACATCAAAAGTCAAGTCAAAGTAAATTCATTTTATTTTATTTCTGACATTCATTCCATGTAAAGCCAAGTAGCTATTCTCAAACTTACAAAACATCATATGGGTTATTTTCCTAACCACAGTAAGATTTTCATAAAACATTTTTCCACTGAAATAAAACAAAATCTTGAAAGAAAAAATGCTTACTTACTTGAGAGGCTCAGGTGCAAGTTTAGTTCCTGAAAGGTTGATTTGCATTAAAGCAACTGAACTGCTGAAAAACTGCTTGAAGGATGGGGGAATTTCCTTGTTCTTTCTTTGAATAAGATTTTAAAAAACCCAAATCAAATTCTATAAGCTCAAAAGATCTTCAAAGTCAGCATAAGAACACACAGTTGTATAGTAATTAAACATAAGAGAAATTAAAGTGCTACATATATTTTATATGACACTTGAATAACATTCATTGACCACTTTTAACAGCAACAGCACTTAAGACTCATGTACTGGTTTACAGTGCTTTATAGCCCTCTCTAAGTGGTTTACAGAATAAGCATACCCCCAACAATCTGGGTCCTCATTTTACAGACCTCGGAAGGATGGAAGGCTGAGTCATCTTGAGCCTGATGAAATTTGAAGTGCCAAATTGCAGTCAGCTGGCAGTCAGCAGAAGTAGAATCCAGTAGTGCATTCTAACCACTGAACTACCACAACTCTTCACTGGATCAATGATCATAGTTGGATAAATGAACTGAAAACAAACTTAAACCATAACTTTTCACATAGCCTTTTGGCTCCTCTCTATGTATAAACACTGCACAACATGCCTATCACATCAGTGTAGGAAATTAATATATTTGAAAAGATTCAAGTGGATGAATCTCAACTAGGTATAACATTATCAGTGTTGTTCATAGCACTGATGATGTTACTTAGTTTGATAAAGAAACATCTGCAAGAAAACACAAACTCAGACAGCATAATATTTTGAATGCTGACCTGTGTGAAAAAACTGTCCTTGACAGATTTAGGATGGCAAGATGCTGAAGGCAGCCATGAAGAAGTGCTCCAAACACCTAAATCAGAAAGGAATTAAATGGTATGCATCTACATAAAACAATTTGGAATATAAAAGTGGGGATTCTCTATAATAAATTAATATAAATATTACCATGTCTAATGCACATTCTGTATTTGATAAATCCAGATGAATTATAGCATTTGGCTGAGCCAAAAAATTATACAGGGACTAGATGTGTGAAAGAGAAATAAATAAGTTTAGTTTTCTTATTAGTGTATTTTTATCTTAACCCCATGCACACAAAACAATACATACACAACTTATTTTTAGCATACAGACATTACCACATGGCTTATTTTGGAAGATCAACAACCTTGATGTTAATAATCCATTCACTTTCATTTTCAGTTAACAATGATTTTTAATTAAATTATCATTTAAAGCCAAACATTTGCAAAAGCAAATAAGTACCATTTATTTGCCTCTGCAACAAAGTTTTTCTTTTCTGGCTAGCATGCACTTTACTATGTCCTTCACGTAAGGGAAATAGAGCATTTTATCAAACTTGAAATGTCCTTCTTGGTAGAAATTCTGGAAGCTGTAATTTCACCACAACTATTACAAAAATTAGATGGAAAAAGTCTTGTTATATAAAAAATTAGATTAGAACACCTACTGAAAGATCATCACCTCGAAGAATATTTCCTGAGAGATCAAGGCGAGTGAGAATGGTAGCTAACAGCTGGTTGGCACTCAGTGACTGTGAAAGGCTGTTCACCCCTGTAACAAAATGACCAAAATTGCTTCTTTGTCCAGTAATGAATTTGTGTATTTCCTGCAAGTATAGTTTCCAAATTGATTTTCTTTGTTCTGCACCTCATCAAAAGAATATTAACATTTAAAAAATCTATATTAGTAAAGCTATCCTGGAGACGGCTCCAAAATTTTGTGAAATAATATAATTCCCAATCTCCCACAGAAGGAAAATGATGTCGTTGTACCTTAAAAGAAACAAATTGTAATTTGTATTTGTTTCTGCAAGCAATGTATAAGCTACTTCACACACAACTTCACACAGGACTATTTTAACAGTGTTTTGAAAAGAAGCAATATTTTCTGTACAATCATTCGCTTTAAATTTCACTTACATATACAGGTAGTCCTCAACTTACAACCAAAATTTCTGTTACTAAATAAAACATTTGTTAAGTGAGTTTTGCACCATTTTAAAACCTTGCTTGCCACAATTGTTAAGTGAATCGCTGCAGTTGTTAAATCCTTGTAGTCATGTGATCAACTTTCAGATGCTTGGCAACTGGTTCATATTTATGACCTTTGCAGTGCTCTGGGGTCACGTGATCCTCTTTTGCAAACTTCCAACAAAGTCAGTGAGGAAGCAGGATTTACTTAACAACCATGTTACCAATTTCAGTTGCCAAGCATCTGAAAGTTGATCACGTGACTACAAGGATGCTGAAATGTTGTAAGTGTGAAAAACAGTCATAAGTCTCTTTTTCCAGCACCCTTGAAATTTCAAATGGTCACTAAGGGAGCAATTGTAAGTCAAGGATTTCCTGTATTAATATCAACTGATCTTCAAAGGATGTGTGAATCATAACTGGAGTTGGCAAACAATAATTAGAGGACAATGTGAAGACTGTAATTATTCAGGATTAATTACAATACAACAGGAATAACATCTAGTTACTGAATTTACCTAGTCCTTAGTGCCATCAGGCATCCAGGCTAAAGGTTACCAAACAAAATTGATGAGTAGGAAAAATCAATAAGAATAAAACCGAAAAGGGTATTTAGCGGAAGAGAGCTAATCACACAGTTCATTAACTGTTTTTACATGTCACATTAAGGTCTGTCTACTTAACAATGGTTTATTGAATACATTAGTTCAAATGAAACAGATCAATATATGACTTGCTATTGTATGACAAATCATTAAATATTTTACGGAAGAGGTCTGTCTGGAAAATTTGATATGGATATAATGATGTTGTAAATTAGAAAAAAAAACAGGTGAAAAAAGAAGACAAGCAAGATTCAGTAGTAATCTTAATTTGTAATAATGGTAGCAAGCAAGATTCAGTAGTAATCTTAATTTGTAATAATGGTAGCTAATTTGTAACTGTGAGTCTCTGAAAAGTCATCAGTGAATTTATAGACATGAATCCTTTTGCACCTGTGTCCATTAAACTACTGGGAATGATCAGAGTAATGGTTTTAGAGCAGGGATGGGATACTACTGGTTCTGCCCAGTTCTATAGAGATGGTAGCTCTGAAGAGCAGCAGACACAGAAGTCACTACTGTGACAGTAGTGGGCAGCCTCCATTACAGTTGTAAGTCAAGAAGTGCCTGTATTATGATAACGCTTCAGCCACAACACACTGCAGTAGAATTTGAAAGAAGGTGAAAGAGAAACAGCCTTCTTTGGAATTTGAAAATGGGAAATGCAAAAGATGGCTTCATCAATGTACTGGCATGGACAAATTGAAAAAGATCCTAAATTGGTGGGTCAGATGGTGTAACCTCCAAACCGTATTATATATTTCATTACAGATATCTTCTGAAGTTGAAAAGTGGACTGATTGTCTACTTCTGTATTAGGTGAAGGATAATGAGGGCTGTCAGATACAGAGCAATCGTTCAATTACTGTCATCTAAAACTTTGTCTTCCAAATTATAATGCCTCACATAAAAGTTCTTGTCCTGTACACAAGCCATTCCCAAGACTCTATCTGGTACATGAGGAAGCTATAATTAAGACAAAATGTGGATAGTCAAAGGAGGTCCTTTAGGAGGAGCTATTGGAGGAGGCTTGAGATGAATGGAGTGACAGATTTATCAGATGTGGGACTGCCTGGGAGCTTGATAGTATTGAACCTGGTGAAAGGAAAGGTTCCATTTATTATGGAGGGAGATGGAGAGATATGGGTGTCTCTTGGACCTTATGGACCAAGAAAATCAGACATTGAGGCAATAAACTCAAATAATACAGGATACTTATTGTGTCATAATGATATGTAAAAAGAAACTGACTACCTTAAGCCTTTCAGGGATGATGTAATTGTGCTGTTCAGGATGTAATAAAAATAAACTGAACTTGAGAGGACAGACAAAAAAGATCCTGAAGAAAAATATCTGTGAAATACATATCAGTTGCTCACATTTTCTCTTTAATATAGAGTTGAATATCATATATGTGGAACAGATGACTAGGAGTGGAGAATTTAGCTTTACTGGACCAATCAGCAGTGTCAAAACTTGTGCAAAAAGAATCAATGAAGCAGACTGGAAAACTTCTCAAAATAAAATGACCTGAGTAATCATGCATCCTTGGTTAACTGCTTAAGATCAGAGCTTGGTAACAAATGGCCTGCCAGAGATTGGAGGATTTGGTGGTGTTACTATGATGAGAAATTTGGTGCGCACTGTCCTGGTGTGAGTTCATCCTAGTCAGGTGTTGGAAATGGCAGAGTCTGAGCAATGGAAACGGCAAAGAGTCTGAGCCTTGCTCTTTAGGTGCTGAAGTCACCATGAAACCAGTCAAATTATTACTGCTAGAGAAGAAGCAAATTGGTATGGGCTTGTTTAGTAAAATTCTGACATTGATATTAAGATTATACAACATACCCACCGGTCAAGCATATCAAGTGGAAGAATCCAATGGTGAAAATACGTTGCAGCTAATTTTGGCTGCCATGGACAAAACAGTTATGTGATGCAGGACATTGTTCAAACTTATCATTTATCTTATTTTTGGAAAACTATGAAATGAATAAATACTCAGTAACAGAGCTTAAAAAGAAATATATTTCATTATAATTAAGCCAATTGTTATATACCTTTAGGTGATAATGAGGTTTTAGATAAATTTAAATGCATCAGCCCCTTTGGTAGTTTGGCAAACTGAATACTTAATGAAGATACTCCTGTAAAAGAATAAAAATGAGGCCCATATCAAAAGTGAAAACATATTTGCAGAGTAATTACTGTTTACTTTATTTACTTTTGTTTATTTAATTTATCAAATTTAGAAACTGCTCGTCTCCCTCACAGCAGGATTCTGGGAAGTGTACAAGTAAAATATTAAAATATAAAAGCTGTATATAAAACTGTTATGTGAGGATTGGAGACTGTATCACAACATACATCTTATTACGTATGTACGTATATTCTACGGATATTCATGTCCCATCTAGTTTTAAGCATCATCTGTCAACAAACTAACATTAGTGCTTATAGATATATGAAAGAGGAAAAGTTCTTCACTAACAATTGTAAGTATTTACGATGCAGTAATAGAATTCATAATATTGTTTGATTTCAAGAAAAACTGAAAGAAGTATACTAATCTTCTTATTGGGCTTATATTATGAGTGGGAAAGGAAAAGTGTGACAGTACCTCTGTCCTCTAGAGGGTTGTTAGCAAGATTTATTGTGTGAAGTCCTGAGGTGGGATTGTGGGATAGAGCATTGGCCAGCTTCTGTGCAAAATCTCTAAGAAATAAAGAAAAACATAAAAAATGTACTTTATTTTGCATTATACCATTTTCATGAGTTTAATAGTTGAGTTGAACTGGTTATAGGCTACACTGAACTAAGGAGCCTATTTATAATATTACATTCAAGTACATGGGTTTGCACATATATTGTTAGTTGCAACAATTGATTTATAAGTGGGATGCAACACTAGGTATGCAAGTGTACATTGGGCAGGAAAGATTCCATGTCTACTTTTAAATATCCTGTTTTCTATTATTTTTGATGAGATAAAAATTATACAGCAGTTTGGAAATAATTCACACTCAGCATTTCATGTGATCCCAGTACAAGATGCAACTGCCTTGAAGACTTGAAGCCAGATGCTACATTCACCCACCATTACTCTGAAACATATTTCTGGAGCCAAATCACTGCATACCTCTAATACACATTATTGAGTGATTCAAAACAGACATGATATTTTTATTTTATCTATGCTGCTTAATGGCAAATAAAATATATATTTATACATATCAGCAAAGTTGTTCAACCTCAGATGGATTCTCCAAAGGAGTAGCTCACTTGGCCTAGATTATATTTGTTGATTATTATTTTTTAAAGATTGCTAATCTCATTTATAGACATATGTACTTACATGAATGTTGTATGTTTTAAGCTATGTTGCAAAGACATTTAATAATTAAGATATAATCTTGATTTCTTATATTTTGTACAACTACTTAAAAATAGGCCTTCCTCAATACAATCACACAGCCAAGCTGCTATCAACAATTGTTTTAAGTTATCAATACCTGGGGGGTGGGTCCCTGGTGCTCTCTGAGCTTGGTAGTTTTCTTGCAGATTTCATTACCCAAACTAATCACCAAGGACCCCTCATTTCAATCATGAGCTACCAATATTCTTCTTTATGAATGTATATAATGGCTCCTCCCTACCACCCCCAAATGGCATAAGGGCAAGCCATTCCATCAGAGATTTATTTTCTAAAAGACCAATCCTATATATACTTCTAGTATGAATAAACCAAAAGGCTAACCCACAAAACTGTAACAAGTACAGTAGTAATGTTAATGTCACATTTGCATACTATGACTCCTGGAAAATAAATTTCAAATAGATAGTTTGCAATTGTAACAAAGCTGTCCACAGTAAAATTATACCTGGAAATAACTGCAATAAGTAAATATGCCAACTCAGTTTAATGCCATTAACTCCCAATAAATATAATGCAACACTGCAGCTTCAGACTTGCAACTTCCTCTGATGTTATTAGGCTTTACTAAAAATGTTAGTGTTGATTAATTAAAAAGAATGACTTACGTCCTAAGACCAGCATTCTCTAATACTAGCTCTTCCAACCTACTGGATCTGCTCACAACTCTTAGGATCTGCTCACAAACATCAGTGGACTGTCATGAGAACAATGATGCAATATTAAGAACCAAAAGAAACGTATTAACAATACAAGAAGTTGAGAGGCTGGTGAGATGGTACCTTTTTTTTTTTGTCACTGAATAATATAAAAAGTCTTAACAGTGGTGCACAGCATGACTTACAGATAATTAAGACAATGAATTCATTCAAGTTCATGCAGTGATCTAGTCACAAAGCTCTGCAAATTCAGTTTGGTGCCCCCTACTACATACAGCACAAAGAACCAGGTTTTGTCAGCAATGATGTAGCCCATATGAGGTAAAAATATCACACATATTTTTTCTAGAACAGCTTAATAGCAAGAAATGTTGGTAAGTTCATGAAGAGCTCAGTAAACTTATTGAGATACTTTTCTCCTTATTCATATTAGAACAGTGATCCTAACCAGTCATAAGGAAAGTTCTTGTGTCAATTACACAACTAACATAAGCCCTGATGTATTTTTAATGTATTTAGCCTTCTATTCCTTTAGTTTGATTTTGGACTATGTAGTTTATAATGCATCTAAAGTTTAGTAAGACTTAACCTTCTGAAAATATTATCCAACTTTATGCTACTATCTATATAAAACTTCCCTATTCAAAATTAAAAATGAATAAAGTGCAAAAAGAAACCTGCACAAAATATTTTCTGAACTACTCCTATAGCTTCTAAGAATGCCAAATAATTAAGATAATGCAGAAAATGGAATGTTTTTTTCCCAGTGTTACAAAGTTATATATGTGGGTAGTGGCTTGAGGAATCCTACTGTAAGCTTACTTAAGAGTTCAGATCAAAATACAAATTGTTCTGCTGATTCACTTCATTTTAAATATGCACACACACTTGTAAAATATAACTGTTAGCTCTGTCTAAACAAAATAAGTTCACTATAAACATTTCAGTGACATCTTAAATAACAGTACACTTTGATATAACTTGCTTTTTTGAACATATTTTTTGAATTTTCCAAGACTAGGAGGCCAATTTCCTTCTAAAGGGCTGTGCAATTTCCAGATTGTTTAAACAAGGAATATTCCACTTCATCCTCTGAAATATTTGTTAAGATTAAATGCTTTCAATCATGTTTGTACAACTTAGTTAATTTAATTGCAGCAGAATTATTTCTTAAACAGATCTGTTTACATTTTTTTTCTTTTTATTAGGACTATAGTGTTTTAAGAACTCTGGATTGATTTTTTTGGGCATCTAAAAATGCCTCCTAATACAATAAGCAAACAAAAATGATATTTTTCACTATCAGCTCTCTCCCCTTCTATTCAACGTCTACATGAAATCACTGAATAGAGTCATTTGCCAGTGTGCTCACCAGAAGTATTAATAACAAAACCTAAGCTAAAATACTCAGTACAAATCATAAAAAGCAACTGCCATTGATCATGATTCTTGGGAAAAAAGGGCCAATGAAAAACACAGTGGCTAGAGACTATTTGATAATACAAGAATAGGTTGAGAAGAACTAAAAGAAGCAGTTTTCTGACAGATAATCCTGGAGCAGTGGTGTCTATCACTGGGTATTTTATTGCCTGCAGACCACATTCAGCCTTTGGTTGTCTCTGTCCAGCCTGCATGAAGTTAATTGGAAATTAGAAATCAAATGTAACTAAATGCACTGTAGGGGGTAGGAGAAGAAGGTACAGCTCATGTGCTCTTTCATGGCTGTGGAAGGGAGAGGAGAAAAAGCGCTCACCCCTTGCTTGAAGCTACCTAAGGACTTGAGGAAACAGAGTTCTAGAGCATCAAATCAGGTTACACTGGTTCAGCACTTCACAACAGTCCCAGTTTCTCATGTGGCCATTTGAAATAGTTAATTGTCCACCCTGTCTATCAGGTCATGAAATATCAGAAGACTTGAACAACTACTATTCTAAAATAATTATA
The DNA here is from genome assembly GCA_015471245.1 of Laticauda colubrina. Lineage (NCBI taxonomy): Eukaryota > Metazoa > Chordata > Lepidosauria > Squamata > Elapidae > Laticauda > Laticauda colubrina. The sequence continues at coordinate 75,970,130 of BLBF01000002.1, forward strand.
TATTCTACACAACATGTTTTCTCCAAACAATCAAGATACAGTCATTCTGCGTCCTAATACTTACTAACTTTAGATCCTTAGAGGAAAGCTTTGTAAACCACTGATTGTACTCCAGGGCAGCAACTATTGGTATTAAATCTCTAAGTAAAGAAAAAAAATTATACATTGAAACAAAAATGTCTAGACAGAAGTGATTTGAGAGGTTGTATGAACTATTTTTTTATTATCATTTTTCTCTTGCATTAACTCTTGAACTATAAGATGACCTGAGTTTCGACATTTCATTCTTTACCAAAATAAATGCCTGCTTAAGATTTCCACAACTAAATTACCATGTATTTTAAAATTTCATTTAATCTCATACACAGCATTTTAATCTGATAAACTGTTCCTTTTATAAGTTCTTCATTCAATTAGAATGAACATTTAACATATGTTTACATTTAATGCATTAAATGTTTCTGTGTTGACCACAACAAAGCAAGGATTGATTTCAAAGTTACTTTTTCATCACCATTGTGAACTACAAATGGTCACTAACAAGGCAGTCACTAATTGACTACTTGTAATATGTTTTAACATTTTACTAGCTCCTTTGAACCAGAAACTATTCTGATTATGTGAAAATTATGAGAATTCCAACTCATTTCCAATACAATCTTCAGTATTTAATTTCAATGAGCCCCTTTCTATTACAATATTGTTTCTGACTAATAAAATACATATACTTATACGGTATTTTACATGTGAACCAATAGTTCACAATTTGTAAAGATCGTGAGGATCTACACTGGAGGATTTTAAGCTCTTGTTTAAGTCAACTGTTTGAATCAAGGAGCAACTCCACACACCCCTCCTTATAAAACTGCATTCCGTAAAGTATGAAGAGCTGCAATTAGAAGGAACACTGCTTCACCCAATGTATGAATGAAAGTATTTTCTACTCATGTATATCTCATCTCATAATTGCAAAGTAATGAAAACTGAGAGCAAGATGAGCCGTTCACAGCTGTTAAAATCCTGCTGAACAAAAGGTTCTTCTTTAGTATCCAAGGAGATCAGAAGATTATTACTGGACATATAATCTTCACATTAGATGACTAACATACACTTTCATTTATTCAGGATCTTAGTATTTACCTGTGGTCAAGATGGCTAAAGTCTTGCAAATTTAATTCCCTGGTATCTTGAGTCAGATAAATGGTATCAACATCCTAGATAGATAAAAAAGAACGTGATACATTTTAGAGAAAAACTGTTTAATTCCTTAGCACAAAATTGCTTACATAATTGATAGGCTCTAATTAAGGCCCTTTTTGGGTTTTTTTGCCTCAGTAGCTGCAAGTAAGCTTTCCCAGTCTTATTTCTATACTTACCCACTGCACTTCTTCCCTATATGGAGAGCCCAGCCAGTCGCAAACGCATGCATACATTTGAGAAAACCCACCTAAAAACAAACAAAAAGAACACTAACCATTTATCACTGAGGGGAATAATTCTTAAAAACTGATACACAGATCCTGATAGTAAGATGATTTTATCACTCTCTCTCTGGCACGCATACTATCCTCAAGCACAATATGCAACTAACTGAACTCATTCTTCTACAATATACAGCAAGGCAGGATACAGCATAAAAATAGCACCTTCCCACACTGCTCAAAATGGCTCTTCATTCTAACTATACCTTAGGACTATTTATATTTTTCCCCAAAAGCTAACTCCACATCAGAAATAGAACTAAGCTTCCGTGTACTGGTGATGCCAGAAACTCCATATTTCAGCTGAAAAAGCACACACACTTACCACATGGGCCTAATTCTCCTACAGTTTGACTGTCCCATAGAGTTTGCAGATTAGCCAGCCTGTCTGGGGGCTCCATAATTACTTTCTTCATTATTCTCCTAAAAGTCAAAAGCAAATGCACACATGAATTAGAACTCATCAAAATGTAGTTTGCTGTTTCATACTTATGTACTTGAACTGAAAGTTTCCATTGGGATTGTGTCCCACATCTGAAATTTGAATGAATTATTCCTTAGCTAATATAAATGTTGAAATTCTGTTCGATTTTATCCTTATAAATCTCAAAGCACTCTGTAAATGTACTTTGCAATCTCTGTGATCTCATCTCCATAACATTTGCAATTATCATACTATATGGCAGTGATGGCTAACTTTTTTGTCATTGCGTGCCAAAAGTATGCACGGCTGTACCTGCACACATAATGCAATGTGTGCGACTCCATGCCCCCCCCATGCATGCACATGCTACCCCACCATGCATCCACCCCACCCCTCCGCCCCTCACACATGTACAGCAGAGAGCCGAAAATTAGCTGGCCGGCGGGAGAAGCGCGCGCATGTACAGTGGAGCTGAGCTGGGACAATGGCTTGGGTGCCTGCAGAAAGGACTCTGTGTGCCACCTATGGCACGTGGTTACATGGCTATATGGTTACATCTGATTCTTTAAAAATGCTGTTTGACATGGTTTATTTTCTGGCTATGATAAAATGAAACATCTAGTAAATAAGATTCCACATAATGAACTGTTAAAATCTTCGCTGAAACAGCACTGATATTTTTGAAAATTCAAAATATTTATAAACTGTTTCTAAACTGTTAAGATCAGCACCAGAAGCTGCTAAAGAAGGTATTGTACTGATATCCTGAAAAACAGCAACAACTATAATAGTTGGATAATTGGAGAATGGCAATTGTTCCCTGGATATAATTATCTCCCACTCCCAATATTAAGTGTATTAAATTTTCATAAACTTATGTTAAGCACTGTGCAGTGCTTTGGATTTGAAAGGAAAAAATTACTTTGAATTGTACATAGTGTACATCATACTTGCCACTACTTCTTTAAAGCAAACACCATTTTTCCCTGAAAAAATGCTGCACTTATGGAGAACAATACAATTCTGGGAAAAGATGCAGTTGCTTTAAAAAATAATCCATAGATATTACACAAGTAGCCTTCCATGCTAGAAAATATCTTTTTCTATTTGAATCTAAAATGTTACATCACCTTTCTATTCTACCGTTTTGAAGTGGTTTGAGCCAACATATCTGGTATATTATATCAAAGAAAAATTTGCTCTTTCTTGTCCATAAGGTACTGTACCAGCTTGATACAAAATCTATGGAAACCCACCCCATTCTATCTCCTTTGGATAAATTTAATACATATTCTTTAAAAAGTATCTAGAAATGAGGAGAAGACAAATCAGCATCACTGATACACCCAAATACAATGAGAGAGAGAGAGAGAGAGAGAGAGAGAGAGAGAGAGAGAGAGAGAGAGGGAGAGAGAGAGTGTCTATTTTGCTTAGCATTTATACCAAGATGTACCTACACTGGAGATAGACCAGGGAATATTCTCCTAAGGCATGTTCCAATATGTGCCAACACTTCATGCACATCTTCAGATGAAGTTAACTTCATAGAAATGTTGCACTTTTCAGTTTCTATAATCAGCTGCATAAAAAACCAGGAGAGACATGAGGTAACCTTTTGTATAATTTTATATAATTCTTAAAAATCACAAATATATATGAATAACTAAAAACAGTGCATTCAAAACCAGTTAGAATCTATGTTTATCTGTCTGAAAGGAGGAAGGACTGCTGACATATAACATAGGCAGCTATATGTTTTGCTAGGTAAAGCCAGAGTCTGTTTTCTGACCCACTCTAATCCATGGAAAAACTGCAGTTTAATACCTTCTTATATTATTAGGATGTTTGAATACATTGGTTATCATAAGATCTCTGATTTACACATTCTGAAAGTGGCTTTTCCAACAACCTGCAGCACTATTTTCTCTGAATCTTTTTTACAATGGCAGGACTTCACAAAGGATCTGTGCTACAGGGCTAATTATATGCTTATTAGCCCTGTACAGTACCTTGGATTTGATTTTTTTTTAAAGGGCTTTGGAACATACATGAGTATGAACTGAGCATATGTCTGCTGATCTTTACAGCAGCTCTCCCCACTCCCTGGAATTGCATGATGGATCTCTCACCTGCCATGTGAAAGGTTTGTCTGCTTTACAGATTTGAAGTCAAATATGATATTTATGCTTCCAGTGCATAGCCATAGTGTTGGGAGTCTGTGAAGGAAGGGAGACTGGTACAGAAACCCATCTCCATATATTTGAAGAGGAAAATGATTACAGATTAACACTGCTGATACTTTGAAAATGGAATGAAATGGGGAAAAGTGCAATGAATTATTGGGTCATCTCAGGACAATGGAAAATATGGAAATCTGGTTTCCACTCCTAAAGGAGATGGAAGAGGAAATATTTCCCTATGAAATAAATATTTCAGTTACACCCCTTCTGAATTTAAGAAAAAGTTGTTGGCAATTTGCTCTTACTGATCTCTTCAATTACTGTCCATTAAACATGTAAGATCATATCATCATAATACTGCAGTATCAACCTAAAACAGGGCTCTCCAAACTTGGCAACTTTTAAACTTGTGGACTTCAATTCCCATGGTTGGGAAATTCTGACTGAGAAATTCTGGGAGTTGAAATCCACAAGTCTTAAAGTTGAAGTCCGCAAGTGGTAAAGTTGCCAAGTTTGGAGAGCCCTGGATGAAACACAAAGATATCTTCTATTGATTAACTTCTTGCACTTTCTGCTTTTTAGGTGTGGTTTGTGATGCCCAGGTTTACCTCGCTCATATGTACAGTCATAGTAACCTACAGACAATTGGGATCTAGAATGTTAAGATGCTATCCAAATAAGTAAAGTAACAATTTATAGAAGTCTGAGGTTTGGGCACAAAAACAGTCTTAAATATTAAATCCAAATCATGCTTTTTAGGAAGAAAAACATTTGTAGAAGATGCACATGCATAAAATAAGCCCCAGATAAACCAAATACAAAACCAGGGGCTTCTGCTGCATTCCTCTCTTTTTATTTATATTTTTAATAATTTAAAATATTCATAATAAAATATTTTTTATGTTTTACATTCACAACATTTTTAATATCTTATTTGAACATGGAAGCTATAACTACATTCAAATTGGTCCTTATTTTTTTAATGCAGGAAAACATTACTTTTTGAATAACAAAATCTAATTTGTTATATTGATACTGCAGAAATATGCAATTTAACTTCCTATGAATATTTCTTGCAGCATAATCCATATGATTTCTTTCATATCGCTAATTCAGTTCATCTGAAGGATGAAGCTGTATAGAAGAACCATCAAGCTGATTAAAATATTCTTGTGATTAAGCAATTCTGTGTCTATTTGTAACTAAATATTCACCTGGCCTGGTTTGTTGCAAGTGATTCCTTGGATTTCCAAATAGCTGAAAGTTAATTCTAGCTGCAATTCAGAGAGAACAGAAAATTACTTTGATATATCAAAACATGGATTAAAATACATATTAAATGAAAATTAGATCATATAACTTACCATATAATTTATTGTAATGGTTTGCTCCTTGAGCATCATTCACTTGAATGGCATAAAACATACACAAAATACAACCCAGGGGCTAAAATTTGATGCCCAGGTAACGAAGAAGATGGCAGCAGAGATAATTAAGAGAAAATATACATTTTAGAGCCTGCATAAATATAAACACTATGCTATTACAATCTGTTTTGTTCACTATCAAACATCATCCTCCAGATAAGAATGAAACACTTAGGCAAGTTCATAAGAAAGCCAAGAAAAGTATTAATTAATGAAGAACGGAGACCATAATCAAAGAATTTCAGCAATTGATGTGACTCAAGAATAACCCATCATCTGAGATTTCTTACAATGGGTTATCTTTGCTGTTTATTGTAACAGTTTATTTTGCTCCCTTCTTTTCAGCATACTTGCCCTTCTGCCCTTCATTTTTATAACTGATTTGCTATAATTTTATTTCCCCTGATAGCACAAATGGAAAATGGTAGGCAACTTCATGTTTGTTATCAAATCAACACAGTGTCCTTGCCTAATCAGAAAAGAAAAAGGAAAAATAGCTTTCTGCTGGCAGTGAAAAACAAAAATACAGATGAAAAGGCACTGTCTGTTGTATTAACTTGCAATGCTTTTGGCCTTGGGCTTCAAACTACAACCAAATACATAGGTAGTTCTCAACTTATGACCATTATTGAGCCCATTTTTTTGTTACCAAGTGAAACATTTGTTAAGGGAATTTTGCCCTGTTTTATGACTTTTCTTGCCATAGTTGCAGTTGTTAAATTAGTAACACAGTTATTAAGTGAATCTGATTTCCCCATTGTCTTTGCTTGCCAGAAGGTTACAAAAAGTGATCACAAGATCCCAGGGCAGCGCAAATGTTATATATGTGAGTTAGTTCCCACACATCTTAATTTTAATCATGTCACCATGGGAATGCTACAATGATGGTAAGTGTGAAAAACAATCATAAATATTTTTTTTCAGTGCCATTGTAACTTTGAATGGTCACTAAATGAACTGTTGTAAGTTGAGACAAAGATGAAGATCTGCACAGCTGGAGCCTTGAAATATTTTTCAGGCTGCAGAGAAGAAATAGAGTATCTGGCAAAAGAAAAGGAGAAGCTGCCAAACATGAGTTACAATTAAATGAATGGCTGATTTGAAAAATATACTCAACTGGTGCTCTCATCAAAATGGAAGGTATCAAATGGGGCGCAACAAGACTCAGTCTTGTACAACATTTTTATTCATTACCCAATTAAGTATTTGATTTGATTTGCAGATGGCACAAAATTAAATGGCTAGAAAGTAGAAAAAATTGAAAACTTGATCAGAGACAGAGCTCTGGGAAAAAACAGAAATAAATACAAAATTCTTTGCTTAGGAAATAGAAATAAAATGCTCAGAGCTGGGATTATGGTTAGGAAATCCTGGCTTAGTTATGAATGGTAGGTGAAAACAATTTTTGAATAATGGTTATAATCAAGCTGAAAATGATTCAGCAGTGCTATGTGGCAGCAAAAAAAAGGCTGAAACTTCAGAAATAAACAAGAAGAGTAAAAGTTCTACTTTATTTTGCATAGTTCAGATCTAGATAATGGAGACTAAAAAACAAAGTCATTTGAAGAGAGATTGAAGGAATTTGGAATGTTTAACCTTCAGAAGAGAAGTTGAGGAGATTTTACACCAATTATTCAATTATTATCAATAACTGAAAGAAGGTCAAGGAAGGTCAAGACTTGTTGCTTAAATTTCCAGAATAGACATGGAATAATAATTAAGATACAAGAAGGCAGATTCCAATAGAATACCAGAATTTTTACTTCTAACAGTAATAGCACTTTTGATTTTGAAACCAATTACACAGGAAGATATGACTTGTGGTCAACTTATGGCCACAATTGAGCCCAAAATTTCTGTTGATAAAGGAGACAGTTGTTAAGTGAGTTTTGCTCCATTTTGTGTCCTTTCTTGCCACAATTAAGTGAATCCCTGCAGTTGTTAAGTTAGTAACCCGGTTGTTAAATAAATCTGCCTTTTCCATTGACTTTGCTTGTCAGAAGGTTGCAAAAAGTGATCACATGATCCCAGGACACTGCAACAGTCATAAGTATGAGTCAGTTGCCAAGCATCTGAATTTTAATCAGGTGACCATGAACGAGGATGATGAAACAACTGTAAGTGCGAAAAACTATCATAAGTCACGTTTTTCAGTGCTGTTTCAACTTTAAATGGTCACTAAAGAACTGTTGTTAGTCGAGGACTACCTATTATAAGATCCTCCTTAGTGAATGCATTCAAATGGACAACCTACTAGTTTAAAACTTTCACACCTTCAAAGGAGAAATTCTTCTGTATCCGAACAGAAGTTTGTTGCAAGTTTATTATTCTGTGTTAATCATGGTTTTCTATGGAGGTCAGTTCTCCCCCCCACCCACCAGGATTCACTACTTTACAGATTTTAAATTTCAAAATATATTTTAAAAACTCAGTATATCCTCTTATTTCTCGATGTGGCATGTTTAATTTGGCATGTTTGCCACAATTCAAACTTTGGAAATGTTACTACACTACAGTTGATTCTGACTAATGTTTCTATATATGGTGCATATAATTAAGAAAGGGGAAATCAAGTATCACTCCTATTTCATTTTGTTAGTCTTTTTGAAGTTGTTGCCAAAGCAAAAACAGGGACTTACGTCAGCATCAGGTTAGCCAGAATGTTAGCCAGAGTGCATTGGTCATGTGATCAACCTGATGGTTTTTGTGGCAGTCTTTAAGTGAACTTCATGGTCATTAAGTGAATCAATTGTTTGCTATGAGCGCAGCTTGGCTGAAAACTAGAAGCGTCAATTTTTGGTAAAAACCATCATAAAACACAGTCAGGTGACCCTGGGATTCTGCAAATGCAGCTGTATTGCCAAACATCCAAAATTCATTTATGTGACTGCAAAGAGAGACTGATCATCTGAACTTCAAATTCGGGTCATAAGTCCCAGTTGTAACTTTAAACAGTCATTTACAGTCAGCTCTAAGTTGAGGAATACTTGTATATAGCAAACTACATAACATTCCTTTATACTACTTATTTTCAAGTTGTAAATAGAACCAATTCTAGAAAAATGAAAGTCAATAATGTTGTAGATCCATCCCCACTTCCTCCCTTACTCCCACTGCTGAAAAATATACCCCTGGCAAATTCTATAATGAATTGCTATCATAAAAATTCTCTCAGAGTCTGTTTCCTTCTTGTCCTATAATACAATACATCTCCAAAATCCACCACAGAAGATTATTTGAAAGAATTTTGCTTGAATGACGTCTGTCAACTTTGAATACCATCATGGTGGCCATTATAAAGAGAAGCTCAATTATAACTAATATCTCAAGAATTCTGCAGAGACATTATGCTAATAAGTGAACCTTCTTAAAATATTGATATATGTAAATTAACAGGAGGGATTTTTTTACTTAAGAATAAAGCAAGGGGATAATCCAGCCATATGATTTGAAAATAGTCTTTACATAAAATTTTATACTATTTGTTAATTTTCCCAGAAAGCTACAATAATAAAAACTGGTTTCTATTGGTTTGGATTTTATATAGTTGCGAAGCAGTAATCTGAATGTTCCTTTATTAATTTCTATAATATAATGGAACGTAGTAAGGAGGTGGATTCCCAGGAGGGATGGAAGAGTTAAGTGGAAACTTAGTCTCAAGCAACACAATCTCAATCTTATGTGTGAGAGAAAGAGGATGAAGACAGATCCTCCCTAATAGTTCACAGGGTATATTATAGATGCAGATAGCTGTCAGGATTCCAGCACTTACTCCAATTAAATCATGAGCCTCAAGCCGCACTCCCAAAACTAAAAAGGACATTTTGTATACATGTTTTATAGTTGACAATAGCAGAGTCTGGAAATATTATGTTTTTAAGTTCTAAACAATAGAGAACTCAATTTGGAAGAATCACCATGCATCATTCTTGCTTCACATTATCAACAATTTAGAGCTTAAAAGCACTGTGAAGTTTTATTATCTTTGAGGCACATAGATACCTTCACAAAATTTCATATTCAACAGGAAGAAAAAGTAAACTGTTCTCCTATACCTTCAAGAAGATTGCATAAATTTATTCTAATTGTAACACTTTAAACAACTTAGAAAAAAGAGGAAACAATGCACAGCATTTCCCTTAGATGCATTCTGTGAACTATTCTCAACCACCTTATTATATTCTAAGACTATGACCAGTGTATTATCTTAAAAGTAAGTGAACTCTGCTACATTATAGGGAGAAAAGTATGAAATTCAGCCTTACCTTGGTAGGAATACGGGAAGTTAACAGAAAGGCCCGACATGATGTTAGCACCTGCAAAAACAAAATAGCAAATATTTACCTTTGGAAAAAAACAACAACCTGGAGAATCTACTATATATTCAGAAATGTTTTCATGCTATGATTTCTTAATATCTACATAAATCTATAGGAGTTTTGTAGCTCTATTTATATTCCCTCAGCATCCACTGAATATAAACAGTCTGCATAAAATTATAGAGGTGGAAGAATTTACTTTGTCAAAACAGCTTGCAGTGATTCTTCTAAGAGGCCTACCATGGAGCAGGTTCACACTCAAGTTACAGCATCTCCTATTTACAAATCACAATCTGAAGCCAGGTTGATCCTTTTGGGCTTTGGGATCTTTTCACATAGCATACATGTATACTACTAGGCATAGATAGCTGAATTTCAGTGGAAGGTTTAAAGCTCAACCATCCCTGCTGGCTAGCATAATTTTATACTTTGCCCAGAATAAAAAACAGCTAACACTGTATGAAGCATTTCTTCTTTATTATGTTGTTTAATAGATATTATTTAAATTTAATTCCTGGAGCACTGAGGTTGTGCAGTGAGCCAGTACATATCGTTATACTTGATTGATTGGAGATTGCTGGCTCCTGTGTGAGGTATCTGCGCTGTGATTGGTTGATATGGGCGTGGAGGGGGAGTTTCCTTTTTCCTCTGTCTTTTTCTTCTGTGTGCCCTGTGATTGTACCTCATGATGCTCTTGTTTGCCTATCTTGTTTTTGACTTCATTTGGATTCCTGCTGTGCAAATTCCCTGCCAGTTGATATTAGTAGTCTTATTGTAGTAGAGCAGAGAGAATATTTCCTATGTACATCTTATCCACAAAAAATATGGAACCAATAGAGGTGCTATTGTTGCATAGTAAATGGCCATAAAATTTTCAAGGCTTCTAGAAATGCTACTTCTCAGATAACCTATGTAAAATTCATAACTTATGTAAAAACCTATGTAAAGTTCAGTTCTAGGTAGTAGATGGGACTACTATACTGACCTTTCCTGTTATGTAGCAACTTCCTTGCCTGAGCTGCTCAATGCTATGGTTGGGCTGGCAGTGGAGTTTCCCAAACTTACAGTACTGGGAGGCATACAGCTTTGTGAACATCATTGTCACCAAGGACCTGAACCAAATCACCAAGGGGCTAACATAAAGTGTGGGCCACATGTTGGATTTGGCTTTTGTTATGGGGCAGTGATGACATGATCCGAGGGACATTTAGATTAAAATTTAAGTATTGAAAAGTGGAATTTCCCTTCTTCATCCAACTTTAACCGCAAGGAAATAATTAATTTTATTCTTGGAGGTGATGAATGTCACATAAATCCATGTTTCATTTTCAAGATCACAGTTCTGTAAAGTTTGATAACCGCAACCTAAACCAAAGGATGCCATCAGAAATATTAACCCAGCCTATGACGGGTCACCGTTACATGCTTGAGGACAATCCATAACAAGAGCTAAGAGAATTTGACAAATAGCATGATGAAATATCAGATAAAACCTCAAAATATGAGGTACAGAAAGAGCAAAAGAGACAAAGACTTAATTTAGATTTGCAACCGCCAGACTTAAATAAGTTTAAATGGGAACTGGGAAGGAATAATAGCCTTTTATTTAATATGTAATTACTGTTTGTTATACTCATACCATTCTATTGACTGTTTTAACTTTTAATTGTAACAATTTTGGAGACTGTGGGAAAAAGGATGCCACAAATGAAAATATTTGAAATGGATACAAAGTTATGTGGAACATCCTGAGAAGAAAGTTTACATTCACAAGGGAGAGGATGGTAATTTTGCCGCCTTGTTTTCACATATTATTGCTGGAAGGGGAGAAGTGAAGGACAAATCTTTTCTGTATAAGCCATTCTACTACAACTACAACAACTTCATGATTCTACAATGAAGCTGCTTGACGGAATACTCAGTACAGACAAAAAGAAATACATTGTTTACTGTATTGTTAAAGTATATTAGCATTTTGGGGATTTGTTTTTCTGGCACATTTGGAGCCGGAAAGCTGGCACATTACAGCTGGAAAGCTGAACCCCTGAATTTACTAATGCAATATGAGGAGATATCCATCCACATCAAAAAACATAAAACTATACATTTGTTCTCTTGTGTACTTGTATCTGACCCCTTTAAAAAGTAGAATGTTGGACTAATTTTGGTCTGAACAAGTAGCATTATCATATTTTTATCATTAATCTTGTCTTATTTTCCTCAACTTGCAAAAAATAAATATGAACAGTTATTGAGCTCTATATACTTTTTTAATTATTTTTTTTCCACTTCGGCCCTACTTCTCTCTCAATTACAATTTAACATACAAATGTTGCCTGTAAGTACTTCCTCAAACCACCAAAACTTTAACCTTAAACTGTCTACCGTGGACCTCGTTTGATTCCTAAGAGGTCTGTAAGGGGGAGTGCATAAGCGCACCAGCATGCCTACCGTCCCTGTCCTACTGTTCCCATTTATTTGTACTCATTTATTATGTATGTACTTATACCAGTCCATACTTATATGTTTATATCTTATGGTCATACTTACGTTTTCTCATACATGCTTGACAAACTTAAACAAACAAACAAACAAACAAATAAATAAATAAATGCATCATAATGAAAGGAGTTGTTTTAATACAATGAAATTAAAGTGAGGGAATTGGTGGAAAGATAGTATGTAATACATGGTTTGTTGCAAGGAATGAATGTGAAAAGAATGGCTGCGTATATAAGCAGTATAGCATTCAATTTATCTCCCTATAAAATTCAAAGATCCGTATGCCATATTTTCCCCATAAGTGTGTCAACCACCCCCTAAAGTCAAACACAACTTTATCAGATTTACAGTTGTTTACTGTACTTTATTGATTATTTTAATTTTGAGACCATCTATCCCCAAAAAAACTCTGGATTGCTTTTGATTGGTAAAAATCAAAAGAAAGCAAAATATATTGGAAAAAAGAGAAGTGGCTTGCTTTAAAATTAACTATTTTAACTTGAAAAATTTCCATTTCATTTCATGTGTACATCAAGATGAAATAAATTGTTGTTTTACTTATTTTATCATTAATAGGACATGATGTTTAATGAACAAATCCACTTAAAATAGCTTTATCAACCAATATATCTACAAAATTGAGTAAAAATATCAGAGCTTGGAGTAATGCTATTTTTAAAATTCATATATGTCAATCTAATGTTTTTACAGTTTATAGAAAGATGAACAACTAATGTCATGCTGTTATATATATCACAAACATTCCCAAAGCAATAAAAAATGCCTGATTAAAGTATTACAGTTATCCTACAACTTATATTCTGAACCCCATTACTGATAGAAATGGACAGTGTATTATCATTTGAATCCATCAAGTAATTTAGTTGATATCTGTCCATTTCTCCTTGGCACATAACCAAATGCACATATACTAAAGCCTTGTCTAGACTAAGGATTTGAGTTCACATTTGCTATTAGGACAACTGTACAGATTTGCACTTTAGCATGCATATATATAAGTCTCTGGTATTAGTACCAATCATCACTCAATAAAGGCAAGTTAGGTCATATTAGAATGAGCCAATGAAATCATGCTACTTAAAATGGAGCCTATTTTCAAAGTAATAACCTTTCTTGAATGAATTTAGAATTAAGGTGACATCTTACTAAGAATAAGACATATTAATTTGGTGTATAGAATTCAGTTCCTGTAATAGGAGTAATAAGAAAATTTATGCATAGAGCGCCTTTCTCCAGTCTAGCATCTTCTCCTATGGGCTCTTCAGAGTATCCAGTAGTGGGAGGTGCTTCAGTCTCCGCATTCATAGGCTGAGCTTGATTTGTGGAACGCTCCTCTTCCTCCATGTGACTCCTCCTCAGCGTTCCCCAGTTTTTTGCTCAGCCTCGTGCGAGACAGGCAGTGCTTTCGATGCTCCATTGACCAAAACAGGAATCTTAGATCATGTCACAGCAGGTTTGTCTTTAGCCTTCTTTCCGACTAGTCTGAAAGTCCTATTTAAGGGAAGCGCCGTTGCGCCCCCCCCCTCAAAAAGGCAGGAGGCTTTTGGGCTGCTCTGCACCACATCCCCACAGCCAAATTTCTTTCACCTCTACCAGTTTGATTGTCGCTTTGCCTTTAATTCCGTTTCTTTGCTAGCGGATTGAATTTCGTTTTAAAATAAAAAAGAAGAGGTTAAATCGAGTCATATCGCCTTTATCCCCCCTCTGAACGCTGTTCCTTCAGTGGGGAAGTTGATTAGAGTTAATTTCCCCGTTTTCTCCGCCATTCTGTTAATTTGCGAGCTCCGGCTTTGCTTGCAAGGCGGGAAGCTGCCGCTGAGAAGCGTGTGAAAATAAACCTAACTGCTGGATGCCATTTTGAATGCCACCTCGTGGCTGCGCGCCCTGTCTGCTATTCCTAAGCTGTGTGAGGTAATTTCTGCTCAAAACAGCAGGATCCCTTCAGGATTCTGAGAGCAATTTTACCCTCGTTTTGGCTACCTGCACTCGAGGATAATTACTTCGTTGTAAAAAATTGTTGGCTTAACCCTCACAGCCTTATTCTCAGTGGCACAGCAGCAAGCACCTAGGCCAGTGTCAACCTGTGCATGGAAGTTGCTGAAGGCCCTTACAATCATCAAACCGGGCCTCAGGCGTTCGTTATTTGGCTAATTGGATTGTACATTAATCTTGGTTGTTCTCTTATTATTATCAGAACATACACACACACACACACACACAAACACACATGCTGTTCAGCTTCCTTCGGGTATTATCCCACGTCATTGTAGTTCTGTTAAAGTTGTAGCAACGTTTCAGCAGAATCTCATCTGCCATCATCAGGCTTCTGTATGGAGTTTGTATGTGGGTCAAGGTCTCACAGCCGTTGGTTTTAAATTTGAGGCTAGCCTATTATTGTACTTACACATATAAGTACCCGCGAAAACTTTAAAAAACAAATATATATATATATATATATATCACTGCTCATAGTAGAATTACAAAGCAATTATCGCAATAATATTATAATTATTGCAATTATAATAATCACTCATGGTAATATAATATTTGACAGTATATTTTAATTTCAATAAAATGTTATCACTGAGATACGACTCATTATATATATATATAGACACCAGTTAAAATAAAAATAAGAAAATAAAAGGGGGCAATAAGAACTTGATCAGGGCAACCGTTCTTGACTTAGATCGGACCCTTGGCGTGCCAACTGCCTTGTATACAAATTATATTCAATTACAGTTATTCTAATTTAATCAGAATGGCAGATGTTAGCATTTCTCAGGCCCCTTGCTTGAAGGCAAAGCCATATCAAAACACAGTGGAAATTCTAAGCCTCAGAATGGGACGCCTTATGGCGCCAGAAGGCCTTACAAAAGCAAATAAACAGGCATACTCGAGAGGCCCACACTGTATCACAAGGTGTATCCTCTCCCAGTCTGTCAGTTTCTTCACCCCCTCCTCCTCCCCTAGATCACTCCCTTTCATCCAGGTGCAGCTTGACTCCACAAGGACAACAGGTCAAAGTGTCTGGAACACCGACCAGATGGGCTCCTGAAACCACATTCACTCCGACAGCCGCTAGTCCTCGCCAGGGTGACAGTTTCATTGAGGAAGTCCCAGCAAGGATGAAAGCCTGGATGGAGCTGGCTAGTCACCAAGGGATTGCAGCGGGGCTCCAACATATTGTAATGCCCACACCTTAACCTGGGACTAGCGACCAACAGCCCCAACCAATGAGGTCACTGACCAGGAAAGAGCAACACCAGACCCAGGTACATTTACAGGGGGAGACCCCCCCTCCAAGAGCCAGAGGAGGAGGAGGAGGAAGTAGATCAATGCATGATAGCGAGCCTCTGTCAGAGGCAGACCCCTTAAAAGGGAAAATGCCTATGGATGAAGGTCTTATTCCTGACCAGCCTGCTTTTATTCCAGCCACATTTTTTTCAAATCTCTCTTGTTTAAGGCAAAGAACCTTGCAGGCCTAATCAAGCCAAAACCATCTGACACACCTGACCCTTCAGGGGAGGGACCAGAGGACATGATCTTCAACCAACTGGTAGTTGAAGCAGAGGTAATTCCAGTTCCACTCATATTTTCGGACTTGGTGCAGAAGCAGTGAGTTTCTGCAGCGGTATACACCTCCCCAACTAGACATGATCGGAAATATTTCAACTTGGACCCTGATTTTGCAAAGTTACTGGGTACCCCCGAGGTAGATGAGCCTATAGTGGATTTAGTGTCCCCCTCTGTGAGGGGGATTCCCAGTGAGGAACTGGAGGCCTTAAAGCCGGAGGAAAAATGGGTCAAGCCAGCCCTACGCAGAGCTCATCTGTCTGACGCGTGGGCCATCAGATCAGCCACGGCCGCCTCCTTCTTCACGCGGTCACCTCTTAGATGGCCTCATCTTTTGTAACAACACGTTCCTTCTTCTAACATTAGGGCGCACCAAGATTTTGCCAAACTTACGGCAGCTGCTGAATTTTCTGCCGATGCTACCTATCCTGCAGTCAAGTTTTCAGCAAGGGCCATTACCTCACATGTCACAGCGCACCGCTTGCTATGGTTAATACACTGGCAAGCCGACTTCAAACACAAAACCAAGCTGGCCTCATCCCCCATTGTGGGAGATAGATTGTTTGGCCTTTCCTTGGATCTGCTACTAATTGAAACACGCAACAAGAAGAAAATTCTCCCTTTCCCTTTTCGGAAGTTAGATCCTAGAAGCCCCCAGTCCTTTTGGAGGGGATCCTTTCGATCTTTCAATCAGTGATCCTTCTCTTCCAGATACCAGAGATCCCCAATAGTTAGACCAGGACAACAACCAGATAGGTCCAACCCAGTGGACAGAGGTAGAAGGGGTGGTCAATCCAAAAGTTCCTCTCAGGGAGCAGGCCCTTCTGGCGTCCAAGATAACTTCCAGGACTCAACTTCCATTGGTGGACGCCTTCAGTTATTCGCTGACCAATGGGACTCCTCTACCTCTGACGCCTGGGTCAGAGATACGGTTAGATTTGGCCTTGCGCTGGAGTTCAGATGCACTCCCCCATATTCCTTCATGTCAAACCCTCCTTCCAGAGATCGGGTCAAGCGTAAACTCATGGATTCTGCTATCCAACATCTACTGGATATACGAGCCATCTAACCAGTAGCAATCAATCAACGAGGACAAGGTTTTTATTCACATCTTTTCGTTGTGCCCCCCCCAAAAAAAAAATTGGGGTGGGTGGGGGTGGAGTGCGATATTAGATTTGAAACGTCTCAACCGTTTCTTAGTATATTGCAAATTTAAAATGCATACCCTCCAATCAATATTACTGGGTATCAGGAAAGGGGACGTGCTCACGTCCATAGATTTGATGGAGGCATACCTGCACATTGCTATTCGGCCCTTCCATTATAAGTTCCTGAGATTCTGCTACAATAACCACCATTTTGAATTTGTGGCCCTTCCATTTGGATTAGCCTCCGCCCCCAGGATCTTCACCAAGGTCCTCGCGGTGGTAGCAGCCCACCTCAAGAACATCCCGTTACACCTCCAGTGTTATCTTGACAATATTTTGATTTTATCTTCTTCTGCTCATCAGGTAGTCATTGACACTCAGAACATATTACTACCCCTACAAGAGCATGGCTTCTCAATAAATTGGAAGAAGAGTCAATTAACATCATCGACTCAGACAATCCATTTAGGGGTGATCATAGATACGGTGGAAGGCAAGGTTTATCTGTCACCAGATAGACTAAATAGCATTCAAAAATTGGTTAAGGAGATCACGTTGCTTAAGAAGGTGTCCTTAATGGATCTATCAAAATCATTGGGCAAAATGATCTCATGTATTTCTATTATTCCTTGGGGCTGCCTTCACACTAGAGCCCTCCAGTGGTTTCTGCTACTGTACCAGTGATCCGGCCGTAGCAACTCCAAACACATAGTCAGGGTTCCACCCAAGATTCTCATATCTCTCCTCTGGTGGTCCAAATCGGTTATCAACAGAGGCTGTCTCTTCAAGGAGCTACAAGGCTCACCATCACCACAGATGCCAGTCTGTTGGATGGGGAGGAGTTGAGTCAGGTAGGAGGAACGCCAGGACAGCACACTGGCCGGGAAATGGTAAGAGGTGCACTGGCTGGGAAGCTCTCACACTCCCTTGGAAGAAGTGGTGGAGAGGAGGGTAGCTGCACTGACTTGTTCTGAAGCCAAGAAGGGGCTCTGGCTTTCCAGCGGAGCGAGGTCACAGTTTGTTTGTCCCACCACCCTGACAGGGAGGGAGGCGCAAGGACCCCCAAAAGGCAAGGCACACAGGACAACTGGTCTTTGTGCATGCATGCATGTCAGAAACCAGCAAACCAGGTGGCCAGTGCGCATGTGCGCGCACACACACCCATTTTGGCACTCGGTACTGAAAAGATTTTCAACACTGATTTAGATCATTGGAAAATATTGTCCTTCTATCCTTTTTGTTCACTTGATTTCTTTTGCTGGATTCTGACATCTCTCATGAATATAACTGGCAATCTTGATCTTGATATGCATGTTCTTTATTTTAGACATATATGCATAAAACATTGATCAAATAAGCTTAATTCTGACAGACATTCCTTGTCAGAGTCACATGTAATTCTTTTAACTCTACACATGGGATTATTGTATACAAAGGACATCTTCTCTTAATAATATCAAACAGAGTTGTTTTGCTATATATTTCATCTATTTGGGAATTTCCTTTTATTTTCTCTACATAAATGATGAAGAACAAAGTTTTTTAAAAATAAATAAGTTGAAGAAAACACATAAGCACTATATACTTATCTAGGCAAATGTTTTATTCTGGGCTTTTGAGACAAATCAAAGTACTATACCAACAAACATTTTCAAATTTTATATTGCTTTTAACATTTTAATGCCTTAGGATTGCTTTACCCTAGAGCGGGAATGAACAATATATGGATCTGCAGATGTTGTTGGACAGAATTTCCTTCATTCCTCATCATTGGCCATACTGGTTAGGAGTGATAGGAAACTGAGTTCAACAAGATCCACACATTGCTCTTGCCTGTCTTGGAAGTAAAGAATAGCAAAATATACTGTAACAATGAAATAGGAATTCTGCTTCTGTTTGTCTCTCTCTTCTCATATATTTGTATCCATACATATGTACATATAGTTAGATATTATCAATAACCTTTTCTTTAAGAAAGCATCATAATTAATTGGTCTGAACATGTTCTTGTTTTGCTTTCAGCATCTTAATTTGAAACAGCACTTCTGCTAATTTACTAAGTTAAAACCATAATTGTGTTTCTTATAGAGCAAACAGATTTTACCCATGGTCTTGCAGATAGTTATGACAAATTTACATTTTATTCCAGGGCAAATTGGTCAGCCTTCCTTATAAATTAAAATAAACTAATGAATAGTTGATAGGTTTTCCAGCAAGTCTGAGTACTTTCAACATACTATGTGACATTTTGTTTCTCCACAAAAACGAACATAACAATAGCTTTGCTTGTTCAGTGCTTTTCCTTTCTTCCTTATTAGTGTCTGATTAAATATGTCAGTTTCAATATTTTGCAAAACACAGCACTGTCTGAATTGCATACATACTGAGTTTTAAATATACACAGGCACAGAACCAGGTTTTGCTTTTCTTTTAAATGGAAACAAAATGTTCAAAAAGGGATGAGTTTAATAAATAAAGTAGACTATTGACTTATTTTTTTTTGACATCTTCATAAAAAATGGCTATAAAACCCTTAACCAAATTTACTAATTCTCAATAGGTAAACTGTGCATTTACTCAGATAAATCTGTAATTGACTGAGAATAGTCAACAGATATGATCTACCACTTCCAGATTACCTTGATCGGGGTATATAAAAACTAGTTTCATAATTTCATAGATACTAAGGAATTAGATGAATTTAATAATTTTCTAAAAGCTGTCCTCAGATCCAAGATTTACTTCTTTGCTTTATAGAATAGCTCAACAATGAGGAAATTGCTACATTAATATTGAAGAGTATATGTTTCCCCACTTTATTCTAAGAATTTAATATACATGAATGGATATGGGAAAGTTACATCAACTTCAAACACAATTTTCCACTCCAAAGACAACTATTTGCTACAGCAAGGAATGCAATAAAAATCTGCCAACATTCCTTATTTATTACTATTTTCAGAGGAACAATCCTTAATATGAAAAAAAAAAAACAATTAGTTCCATGGAAAAGTGTCTCTACAACATCTAATTTTCATTATTACTCTAATTGTTTATTTATAGCACCAGCATAAGCCCAGCAAGATAATTTTTTCACACACAAACACAATTGTAGGCATAATGAATACCAGCTACAAAGCTAACTTCCTGGTTAATAATGGCTTAGCACACTGTGCACACAAAGCTCATGGCATACAGTTGTACAGTTTTCTCTGGCTTTTTTAAAAAAAAATTCCTTTATTTTTCATTTAAATTATCCAACTCATTACCCAGACAAACCAGGCATGAGGAAGCTTATCCTAATATTAAAATAAAGATGCCAGTCTAATTGTTGTAAGCATGGTAAATAATCAAGGAATATGCTTGCACATTACTTCACTTAGCTTTCTCAAATACAATGACCTGCCTATTGCTGCAATCAAAGAATTTCCTTGACACATAGAAACTGTTCCAAGAAAATACTGGGGATTTCCTAGGTTGTTTTACAACTATAGCCTCTAATACTACACTGAAGGATATTCTAAAAAGTCCCTAAATATTTAAAGAAGTTTGTCATACACAATTAAAGACAGAATTCACTAAAATGGTCTTCTAGATTGAGCATTGTTTCTCAGGCTGTTTTCTTAACTCAAAATCTGGGCCACAAACAATTTCATCTTCTTGAGAATTCACAAACCATTCTGAAGTAAGTCTAGCCCAGGGGTTTCCAACCTTGGCAACTTTAAGCTGGGTGGACTCCAACTCCCAGAAATCCTCAGCCAGTTGGAGTCCGCCAGACTTAAAGTTGCCAACGTTGGAGACCCCTGGTCTAACCCATATCTCCCGAATGAAATCAATGTATCATGGGAACAATGATATCAAAATATTGAAAATCCATGCAACTTCAAAGAAAGAGAAATATGGAGAGGGGAAGGAGGGGAGGCAAACAGCATTTAATCCTATACTTCTGATGTATGTATGTATGTATGTATGTATGTATGTATGTATGTATGTATTCGTTCGTTTTGTATGCTGCTTATTTCATATCGAGATTTTCTTTCACTGTACACAGCATTGATGAAATTAACTATTTCTGGGTCAGAAAAATCACTCTCTGAGCAAATTCTGAAAGGAAACTTCAAAAGCAGAAACTAGCTTTTTGGAATTGTGGCAAGTGAATACAGCTTATTTTACAGGTAAATACATGGGAGATTTTTTTTTCTTTTGCAAATCCAGGTAACATCCTGACATAAGCTATTTTGCATTGTTTAACTCTGTATTGTGCCCAAAAATGAAAAAATAATTTCACAAGAAATAAGAATATAAAGTACTAACCAGGAAGCTATTCTATGGATCTTTTTCAGGCTTAGCAGTACATGTCCATGCTTATTTTTTAGAATGCAGCCTACTAAAAAAAATGAAAATGAAAATGAAAGCTTGACTTTAGAAAATGGCGAAAATAAAGTATCAATTATGGAAAGTATTTGAGAAAACAGGCACATTTTCAATAGTTTTGTTTGACTCAGGATTGCTGTATATCTTCACTTGCTTTCCGGGAGAAGCATACATACTTGCAATTTTATTCATAATTCAGCAACTAAACATTAAACACTTTGCCTGCATTGTTATGTTGTCAGTTGATAATTCACAGAACATGTTTATCTAGTCTCGCAAATTGTTGGATTTCAAGACTCCCCACCTTCAATCAGTTCCATTATTTCTTTTAAAATGGTCATATTTTGTGATGCATCCAGATCCTAAAGAAGATTGTGTACTGCAAAACTCTTACTTAAACTGATATTCTGAACTACTTTTCAGATTATCACATGTTATCCTCTGAATTACTGTTAGATACCTAATCAGTATTTTTCTGCCTCAATACCGCAAGGAAGACAGTTATGGATTGGGCATTTGCAGAAAGTAGATGGCATGAAATAGGTATCGGTTCTGGCAGAACAACGTTTAGTTAGAATTTGTGTAGGAATTAGCAATGTGAGGACTATACACTATCATTCTCTTTCTCTTCCTCTTCCTCCCGCCACATATATTCAAAATATTAAAGAATCACAAATCTTACAAGATTTCAGATACGAATCTCAAAACCTCAGAGATTTGATAATCATTGCTATTTACAAGTACTCATGATTTGGGGAAGGAGTCATGCCATTTTACATTGTGAATAAGAGCTGCAAACAGGATTAATTCTCAGCAATTGAACAGTTGTTTCAGAATCTTTCAATAATGTATCAAGGCTTTTATAAACCTGACAGAACTGAGACATTCATTCCTTTGTTCAATCATGCTATGCCATGTAATTATAAAACTAGTAATTCAAGTTTTAAAAAGTCCAAGGTTCTTTCAGATTCTGCAATTTAAGGTTCCCCCTTCTGGAAAAAAAATATGAGAGCAGAAGAGAAATTTCATGATGTACTGACATCGTTAGATATAACTATTACAGCCATTTACAGTGCATTCAGAAAGTATTCACCTTCACTTTTGTTATGTTGCAGCCTGATTCTATAGTTGGTGTAGAAACATGTCAGCCACAGATCAAGAGAAATGGGAAGCACCAGAGCTAAATTTCACATGTTGCAAATACCGTGTTTCTCACAAAATAAGGCTGGGCCTTATTTTTTTTTGACGGCCTAGCCGTCTTTTGGGGGGTGACTTAATGCCCCCGCTTACATTCTCAGGCAGGCGGGTGGGCAGCGACGGCTTGGATGTTGACTTTGGCGTTGTTGGGCACTTCGTAGCGGGAGACCTTCCGCCACCATTGCTTTCTCTTCTCCCTGTGCTGCCGCGGCGTTTGGAGCAACGCCACAGTGTTTAGCGCAGCCATGTGTGGCCAGCCAGGGCTCCTCCCTGCAACTGGAGCCCGGCGGAGACACTCTGCTTCAGGCGCTCCTGTCACCGCCTTCCCTTCGCCTTTGAAGGCAAAACCCATTCTTTTAAACATGACACCCTACTACCGGTACGATAAAGCCTCCCCTGCCCGAGAGGGCAGCCCAACCCCACGTGGGGAGGCAAATCTCTTGGGGCTGCAGCACAGGATCAGCCCACCCCAGGAGAAGTGCCCAGCTGCCATCCCTGCCTGGCGCCAGGCAGAGCGTGAAGAGCTTCACCTAGGGCGCCCAGCACAGCTGACAGGTGGGCCCTCCTGCTCATCTCGGCGGCGGAGCTCTCACCAAGGCAGCGAGTGCCTCCCTGCTGGGCCCTCCGCTCATCCTGCCAGGGCTGTGCCGGAGCTGGGCAGAGCCGGGAAAGCGAGCCGCGGTTGTGCGCCCACCTGCCAAGTGAAAGACCCAAGCTTGGCTTCCTTCCCAAGTCCTTCCAGCCTGAACCCGAAGGGGCTACCGGGAATGGCTGCCTGAGGCAGTGATAGCACCCACCCATCTGTGGACAGAGAGATGAGGCAATGGCCTGCACCACGTCCTCCTCCGAGCTGAGCTCCGCTGAGTGAGCACCTCTGCCCAATGCCTGTGCCGCTGCAGCGTTTGGAGCTGCCGGCGCATTTGGAGATGCATGGGGACAGGGACAGGCGGCTTCGGGCTCTCTTTGCTGGATCCCCCAGCCAGGGAAACAGTGCTGCCAACGCCTCGCCTGTCTGCGGATGGTTGGGTGCTATCACTGCCTCGGACAGCCTCTCCCGGTGGCCCCTTCAGTGCAAGACCACCACATGTGAAAGAATGTTCCGTGTTTCTTTTTACATTTCCAGCAATTCGGATTCATGTTAGGAGACATTTTCGTTATTCTCGAGAGTGAGAAAATTTTGATATGTTTCTTTTGATAATGATGATGACAACAATGATGATAATAATTTTATTAACTTTTTTTATGGCTGTTCACTCTAACCAACTCTGGGCAGCTTACAAAATCCAAATTGAGGTTATATAATCAAATTATAGCAAATGAATTTTCTCCTAGTTTGGAAATTATTAATTTTAGTTTTCTCAAGTTGTTTATAACATGGCAATAGACTATATATCCACTGCCTAAAAAGACATGTCTATTCTAGATCTTTGATAAATCAGAAAGCTATTTATACAGTTATTTTCCATCCCATTAGATGCTGAGCCATTATTGTGTATCATGAATCATTTCCTCCTTTTTGTTTTGTGGTACTCATATTTATGCATATCAGAAAGATGTGGCTGTATTGTAAATACTGTCACTGTCCTATTCATTTCCTTGACTTCCCCTTGATTCTTAGAATAACACTCGGACTATTAAAAATGTGTTGGTACATTGAGATAAAGCTTAACAACAGAGTAGTGCACCCAAGTGGAAAATCCTCATGTCTCAGGTCACAAAAACATTTCCAACAAAAAGCACCATTATTATAAAAGAAAATTGTTTTGAAATAAGTTATTCATAAATATTCCAATACATAAGAATCTTAATTATCATGCTATAGATATGTGTATACGCTCATCCACAAACTTATCCACACATACATGCATCTTTTTACAACTACTGGATCTTCCTATATCTTTGTGAATTGGGGTTGAAACACTACTCCTATTTATAGCAATAATTTAACAATACATGTTTAGATGATTTTTGCAGCCTGATTGATATTTGAGCTACCGGAGATCCTCATTTGTTCCCAATTACCTGAAGGTATTGATGTTACTAGCCACGGTGGCGCAGTGATTAGAATGCAGTACTACAGGCTAATTTTGCTGCCTGCCTGCGATTTGTCAGATCGAATTTCACCAGGCTCAAGATTGACTCAACCTTCCATCCTTCTAAGGTGGGTAAAATGAGGACCCAGGTTGTGGGGGGGCAAGATGCTGACTCTGTAAACTGCTTAGAGAGGGTGGTAAAGCACTGTGAAGTGGTATATACGTCTAAGTACTATTGCTACCAGGGGGTGGCTGGTAATATTTAACTATTCTTCTCCATAACATACACTATGCATGAGGGTGTAGAGGATGTATATGTTGTAAACCAGCATCTGAACCAGTAAAAGCCAAGAAAGTGCCACTGAATCCTAACAATTCGAACAAAATGGAGACATTGTGCATGGATAGGTGCTAGCAAAGAGAACTGGGACAATTTCTGGATGAAGACAGTTTTAGTTTAGTTTAGTTATTGTCATTGCACATCGTACAACGAAATTAGATACCATCTTTAGTGTATATTATGACTATGAAAATAAACACAAACATACATCCTTCATATGCTATACATTGAATTGAAAACACTTGATATTGCATTAATACTGCACTATACAGTAGAATTCAATAGAGTTACTGCTTAATTATTATTGTTCTGGTAACTTTATGCTCAAATTGCTATAATGTACTCTGTGTATGGCTGTACTTGTGTTTGATTTGGGTACATAGTGACCACATTGCAGAATGGGGCAAGAGGCTGTCTCTGTGGTACGTATCTGTTGGAAACAGCTGCCCTAGTGTATTTCAAATGTTTTGCTTATGACATACAGTACATAGCCCCAAACATCTTAGAACCACTAAGGGGAGGATGCCTTTGTCATTCCAAAGCCAATTTTATTATTGAAATTGCTGGGAGGTAAGTTAGGGAATGTGACTAGAATTGAAGAATATCATCTTGCAGACATTTTTTTTCTATAGTTCCCTAAACTGGAGCAACAGTTAAGGAGCATTAAAGAGACGAAGTGTATTCCAGCAGGTATTATTACATAGCTGCTTCAAATGTTCCATTTAACCCCTAAAGGATTATTCAAGTAGCATTTATGCTTTTACTTATTTGCTTATACTTAACTATTTACTATAGTTAGTAAATAGTAATATTTATAGTAATAAATATATAAGTATATTTATTTACCAACTTATAGGAATGAAGGATGAAGTAGAACCCCTTACAGAAAATTCTGCTGAGCTTATAGCAGTCAGGTCAGTTAGAGCTAGGGGAGAGAGGTGTCATATAAAACCTTTTCAGCCAGCGCTTTTATCTTTGAAACTCTGCCCCTAAAGGACAGCACTATCAGGCTATGAATTAACCAGGAGTAATAATGTTTCTTCAGAGAAGTACTACAACAGCAATTTCTCCAAAAGGCACTGAGCAATTTCA
The DNA here is from genome assembly GCA_015471245.1 of Laticauda colubrina. Lineage (NCBI taxonomy): Eukaryota > Metazoa > Chordata > Lepidosauria > Squamata > Elapidae > Laticauda > Laticauda colubrina. The sequence goes on from BLBF01000002.1 coordinate 75,996,244, forward strand.
GTTTTTCATCTATCCCTACTCTGGGAAAGCAGAGTAAGGCAGCTAAAAATAATTTTACTTTGGAAAGGGCGTTGGTACTTACCTGACATGCCCATTCTCTTTGTGCTGTGAAGAGCATCCACAGTAGTGGGAGGTGCTTCAGTCTCTGCATGTCTAGGCTGGGCTTAATTTGTGGAACACTCCTCCTCCTCCACGGGGTTGCTCCCCAGTGTTCCCCAGTTTTGGTGAAGTCGAGAGAAATAAACACCCTCATCCTCAACGCCCTAACAATTTGTTGGCTGAAACAGGACCCTACCAGATGGAAAAAGGGTGGGGCTGTATGCTATTCACAGCTCAAAGAGAACGGGTGTGTCAGGTAAGTACCAATTCCCTTTCTCCCATGAGCTGTTCAGAGCATCCAATAGTGGGACATACCAAAGCTTGGCTTGTCCTATGGGAGGGACTCTGTCTGGCTTGGAATCCCCTCTTGATCCCTGTTGGACCCATTGCAGAACTCTTCTGCCAAAGGAGGCCTCCGCAGATGCAAACACATCTATATTATAATGCCTAATGAAGGGCGATGGAGAGGCCCAGATTGCGGCTTGACAAATTTCAGTTATTGGTGCCTGTGTGGCCCACGCTACCGATGTTGCAGTGCTCCTTGTTGAATGAGCTGTTATGCCCCTGGGCACCTGTAGTGATTGAGTCTGATATGTTTTTGCTATTGCAGCCTGTAGACAATGGCCTATTGTAGAATATGAGACCTTGCATCCCTGAGTGTTGAGCTGAAACGACACAAATAAGGCTTCCGTTTTTCTGAAAGTCACTGTGTGGTGAATATATATTCACAATGCTCGCCTCACATCAAGCCGATGCCATTGTAGTTCCAACCCTTGGGATGGTCTGGGACAAAAATTAGGAAGTATCAGCTCTTGTGCCCTGTGAAAAGCTGAATTAATTTTGGGTATAAATATAGGACAAAGGACCACCCGGTCAGAATGGAAGACACAAAGATCTTGTCTGATCAACAAAGCTGCAAGTTCCGAAATACGATGAGCAGAAGTGATCGCTACGAGGAAAACTACTTTATACATCAGAAATTGGAGACTTGATGATTTCAAGGGTTCAAAAGGGCACTTAGTGAGTGCAAGAAGAACCTTGTTAAGGTCCCAGGTAGGATAACGGTAAACCGCTGGCGGGTGTAAATTTGTGGCTCTTTGAAGGAAACTTTGTATGTGTGGGTGATGGGAAAGAGATAGTAGATCTTCACAAGTGATAACTGATGCAAAGGCCACCACCTGTCTTTTCAACGTACTAGGTGATAATCTCTTGTCAAGCCCCTCTTGTAAGAACTCTAGGATTTGAGCCACAGATGGAGAGATGGGATCAATTTGAGACTTGGTACACCCTTTGCAGAAACTGGACCATGTGGCATTGTAAATGTGAGTTTTTGAGGGGCGTCTGGCAGCTTGGATGGTGGCAATAACTCTGTTGGAAAACTTTTCACTCTTCAGATGACTCCGCTCAACCTCCAGATGGTCAGGTGCAACCACTGAGAGTACAGATATTGAAGGGGTCCCTGTTAGCAAGACCCTGTCTGGCAGACTTTTCCCTGGTGTTGATACGGATTGAGTACAGAGGTCTGCAAACCATGGCTGTCTAGGCCAGTAAGGAGCTACTAGAAGCAGCTCTGCCCTCTCGTCTAGCAGCTTCTGGATGACCTTGGAAAGCGGTGGAAGTGGTGGGAATACGTACAGAAGTCCCAGGGGCCAATGGCAGCGGAGCGCATTGAAGTTCTCCACTCCCTGCGAGGGATACCTGGAAAAAAATCTTGGGAGCTGAGCGTTGAGGGGGGAAGTGAACAGGTCTACCACTGGCTGTCCAAATGTTCTGACCGCCTCTTGAAACAGGGTTGGATGGAGACGCCACTCTGATTGATCGATCGTGGGCATGCTTAGCCAGTCTGCCTGTGTATTCGACAGTCCTGAAATATGCTCTGCTCTGATGGAAAGTAGGTTGCTCTCCGCCCAACGACACAAGCACTCCACGTCCTACATGAGGTGTTTCGACTGTGTGCCCCCTCATTTATGTGAGCTTTTGCTGTTAAATTGTTGGTCAATATGAGTATGTGTTGATTGCGTACCTGTGGAAGGAAGCTGTGGAGAGCCAGGTGTACTGCTCAAAGCTCCAGCCAGTTTATGCTGCACAACTGTTCTATGGAGGACCAGCAGCCTTGGGCTGTGAGCGATTAAAAGTGAGCTCCCCATCCAAACAGGCTGGCATTGGTGGTGATGGTAAGTCTGTGGGGCTCTTTGAAGAGACAACCTGTTTATGACTGGTCTGGTCCACCAGTGGAGAGATATGAGGAGCTTTGATGGAACCGTGACCTTGTATTTGGAGTTGCTTCGGCCAGATCACTGATACAGGAGCAGGAACCACTGGAGGGGTATAGTGTGGAGGTGGGTCCAAGGAATAATAGATATAAATGAGATCATCTTGCCTAACAATTTTGATAGGTCAGCTAGGGGCAACCTTTTTTGAACTCTGATCTCCTTAACTAATTGATGGATGCTGTTTTGTCTATCTGATGACAGGAAATCTTTGCCTTCCACTGTATCTAAGATTGCCCCCGGAAGGATTAATCAAGTTGATGGTGTTAATTGAATCTTTTTTCCAATTGATTGAGAACCCGTGTAGTTGTAGGGATTGTAATGTGGTCTGAGTATCTCTGAGTGCTTGATAAACGGAAGATGACAAAATATATCATCAAGGTAACACTGGAGTCGTACAGGTACACCTCAGAGATGAGCAGCAAGAGCTGCAAGAACCTTTGTGAAGGTTCTGGGGGCAGATGCTAGTCCGAAAGGAAGAGCCACATATTCAAAATGGTGGTTATTATAACAGAATTGTAGAAATTTACAGTGGGAAGGCCGAATAGGAATATGTAAGTACGCCTCTGTCAGATCTATGGACGTAAGGATGTCACCTTTTCTGATGCCGAGTAAGATGGATTGCAGGGTGTGTATTTGAAACTTGTGATATACTAAGAATCGGTTAAGATGTTTCAAATCTAAAATTGCTCTCCACCCCCCTGAACTTTTGGGAACAACAAAAAGATGTGAATAGAAACCTCGCCCTTGTTATTCGATAGCTACTGGTTGGATGGCTTGTATGTCCAGCTGTTTCCATAAGATTTCATTTAACCAGATCTCTGGAAAGAGGGCAGGACATAAAGAAGTCTGGGGGAGTGGATTGAAACTCTAGCGCAAGGCCGAATCTGATCTCATCTCTGACCCAGGAATCAGATGTTGAGGAGTCCCATTGGTCCGCAAATAATCTAAGGCGGCCGCCAATGGGAGTCAGGTCCACGGAATTATCTTGGACATCGGAAAGGTCTATTTTCTGCTCCTCAAAAGGATCTCTTGGACTGGCCACCCCTTCGGTTCCTATCCCCGAAGTCGGACCTCTCTGGCTGCTGCCTTGGTCGGAAAGATAGGGATCTCTGGTATCTGGTTGAGAATGGTCCCTGATAAGAGGGCTGAAAGGATCCCTTCCAAAGGGGAAGAGGGTTTCTCGGATCTGACTTCTGAAAAAGGGAAGGTAGAATTTTCTTTTTGTTTCGAGTTTTGATAAGCAGAGGATTGAGGGAAGGGCCAAACAGTCTGTCTCCCACAAGAGGAGATGAAGGCAGTTTGCATTTGTACTGAATATCTGCTTGCCAATGTTTTAACCATAGTAAGTGTCGCACTGTGACATGAAAAGTAATGGTTCTGGCTGAAAATTTAACTGCATGAAAGGTTGCGTCAGCTGGGAATTCAGCAGCTACTACAAGTTTTGCAATGTCTTGGTGTGCTCTAATGTTGAATTGGGGACATGCTCCTGTAAGAGCCGGAGCCATCTGAGAGAAGAACGGGTAAAGAAGGACGGAGCCATGGCTGCTCTAATGGCCCAAGCAACAGACTGATGGGCCCTGCGTAGGGCCAGCTCGGCCCATTTTTCCTCTGGCTTTAATGCCTCCAGCGCTTCACTGGGAATGGAGGACGAGGACGCGAATCCCACTATAGGTTCGTCTACCTCAGGAGTGTTCAACAATTTTAAGTAATCAGGGGCCAAATTAAAGTATTTCCTGTCATAACCCATGGGGGCAGAAGTCCATCATTTCTGTACCAGGTCTGCAAACATGTGAGGAACTGAATTAAAACAGCCTCGACTACTGGTTGGCTGAAAATTAGATCTTCTGGTCCCTCTTCTCAAGGAGTTGGAATGGTAGAAGGGGCCAGCTTGTCCAGGTGTGCAGTGTTTTTGGCCTTAAACAATAGTGATTTGAATAGTTGTGGGTGGAATAAGCCTGTAAATTCAGGTTGGTTGGGAACAAGGCTCTAATCCTCAGACATCCCCCATTCTAAGGGATCTGCTTCTGAAAGGGCCGGGTCACTGTCATGTATTGAACCTGATTCAATCTATTCTATTGGATCAGTATGCTCTACCTCTCCCGCCTCCTCTTCCTGCTCCTCCTTCTGTACCCAGGTATAGTGTTACTCCAACCTGGCCAATAATCGAACTGATTGTGAATCATACTCAGTGGATGCAGGCTGATCCTTGGTCAGAACCGCATGTTGTAGGCCTGCTGTGATTCCCTGACGGATAGCCATCTCCATCCAGGCCTTCATCCTCTCTGGCATTTCGTCTGGAAGATTTTGGTCCTGTCAAAGACTGGTAGCAGTTGGTATGAACGTCGCTTCAGGTGCCCTTCATATGGTTGGTGATCCAGTTGACTGGGCGCATTGACTCTGTGGAGCCACACTGTGCCTGGATGAGAGGGAGAGATCTAGGGGAGGAAGAGGGAAGGAAGACAGCACTAGACTGGGGGTAAAGAAGCTTGAGAGGTCCTGTGTGCCTCCTGTGTGCACTTATCTATTTGTCTTTACAATGCCTTGTGGCCCTGTTGGCATCTTTTTCTGAGGCCTTAGAATTCCCTTTTGTCTATTTAGATTTGTGCTGAGATTTAGACTTGACCCTTGAGGTTGAGGTCAAGGAACCACTACCACTTGCCATTTCAATTAGAGATTTTAAAGTATGCTTGTTATTTAGTACTATACTGTATAGGCAGTTGACACGCCCAGGGGCCTGACCAAGGATGGGCAGAGTGCCCTGAAATTGAAATCCCCCCCCTCTTTTTAAAGATATAAATATGTATATGTTATATGATATAAATACCATGTATGAGATATATATATATATATGCTGTTCAGCTTCCTTCGGGTATTATACCACGTCATTGTAGAAGTGGGATAATACCCAAAGGAAGCTGAACAGCACACATGTAAGTACCCGCGAAAACTTTAAAAAAAAAACACACACACATATATGTTTTTTTAAGCTTTCGCGGGTACTTACATGTGTGCTGTTCAGCTTCCCTCGGATATTATCCCACGTCATTGTAGTGCTGTTAAAGTTGTAGCAACGTTTCAGCAGAATCTCATCTGCCATCATTAGGTTTCTGTATGGATGTGGGTCTCACAGCTTCTGGTTTCAAATTTGAGGCTGGTCTATTCTGATTGGTTAAGAGTCGAGGTCTGTGTTCACTGGACTTGGAGTTTGATTGATTGGTGTTTCTGGTTTCTTCTGTCTGTTTTGTGGCTTTGATTGGCTGGCAACACTCTGTTCCTCTGTTGGAGGCTTTCAGTGCAGCTTGGCTTCGTGTGAAAGGACGGCTGCTATCCATTAGGAAGCTAGGTTTCACCTGGGTGCCTGGTGGGGGGTTGTTTGAATTGGAGGCATCAGAGGGAGTCTGTTTGTGCTCAGGTGTTTGTCTGTTCATGGAAGAATTCGAATCCAGAGCCCTGACTAATGCCATCCACAAACCCAAACTATGGCTAAGATACATCGATGACACATTTGTGATTTAGCCCCATGGAAAAGAAAACCTAAACAATTTCCTAACACACCTAAACAGCACACACCCCAAAATCAAGTTCACCATGGAAACGGAAATAAACAAAAAACTACCATTCCTAGATGTACTAATCTACAAAAGAACAGATGGCACACTGGGACACACCATA
>BLBF01000002.1:76012287-76095315 GCA_015471245.1 Laticauda colubrina
GCCATAGTGAGAGCTATGTTTCTGCTCGCTTTTCCTGTGCTTTCTCCAAGCAGCAATGGCTGGGGCCGTGGGGGGGTGTGGGGAAATGTGGCAAAATATTTTGATGATGGGTGATCTTAGTTTGTTTTTTCTTAGTTAAGATTTTTCCCCTGTTAAAATGTTTTCCCTCTTTTCCCAATACAAATTTGTGGCAGAAACACATTCCTCCTTCTTGAATGTGAAGTATTCAAGTATAAATGTCACAAAAATATTTTTTGTCTAAAGCAGAGATGTCAAACTCTATTTCATTGGGGGCCACATCAGAGTTGTATTTGACCTTGGGGGAGGGGCGTGGTGGCATGGCCAGCTCAACATCACTCTTGTTGGGGGGCACCTGTGGTGGCCTGAGTGCTCTGCTAATGAAAATGAACTCCCGAGCTCCATTTTCAGCTGTGATGATCTACAACTCTCTGCCAGTGAAAATGAAACTCTGTTTCTGGCCTCCGCAGGTCAGTCGTTTGTTGTTTCTAGGGCGAAACAACGTGGGACAGTCCTGCGGGACAGATCTAAGCACCCCATGGGTCAAATCCAGCCGACGGGCCTTGAGTTTGACACCTCTGGTCTAAAGCATCCTAAGAGAAGGAATGATAGTAGAAATCCCATATTCACAAATAATGAACATATGGGCATAAATTCCTTGACAAAAAGACTCTAGTATTTTAGTTCTCTAAAAGTTCTGGGCAGCACACTATGATACAACTAAACAGATAATTTTGCAAAAAAAATTCACAGGACTGATTTAAACAACAATGCACCGCCTGGTCCAACACACAAATCTGATTAATTCTAGTTGGATATCAGAATTCTGATGCCAAACAATTTTGGATGGTGAGTTCTGACTTGACAGCTTTTTAGAAGATTAAGCTTTTCACTGTGTCCCCCCCACCCATTTTTCATTTGCTTACCTATCCATTATTATCATTCTGGAGCTGAGCCAAAAATTAACAACCTAAATTAAAAAAAACCTATTAAACTAAACCAGCCTAAACATACAGAGAAAAAGAAAAAGGGATCACAACAAATATCAGGAATCCAATTTCTTGGAAGGGTTTGGGTTTGTGTTTTTTGAGTGACATTCTTCTCCTAGACTGTTAATAGATAAGGATAATAGGGTTATTGGAAAATAAGAAGGGGATGATGAACGCACCTGGATAATTTATGAGAATCAAGAAGCATATTGAGAAATAAGCATTTCAGAGTTCCAGTTGATCTTTTTGTGATAAGTCAGTAAGGAAGGAAGAAAAAAAGAAAAGGAAATGAAATCAAGCTAAAATATAAAACTATTGCACATAAAAACGAACACACACCTATATTTTAAGGATATACTTCATACACAAATAACTGTAAATGCATTGTTGGATACCCTGTGTTTAAAAAAAAACCATTTTTTAGAATCCTTCCTTTTTCTGTTTTGTTTCCCCTCCAAAATTGTAGTCAGGACTGACAGTTTGAATTAGAAATGTACAAAATAAGCATGTGATTTCTGGGGCTTTCAGCCCAGGGGCGAGCATGGTAACCATAGCAACTACAAAAATTGGCCATGGAGAGAAAGAACACCTTGAGTTCCTCAAATCCTGCCCAGTCTATAAAGTTATTGGTGATTTCTTTTCTCATCTAGAGGTGGAAAAAGAAAGGAATTTGCTCATCCCTGCTCTGAAATGTCCCACATTAAAAATGGTAAGGCCAGGAATCCTACCTGGCCTCAATGAAGCTCATCTGTACTGGCAATGTAATATATGTCAATGTACTTTCCCGCCAACAATAGGAGGAAACTACATTAAGCAGTTATCCTGAATGTTTCATTAGCCTTACTTCATATTTTAGAAATCCAGATAATTTGAAAACCCATGTCATAATGTATACATACATGGATATCCATGGGGCAGCAAGGGGACTACATGATAACATATGAGTAACTTTGTATGTCATCATAAAATGATACAACTTAAGGTACTTATACCAGCTGTTGGAACATAAAATACATGAAGGTAAACATTCATATAAGTTTGGCATCATTATGGTTTCTGGCTGTGGTATGTGTGTATGCCTGTGTACATGTGTATAGAAAAGGGGTCGCCAACCTTTTGGATCTCAGGGACCACCAAACTCATACTTTTAAATCCCAAGAACCACAAATACAATTTTTTTTAAAAAGCTAATATATTTAATATAATTTTATGTTAAATATAATGATAGATAGATAGATAGATAGATAGATAGATAGATAGATAGATAGATAGATAGATAGACAGACAGATAGATGTGTATGTGTGCTGTACAGCTTCCTTCGGGTATTATCCCACGTCATTGTAGTGCTTTTAAAGTTGCAGCAACGTTTCAGCAGAATCTCATCTACCATCATCAGGCTTCTGTATTGAGTTCGTCTGTGGGTCAGGCTATCATAACCATTAGTTTTAAATTTGAGGCTAGCCTACTGTTGTGCCAGGATGGTTTTTTTCTTCATCCTGATTGATTGGGAGTTTGGTCTGTGTTTATTGGACTTGGAGTTTGTTTGATTGGTGTTTCTGGTTTCTCCTGTCTGTTTTGTGGCTTTGATTGGCTGGCAACACTGTGTTCCTGTATTGGAGGCTTTCAGTGCAGCATGGCTTGGAGTAAAAGGATGGCTATCATCTATTCGGAAGCTAGGTTTCACCTGGGTGCCTGGATGTAGTGTGTTTGAACTGGAGGTATCAGGGGGAGTCTGTTTGTGCCCAGGTGTTTGCCTGGCTTGTGGTGTGGAGATCTTTCTATTTGAGAGTGCAGGCTTCCAAATGATTGACAGTCTGGTGGAATCATCTCTTCTATTCATGCTTTCAGGTCTTTTTTCAATCTCTATGGCTTCTCTGATGATTCTGTGCTGGGGTTTTCTATAGTGGCTAGGGTTTTGGTGCCATTGAAGTTGATGTTATGACCTGTGGTTTTCATGTGCTGGACTAGTGAGGAGGTGTGTTCCAGCTTTTTTACTGAATTTTTGTGTTCATCCAGGTGGGTACTTATTCTTCTATTGGTCTGTCTAATGTATGTGGCCGGGCATGAAGCACAGGGGACTTCGTATATGCCTTGGTTTTCCAGGTCAATTTTATCTTTGGGGTTTCTAAGGATAGCTGCTATTTTTTTGTCTGTTTTGAAGGCAGTCTTGATGTGATGCCTGTGTAGTATCTTACTGATTTTGTCTGTAGTACCTCTTATGTAGGGCAACAGACTTATAGAACAGCTGTCCTGCCCTACATAAGAGGTACTACAGACAAAATCAGTAAGATACTACACAGGCATCATATCAAGGCTGTTCGTCTGTGAGTCAGACTTTCACAGCCGTTTCTGTTTTAAATTTGGGGCTAGCCTACGCTGTGCCAGAATGGGTTTTTTCTTCATCCTGATGCGTTGGGAGTCTTGGTCTGTGTTTATTGGTCTTGGAGTTTGTTGTGTTCTGCTTGATTGGTGTTTCTAATATCTTCTGTCTATTTTGTGGCTTTTTTTTGTCTTGATTGGCTGGCAGCATTGTGTTTCCTGTATTGGAGGCTTTTAGTCTTTTTTTTTTTTAAGTTGTTCTAATTCACAATTTGCAACAACATAGCTTAATTTCAAGTATGATTTATTGTCCTCCAGCAGATTATGCGTTTTTAAAAAATAAACATTGTCATTCCACAAGTGTCATTTACACCTCTAGGAACAAATAAAACATGTTAAGGCTTAGTGCAAACTACAAATCCACTTAGAATAAATAAAACACAGTATTTTCTTTTGGACCAGTTACAGGTCCATAATTATTTAAACTTTATGAATTTATAACATACATCTGATTGGATGACAGCTTACTTTGAGAATGTCTGGAATATTAAGTAAAATATAATTACTTAATTTCAAATCCAGAATAAAAATGTAAAATAATTTATTGTATCTACCTAGCCGGCTACTTCATCGATTATCAGTCTGAAAGCAAGTGTAGCAGTTGTGAAACAGGAGAAGTTAGAAAAGTGGCAAAAGGATATTCTTACTCCTTTTCAAAGTGGCAAAGAAGCCTCAATGACAAGCAATCCCATTAGGGCAGTAAATGTAATACCTTCATAACCACCAATCTTCATGCTAATTTCTCTGAAGTATCTCTTGAGACTCAGTTTTCAAAGATTTCAATTACAGTCAAAAGGAAACATGTCTGGTCACTGGAAATCTAATGCCTCATCACCAAATTACCTTGCCATTCAATTTCTTTATTGAGTTTTATTGAGCATTACACATACAGGTAATAAAAGGTATGTATTGTAGAAACTACAAAGCATGCTTATTATTGTATTAATATTCATGAAAAGTTGAATTAACCATCAACTTGAATAAAGCCTGTTGACAGAATTTAGATATACAGGTAGTCATCAACTTACAACTATTCATTGCAAATGAAAAACTTTAAAAAATGATTTATTACTATTTTTCACACTTAAGACTATAGGAGCATCCCTACAATCATACAATCAAAATTCATGTGCTTGGCAACTGGTTTATGATGGTTGAAAGTTTCCCAGTGTCATGTGAGCACCTTTTGTGACCTCTGACAAGCAAAGTCAATGGGGAAGTTCGATTCACTTAACAACCATGTTACTAACTGAACAGCTGCAATGATTCACTTAACAACTATGGCAGAAAGGTCATAAAATAGGTGAAACTCATTTAATACACGTGCCATTCAGCAATATAAATTTTGGGCTCAATTGTGGCTGTAAATTAAGAATTACCTGTATTTGGTTATCTTTCACAATATTGTAATTTTTCGTGTTTTTTATTTAGCTCACAAACATAAAGTTTACAAAAGATTTGAAAATTGCATACTTTTTTGAAATGATGCAGACCCACAGCTTCCATATTGTCAAGATAAATTACTGAGAATTAACATAATTTTTAAATCTGAAGATCAACTGTAGTACAATTTTACCGACTTTATTTAAGGTTTTGGGTTAAAACCTTCCACTGAGTTGTTGTTGTTTTTTTGTGAAGTGGAAAGATAAAGAGAGTAAAGAACATATATTTCAGGGTCAGTGTATTCCACTGGACAGGAGAGTTCTTTGTGAACAATTAAGTTACTCCAGATTGTGAGCTCATCTTGAGTTAGGACTTTTTGTCATAGATTTAACTTTAAAAAGAAAAATAATTAATCATAAAAACCCTACCATTACCTGGCTATCTAAAGGCTAGGTCACACTGGCCGACGGAAGCAAAACGTATGCAAAAAGGACACAGCGGACAAGCAAAATTTCAGGGGTGGCTCCATCCGTTGTTATCCGCTTTCAAAAGTGCCCCAAATTTGCATAAACAGAATGGAAAACAACGGAAAGGAATGGACGTGGGGAGGATGTAGCGGGGATGTAAAGCGGATGTTCGTAGGAAGCCTCGTGGATGAAAGCAGATGGAAGCGGATGACACATCCGCAGGGCTTCCGGGGGAAAACAGAGAAATGTACGCGTAGCGGAAGGAGCGGATGCGTAGCAGATGACACGGATGCAACACGGATGCCTAGCGGATGCAAAGCGTTCACTCTGCATGCGGAGAGGATGAATTGCGTAAGCTCCGCAGATATAAAAGGATGCAGCTCACAAGAAGTCACCATTCAGAGGAAAGACCTGCTGCCAGAGACATCTTGAGAGAACACCATGGGGAAGAAGAGGTGCCTACTCCTGCCTACTCCTGCCAGCCCTGGCAAGAAGGGCAGAACCACCAGCCCACCCCCTGGCGCTGACTCTGAAGCTGCTGCTGCTGGTGGTGGTGGTGCTTCTCCTGCTGCTGGTGCTTCTCCTGCTGGTGCTGCTGGTGCTTCTCCTGCTGGTGCTGATGTTTCCCCTGCTGCTGTGATGGACCAGCCCCAAGGCCCTCAAAGTCCTGCTGCTCAAGGCCCTGAAAGCCCTGCCAGAGGGAGGAAGAGGAAAGGCAAGGAGAGGGGGGAGAGGAAACAATACTCCATTTCCGAAGACCATGAGGAGGAGGTGCTGGAATGGCTGAGGGAGAACGAGTACCTGTGGAGGAAGGGCCACAGGCTCTATCGCGACACCAAGAGAAAGCAGGCAGCTTGGAGAGAGAAGGCGGAGAGCTTGGGATACACTTCAGATGTACTCCTTGGATGGTGGAAGCACATGCACACCTGGTATGGCAAGTTGCACCTGAAGAAATCTGTGCAGGCCGCTGTCAAGCTCACTGACCGGGAGACCTATGTCATGGCCAGGTGCAGCTTCCTGGAAGGTGAGATCCGCCACCGAGGAGCAGCCCCTCTGTCAACCCTCTCCCTCAGACAGCCCACAGAGAGCCACTCCTCTTCCAGCCAGGAGACAGCTACCGTGTCCAGGCAGGTGTCTTTGGAGGGCCCCATGACAGACCCCCCCGACAGCTGCACTCCGGAGGACGTGGAGGATTCCCTGTCTCAGATGGAGCAAGAAGAAGCAGCCACCAGAGACCAACCCACCCCCACCCCCAGCTCCACCTCCACAGAAAGCAGGCAGAGAGGCAGACCGGAGGGACAGAGCCACACTGTCCTCTTGGAGATCAGGGACACAATCAAAGCCAGCACAGATCTCCTCTCCCAGCTGGTCCACTTCAATATACCATCCTCGAACCACAAGCCCTTCATCATGTACGTGAGCCAGACCCTCATGGCCATGCCCAAGGCCCAGTACCAGGTGATGAAGGAGAGGATCACAGCTCTTCTGCACCACCCTCCAGGCCCAGCTGAACCTGCTCCTACCCACTCCAGGTCTGCTCCTCCACCCCAGGCGATGTCACAGCCCTTCCACGGATTTCAACAGCCCCTCGCCTACCAAGCCTACCACTACCAGGACTTCCCACAGCAGAGGCAGCCCTTCCCAGTCCACACCCAGGTTCCTAGGACGCCACAGATGCCACAGCTGACCCAGCTGCAGACCAGACAGCCCTACTACACTCCTCCTTCCTCCACCCCACAGCCAAGCCCTTCCTCAGAACATCTGTCATCAGTCTTGGGCCTCACATCCTAGGTCCTCGGTGAAAGGCCTCTCAACCTCACGGGACTGAGTCAGCTCTCTGAGAGTTTCCTGCAAACACAATCTCCTGTTGTCCTCTCGGGGCCAGGCACCCCAATGGCGCCTCAGACCAGCACTCCAGCAACAGCCACCTCCACAGTCCCTGGCCCCTTTACATCTGAGACCATGGGCACGCCTCAGAGTGACTGAGAAGAGTGCCAGAGACTGAGTTGTTACCTGTTCACTTTATCTTTGCTTCAGACAGTTTACTTGGGTCATTTTGCTTTTTAATAAAGTCATACAGTTTGTTATTAATAAAGGTTATCTTTGCTTCACACACTTGGTTCATTTTTTTTTTTATGAAATAAAGTGTTGGTGAAAACTTTGAAAAAAGGCTAAGCCTTTGCATGCTTGTGGGATTGGTAAGGATAGCTGTGGGATGGATAGCGATAGCTGTGGGATGGGTAAGGATAGCTGTGGGATGGGTAAGGATAGCTGTGGGATGGGTAAGGATAGTTGTGGTATAGATAAACCTCCACTGCAAGCATAGTGGGACTGTATGGTCCACCCTCCCAGCTGCCACACATATGGACCTTTATTATCAATAACAATGTATTCATTGATCCACACATTTCAAAATAAACAAAACTCTTTATTAATGCCCTATTCATTGTAGGGCCACTCAACATACAGGGCACAATCTCATCAGTGTTATGAGACAGGTTCAAGGAAGCATCCATTAAGCATCTATCATCCTGTCTTGCCACTCCACTGCTCCAGCTGGGGAGTTGCACCAGTGTTTCAGGAGGTTGCACTGCTTCTTCCATTCACGTGAAGCTATGTTGGGGCCTTGCACATCCACAGTGTCTATCAGGTTTTGTCCTTGCCTCCATTCACCAGGCTTCATGTCCCGATTGCCTTGTTGACGGTCCACAAGCCTGTTCTGCAACACTGGGTAGCGGGTGCACGAGATTGTGCAGGATGCAGCAAGCTTCCACGGTGCTCCTCACAGTTCCTGGGTGATGCTGCATGGTGGTGAGAAGTACCTGGAACCTGTTGGCCAGGATGCTAAAGGCATTCTCCACCACCCATCTTGCCCTGGACAGCCTGTAGTTGAAGATCCTCTCTTCACGGGTGAGGTATCTTGAAGTGTAGGGCTTTATGAGGTAGGTTCTGAGGGAGAAGGCGTCATCCCCCACAATGAAGTAGGGCACATCTTGTGTGTTGTTGGGCAGGGGGTCCGAATCTGGGAAACCCATGATGAGGTTGCATTCCAGCCCCTCCTTGAGGTCACTGGCGTTGTATATCTGGGCATCTGAAGCTGACCCATTGCCTGAAGCACTGATGTACATAAACTTGTAGTCAGCATCAACCATGGCAAAGAGGAGGATGCTGAAGAAGCCCTTGTAGTTGTAATAAGTGGACCCTGAGTTGGCTTGAAATAATCTGTACCTTAATATTCACCTCATGTTCCTAATTTGCTTTCCCACCATTCTTCCTCTATGGATTTTTACATAATATAGCAAGGATCACATAATTCTTCTCCTCTTTCTTCTTGTTTTCTGACTTTTTTCAGAACAACCAAAGGTTGATGTATTGATTGTGAAGAAATTCGCCAACTAGCTTGTTGCCTGAGCCTGATATTGTGGGCTAAGAGAGAGTAACTTGCCCAAAGTCACCTAGACAGCTTTGATGCCCAAGTTGAAACTGGTTCTTAACCTGGTGCCTTAACCACTACACCAAACTAGATCCTGTAAGGATTATAATAAATACTATGTTGTATCTCCTATTCCATTTTTAAAAAGCTTATATAACATTCTATGACAATACAATTGCCAAAATCTAAAACTAGAATATGTTTTAAAATTATTGATTTTATTTAGGTTAATGCAAAATTTACAGTAAAGTATGTAGCACCTATTCCTTATTCTTTTCTATTTTGACTACCATTGGCATGACATGCTATACTTAAAACGACAGCCTGCATAATAAAATATTTGTGCCAAATGCATCCATGACAACACATACAGAAGGTTTGTAAATATACAGGTGTATGATTCAAGGAAATTATTGAGTTTACTTCACAAGGACCTTATTTGCAATTCTCACCTGTGACTCCCAGATTATGCTGTTTTGACAAGAGAATTATTGTTTATCTTGAAGGAATTCCATTTCCTGTTGTCAAGATAAATTATATGAGGCTTCCTTATGTTTAGTGTTAGGTTTAAGGTTATACAAAATTAAACTTAATACCCAAGTTTGGCACTATATAATTATGCTAGAAATGACTTCCTATTTAGGACATCTTACCTTAGAGAATTTTTTTTCCTGAACACTGTATGGACAACCATTCCTTAAGTATTCTGCAACCAAAAAAACTTCTTAGGCAACCTGGTGCATCAGCATTTATTGGAAAGAGTTTAGTTGCTTGATCATAAGCAACTAACATTATAACAGTTTTAAACTTGAAAATATTATACTTCGGACAAGTTTTACTTAAATATAACACTGAAAAGTATGAGCAAGTGAAAAGAATTTTCCAATTCCAAGGGGTTTTTCAATCCCTGCAGAAATTTGGAAATTCTCTTCCGTTCTTAGCTAACTTGATAGCAGCCTATCTTTCTATTATTTTTATATTTACATTTTTTTAAAACTTTGAGTGAAAAGTACCAGCACCTTATTTAGACATTCTAAAACCTGAAGTGAGAATGCTTATCTTAATACTAAGTTTATATTCTATGGTATGCAGACTTGTTTTATTATACATGAAAAACACTCAGCAGTCCAATCCTTTATCAGTCTGTTTCTAATCTTTACCTTGGCTCTTCTTATATCAACATGCTAACTAGTATTCTGCAGCCTGAACTTTTATACTTAAAAATTACTGAGTGTGCCAGATAAAGGTGTTAAAAAAATGGAGAACGCAACATATTTGATACACTTTTAGGCTTTTAAGAGGCCATCAAGACCTGTTTTTTAGTCATGTCCTGGGTTAAAATGAGGATGTCTGGAATTGGTGGTGGGTTATCCCAAGATGACTAAGAAACCAGGTTTTGTTCTGATTTTATGTTTTATAATTTTTATAGTTCTGAGTTTTATTATTGTGTCCTTAAATAGGCAGCCATGCAAATCTTTTCAATAAATACATAAATTTTATGTGTAGCAATATCACTACTTACAACATCATTTCCCAATTTATAATCCTTTTGCATAAATTTGTATGAATTCTGCCCTTATTTCTCACTACAATCCTGTTCTGCCTTCACAATCCCCTGAGCAGGCCTTCTTTCTGTTTCTGGTGTCTCCCTTGAGCTTTCATAGACCTAGCTTTATAACTCTAGAATCAGCTCCCTCCTTCCCTTTATCTTAGTGGCCTTGAGAAGAGGTTGAAAATCTGTTTATATGATGAATTAATGTAGAGCCTGGTTATTCCACCCTTCTCTCAAGATTATTGTGTATTCCCAACAGTATAGTTTTAATTATGAATGATATATGCTTGATCATATCACAGGTTGTTTAAAATATGTATGTTCAATCTGACTTATTAAAATTAGCTGACCTGTTTGGCTGTTAAATTATGAATTTTTATTGGATGAAATTCTGTAAATGATTTATTACAGTGGGTTAATTTGTATATCTTGGTAAGTGTGCATAACAAATAAACAACGAAGGTTTTGAACTTGAGAAACAAGTGAGGAATGACTGCTATGAATTGGAAAATCCATCAGGGCAGAAGCAGCAGAGTAGAACACTATTCGAAAGCTAATGCTGGAAGACTTAGGAGGGCAATAGCACTTTCAGCCCTCTCATTGCAACTGGGTTAGCCAGCCTAGTTACATAGTTTGAATCCTCAATAAGGGAAATCCTCAGCACTTCTAATGGAGCAGCAGAGATTTAGAAGACTTCTGCAGGAGATATAGGATTCAATCAATCTCTCAAACAAGAGGTGGGCCAGGTAATTTTTGGGAAACAGTAGGAGGCTTAAGAGCAAAAAGCAGCTACATATCTAGTGACTGGAACTACCTAAGTGTTAATCATTTTGATAGTATTTCCACCACTGAGTTTGAACTTTAAGATCTTCTTCACTCTTCTGATTTATTAACTGCTAATCTTCTTTACTTCAGTGTGCTTAATGTTGTCACTCTGGCATTCTCAGGCATTTGTATCGATCTTTATTTAGACTTCAGATGTTATTTCCACAGGGCAATTCGATTCTTTTAGTTTTCAATATTTTCCTGTTGATGATATGGGTAGCACATTTGCAGTAACTGGGCTGTATACCTGGACGGTACTGGATAGCAAATCCATTTCAGATGATGCTTTTTTCATAGTTTCCATATAAAGCAGTTGGGAATAGCCTGGCAGAAGTTTCTGATGTTTGATAGACATGGCCTGACTAGTTCAGTCTTCTTGGCAGAGGAATCAATTAAATGACAACTGTAATGGTGATAGTGAGTCTCCTTGTAAAATGTTAACCTCTCCAGTCTGTCACCTCTGACCAACAACTGTGCTTTCCATGCCATTGACTTTTGCACAAAGCTTCTGATATTTCCAGGAACTTCTGTCAAATGACAAGGAGTCAAATGCTTTCTTGCAATCAATTATTATGGTTAGTTGCACAGTCAGCCAGATGTTTGGTATTTTGTTCATCAAAGGACCTGGAACAAACAGATGTTGTTGTCTGATGGTGTCAAAGAAATTGTTGCGAATATAAGCTGTTCCAAGGAAAGCTGTATTATGCTTGGCTGCACAATCAGTTGTTTAGACTGAATTTGCCATTTTTGTCCACCTATCAAGTGTTGTACTACACAGAGCAAGATGAAGGAGTCACAACTGTCAGTTCTTTAACTGGTGTTGCTCTCCAAACTCTCCCAGGAACCTAGGATGTCTTAATGTATAGGCATAGCATATGTGCTGATCCAAGCAGTGTGGCCTTTTGTAATCGGCTGATGAAAATTTTGTCAATATGCAAAAAGTTTAGATTTTTGAAATGCCATCCAAGATTTTTTGAATATTGTTTCAAATTCAAGATCATAATGCAAGTATAATAAATTTGCAATTTTAAGTAGTATGCTTTCAAGAAATTGAATTTATTCTATATATTGATTGTGCTGAATACATTTACACACTATTATTAAAATATTGATTTTAATTTATGATGTTTAAATGTTTTTCTCTTATTATTGGGCATCTAGGCTTCATTAAACACAAACTTTAAAAAAAAACCTGTATAGAGCAAAATCTATATTGCTGAGGCTATTGTTCATTTCTGTCAGACATGTGGCAAAGTCTAAATCTTTTCCTTTTTATTCTCTTTGTAAAAGTCCCAAGAGAGTAGCCCTTCAAAAATGTAAGGAAGTACTTCTTTCTCTATTACATAAGCACCTTCTAAAACAAAGCAAAGAATGTCAGAACTTGTTGTTCAGGAATGACATTAATTTTCTTTCACCTGCCGTGCTATTTTAGTTGAATTTTCTTAGTAACATTTGATCCTTCTAAATGAAAACTAATGAAAATAGAAAAACAGAATACTTTAAACAATGCTAGCAGAAGAGTAGACAGATTCTTATTGATAAGTATATTAGAAAATCAAAATGCCCTAAGCAAATTAATACAGCATACATCAAGACCATGGTTGCTTCAAGTGAGATGGGCAGTGAATAAATTTAAAAAATAAATATATTTCTACCTGGGAAATCATTGTTCAGTATTATTTTGGAAACATAGCCACTGGAAAGATACACAATTCTATATGATGCTTTATAATGCTAATTTAAAGTTAGAGCCAATATTTTCAAATAATTATCAATGAAGCTTCTCAATAATACAGAATTGTAAGGATCACACACTGATGAGTTTTATAAAGCCATCTGGTTTGATATGTAAAGAAAAGTCCAAAATTTTTGGAAAAAATATATTCATAGAATTTTCTCACCACTATTAACAGCCAAACATTTCCTCTCATTTGAAAAAAATATCTTTCCCTTTCACACATTAGCAGCTACTTAGGTATCTTAGAAGGAAATTAATGTAAAAATAAACATTTCTAAAAGCCAGAAACCCTGGAAGCTAAGTATTTCAAGAAGCCTCCTGTAGTGCCACCGTCTGTGCACGCTATGTAGGGGCTTGAGCAGCTGCCACTATCACCATCTTTCCAAAATAGGAAAGAAAATGGTGACAATTGCTTTGTTTTAATCCAGGAGGCAGAAGAAGCTTTAACGGGCAACCCCAGATCTTTGCTTCAGGTTTCATAATGCAGTATATACAATAAAAAGTGAGGAAGTTAAGTACAGTTAGCCTTCGACTTACAACAATTCATTTAGTGATTGTTCAAAGTTACAATGGCACTGAAAAAAGTGGCTTATCACAGTTTTTCACACCACCATTGCAGCATCCCTGTGATCACATGTTCAAAATTCAGACCTTTGACAACTGACTCATATTTATGATGTTTGTAATGTCTTGGAGTCACCTTTTGTGATCTTCTGATGAGCAAAGTCAATGGAGAAACCAGATTCACTTAACAGCCATCTTACTAATTTAACAATTGCAGTGATTTCACTTAACAACTAAGACAAGAAAGGTTGTAAAATGTGTCAAAATTCACTTCATAAATGTGTCGGTTATCAACAGAAATTTTGGGCTCAACTGTGGTTGTAACCCGAAAATAATCTGTATAAATAGCTGTCCCTCCATCTGTCTTGTTGAATAATTTCCCTTTGATTGACTGCAAGCTCAATTTTGAACTGAAATGCAACAGAAATCTATATTATAAAAACCTCAATAAAGTCTTTGTAGCTTAAATTGTGCAGTTTTAAGTACTTATATTCCAATTTGTTGGATTTTTGATGCATGAGTGGAAAGGAAATGAGCTTAAATCGTAAGCTAAAAATATATGGCTTTAAAAAAAAGAATGCATGGAACCAGATCCCAGCTGCAATGAACTTACATTTTCAAATGTCCTTGAAGTCTAACCTGGATGTTCGTACAGTACATAAATCACTACTAAGGCAAACACCATCATCAATGGCATAGCAGCAGATGCTCCTAAACTAAACTTGCTGACAACCATAGCAATCTGTGCTATGGTTATGGGGTAGGCGCTACCGGTTCACCCTGGTTCGAGGAAACAAGTATCTAATTTTATCATTTTTAATGACTGGCTCAATGAACCAGCAAATCCCATCCCTGGCTGGCCCTGCCCACCCCACCCAGTTTCCAGCCCCCAGAGCCCAGGAAGGCCGTTTTTGAGCTCCTGGAGACTTGAGGAAAGCCTCTGGAGCTCAGGGAGAATGAAAAATGGGCCTCCCGGAAATTTGGGAAGGCTGTAAAAAGGCCCTTGTGTCTCCGGAGCCTGAGGATGTAATTTTCGCCTTCCCAGAGGCTTGAGGAAAGACTCCAGAGTCCGGGGAGGGCAAAGCCCCCTACCATAGTGCAGAAGCTGACTAGGCCACGTCCACCATGGCCACACCCACCCAGCAACTGGGCAGAGAACCGATTGTGAATATTTTAAAATCATTTTTTATTTTATTCTACATATACACATCAATACATAAACAGTGTGGCACCTAAGCATCATGCATTTTGGTGCAAACAAAAATAACATTAATCATATATCTTACATTCATCAAACTTATATAATTCTAATGTTAATACCCATATTTGTATTAAATCACAATCCTTCATGATTTAATTATTCAATATTCCAGTACTTTCTTCTAATGCCAATCACCCTATTATTTAAATATACAAAGTAATTTCATTATTCAATTTCTTCGTGTGTGTGTGTGTGTGTGTGTGTGTGTGTGTGTGTGTGTGTATCATTTCCTTTGGCGACTTCTGGTTGCTCCTCTGTCATGTCAAAGAAGAATCTGTGATTGTACATGGTTTTGCTCCATGTTTGTTTATTGGAGGGTCCTGTTTGCTAAAATTTTTGAAGCCCACCCCTATTTGGTTCCATTGTAAATCTCCATCTTTATTAATTTTCATAGCTACAAAAGGTGTCATTGTCTGCATTAAGTATCTGCTTCCTCAATTTCATTCAACTCCAAACCTATATTCATATAGCTTCTTACATAAATAACTCCATCCATTGAACTATGAACATTTTGTAGGTTTTAATGAATCTTTGCAAACCCAGTCACTTTATGTCATACAAAACAAACAAAAAAACTCCTAATTTTGGCCAGGTCTGTTATCTGACTTATGTAACATATGCAACAGATTTGTTTGATCTCATCCAGATATTTGTTTACTGAATATAAACAAATGACTGAAGTACACTAGAAATGCACATATCAGTCTCCTTAATACTGGTAAATGAATTTACCACATTTTACATTACATTAGCTTTTAGCATGGCACTACCAGAGGTTTGTATATTTGGCGTTATGTTCAGATCAGTGCATGGACCACAGATTAAACACAAAAAGAAGTTGTTGCAGCATTTCATGAAAACCATCCTTTTCTCCTTCTAAAAAACAGGGGTGTCAAACTCAATTTCACTGAGGGCCGCATCAAGGTTGTGTTTGACCTCCGGAAGCTGGGTTGGGCCTGGTCAGGGTAGGCATGGCCAGCTCAACATCACTCGTGTTGGGGGCGTCTGTGGTGGCCGAAGCACTCTGTCAGCAAAAACAGGCTCTTGAGCTCCACTGTTGGCTGTCATGGCCTAAATCTAAGAATCCCCGCAGGCCAGTTCCACCTTGAGTTTGACACCCATGTTCTAAAACTACTTATTAAATCCTAAGCTCACCTTCAACCAAACATAATATTGTGTCAAATTATAGGGTAACACAGATTCTCCTATCTATTACGAGATTATAACAAAATAATTTTATACTGAACAGATTTCACAGGCATGCAATGCATAAAGCCAGGACAAAATATAAATGGAATCATCCATTTTCTAACTGACATCCCCTCTTCTCATTTGCCAGCCAAAAGCTGCTCTTACTAAGGTTTTGAACCAATCTTTTGCAGAGAATGTGAAATTTGGCTGAGTTGTACGGTTCTACCTTTCTTGAAGCTTTAAATAACCTGAGGCCTTTCTCTCAATCCTTCTCTTTGAATCCTTTAAATATTGGGCTTTACAACAGACTGATCTCCCTGTTAGCAGTTGGATGAATGCCTAACAGAAGTAGTTCTCAGTAGTTGTGCCAGGTTTATACAGTTGCCAGTCTTATGATAGCAAACCATTTGTATTTACAAGTAGAACATAGCAATGAAAAATACATTGAGTCTGAATATCAAAATAGAGTGAAAAGCTAACAAATGGCTAATGCGGAGAGACTCAACAAAACAAGTTATAAAGTTAAAGAACATCTAGATTGGCCCTCTACTAGTCATTTCCTGAATACACAGAACAGACCAAGAAAAAATGTTACTAAGACTCTGGTATTACAAGGTTGGGAAGGGGTCGGTGTAAGATAAAGATAAGAAAAAAGTAACCATCACATTCAAAATATAGAAAGGGGATAGTAAAAGTAGGATATAAAGTTAAGGATATTAAAAAGGTAATGCAAAGGAGACAAAAAATTGCTGGTATGTATTTAAAATTCCATCTTCTGTTCAGCATTTCCTTATAATAATAACAAACCTCAAGAGTGTCCGTCCAAGCAAAGCACAGAATTATACAACTAGGTTACGAAGCCTCCCAATTTTTTCCCCTTATCCTTGGTTGACATATGACAAAGCTAAAAAAAATTGGTATCAAGTATGTGTTTTCATATAGCAGATTTTAAAAATGAATGTACAATTGAAGCCAGAAGCTTGAGCTTAATGGATAAACAACTGGAGACATTGTATGGAACTTTGTTTTTATATATGGTAACAGCAGAAAGATCTTTATATGCTCAAAGTTGGAAGGTCTTACAAATACTTACAACAGAAAATTGAATGATGAAGGTAGTGTAATTGAGGGAGTTGGTGAAACTGAAAGCTTTAATGAAAAGAAAAATTTATTTCTATTTATTCTATTTTTGGACTTTTTGCAAGAAAGTGAAAGAAATGAAAAGTTGATTTTAGGATTGTAAGTAGAATTATATTGGAAATAACATAGGCAAATGTTAATGTAGAGTAAGGTTTGATGTAATGTTTATTTATAACTGTACAAAAAAGTGAAGTCATTCTTTTTCTTTTTTTTCTTCTCTCTCCCTCTCTCTCCCTCTCCTTCTTTTTATTTTTTTCTTTTAACTTTTTAGTTTTATTTTTTTTAAACCCATATAAAACATATACTCATGCATTCAGGATGTATGTGAATGGAGAAAATTTTTGCTTTGAACCCAAAAAACAATTCACTATGTTCCAGAGGTTTTGAAAAACCATTTTCAGTTTAACACACTTTAGGGTAAAACAAAATCCAGAGGAGAAAGTAGAGATAGGGTGGTGTATACTGTCTCCCCACTTTCCATTCGCCTCTGTTGTGTCAAGTGCAGCATAACCCACTGGCTCATGTGCCTTAAAGTCTTCATAACGCCCTATATTCATTAGCCATTACCACCCTCACACCATGATATATCCAATGGTCACCTGTTCCACAATCTTTCCAGTGATGTCCCTCCTCTCAACTACCAATTTCACAGAGTGGTCTAACTCACTGGGCTGCCTAGATCATTTGATCTTGGTCACCCCTTCCCTTCCTTGCAATGGTAGGTTTCAAAAAATTTTTACTACCAGTTCTGTGGGCATGGCTTGGTGAGGGTGGCAGGAGAAGATTACTGTAAAATCTCCAGTCAGAGGTGGTATTTGCTGGGTCTCCAAACTACTCAAAGTTTCCGCTACTGGTTCTTCTCCAGAACTGGTCAGAACCTGCTGAATACCACTTCTGATTCCTTCTATCTCTTAGGGATTGAAGTCCTTAGCTTCTTTCTATGCTTCTACCATCACAATTCTACTTCTATCCAAATCAACTCATTTTATTCCATGCACCATCCCAAAGATCAAAACAGGCACAGTTCACCAAAAACAAGCAATTCCCTGTACAGTTCATGCACATGACATTTTTCATATCTCTACAAAGCATTTTCTGAAATACAGGACAATATTTAAGCAGGATTCTAACAGTTAGAGATAACAATAGTATTATTTTGTTGTGCAACTTTAGTTCTAATATACCTTAAATTTAATATATTAATATTTTTATTTGAATGTATGAATCAGAGTAACAAGAGTTTATGGCAACAGATAGGCCTCAGCTAAATTTTATGTAATTCCCACCTTAATTAAAAAAATCAATTGCAAGAGATCCTTTAAGAAGAGCACTTTATCCCTTTATTGGAAATTGCTGTAAGAAAGACAGAGGGAGGAAGAAAAAAGCAAAAAATGAATATTAATCCTAAAAAAATGTGGCCTTTTAAAGAAAAAAATAAGCAGGGGTCCCAAGATTTCATAGTACATGCTCTGTACAATCAATTTTATATTAATCAAGTCTCTGAATGGGGATATGTTGATGTGACATCCTGACAGACATAAAAGCACAAATAAATGTATGCTTGTTATATCTTGATATTTCATTTTGCGCAGAAATCTCCTATCTTTCTGTTTTTATCTTGTCACAGGATATTGTGAGAATTTTCAAGAGTGAATAGCAATGTAGGTTCAAAGATTCTGTGACCCAGTTCAATATTTGTTTTTATTTGTTATAGTGTAAGATAGAAAAGCATTGATTTCTCTAAGAATTGGAATCCTTCAGCCAGATAGCATCAGGTCTATTTTAACTGATGGAAAGCACTATCAGCTAAAGCAAATAAACCCATCCTTTTTCATATTTTTCATTTTAGAAGACAGTAAAATACAGCAAACAGACTTTTGATCTATTCTATGTACATGTGTATGTGGGCTACTGTTTATGGGAAAATTAATTAAGAGCTTTAGTACCACTCTCAGCTACCAGAATGTTATTTTCAAATCTTCTCATTTGGAATCGGCTTCAAACAGCCATCATCCAATGCTATACCATCTTCATCTCTACCCAGTGATCTCTATGTTGTCCCTCCTCTGGTGATCTTGAATACTCCCTGAATCCAGATCTATTCTTTAGTCTGAATTTGCTTAATGCCATGTTTCCTTACTCGCCATTTTCTCCCATCCTCCTTCTCTGATCCCAACAATAACTTTCTCTGTTCTTGCAAGCTACTTAGTAAGACACTCTATGCATGCATTAAAAAAAAAACTTTAATTTTCTCCCAGCTCTTTTCCAGCATCAGATTATCAACTGAAGGTACAGTTTCTAAGCCTGGAAGATCAAATCTCAAAATGGTAAACAGTATTTATCTACTCCATTCTTTCACCGTTACATTTGATCTCTTGATTTGCAGACCAAAAAAACATATCTTTGAATATTACCAACAAACACAAGGCTTCACTTTTAAAAGAAGAATCTATAAGGGTCAGAGCCTAAATTAAAGGGAAAACATATCTGAATTTCATGTGTATTTTGAATTATATTTTGTAAATGAAAAGAAAAAATATTACTATTTTGCCAATGAATTTCAGCAGTGTAACCCTGAAACTCTGAATGCCATTAAAATAAGACTGTAACTCTACATGAATAATCAAAGACTATTATTAGAATAAAATATGAATAAAATATTAGAAAAGTCCAACATTTTTTTAAATGTTTAAGTGCATTTCAAACTTAAATCAGACATAAACCTTTCTATTATTCAAAACTAATGCTAGGGGATGTAATTTATGAAAAATATAGTAGCACAATTTTTCAGTACTCCTGGGAAGATAACATAAAAGCAAGACATTCTAAAAATGGAAATTTCTTCCCACTTCTACACCTAAAAAAGTACTACTAGGACAACCACGTAAACACAATAGTGTTTCAAAGATTTAATGTGCAACTTTTAAAAATATATATATGTATAAATGTAAAAACTGTAAACATACACTCCTTAATATCTAAGTCCCAAAATATCAAGGTATAGAAGATGAATAAAAATGGATACAACATTTTATTATTCATTAACTGAAAAATTACAACTATAAAATATTATAGAAAATTAGGTTGTATTAAATAGGCAGGTTATGAATAAAGTACATTTAATTTGAAAAAGTTTGATACATCTCTTAGGACATCTATCATATATAAGCTATTTAAATAAATAAATCATGTCAGTATAAAAGAGCATTCTTAACGAAGAATGCAGAACACTATATCAAATAACAGCAGGCATCTGTTTTTAAACATAGGCTGCATCTAATTTTATGAAAGAAAGTCCAGGACACAGCACCTGGCTTTTACTCACATAACCCTGCTCCCATCACCTAAGTATACAGGCTTCATGTATCAGAGACAGGATGATAAAGAAAGGACACAGACATACACACCTTTGTATTTACATATCGTATATTATTCTTCAAATTAGACTGGCCTCTATACACTTCATAGATTACTATTGTCACATTCAGGTTGAAGTATATAGTTATATTACTATAATGTTTGCACCCTGCAATTTGAAATGCTTATTATCATTCAGTCATTCTTGAATATTTCTCAATAAAGCATTGCAAATTAACAATTTCTAGTTATTCTGACTGGAAGGTTAAGAAAACAGATGGAGGATAAAGTAATTAGCATTTATTAGTTTAAACAACATTATTTTTCTCTTTTGGGGGGGTCTTTTTATGGTATTGCTATAACTGCAGAAATTACTTGAAACACCCCAAGGAAGTGACTATGATGTAAACCAAATAAGTCATATGAAGTGGAGCAGGGATTTTTCAAGACTTTTTGGTCCTGGGCTGGGGATATTTTGGGTGCTTATACCACCAGTTTCAAACATTTGTTTTAAAATGGTGGGAGAACATGGCAGTGATTTTTGCCAGGTTCTAGACAACATAAAAAAGGGGAAGACTGAAAAAACTTCCGGTTTGCAGGGCTTCAGCGGCAGGCAGGAATCCGTGATTGTGCGCGGTTTCTGCCTGGGCGCGCTGCCTGAGCGCCCCAAGTCAGGTGGCTTCGGGGCTAAGCCACCCCGTAGAGGTCGGTGAAGACGGGGAGATTCCAGCAGGGTCAAGGAAAGCCACATCTTTCCTCCCCAGCTGGCTAAACTCCCTTTCCCGAAGGCGGTAGAGCAGCGGTCAGAAATGGTCGCCTCAAAGAAGCCCTCATCCAAAAAAGAATATGCAGGAGGAAGAAAGTGCTGAAGTGAAAGTTTTGGCTGACCGGGATAAGAAACAACAATTAAGGCATCCAGGAACTCAAATTTTAAAAAAGGATACATCGCTTCCAAAGAAGATATGGAAGCAGCGAATGAAAGTGAAAAGGGGAAAAAAAAAAATTCACTCTCCTTCCTTACGTTGACAGCGAACAGAGATGAATGAGAAATCTGAAAAATCTGCTTTGGCATCAACAGGTATTTAAGCTGGGAAACTTAATGCCAAGGGGATAATAAAGATTTCTGACTATAAAAGGGGGAAAAAAAAGAGAAGGATTTTATTTTATTTTTTTTGTAAGTGGGAAGGGAGAGGAAGAGAAGAACAGGATTTGTAAGAAGGAGATAGCCTGGAATCTAAAGAATCTAAAGTTAAATTTTAACAGGACTTCAAAAAGATACATTTTAACTGGAACTTTGTAACTAAATACTAACCCCAGGAAGAGAAAGTGAAAAAAGGAAGAAGGTGTCAAAAGAAACAGCTTGTGTGTATTTGGATTGCTTGCTGACTTTGGGACTTTTAGAACTATATTTGAAGGATTAAAAACACTTGGGTGGTTGTTTAAAAAAAAAAAAAACTCTACAAGGGCATCACTTGTGGATGAACTGAAAATAGAATTTTAAAAACTTAAAGAAGAGGAACAAGAAGGGAAGGGGTCTCAGTTCCATTTTTCAATTCTTAGAAATGGCGATCTCTACCTACAAGAAATTACAAGAAAAGACTATGCAACAAGAATATTGGGACAAAGAAGAAGCCATTTTAAATGAACAAATAACTCTACATGGGGAAGAAAGGGGAAAGAGGGGAAAGAGAATGGAGAATTTGAGACCTAAAAAAACAACCAAAAAAGGGAAAAATAAAGTGAAAAGTGGATATAATGTGAGAAAGCAACAGAAAAAGGGAATACAGAAAAGGGAAATCGAGATGGAGAGACAAGGGGGTAAAAAGGGCAGAGAGAAGCAGCAAAGGAAGAGGGAAGGGAAGAGAAGCTACAAGGGTGTGAAGCAAGATGTAAAGAAACAGGATTTATTTAGAAATAATGAGTAAAAATTTAATTGAAAAAGTGATTCTGCAAAGGTACATATGATTGTATTGTCATATTTGTATTTAGAAATAATGTTAGAAAATAGGAAACAACGTATGATTTAGTGAAACGTTTGTGAATAAAATAAATGGAATGAATTAAATGAGAGAATTAATTTAGAAAGGAATGGGAACATTTTAATGACATAATGTTTTAAAATGCAAGTGAAGTGGGGGGGAAGTAATTATGGAAAGTTTATAAGTGTTCCCATAGAAGCATGATATCTACTTGAAAAGTAATGTTAAATGTTTAAAATTTAAATGAATATTAACATTAATGATAGAATTGAATTGGTATAGATTGCTGTTTTAATATTATATATTTATATTTTTCTTTTTCTTTTTAAAATGTAGCGTGTAGCTTTAATGTACTACGCAGAATCCGAATGGAAGTTATGTTCTATATTAAGTGTTATAATTTTAGGGGAAAGATATAAAGGCGTCATACTCCAATAAGTGACCACAGGAGGAATTTTGTTTAATGAGAAAAGATAATAGACAGTTGAAATAGGACAGACAAAGAATATAAATATAATGATCTGATTTGAGATGAAACAAATAAAAATAAAATTAAGAAAGTTAAAAGAGGGGAGAAGCTATATAGAAAATGTAGAATGGTAATAAGATATGGAATGGTATATAAAAATGAGCATGAACTTGAATTGGTGTCTGTACAAAGAGATGTAACCCGGGATCAGGCTGCTTTCAGAAAAGAGGTTTTATGTTTTCATGTTCTGTGTTGTGTTTGTTTATGTTTGTTTCTAAAAATCAATAAAATTTTCTTCAAAAAAAAAAAAGGGGGGGGGGAGAGACTGTGTTAAATCTGCTTGGCCTATACTTCATTACAATCTCAAATCAAGTTTAACTGTTAAAATTTTGCTCCTATCATGGAGCTGTTTACCTTATCAAATTAATAGCATTGCAATAGCCAATTCCCTATGAGTAGTTTGTTCAGTAGTAATAGTGGTCTTAATTATATGATTATTTTAAAATAAATTGCCAGAATCATTTTCTAGATTTTATTTTAAACAGAACATTTTATAGTTTTCTCCATCTCTTATAAAATTATGCTATATTGTATCAAGCCATAACAAAGCTAACACTTCTCAGTATATCAGTAATCTTAAATAAATGTATTACATTAGATTACACTGTTATGTGTTTATGCTTTGTGGTAGTTAAGTATTTGGAGGTTTGAGTCAGCTGAGTTGAGCAGCCATACAAATAGAATATACAAACGTCAGTGACAGAGAAAATTGCACTGTAATCCAAGCAGATATTTCATAAATCCTTAAGAAAAGTAATAATTGATAACTTAAAGATGTTTGTAGTTACTATTGCTACTCGACAGTTACCGTAAATGTCCAAAACAAAAATCAAAACAGTTACAGATTTGCAGATGAGGTAACAATTTGATTTTTCTTTAACAAATATCTCCGGCTGGATTAATTTCTCATGTTAAATCATGCTTCATTGTTGATTAACCTGCAATACAACCCTTATCCACAGTAAAACAAAGTGTGAAATCACCTTAATTTGCAAAAATCTTTTATGGCTTTGTTTCTATATAAATACAGCAACAATGATAAATTTGATCATCCATGATTACTCAAACAATAATAATTCATCAAGAATACTCTTATACTACAGGTAGTCCTCAACATATAACCACAACTGGGTCCAGAACTTCTGTTGCTAAGCATGGTGGTTGTTAAGTGAGTCATGCCCAATTTGCTGTGATTGTTAAGAGAAGTACTGCAGTTAAAAGACTCATGCAGTCCTTGATTTAATCTGGCAGGACCTAGCATGTCAGAATCTGGCTGGGAAGATCACAAATGACCATTACATAACTGTAAGATGCCGCAACCATCATAAATACATGCTGATTGGCAAATGCCTCAAATCTGATCTCGTGACCAAGGAGATGCTGTGATGGTTGTAAGAGCAAGAACCAGTTGTACGTCATTATTTTTACTGTCATTGTAATTCTGAGCTGTTGCTAAACAAATAGTTGTAAGTCAGGGACTACAAGTATAACATCTGCTTTGCTGTCTCTTCCCCCCCATCCTCTTCCAAAGTGGAACAGAAGAAAGGTTTTTCAAAATTACAGTGCAGAGTTCTGGAACAGGTATTATTAAGGCCAGAGACTGATAGTTTCTGTCTGCTCTAAATTCCAGCACTGTTTTAGATCCTATCTTCTTTCTTCCCCCCATATATACATATAGAACAACAAATTACAGTTCACTCAAAAGGTCTTATTCAACAAAATTTATGGATATAAAATGCAAAACAACTACTCTCATATTTTATAATAATAGCATCTCAAATACACTGTGATAATGTTGTTGGTGTCTACAAGTACTGTAATTATATTTTTACCCTAAGAAACTTACAACAACTGTCTCTTTTGGATAATATTTGCATGATGCTTCTTCATTTAACTGGGCAAATCAAGTTTCTCACTTGGATACATTCTATATTCAATTTTTCAACCTATCATATTAATACTGTGTTCAGAAATGCTTATGCAAATTTTCTTGTATAAAAGGAACAAGATTTAGAAGAGGACAAGTATTTAAATTATTTTCATTTTTGGGGGGTAGGGGGTGGGGTTAGATTAAATCCAGAAACAAATTGAAGAAAAAATGGAATGTACTTACCAATATTTTATTATCCACTTTGTCGCTCTTGACTTCAAGCTTAACTTTCTTTTTCACAGAGATCTTTATCTTCCTACCAATCACATCCTTGACACTTTCTGAAACAGTAGAGAACATAAAATACTTTCAGTGTTCAGAATCTGAAAGAATTTATATATTTATATTATTATTTTATCCCCAAGTAAAAATTCAACATAAATAAATGACATTGTTCCTCTCATATTAATAGCTCCAAGGTGAAGAGGTGGGGCTCCAATATGCCCCATGTCCCAAAGGTGCTTTTTTTTTCCAAGAGGCAAATAGACTTTCTGGTTTTTCTTAGAAGACATTTCATTTCTCATCCAATAAGCTTCTCCAGTTCTGAAGAAATGTCTTCAAATAAAAACTGGAAAATCCAGTTGCTTCTTGAGAAAAAGCACCTATAGGACAACCATGACCTGGCTGACTGAGAATCTCCTATATGCTACAAACAAGTATACCCCATTTAAATTTTTTACTGTTTCACCTCACAGATACTTTCCCTTCATTTCAACACTACAGATGGAGGGGTATATCAAGGACCACGCACCATTTTCATTTTGTAGCCCACTGTGTAATTTAAGTAAGTATCAATGCAAATTTGGACTATGAAAAAAAGTTAAGTACACACTGACATTTAACATTACCTCAGAGAGCCTAAGATTAGAATCAGATGCTCAGGTGTAAATGTTTAGAATATTGTTAGGGAGGATCTGGGAGGAACCTATCAGACTTTTTGTTTGTTTTGCTTGTTGTTGCTGAAATGTGTGGTATCACCATTTCTAGACTGAAATTGCTTATAGGTGTCTACAACCTTCAGAAAGAACACAGTGGTGGGATTCAATTTTTTTTCACTACCGGTTCTGTGGGTGTAGCTTGGTGGCCGAGACAAGGGAAAGTTACTGCAAAATCCCATTTCTTCCCCACTTCACTAACCTGCTTTCCAGCTCCGTTCTCCTGTGCAGGGCAACAAAGGAAGATCCAGCCGATCAGCTGGGACTCGGGAGGCAGAGAATAGATGGGCAGTCAGAGGTGGTATTTGCCAGTTGTCCGAACTACTCAAAATTTCTGCTACTGGTTCTCCAGAACTGATGAGAACCTGCTGAATACCACCTCTGGAAAGAAGGTTGTTGACACCCATTCATCTGGGAATGAATTTGAAGATTACCAAATTAAGTACCAATGATTCCACTGTCTGGAAAATCTTCTATAAATGGAGAAGATTTCAAACAACTGCCATCTTGTGTAGGCCACAGTTCAGCCAGACAGCACAACAAATGACATTGAAATATGAGAGCCTAGTGGTTAAAGCACCAGGCTAGAAAGCAGGAGACTATGTGTTCAAGTTCTGCCTTACCCATGAAAGTCAATTGGGTGACTTTGGGCCAGTCTCCCCTTCTCACGGGTTGTTGTTGTGAGGAAAATAGGAGAAGTTCATGAGGGCATGATTACAAAAAACCCTGCACAAATTAGATTTATATGAGAGATATCCCAGGAAGAAACTTTTACTCTATAGAAAGAACATTAGGGCAAAATTAGTTTTTGTTCCTGACACCTAGGCAAAGATCAGGACTTCTGTATCAAAATGTTTTGCACAAGTGAGGTAAACTTAAGAGTTATTTGGCCACAGTGACAAAAGACATTTAGTGAAAATTAAAGAAAGCATTTCACTAGAAGAGTTTGATACCAAACCTGATACAGGTAGTCCTCAACTTACAAGAGTTTGTTTAGTGAATTATGTTATCAAAATTCAGATACTTAGCAAATGACTCACATTTATGAGGTCTGCAGAGTTCCTAGGTCACATGATCATATTTTGCCACCTTCTGATAAACAAAGTCAATGGAGAAGCCAGATTCACTTAGCAACTACGTTACTAAATTAACAACTGAAGTGATTCACTTAAGGGCCTGTCACATAGGCCGACGGATGCAAAAAGTATGTAAAAAGGACACATCGGACGAGAAAATTTTCCATCCGTTGTTATCCGCTCTCAAAAGTGCCCCAAATTTGCATAAACAGAGCGGACAACAACGGAAAGGAACGGACGGGGGGGAGGACATAGCCAGGATGTAAAGCGGATGCTCCATGGAAGCCTAGCGGATGGAAGCGGATGGCACATCCGCAGGGCTTTTGGGGGAACACAGCGAAGCGGATGCGCAACGGAAGGAACGGATGCAGAGCGGATGCCGAATGGATACAGCGGATGCATCACGGAAGCCTAGCGGATACAAAGCGTTCACTGTGCATACGGGGAGGATGCATTGCGTCAGCCCCGTGGATATAAAAGGATGCAGCTCGCAAGCATGTCACCATTCAGAGGAAAGACCTGCTGCCAGACACATCTCCAGCCAACAACCATGGGGAAGAAGAGGAAGCCTGTGCCATCTTCTGCCAGCCCTGGCAAGAAGGACAGGGCCACAATCCCACCCCCTGGCCCTGATTCTGCTTCTGCTGGGGTTTCTGCTGCTCGGGCTGACTCTGCTGGTGCTGGGGCTTCTGCTGGTGCTGCTCCTGGTGCTGGGGCTTCTGCTGGGGCTTACTCTGCTGGCGCTGCTCCTGGTACTGGTGCTTCTGCTGGGGCTTACTCTGCTGGTGCTGCTCCTGGTGCTGGTGCTTACTCTGCTGGTGCTGCTCCTGGTCCTTCTGGTGCTCCTGGTCCTGCCGGTGCTTACTCTGTTGCTGCTGATCCTAGTCCTCCTGGTGCTGCTGGTCCTGCTTTTGCTGCTGTTGTTGTTGTTGTTGCTGCTGGTGGTGGTGTGGTGGAGCAGCCCCTAGAACCTCGAAGCCCTTCTGATGAGGCCCCTGAAGGCCCTGCCAGAGGGAGGAAGAGGCATACGCTAGATAGGGAGAGGAGGCAGTACTCCATCGAAGAGGAACATGAGGATGAGGTGCTCGAATGGCTGAGGGAGAACGAGTACCTATGGCGGAAGGGACACAGGCTCTATCGAGACACCAAGAGGAAGCAGGTGGCTTGGAGAGAGAAGGCGGAGAGCCTGGGCTACACTTCGGAGGTGCTCCTCGGGTGGTGGAAGCACATGCACACCTGGTACAGGAAGCTGCACCTCAAGAAGTCTGGCCAGGCCGCGGTCAAGCTCACCGACTAGGAGGCCTACGTGATGGCCAAGTGCAGCTTCTTGGAGGGTGAGGTCCGCCACCGAGGAGCAGCCCCTCTGTCTACCCTTTCTCTCAGGCAGCCCACAGAGAGCCAGTCCTCTTCTCGCCAAGAGTCAGCTCCTGTGTCCAGGCAGGTATCTGTGGAGCGCCCCACGATGGAGACCCCGACAGCTGCACTCCCCGTGGCGGAGCGCGTAGAGGACCCCCTGACGCAGTGGGAGCAAGGAGAGGGCACTGCCACCAGAGACCAAGCCACCCCCACCTCCAGCTCCACCTCCAGAGAAAGCAGGCAGAGAGCCAGACCAGAGGGGCAGAACCACACTGTCCTGCTGGAGATCAGGGACACCATCAAAAGCAGCACTGATCTCCTCTCTCAGCTGGTACACACCGACATACCATCCTCAAACCACAAGCCCTTCCTCACCTACGTCAACCAGACCCTCATGGACATGTCCGAATCACAGTACCAGGTGATAAAGGAGAGGATCACAGGTCTTCTGCACAATCCTCCAGGCCCAGCTGAACCCAGCTGAACCTGCTCTGACCCAGTCCAGGTCTGCTCCTCCACCCCAGGTGATGTCACTGCCCTTCCAAGGCTTCCCACAAGCCCCCACCTACCAAGGCTACGGCTACCAGGAGTTCCAGCAGCACAGGCAGCCCTTTCCAGTCCAGGCACAGGTACATCGAACGCCACCGATGCCACCCATGCCACAGATGCCACCCACGCCTCACCTCGCTCAGCTGCAGACCAGACAGCCCCACTACACTCCTCCTTCCTCCACCCCACAGCCAAGCCCGGCCTCAGAACATCTGTCATCAGTCTTGGGACTGACATCTTAAGTCCTTGATGAAGGGCCTCTCAACTTCACGGGGCTGAATCAGTTCTCGGACACCCCATGGCATGGAGGAAGGGGCTCTCAACATCACGAGACTGAGCCAGCTCTCTGAGAGCTTCGTCCACATACCATCCCCTGTTGTCCTCTCGGGGCCAGGCACCCCAATGGCGCCTCAGACCAGCACTCCAGCAGCAGCCACCTCCACAGCACCTGGACCCTTCACCCCTGAGACTATGGGTACGCCTCAGAGTGACTGAGAAGAGTGCCAGAGACTGGGTTGCTACCTGTTGACTTTATCTTTGCTTGGGACACTTTACTTGGATCATTTTGCTTTTACAGTTTGTTATTAATAAAGTTTATCTTTGCTTCACACACTTGCTTCATTTATTTTAGTAAATAAACTCTTGGTGGAAACTTTTAGAAATGGTTTAAGCCTTTGCATGCTTGTGGGATGGGTAAGGATAGCAGTGGGATGGGCAGGGATACCTGTGGGATGGGTAATAGCTGTGGGATGGGCAGGGATACCTTTGGGATGGGTTAAGATAGCAGTGGGATGGGTAATAGCTGTGGGATGGGCAGGGATACCTGTAGGATGGGCAGGGATACCTGTGGGATGGGTAATAGCTGTGGGATGGGTTAGGATAGCAGTGGGATAGATAAACCTCCAGTGCAAACATAGTGGGACTGTATGGTCCACCCTCCCAGGTGCCACACCTATGGCCCTTTATTATCAATAACAATGTAATCATTCATCAACACATTTCAACATAAACACAACTCTTTATTAAATGCCCTGTTCATTGTAGGGCCACTCAACATACATGGCACAATCTCATCAGTGTGATGAGACAGGCTGAAGGAAGCATCCATTAAGCATCTATCATCCTGTCTTGACACTCCACTGCTCCAGTTGGGGAGTTCCACCAGTGTTTCAGGAGGTTGCGCTGCTTCTTCCCTTCACATGAAGCTCTGTTGGGGCCTTGCACATCCACAGTATCTATCAGGTTTCTCCCTTGCCTCCATTCCCCAGGCTTCACATCCCCATTCCCTTGTTGACGGTCGACAAGTCTGTTCTGCAACACTGGGTAGCGGGTGCACTTAAGATTGTGCAGGATGCAGCAAGCTTCTATGATGTTCCTCATGGTCTCTGGGCGATGCTGCATGGTGGTGAGAAGTACCTGGAATCTGTTGGCCAGGATGCCAAAGGCGCTCTACACCACCCGCCTTGCCCTGGACAGCCTGTAGTTGAAGATCCTCTCTTCACGGGTGAGGTATCTTGAAGTGTAGGGCTTCATGAGGTAGGTTCTGAGGGAGAAGGCATAATCAGCCACGATGAAGTAGGGCACATCTTGTGTGTCGTTGGGCAGGGGGTCTGGATCTGGGAAGCCCATGATGAGGTTGCCTTCCAGCCCCTCCTTGAGGTGACTGGCGTTGTATACCTGGACATCTAAAGATGACCCGTTGCCTGAAGCATCGATGTACATGAACTTGTAGTCAGCATCGACCATGGTGAAGAGGGTGATGCTGAAGAAGCCCTTGTAGTTGTGATAAGTGGACCCTGAGTTGACTGGAGCTTTGCAGGCCACGTGCTTCCCATCTATGGCTCCAACGGTGTGGGGGAAGTTCCACTTCTGATACCACTGCTCTGAAACTTTCTTCCAGCCTTCTTCAGTGGAGGGGCACTGGAGGAGATCCTCCAGGTATTCTTCGATGATGGCCTGCACCACTTCTCTGACCACAATGCTGATGGTGTTGTATGGCACCCTCCAGGCGTACTGCATGCTCCTGTACATGGTCCCTGAGGCTAGGTGGCGTAGAGTCAGCTTCACCTTCAGCTCAGGATCTAGGCTGGGCTGGAATTTGGTGTTTGCCTTGGTCAACCTGGGTCTTAGCCGCTCCACAACTTCGTCAAACATGGCTGGCGGCATCCTCATGAAGTTCTGGAATGCATGAGGGTCCTCATTCCTCAGCTCCACCATCAGCTTGTTAAACAGTCCGTACTTGGCTCTTCTCGCGATCCATCTTCGAACCCAGACACTTCTTGGATGCCTCCTTTTCTTCCCGTAGAACAGGTGAAAGAGCCTGTAGAGGGCTTCGCACTGTTGTAGAACGATGGCGGCTACCAGTGTGTGATGATCCATGGTGAAGATGACTGGATGCTGTGGAAGAGCAAGAGCAAGATGAAGGCTGAAGAGGTCTGCACAGCAGGGCTGCTGGATTGAAAGTGAGATCCAGGTGATTTCTACCCCCTTTTTTAAGGAAATATCGTTTTTCCACTAGGTGTCCTTCTGCATCCTCTAGACATCCTGCAGACATCCTGAATATCCGAGATACGTCCCCTATACAAACTTTTTTCCGTTTTAATGCTTTATATGTGAGCTGCATCCGCTTTCATCCTTTCTACGTCCGTGCTACTAATGCTGTGTGTCCGTTCCGCGTCCGTTTCGCTTCCTCCCTGTGTCCCTTTTCCGCTGGAGCGGATGTGAGTTGTGCGGATGCGCAGCGGATGCCTAGCGGATATAGTGGACACGTAATGGATGACGGACGTAGAACGGATGTTCCCCGTATGCATAGCGGATGTATAACGGACGCGTTGGATACTTTATCCGCTCAAAAAGTTTTGTGCAGCTCAAAACTTTTTGAGCGGATGAAATGTCAGTCGACGGATGCTGGACGGATAGAGAGGATGAAAAACGGACGCAGTGATTAAAGAACAGATGCATCGCGTTAACCAACGGATGGCAAGTGTTTCTCTCCGTTTTACATCCTCTTTTCATCCGTTGGTGCTGTGTGACATGGGCTTTAACTGTGGCAAGAAAAGCCTTAAAATGGAGCAAAATTCACCAATAGAAATTTTGGGCTCAAATGTGGTTGTAAGTTGAAAACTTCCTCTGTTGTAAAGAAAACCTGGTGGTGGAAATGTTAGTTTGGGTCTGCTTTGCTGCATCAGGACCTGGGACACTCATTATCACAGCACTCACTGTAAACCATTTACTGTACCAGATAGGGCTAGGCCATCTGTCAAAAGACTGGGACTGGACTGAAAGTAGACCTTGCAACATGACAATAGAATAGTAGAGTAGAGTAGAGTAGAGTAGAGTAGAGTAGAGTAGAGTAGAGTAGAGTAGAGTAGAGTAGAGTAAAGTTGGAATTGACCTTAGAGGTCTTCAGTCCAATCCCCTGCTTAGCATTTCAGATAAATGATTGACTAATCTCTTCTGAAAAACTTCCAGTGCTGGAGCATTTACAACTTCTGGAGGCAAATTGTTCCACTGTTAATTGTTCTAACTGTCAGAAATTTCTCCTTGGTTCTAAGGTTGCTTCTCACCTTGATTAGTTTCCATCCCTTGTCCTGCCTTCAGGTGCTTTGGAGAACAGTGTGACTCCCTCTTCTTTGTGTCAGTCTCTGAGATATTGGAACACTGCTATCATTCACCCCTATTCCTTGTTTTCATCAAACCTAGACATGTCCAATTCCAGCAACTGTTTTTATATGTTTTAGTCTCCAGTCCCCTAATCATCTTTACTGTACTTCTCTGCATTCTTTCTAGAGTTTCAACAGTGTTTTTATGTTGTGGCAACCAAAACTGGATACAGTACTCCAAATGTGGCCTTACCAAAGCATTATAAAGTGGTATTAACACTTCATGCGATCTTGATTCTATTCCTGTATTTAGGCAGCCTAGAACTGCACTGGCTTTTTGGGCAGCTGCAGCACCCTGCTGGCTCATATTTAAATGATTGTCCACTAGGACTCCAAGACCCCTCTCACAGTTACTACGATTGAGCGAGGTACCACAAAAAAGTACACTTTGTTTTTCTTGCCTAAATGTAGAACCTTACTTTTTTCATTATTGAATTTCATTCTGTTAGATAGTGCCCAACGTTCATTCACATCTATCAAGATCCTTCTGTATCTTAAGCCTATCTTCTGGAGTGTTTCCTGTTCCTGCTAGCTTGGTGTTATCTGCAAATTTGATGAGTTTCCCAATGATTCTAAACATTCCAGTAAATCCACTAAGAAATGACTAGGAAAAAGAAAAGAAAAAAAGAAAAGAAATGCAGGACTCGGATCTAAATCCCACTCAGATCCTGTGGGGTGGTTTGAAATGGGATGTACACCCAAGAAACCCCTCAAACATTGTGCAGCCAAAAAAATCAGCATGGAAGAGTGGGAACATAGTCCTTAAAATGAATGTCAGGGATTGGTGTGCAGTTGTAAGAATTGACTGCTTGGGATTCTTTCCAGCAAAGGGAGCCATACCATACTTGAGCCAAGGGCGTATTAACATTTTCCAGAGAAGGAAATGGTGTATCTGTTAATTTTTTTGTTGAACAAATTATTGCAAACTCAATTTTCAGTCTTTTTTTAAAATGACATCACCTTTTACATTTACATACTGTTTGGACAAGGATAAAATATTGATATGCCCATATTTATTTTTAAAAAACCTTTAAATAGGATGCATTTTTATAGGACTAAATGCATGATCTCATTTATACTCAGATATTCTACATAACAGCCATTTTCACAGTAATTTTTGAGAAAAAACCATCACCTTTTTAAGCTGTCTCTCCCACCCACACATCAGAATACCACAGTAGTTCCAAATACTTTTCTCCAACAGAATTAAAATGGGATCTCCAAAATATGTAATGACACCCTCTCTAACAATCAAATCTCTGACTTACGACCTATTCCACACAGTTGTCCTTGAACTTGCACAAAAGAGATTACATTGCTTGGACTCTAACAACAATAATTTTCTCCTTTAATGTTTTTGTATTCTAAATATTCCAAATACTGAGTGAGTCAAGAGTATGAAAAGCCGCCATTCCAAAATGGGCTTCACAGAACTATTACTCAAACTGCTGTTATAGTTTGATGCCAAATTTTCATTCAATTCCAATACCATCTGTCACAGGTCACAAACAACTTCCTTCTCAAAGACTTTTCATACATTTTTTTTTCTTTCTTGCTCCCTCTCTGCATAAGAAGTAGACCAGAAGTCATGGGCAGAACTATATTTAAAACTCAGACTTCGGGAGAGGGGATTTCTTGCACAGGCTAGCTATTTAGTGGATGAAAGAAGTTACATCATTCATCTTCATTTGTGCAATAGTGTTATATTCTGCCTGCCCTGAAGCATTTGATTTTTTTGCCCTCCTACTTACAATACAATGCAAGTGACTGTGGTCAGAGCTATGCTAATAAGTTTGTCATCTTATACAAGGATAAATCGTATGTACTAATTTGTAAGCTGTCCAGTCACCTTGCAGTAGAGATGGGTGGCACAGAAATTTAATAAACAAATAAATAAAAAAGTAAATATATAACTCATGAAATAAGATATAAATAAAATGAAATAAACAAATAAAATACAATAATAATATCACAAAGCACCAAACTAACCCTAACTATTGTTCTACTAGAACTAGTGCCATGATGGCAAAATTATACCACACATGCCGGATTGGCACATTGAGCCATCTCTCTGGGCAGGCCAGCTGTCGCTTGCTGCCCTTCTGGGCTCTGGTTAGTCTTTGCGCATATGGGAACACCGGAAACTGGAAGAGCAGTTCCCAGTGCGCACATGCGCACTGGCCAACTGGTCTTCCAGTTTCTTACACTCATGCGCGCATGAAAACCAACCGGCCAGTGCACACATGTATGTTAGAAACTAGCCAACTGGTCTTCGTGCACACGTTAAAGCTGGAAGACTATGTGGCCGGTGCACATGTGCATTCCAAGAGCTGCTCTTCTGGTTTTCGGTGTATGTGCATACATTTCGGCACTCGGTACTTTTTACAGCATGCACACATTCCCATTTCGGCACTCAGTGCCGAAAAGGTTAAACACTACTGGTCTAGTGCTTAAAGAACCAGATTAGAAACCAGGAACTATTCTAATCCTGTTTTATGAATGAAAGATGGCTGGGTAACTTTGAGCTAATAATAATCTCTCAGCCCAACTCATCTCACTAGGTTGTTGTGAGGAAAACAGGAGGAAGGAATATTAGGTATGTTTGTTGCTTTGATTTATTTATAAAAATAAGAATGACAGGATTAAAATCTAAACAAGTAAATCTAAGATTGGGAACTTGGAAGCAAGCAGAAGCAGAGGATTACATGGATAAATGTGGAAGAAGGCACAGAAGGACAGGGGACTCCTTGAAGTCTAGATGGCAGAATAAGTGGCTATGAAGGTCATGAAGGAGTATAGAAAGAGGCAAAAAAGAACACAGAGAAAAGGACAAGGGGGTAGAATAGGGAATGGAATTGTGTACGATTGTGCAAGAAAGTTAGAAATAGCCCAGAGGAGAAATGGAAAAAATGGAGAACAGGAGATAATGGAACTTTGAAGGATTATGGAGAAAGGAATAAGGATGAATGCAGAAGAGACATGGGTACTGAATGATACAAAGACAGCACTATTTTGGAGTATATTTGTTAGCAGATTGGGCAAGTGGTAGGCAAGGATGAGTAGCTGAATTGTGGGTGGATGGCAGATTGTTGAGAGACTTTATGAAGGCATTAGGTTATCAATTCTGGGGAATGGTGACTGTCAATTTGTATAAGCACCCTCTTCTAAAATTTCAGGATCATTCTTTGATCAAGGGATTATTTGGCCTCAAGTCATTATTCCATTGTTCCATAAGAACACCAGCTCCTTAAGGTCACACTCATTCACAACTTCACTGTTGATAAGAGATCAGATGTGATGGTGTACAAGGAATAAGGAATGACCTTGAATGAAAAGGAAGAGCTACTATCAAGGCAATGCTCAGATATGTGTGGCTTGAACACATTCCAAGAAACTTAAGTTGGGCAAACATCTCAGACAGCCCTGTCCCTAATTTATAAAAATAAAATAATCAAGAGAAGCTCTTGGAAGATTGAAATGAGGGTAGGTATCAGATCCTTCAATAGTTTAATTCAATGGCTGGCAGCACAGAGGCTGGAAGTGTGGTGATGATCTGTTGAAGGTACTTTGGTTGTGATCCTGTAAGGTGTGTGTTGTAAGTCCATTGTATATGAACCCAGCAGATTCCTTTTCTCTTGTTGTTGATCTGGTAGCAAAATCTCCTTGGCCACTGGTACTTGGAAGAGTCTGGGAGGGGAGAATGTCCATGAACCTGTTTTCAAGAAATCTTGGAAATCGACTCATGCTGGTGGTCATTCATTAAACCTTTCTTTTTTTTACATCAGAGCATTTGGCTTCTGATCTGAAGATGAACAATACTGCTATTAGTCCTTCACCAGGAACAGATCACTGCCTAGTCCCGTGATGGTGAACCTATGGCACACGTGCTGGAAGTGGCACACAGAGCCATTTCTGCCAGCACGCAAGGTTGCCTGGAAGAGCCCCACTGTGCAGGCACGCCCCCTGCCAGCCAGCTGATTGTTGGTTATCTACCGCATGCCCCCCCCATTCCACGCCTCTACAGGCAACCCTCCTCACACCGCATGCCTCTGCATATGCGCACACATTGCATCATGGGTGCAGGCACGCAAGCACATGCACATACGCTTGAAAAAGTTGGCACACAACCTGGAAAAGGTTCGCCACATGGGCTTAGTCCATATCAGCCCGATTACTCCTGGTGACCCACATAGGATGATGGGACAGAGGTTAAAACTGTTCCTTCATCCCCAGCTACTTCATGCTTCTAGATCAGGGTTGACAAACTCGATTTCATTGAGGGCCGCATCAGGCTTGTGTTTGACCTTCGGGAGCGGGTGGGTGTGGCCAGCTCAACGCCACTCGTGTCGGGGACACTCCTCCCAGGCTCCAACAGCCTCATGCAGTGCTCTGCCAGTGAAAATGGAGAACCATGGTGCCTCTGCCAGCGAAAATGGAGCTCAGGAGGGAGGCCCTCCCAAGTTCCATTTTTGCTGGCAGAGGCACCGTGGGCCAGTCTTTTACGGTTTCCAAGGCGGCTCCATGGGCCAGATCTAAACACCCCATGGGCCAGATGAAGAATTTGTTTGGCACCCCTGCTTTAGATATACTGAAGTATACCTATGGAGTTCTTGGTGTTCTCTAAGCTTGATTTTTCTGCAGATGTTTCATTACCAAACCATGTAACATCATCAGTATGGCAGGCAGGTCAAGTGTTTGGTGAAATTCTGGAACAAAGAAATGGCCAACAGCTGGATGTAAATGGAATTGCGACTGTTTGCCAATCATGGGTGCTAGATTTAATGAGGAGCAACACTTCAAGTGCCAGTAGAGAAAAGCAGGAACTGTTAACAAAAAATAAATTACAACTCATATTTGGGTGTACAGCATGTTTATAGGCCTTTGTATCATGCATGCTGTATTATATTTTATATTACTGTACATACTGTATTTTATTTTAACAAGTCTAAGACTGTCCTATAATAAAGTTTAATAGACATTACATCTCTGCTCTTCTTGGATTGTTGCCCAATGGTCTTATTTAAGGTGGCTTGTTTTCTACTGGTGAAGACCATCCATAATTAATTTATCTTTATATTAGGTTTTTACGATGCATTAACTTATGAAGTACAAAGAATAACAAAGTAATCCCATCTGCAAACTGATCTACTCAATTGACAGAGGTGGCCACAAAAAGTGAAACTAAAGGAAAATTTGCTCTATTCTAAAAATAGAGTGACTTCCAAATCACCCACAGATACACACTATCAAGCTTTAATTCTAATAAAAATGTTAATATAAACTTCAAAGCAATTATTTGATGTTTCCAACAGAAGATAATTCAACTTTATTCTTCAAGATATGCAGTATATTAATGCTTTATAGT
This sequence comes from Laticauda colubrina, assembly GCA_015471245.1. Lineage (NCBI taxonomy): Eukaryota > Metazoa > Chordata > Lepidosauria > Squamata > Elapidae > Laticauda > Laticauda colubrina. The sequence goes on from BLBF01000002.1 coordinate 76,049,967, forward strand.
ATATTAATTTGTATTGGAAGTTCATCTCTCTCTAGAAGTTGCTAAGAGTTAAATTCAAGTATATGTTGATAGATTAAAATAAATTACATAAAGTGCCAATTTTAATCAAGATGTCCCTTTATGGCTTGGTGCCAAGATATCTACAGAAGTCATCTCTTTTATCTAGGAGCAACCCATTTGATCATGTAATTTAGGGAAATTGTTGGTAGTAACCCCTTCTCCTGAAAGATTAAAAAGACTGAGGCTACAATTTGTTTTTCCATTATGGCCTTCATATTGTGGAATAGCTATTTATTAGAGGTCAAGTTTGCTCTGAACTTACTGGCATTCCAGAAGCAGTTTTTCCCAGAATTCTTCCAAAACACCTTTTTAATTTTTTAAGATAGCACCATAGAAATTGTTCATATCCTCCAGTTTTAAGACAAGTTAAATGACTGTTATCACTAAATATCTAGGGAGACTCTCAGTCATCCAGCTCATGGTTGTTCCAAAGGTGCTTTTTCAAGAGGCATCTGAAGAAAAACCAGAAAGTCCAGTTGCCTCTTGAAAAAGTACCTTTGGGACTGTTATCACTGTATTTATTATTATAAATTATTATTATTATAATCATTAGATTATTGTAGTATGGATGTTTTCCTTTTAAACTATTGACATGCACATGATTACAATGTCTAAGAATCTAATGAATATATAATTACTTCTACTCCAAGTTCTTCTCCACTCAATTATTCTGAATGAGTTTATATCCAATTACAATATACTGTATATAAAGCTACTTTTCTACAATATTCAAAGCAAGCTCACACATTCACTTGGAAATGATTCTTTTTCCCATCTGATCCATTTATAAAAAAGCATGTTTCCCCATCTGATCCATTTATTGTGTATTTAATTAGCTACATATGTACTACCAGGTTTTCAATGAAGCTCTTATTTAGCATAGTCTATTCATTATATCCAATTCAGTGTTCTTGAGATATTTTTAGTGTATTTCCAAATCAGCAAATCTGATTACAGAATGATTTAAGCAACGTATTGCTCAACTAATAATAACACAGATATATAACAAGCTTATGTTATACTATCACATTTTGATATGTTCTAAAACAACAATCTGTGCATATGAGGATTTATTCCAGAGTTCTATGAGGAAGTAAATGGATCACACTACACACTGGCACACAGTTAGAAAATTGCCCACAAGTTCTGCCGCATGCATGCCTGCACAATCAAAATTCAGTCCATTTCCTGGGCAGTGTTGCGTTTACTGTGGTGAACTGGAATAAATTATGGTAAACTGTGCCTTCACTCTACTGCCAGGTTCCTTTATATAAATACATTTCAAGTCCCTTTGTTGTCACAGTCAGGCTAAAATTTAACATTTGCGGGTAAATCTAGTTGGAGAGCTTTTATTATGAAACAACCATTCTATATCTATTAGCACTAGAGTATTACAAAAGTGGTAAAGGAAGAAAAGTAGCAAATGGTGCATACCTAGGCAAAATGATGTGCTGTATTTGGAAGGTGAACAGCCATCCTTTCACAAAACCTATACTGTACACATTTGCTTGTGTGATAGCTCCCCTGAATCAGTGAGACTTCTTCCCCCGCGCGCCCCCCCCCCAAGTAAACATAGAAATGAGCGAGACAATCAGAGCATCCTTCTGAAATATTTAGCCTGTACACATATTTGAGCGGGCAATGCAAAATCAATGTATTTCTATGACTCAGGATTGAGTATGGTTTTAATCTGCTCAACAAGCATTCTCAGAATTTGGCATAACAAGAAGAACAACAAACAATATGCAAGTAAATTACAGTCATCAGTCCAGGTAAAAGACATGATGCACACTTAATTATTTTGGCAGCATCATATATTCACCAGCTGCCTTGATTTTGGACGACAGCCTACAATTAAAGCAAAGTGTGCCTTCTGAAAAGGTTTCCATGCAGTGGATCCTTTTTAAATAACAGGGGAAACGTTGCTTTAATTAAGCGAGGTGAACACAGCCAAGAACATCGGATCTGCCCACCAGCAATTCCTTTTCATAACACGATGGAGGAAATGTGACACACATCAAAGATTGATCCCCTGCACAGTGGGACTAGCAACAGATGCTTTGGCCTAATCTTTCTTCTTGGCCTTTATACCAACAGTCACCCACCCACCCACCCCCGAAACATTGCAACCATTCGCCCTAAATGACGATTTGCCCAGCGGGAGAAGCACAGCCGAGGGGTCCTTGTGAAGGAAAACCTCTGGCCGCGTCTTCTGTGCCGTGGGGGGTGGGGGGTGAAATGGGGGGGGGGGGAAGCGCCCAAAGCCATTCAATTGAGGCGGGAAAGGAAGCTATCACCGAGGGCTGGAACCAATGGAAAGCCCCTTTGGGGGTGGAGGGTGGGGGCAAACGTGAGCCCCAGCGCTGTCAGTTTTCTCTCTCTGGCTCGTCGCCATTCAGACGTGAAAGAAAAGGAAACCTGAATTCAGCACCCGCCTCGAGGGGTTCGCGGCGCTTATTCCACTGAAAGTTTCCCCGACAGAAGCGAAGCGTTCCGCTCCATTTGCCTGTTTTAGGACCGAGGCTTTTGCGAAGGCTGCGCAATCTCCCTCTGCCCGCGTCCCTTCCCCCACCCCCGCAAGTAAATCTCTTCCAGGAACAGAGGAGCCAAAGGGCGCCTCAGCCAACCCTTATCTTTCCCGCCACGCCTTCCGTCCCCGTCGAGCGTTTCACGCAAAGGACCAACAGACTGCGGGACTAGCCGGGTCAGGAGGGCGGAGGGTGGAAGGGGGGCCCCGCATTTCATCCCTCACCTCAGGTTCGCTGTCGGGAAACGGCTTCTCCTCCTGCTCCCTCCCTCCCGCCGCCCTTGCGAGCTCCCGCGCTCCGGTGTCCGTCGTTCCCCCGAAGGGTGGGGTGGTGGTGGGGGTGTGTGTGTGAAAGAGGAAGCGCACACGCTTACCCAGCAACTCTTTGGGAACGTCCGCGCTCTCTTCGGTCATCCTGGCTGGGGGCTTTGCCTTCCTTCTTCGGAAGGCGGACGTGTTGCTTGCTGGTGACAATTGCCGGCGTTTCCCGCTCTCCGCCCTCACCTTCCTCAGGTCAACCTCCTCTTCAGGCCAGGCGAAGGGATTCCGATCAGCTGGTCGAGAGAACCAGGGGAGGAAAAAGGGCCCCGCTGATCCCGCCGCTTTCGGAGGAGGCGCCGTTTAAAAAAGATTGAGGAAAAAGCCGAGGGAGAGTTAGACGGTTCCTGCTGCACGACGCCTCTTCATCTCAGCTGCAGGCTGAGCTCAGAGCGAGGGGAAAAGACCGCAGCTCAGACCGCCTTCGCGCGGCTCGGCTCTCCTCGTTTCCCCCTGCTGCGTCTGCGCTCCTCGCTTTCGCTTTTTCCTCTTTCCTCCTTCCTGGCCGCGGACGAGCTTTTCTCTCTCTCTCTCTCTTTCTCTCTCTCTCTTTCTCTCTCTCCAGCCCGGCTCCCCTCCAGCCTCACGCAGCCACCTCCCGGCCTGAGGTGCAAGCGGAAGGCGTGGGCGGAGGCGGCGCTGGCGGCATTCCTGCTTCTCGCGGACCCTCGGCCGTGGGGCTTCCCTTCGGGCACCCGCTCCAGCCCGCGACGGCCCGCTCCAGCCTTCTTCCCCTCGCGAGAGCCAGCCGCGGTCGAAGCGCCCGCCCGGAAAACGCTCCAGTTGGGCCGAGAAAGCTCGTCCTCTCGGCGAAAGGGGGATTTCTTCCCCTTCGCCAGCCCGGCGTTTAAGGCACCGATTCCATGCGCACAAACCAGGCAGGGAGCCGGAACGTGCGAATCAAGGACACTGGCGGGCTCTCCCTTTGGTCCCTCCTTCGTTCCCACGAATTGCGGAATCTTAGCAGCCAACGACGGAGAGAGATCGGGAGCCATCTACTGGTTTCAGGTTTACGAAGCCTGGGGCGGAGCGGGGAGGGAAGAGAGAGAGCCTTCCCTTCCCGTGTTCCCATTTCTACCATTATTTTTTTTTTATTTTTTTTTAAAAAAAGAAAAACTTATTTTGAAGGCGATTCGCGTTTGTTTGAAAAACAGCCCCGACCCATCAAATGAGGTTGGATCCCAATAACCCGAATGGACGTGTTGTGATCAAATGGTTTGGTGTTGTTTTTTAATCTCCGTTCAAATCTAACTTCAGGTCATTGAGGACTCTCGACGAGATGTTTACAACTTACCCAGCTGGAGTTGTGGTGTACAGAAAAAAAGGCTTTATCAAACCTGATTTATACAGCTTTCTGAGCATCTTAAGGGCCTGGACTGGACTCGAATTCTGATCGGGAAAAATGCACTAATAAAGTAGGATAAGTTTTAGGAACTTGGGAGGCACTAACTTTGTATCCAGCATTCCTCAACTAATAATAAAAACTGTTTAATCTCAAGATTTCCTGAGGTATTGCTAACAATGTGGAGTTTGAAAGAATTGTCTCAACCCGTCGTGATGCAACTGTTAAGATTTATTCTATAACTTAGTTTCATTAGGAAATAAATGGATTTATTACCATTGCTTTTTTATGTTGGTACTGAAACTCTTCTCTGCTTTTGGCTGATTCAGCTTGAAAATACTGTTTTCACAGACATTCAAGTCGCAATTTGATGATGGTAATTTAAGATTTAGCAAATATCCCATTGCTGACACTTAAAATATTTTCTAAAGCTTTTTATAAGCTCTGGAGCAGCTAACCTTAATTTGGTGTCCTCCAGTTATGATGCACTGTGATACGGCTGATATGTCTTAGAAAATATTGTATGAATTTGGGTGAAATTCTGGCCCATGTCAAATTTGTACTTTAACTTCCACATTACATTTTCTGAAGACAAGGAGTGCCAGTTGCTTCCTTAAAAGCAACACAGGTCAGTTTCTAACAGGACTTTTTATGACAAGGGGTGGTGTTTGATTTTGATTTTGGTTCGTATGTATGTATGTGTATACATATATGTGTGTGTGCGCGTGTGTGTGTGTGTGTGTGTGTATGCTGTTCAGCTTCCTTCGGGTATTATCCCACGTCATTGTAGTGCTTTTAAAGTTGTAGCAACGTTTCAGCAGAATCTCATCTGCCATCATCAGGCTTCTGTATTGAGTTTGTATGTGGGTCAGGGTCTCACAGCCATTGGTTTTAAATTTGAGGCTCGCCTACTGTTGTTCCAGGATGTTTTTTTCTACATCCTGATTGGTTGGGAGTCTTGGTCTGTGTTTATTGGACTTGGAGTTTGTTTGATTGATGTTTCTGGTTTCTTCTGTCTGTTTTGTGGCTTTGATTGGCTGGCAACACTCTGCTCCTGCACTGGAGGCTTTCAGTGCAGCTTGGCTTCGTGTGAAAGGACGGCTATTATCTATTAGGAAGCTAGGTTTCATCTGGGTGCCTGGTTGGGGGGGGTGTTTGAGCTGGAGGCATCAGAGGGAGTCTTTTTGTGCCCAGGTGTTTGCCTGGCTTGTGGTGTGGAGATCTTTCTATTTGAGAGTGCAGGCTTCCAAATGATTGACAGTCTGGTGGAATCATCTCTTCTATTCATGCTTTCAGCTCTTTTTTCAATCTCTATGGCTTCTCTGATGATTCTGTGGCTGGGGTTTTCTATAGTGGCTAGGGTTTTGGTGCCATTGAAGTTGATGTTGTGACCTGTGGTTTTCATGTGTTGGACTAGTGAGGAGGTGTGTTCCAGCTTTTTTACTGCATTTTTGTGTTCATCCAGGCAGGTACTTATTCTACTATTGGTCTGTCCAATATGTGTGGCCGGGCATGATGCACAGGGAACTTCGTATATGCCTTGGTTTTCCAGGTCAATTTTGTCTTTGGGGTTTTTAAAGATGGCTGCTATTTTTTTGTCTGTTTTGAAGGCAGTCTTGATGTGATGCCTGTGTAGTATCTTACTGAATTTATCTGTGGTACCTCTTATGTAGGGCAGGACAGCTGTTCCATAGATCTGTTGATTTTCTAGGTCTCTGTTATGTCTTGGTGTGTTTTTGTGGATCAAGCTGGTGATTTTGTTTTTGTGGAAGCCGTTGGCTGTCAATACATCAGTCAGGGTGCATAGTTCAGTCTTTATATGTGTCTTGTCTGCCAGGTGTTTGGTTCTGGTGATTAGTGTTTTGGCCACGGAATTTATCTGTGCTGGGTGGTGGTGGGATTGGGCGTTGAGGTAGCGGTTGGTGTGAGTTTTCTTCTGGTATATGGTGTGTCCCAATGTGCCATCTGTTCTTTTGTAGATTAGTACATCTAGGAATGGTAGTTGTTTATTTCAGTTTCCATGGTGAACTTGATTTTGGGGTGTGTGCTGTTTAGGTGTGTTAGGAAATTGTTTAGGTTTTCTTTTCCATGGGACCAAATTCCAGCCTCAAATTTGAAACCAGGAACTAACTCTATACAGAAACCTGAGGATGGCAGATGAGATTCTGCTGAAACGTTGCTACAACTTTAACAGAACTACAATGACGTGGGAGAATACCCGAAGGAAGCTAAACAGCACATATATGTATGTATGTATGTATGTATGTATGTATGTATGTATGTATATATGTATATAAATTTAACTAATGTGTATAACTGTTCATCTACCCAGAGGAACTATAGGTAGCATACAGAAACAAAAACACGAGACTATTTAAAAAGTACAAACCCCCCCTCCAAATCAAATTACATTTGTTGTTGTAGTTGTCACTAAGATGTCTGACTCTTTGTGACGGTCTACAGCATGCCAGGAATGCTCTGAGCCGTCCTCCACTGTTTCCTGAAGTTTGTCCAAATTCACATTTAATGACACTGTCTATTTCATCCTCTCTTTGTCCCCTTCTCTTTTTGCCTTCAATCTTTCCCAGCATCAGGGTCTTTTCCAGTGAGTCCTCTCTTCTCATTAGGTTGTCACAGTATTTGAGTTTCAGCTTCAGTATCTATCCCTCTAAAGAAGTCAGGGTTAATTTCCTTTAGGATTAACTGATTTGACCTTGCAGTCCAAAAGATTCTTCCCCAACAGCACAATTCGAAAGCACTCAGACTTTCTTATGGTCCAACTCTTCGCAGCTATACATTACTACTGGGAAAGCCATAGTAAGAAAGCTGATGTCTCTGCTTTTTAATATGATGTCTAGGTTTGCCATAGTTTTCCTCTCAATTTATTACATTATCAACATATAAATAAAATGGCAATCACAGCAGAATTCCCTATCCTGGCCCTAGTGTTTGTTGGAAGAGCTGTATCATAGCTCATAGTCAGCCAAAAGGGTTGAAGTGTGTATCATGGAGAGGTTGTCCTACATGACACATTCCATGACGGAGAAATCACACAAACTGGGACCTGTCACATTACACTCGGTTACTTATGAGACTTAGAGCACGTTTGTTTCCCAATACCTCTGGAATAGCTTTCTCCAACCTTAGGCTGTCTCCAGGTGTGTTGTACAGTTCCTGACTACTGTGGTCTGCAAACCATAGTATGATATAGGAACCCAATCTGAGTATAAAATAGGATTAAATGACTGTGAATAAATGGGAAATAGACTAGCATCCTTTATACCTTCATATTTGTGATGCATTGTATAATCTTAATCTAGATTGAGATCTTGATGTTTGCTGCAGTTTCTTACAATATTTTCATTATCAAACTAAATAACGAGAAATATTTGAGTGGATAAATGTTAGGCATATTTTTATTCTTCTTTTGAAGATTTATTGCCTTATTACCACAACTGAAAAAAATAGATAACTATTATATGTCTAGAAGAAACACTAGATCACTATTTATTATGGTCAATATTATAAAACTTATAAAAAAACTTTTTAAGAATTTGCTCATTTGGTTTTCATTATAGATGATTTTTGCGATAGATGATTATATTTATAATGTATTAATGTGATTAGTGAATAATAATCCTATGATTTACAATGTTGGTATTTGAATGGACAGCGATTCCTGTCAAAAATGCAGAAAAAACATTCTGCCCATTTATTGAAGACTGCACATGAAATTTTCTCAAAAAATGAAAGAAGAAAGACTGCAACCTGCAGGGTCTTCTTAGTACATATTACAAGCTTAAAGCACTCAACATAAGCCACTAAGAGAAGAACTACTCATGTCTACTTAGATGTAAATCATAATTATTACAGTTATTATCTGAGTTGTCCATCAGCTCTTTCTTGTGGCTGTTGGTGCAGGTATGTTGTACTGGAAAGGAATATATTAATCTAAACTAGCAAAACACACACACAAATAAATATAAATATTTATTGTCTGTTGCTGGTTTTGGTTATCTGATTAACATGTTCCTCTGAAGATTTTCTTCCTGTCCCCCTCCCCCATATCAATGTAAGGTATATCTTGGGTAAATAGATGACTAATCCATGAACAAAGTGCCTATTTTATCCTCATCCAGTAGGTTTCTGCCAGGAACAAGTTCATATTATTGATCATAAAACAGCTAGCTATATTATATTCTTCCATTCCTATCTTTCTTGGCTGTACCTATCTATCATTTGTCTTTCCTTTGCAACTTTATTCATTTTTCCCTTTCTCCCATGCATAATCAAATAAGGGCACAATACTAAGCTGTTCCACTGACAACAAAATTATAAAGTATTCAACAAACTGATGGTTCTCTTTCTGGCACTAATTCATTTGCACCGCTGTCAAGGAAGCATCATTAAATTTTCAATATATTACCAATTCGTTACTGATAGTAGACATTAGTACACATTCTTTGCAGGAGGTCAAAATGTTTTTACAATGTCCTGTTGAATTTTCTATTCTGGGAAATTCATTTTCTGATGTCAGATATTTGGAGTGCCAGCAAGATTAGCACAGCAGAGAGATTTTTTTTTTTTTAGCAGAGTATGAAATACAAATAGATATAAACAGATCAATCTTTTCACTCGGTAATGAAGTCTGACATTTGTGATCCAGCTAGAAATATGCACATTAACTTTAAAGCTATTAAGAAATTTTTTTACCTGAATCACTGAAGGCCTTTTGGACAATTGTAGCTGTACTTATTCGCTGTCAGCTCTGTTTCTTTCATGTACAACTGTGTCAGCATCATTTGGTTGTATACACTCCATAAATAGAGATCATACTAACATGCTGCTGTTCTAAAATATCTCAATCACACTACATGACAAAGTTTAAGGTGGGTTTTCTTTGGCCGCTATTTTAAGGTATATTATATACCTAAACCTAGTTAATAGGAACTTCTTGAGTTGTTTCTTTCAGGACAATCCTTTGTAGATTTATTAGGAAGTAAAAATTCCATTCAGTTCAAAACACATTCTAAGTAACTATGCATAAAATTGAATTGAACAAAGTGAGATTTCCAAATAACTTACATTTTATAATTGTGTAAATGCTACAAATGAAAGAAAATTCAGACTGAAAATAAAAATTCCACTTAAGAGTAAACAAGTTTCCATTCATATCGACTTAGTTTTAAAGTGATGGTTTATAACATACCTCCATTAAATACTCTAGAATACAATAGCAACAGCAAATTATAAAAACATTTGGAATTGGGAAACAAAAAATTACATTCTCTGGAAATAATTCATTCTATTTGTTTTTACAAAAAAATCTGCAAAGTTCAAAAACATCTGTTTAGAACAGTCAAATAATTTCATCTATTTGTTTTATCATGTCACAATTTATATTTTTTCTAAGTATTTTCCTGAGATTATAGCTTTTAAAAGAATAAATAGTGCTGGTGATCTTCCAAATGTATGGCAGAATTCCAAAAATCTACTAACGCAAAATTTTGCAAGATCAGAATCATGTTGTGATTGTCAGGAATAGAGATCCAATATAGTACAGGGGCTTTCCAATTTGGTCTATAAGGCGCTTCACATTGCCCTCTTTCCCCAGGCCTGGAATAGACAGACAACCATTGTTTGTAATCTACCCTTTCCTTATCCAATGCTATGATTGGAAATTCCTGCACACAAAAAGCCTGAACACACACACACAGTAAAATAAATATTTAATGTAGCCTTTATTTACACCAGTGATTTACAGATAGCAATCGTTAAGGTTGTGCGGTTTTATTTGTTCATTTTTGTATGTCTATGAACAGAAAGTTTAAATACAACAATATGTGCATGCAAGCTTGTGTGTACCTTCAGATAAATACATTGCAAGTTAAAATACCATAATGGAAGAGTACATGTTGTTTTTCTTTTGCTCATGAGATACTTGTCTGAAGTCAATATACAGTCTTCTCCAACTTTGACTTCATCGATTTGGGAAGGGAAAAATATAGGAAAGGCAACATGACCTTCAAGAGTCAATTACTATAATCCACATACTGGATTATAGTAACTATACTGGATTGCTTCAATTTCAGCTCTCCTGCAAGCCTGCACTCTCCTGGTCGCTTCAGCAGCTGCCACGCAACACTCTTCTGTGCCGTGCAAAGCGGCTGCGCTTCAAAAGCAGAAGATAAAGGTGAGTATGGGAGCCCGGGTGGGCCCAACAGCAGAACGGTGGAGAGAACCGTTTTGCTCATCGCTGCTCCTGGCTTGGCAGAACCAGGCCGAACCGGTAGAATACCACCACTGATACATACCTTGCATTGCAATGCATTGCACATTAAAGGTTAGAATTACTTGGGGAAGAAAAAGTGATTATAGGAACACTATTGCCTACCTCCTAGGCCAAAGCATAAAGCTAACTTCATAAACTCATGGCAAAAGAAAGGAAAAGAACTGACACACATATAAAAGGGGTCTACATTTTGATAGAGGGCAATCAATTGTTTGAACTGACTTAATCCTAATGCATTTTTTCAGAAAAAAACTATCTGTAATCTGCAACTCTTACACTGCAAAAACATATGGACTACACAACTCGATCAGGGCAAAGCAATAGACGCAATTTACACAGACTTCTGTAAAGCCTCTAATTCAGTGGTACACAACAAACTATTCCTAAAACTAAAATCTTACAGTATCTCTGGACAACTGGATAACTGAACAGAAGCATTCCTGTCAAACAGACAACAGATGGTCAAAATTGGGAGCGTCCTATCAATTTCTGTGCCTGTCAACAATGGTGTCCCCCAAGGCAGTGTTCTCGGACCATCTCTTTTCATACTCTACATAAATGACCTCTGTGATCATATTAAGAGCAAGTGCGTTCTCTTCGCTGATGATGTAAAGCTATTCAACACCACAGACAATACTGCTACCCTTCAAAAAGACCTTGACTATATATCAGAATGGTCAAAACAAATGACAACTTCAAATCTCAACAAATAAATGTTCTGTCCTATATATTGGCAAAAAAAACAATCAGAAAATAAAATACAGGCTGAATAGTCAAGACCTTGTTGATGATCCAAACTCTGTCAAGGATCTTGGAGTACTCATCTCTAATGATTTAAGTGCTAGAGCCCACTGTAACTACATAGCCAAAAAGGCATTAAGATTTGTTAACCTAATCTTATGTAGCTTTTTCTCTGGTAATAACTAGAGCATACAAAACATTTGCTAGACCAATACTCGAATACAGCTCATCAGTCTGGAACCACATTACGTATCTGATATTAACACAGTTGAGAAAGTCCAGAAATATTTCACAAGAAGAGTTCTCCACTCCTCTACTCGTTGCAGAATACCTTATGCCACCAGACTCGAAATTCTAGACCTAGAAAAGCTAGAAATACGCCACCTTCGGTCCAATCTAAGTACAGTATATAAAATCATACATTGCAATGTCCTACTACTTGTCAATGAATACTTCAGCTTCAATCATAACAAAACAAGAGCAAACAATAGATACAAACTCAAGGTTAATCGCACCAAACTTGATTGCAGGACATACAACGTCAGCAACAGAGTGGTCAATGCCTGGAATACCCTACCTGACTCTGTGGTTTCTTCCCCCAATCCCAAAAACTTTAACCTTAGACTGTCTACTGTTGACTTCACCCCTTTCCTAAGAGGTCTGTAGGGGCGTGCATAAGCTCACCAACGTGCCTACCATCCCTGTCGTATTTTTTCTTTTATATTTCTTTTATATTTTTCTTATATGTATCCATGTATTCATAACTATAAATAAAAATAAAAAAGAAAGAGGAAAGTTCCCACCCTTCATTTGCCTAACCTTCAGAGAAGAAAAAAAAGTAACAAAATCAGACAACAATTCAGCAATACCAGGCAGTTTATTCTGGGATAGAACATCCTCCCATGGAAGTCATTCTACGAGAGCACCCACAGCATGTCTCAATATGTCAAATTTTGCTGGCCAATCTTTTTTTTAACACTGTACTGTTTATTAATATTGTAACTTAGGACACTATTGATTTTTACATAGAGATTTTTGGGTTTTCCCCCCTTTCCAATAGCAAGCTGAGGCAGGTGGTAAGCTCAGGATGAGCAGAAATACAATTAGACTCTTGACAAAGCTCATTAGTATTTTATCAGCAGTGCTGGTTGGATTATTCAAAGGGGGAAGGCTTTTACAAATTTCTTGGCTATAATTACAAGAGAAAAGAAGATAAATTGCCTTTCTTGAGTTTTCAATTTTCAGAGCACATCTGACAAATCCATTAAAATAACTAAAATGGATTCAGAATTTGATAAAAGGTTACATTAAAGCAAATATATTCAACATTTTGCACTGCTTAAGAAGCAGCCATCTTTTGGGATGCAGTTGAAGATATTATGAAACAAATTCTTCCTAAAATAGGGAGGGGTTAGACTAAATATGTGGGATTTCAGCTCCCATCATAGTTAACCCCTAAATACTTCTAAACGTTTAGAGATACCAGGTTATATATCCCAGTAGAACTGATTTTTAAGGAATATATTTTAATTTGGAATAGACAAAACTTCTACTGCAGAATTATATTACAGTAAAACATCAATTTAATAGACATTGGAAGGAGGGATGTTTGTTCAATCCAAATGCCTATTGAATCAGCATCTATTTTGCACATTATGAAAATTCCTTTATTATTTATACAGGTGCAAAATGGAGGAGGAGGAAGCACCAGACAGGAGACCAAACAAGTGGACTCAGCACCAAACGTTTCATAACTATTCAGATATTTTGCTGGGAAGTGAAAGGGTGAGAAGGAGATATGAGGATGACGTGGGTGGTAAGGTCTTATCATTTATCTTAGTGATCTTAAAGACTTACTAACAAAATACATAATAAGCTTTCATGGAGTACAGTCTACTTTATCTGATTTATCTATAAGTACATGCGTTGTTGCTTGTAAGGTTTGGGTTATGGTTATACTAGGACCAGAGGAAATGGATCATAGAAAGTCAAACAATGACTGCATTATTATCAAGTGATAATTCACAAAAACAGTTGTAATATAAGGCACTAGACCTGTGAGGGCGAACCTATACCATGCATGCTGAAAGTGGCACACAGAGCATCTTGCCAGGCACGCCAGCTGTTGCCCATTGCTCTTCCAGGTTATGGTGTGCATGGTCTTCATGTGCATGGGAGTGCCAGAAACCAGAAGAGCAGCTCTCCGGAGTGCATGTGCATGCCGGCCAGCTGGTCTTTGCACACGTATGCATGTTAGAAACCGGAAGACCAGGTGGCCAGCACACATGCACACACCGGGAAACTAAGCTTCTGGTTTCTGGTGGTATGCATTGGGGAGCTGTTCTTTCGGTTTCTGGTGTGGGCACGCATGCACACTCCCGTTTCCGTACTCAGTGCTGAAAAGGTTAGCTGCCAGTGCACTAGACTGTGCTTAAATTTATTTCATTTAAAAAATGAAATCTTCAAGTTGGGTGTGATTGACTTAATGGATATAACCAGGTAGCTTTCTTGCCAATGGAAGTTGTATAGAAGCTATTTGTCTCTTTAAAAAAAACTGACTAGTTGTATGATTCTAACAATGGCAACATTTTAGCATGGCTAATTTAATTTGCATTTCCTGAAAGATGATATACCTTACTATTGAACTATTAGAAAAGAAGATCTGTCCTAAGGGTACAAATTATTCATATACCACCTGATCAATAATGACTACCTTATGTAATATAAACCATATTGAAATGCTTTCCAAATATGTTGGGATTGGAAATTCAAGTAATTCCCAACAATTGCACTTTTAGTGTCTCATCTGGAGACCTGTGGGTTAGAACATTATCACTCTTGCAGGTTTCGGCTATAAATATTTTTACCTCTTTCACCCTTTTCTTTTTTTTGTGGCAACAGTTGGTATTATGCCATTTGATTCGTAAACATAATCTTCCCAGAAAGAAAAAATGGAATATTAAGGAAGGATTGACATCTAGTGGTCTAACAGTGTCAAAAGAAAGATGTAATCTCTCTATGCAGATAATTTATTGGTTAGGAAACATTTAAAATGGAACTAAAGAAAAATACAGCTCCTACTGCTAGTTTTAAATAGTTAGAATATTATCTTTTAAAGTCACTATGTATAACATATATTGATTATTCAGTATTAACTATTGCATTTGATGTAATGTTTTCTATTTTACCTTTGGGTAATATGTTTCTGCTTTGCAAATTTTGAATGGTTTTCTGAAGATCAGTAAGATTAATTTTACTATTTAACACAGTAAGAATTACTTCTGCATATTTTTATACAATGCTGCAATGTAAATATATATGTTATACTTTAATTTAATAAGAAATTTTTCATAAATCTCTTAACCAAAACAATACAATGTCCTTTTTGTTGCCTATATAAAACTGCCTTCCTTTTTTCCTGCTGCATATTCTCAAACCTATTGGGTTTTTGAGATTTCCTCTAAACCTTCTAGTGACATTGCATGGACATGTGTAGGATACTGTTGTGTTGATGGAATTTGTGTTGTACCCTATACATTTTCCCAAGTTTACAGAAGTAGGCATGAAATAATAAAAATATATATCTAACATAAGTAGGATGTGTAATGTACAGTAACATTAATATCCTTTATTTGCATTTGGTTTGCACTTTACTGAGCATTAAATTTGGGGGTACCTCCAAGTGACTTATTTTTAAAGGTACCAATCAAAGACACCCCACAATTATTCCTCTTTTCCATCATTATTATATATATATTTAGATATAAAAATAGAAGAACTGTTGGAGAAAAAGAGTGTCACAGAGGAATTACAATGTCTAGACCTCCCATTTCTAATAAAATTCTATGAGCAACACAGAATGATTGACAGCCCCATTGATTGCTTTCAAGAAGAAAAGTGAACAAATAAATGTGCTTTTAAAAACTTCTCTGGAATCATCATTAATAGTCATGATACTAATTAACAGATGTAACATTGTGCTTTTATATATGTAGTCCAGTTCTTTTTAATTTGAAGTTCTAATCATATTGGAATTTATTAAATTAATAATAAATTTATTACTGAATAAAATATTAAGAGATGAATTCCAGGGATTAATCACTAAGGAAATCTAAATGATGTCCCTTCTTGAAAGAGCAGTAGTTGTATATCTTACTAAATACTGTACTGTATGTTAGTATCTAAGGAAACTCTACTACCTCAGGGAAAACCATATTTCTTCAGAACAGGCCTGAGATTATGATAAAATAATCTATGTATTGATCTAGGCCAGAGGTGTCAAACTTGCATCACCACGTGAAATATTATGACTGAATTTTCCTCCTTCGCTAAATTGGGCATGGGCGTGACCAGCATGTGATGCATCTGGCCCACACGCTGTGAGTTTGACAGTCCTGATCTAGTCCTATTTTACAGGAAACTCTTCTTCAAATGAGTTGGTTTCCAACTTAAGAATTCCCATTCTGCAAATCTAAATTTATTTATTATATCCTGCCATAATTATTTTTTTTACAAATAAGTCAAGGTGGTGAACATATCCAACCCACCTTCCTCCTATTTTCCCCACATCAACAACCCTGTGAGGTGTTGGGCTAAGAGAGTGATTGTCCCAAAGTCACGGATCTGGCTTTCATTGCTAAGGCCATCCTGGAACTCATTGTGTCCTGCTTTCTATCATGGTGCCTTAACCTCTAGACCATATTGACTTTATGTACATTATATGTACATATAGTCATGCTATTAGACATTAATTATCCTTGGCAGACTTGGTACTAGTGTGAAACTAATTATACACCAATAATCCTTGATTTACGATTACATTTGTTAGTTATGAGGCACCGATATGGTCACCTCTTTTAATAACTATAAACCCTGTTCTCCCATTTGTGGTCTTTAAAGAAAGCTCATCCAAATTATTTAAAATTTCTGTATTTTCTGAATTAAAACATTTTATTCACTATACAGGGATACATGACTAACTTAGACTGGTATTTTGAAGATAATTTATAACAGAAAGAAAAAGTTAAACCTTTTGCCAAATATTAACTGTCTGCATCCTTTAGACCTGAGTAGGGCACTGAAACTTCCTTGAGTGGAATGATTTTGGTCAAGAGAGACAATGTGATCTTTTGATTTTACCTGGACTTTCTGTTATCTTTCTGGAAAGATTAGCTGAGCTAAATGCAAGTGTATCAATTTTTCAGTAGATAACTCATATACAGAGAGATTATTTTAAGGAATGGCATTGAAGTAATTATGCTGTTGCTCCATTTAGCTCCCTATGCCGTTTAACATTTACATGGAACTACAGAGATCATTCAGAGAATTAAAGTGTTACTAGCATGCAACTCTATCTCTCCTTTTCATGTGGTTGAATCATGGTCTGTCTATAGTGGGCTAGCAAGCAAGCTATAGATAAGAGAGATAGCAGGTGGTTTATCAGGTAAGGTGAGTGTCATTTAACTTTCTGTAAGGGATTATGCTCTCTTTAAAAGCTCAAAAATGTGGTGGTGCTTGCTGCATTTCTCTTATTTAGAAACAACACTTCTCAACTGCTACACTTAAGGCTGCATTTTTGTCTGCAATAAATATTAAAAACTGCTCAAACAATATCTGGGATTTTTGCCAAGTCTTGTTGAAAAGTGAATTAATTATCTATGTGATTTCCTGGTATATATGGGTTTGAATTCTGAAACATATCTTCATTGCATTCCAGTTCATTTCTGGTTCCAATTCAAGATACTATAAAGTTTGAAACCTCTTCAGTTTGAAACTACAGGATAAATGCTAGTTTTCAGTTCATCATACATGTAATTCCCTTAGTGACTGCTTGTTTAGTGACTGCACTTATGACTGTGATGGAAAAGTGACTTTACAACCAATCCTCACATTTACAACCTTTGCATAGCCATGGGTTCAACTGGCAACTGCTTCACTTAATGACCAAATTGATGGTCCCATTTTTTATTATTAAATGAAGACTAACTATAGCCATATCCAGAGCTCTTTTGAGAAACCTTTACCCTGAATGATCTTCTACATTGTCATGGAAGCAAGAATTCTGAATGAGTCCTTTTAGTAGGAGAAATTTATTTGCCAATTTATTTGTACCACAGTCGTAAGTACGCTTTGAAACTTTACTGACATACACTACATAATGAAATAAGAAAATGATATCATTTACTGAAGAGATGAAAGAGTTTCTTAACTGCAAGTGAATTCAGCACGTAGTGCTTTGGAATAGCCTGTCTGGTGTCTACCTAGATAGTTTTTGTCTTTTCAGCATCAAGCAAAGATGCTTTAATTTTTCCATGCACTTTAATCAATTAATACACTGAATTTTAATGTATTGGGTTTTAGAAATGTTTTCATCCATGCTGCTTCTTTTATTCTATTGTTATGGATTTAATGTTTTACTGTATATTTCAGTTGATGTAATGTTTATTTTGCCTTCTGGGAAATCTTGGCTTTGAAGAGTAGCATGTCAATTTAAAAAGTTAACCAACATATATTGAATTGAACCCACAAAAAATATTTGTGTGGCCCACAATATACAATGAAGATAGTTTCAGCTTTCCCAGGAAAACCAAACAGGAAACATGACTACATGAGCTGATTCTATTTTATTGTAAGGTTACCTTAACAGAACTTTGCAAGCCTGAAGATACAAATCTCCCGCTACCACTTTTAATCGCCTAATCAAACAGGGTGAGTCCTTTCTAGGTTTCTTCCTCTGATGGTTAAACCACTGGGGCCTCCTCACTCCCTTGTCTGATTGTTTCCTAGGGAACATGCTTTCCCTTATCCCTCCAGGACATTCTCACATACCAAGAGAATGATAACTAATGATAGTTATCACTCTCTTATGAAATCTTAAAAATGAAACCTTCTGATAATCTTGTATTTAATAAAAAAAATTAGAAGAAATCACAAGTTTTTCAATAATGTGAATATAACTCTAAATATGCAATTTAAAATTGTATTGACTTCATGCTAAAAGCTGAAGTATTTATGTTGTGTTCAGGGAAGAATGAGACTTGGAGACCAGCATAACTTCAGCTCTTTTTATTTAGTGCAGAAAATCCGTCCTAACCAGGGGCTACGGCAGCTCTTTATATAGAGAAACTGCTCATAGCTAGTGTCCAATGATGGCTACTTTTTTTTTCCCGCCGCCTGAATTGCTATGATTGGCCAATCAGCATTGAGAGAAGTAACCAATCAGCGTTGGGTATTCTTGTCCAATAGGAATAGCCTATTAGGAGTATGTTAATATGGAACACCCATCCCCTCTTAGTATAGTCCTACCGTATGTAGTCACGTAAGTAGGCGGGGCTTCTAGGTTGCCTAGTTGACCTGCGCAGCTTAGTTGTGTCGTCGTCTTCAGCGGGTTCGGATGGGATCGCTGTTTCTCCTGTCCTTCTCTGTTGAACCTCCTGGAAGGTAGAGTCAGCCATGCCGCTCCCGCCTGGCCTACTTGGGCCAGTAGAGTCGGCTCGGCTACTCCTTTCTGACAAGGCATCCAGTCTTCTTGTGCCTCCTGCTCTTCGCTGAAGACTTCTGCGGGTAGGTCATTGTTTTTACTTGCATTTATTTGCAAATGTTTTTTATTGTATATGTTTTGGTTTCGTGGGGTTTTTTTTTTCTACCGAAGGGTTTTCTTTTTCTACCGGAGGGTTTTTTTTTCTACCGGAGGGTTCCCCCCTCTTATTTGTTATTGAGGGGTCTCCCCCCTCTCTGGTTGATCTGGTGATATTTTTGTGTAATGTTTGTAGTGTTGCTGGTGTGTGTGTGTGTTGTTCTTCGTGTCTGGGTGTGTCGGTGATGCGTTGTAGCATTCGTGACCGTAACTGGTCAATGTGTCTCCGCCAGGTTCGGCCATTGTCTGTTTCTAGTCTATAGGACCATGGTCCTGTTATTTGTGTTATCTTCGCCGGTACCCACAATGGGTGGCCAGTGAGATTCTTTGCATAGACTAAGTTCCCTGGTTCAAATTTGCGATACTTGCTGGATGAGTCGGTTGGTTTTTCGACAGCGTATGTTGGGTGTAATCTATCTAATTGTGGTTGTAGTTTTCTGCCCATTAGTAATTCTGCTGGGCTTTTATTTGTAGTGGAGTTTGGTGTTATGTGCTGTATGGTGAGCATTTTTTCAATTCTTTCTTGAATGTCCCGTGTCTAATTTGTCTAAAGTTTCTTTGGTATACCAGACCATGCGTTCCGCCCTTCCGTTCGTCACTGGTCGACCTGGTGCTGTCAATGCATGTCGTATGCCATGTTCAGCAAGGAATTTTTCAAATGGTAATGCAGTAAACTGTGGGCTGTTATCTGAGATGAGCACATCTGGTAACCCGTGTGTGGTGAATAATTTTCGCAGTTGTTTAATGACCGCTTCTGTGGTAGTCAAGTTCATGAGGCTTACTTCCAACCAATTGGAGTAAGCATCTACTACGATTAGAAATGTATGTCCTTTTGTTGGCCCCACGAAGTCTATATGTATTTGTGACCAGGGGCCCCTTGGTGTTTCCCAGTTGATTAATTAACAGGTGCTGAAGGGGGTGCAGGCCGGAGTTTTGGCATTTCCCACAGGTTTCAACCCATTTTCCAATGTCTTTGTCCATCCCTGGCCACCATACGTAGCTCCTGGCCAGGGATTTCATTCGCATGATGCCCGGGTGGCTTTCGTGCAACATGTACAGTACCTGTTCTTGTAATGGTTCTGGTATTATTACCCGATCACCCCATAGGATACAACCATTTAGCAATGAGAGTTCAGTTTTGTCTATTCTTGAAAGTTTTAAAAGTAACATCTGTCTCATTTTCTGGCCATCCTTTTCCTACCCAGTTTAATACTTGTGACAATGTTTTGTCTCTTGCGGTCATTCTGGCAATGTCAGCCGCGGTGATTGGTAGGTTGGACAGAGTCTCAATTTGTAGGGTGGAAATGGTTGGTGCTGGGTCAGTCTCTATGTCTGGTAGGGGGGTGCGGCTCAAGGCATTGGCGTGGGAAATGTCTCTACCGGGTCGGTGGATCAGTCTATAATTGTAGGCTGCCAGGAATTCGGACCACCTTGTCATTCTCGGTGATAGTATATTTGGGGTGGCTCTGTTTCCCGCTAGTATTCCCAATAGGGGTTTGTGATCAGTAACAAGGGTAAAAGTCCTACTGTAAAGGTATTCGTGGAAAAGTTTTATGCCGGATATTGCCGCCAATGCCTCTCTGTCCAATTGGCTATAGTTCCGTTCAGTTTTTGAAAGAGTCTTTGAGTAAAAGGTGATGGGGGCTTCTCTTCCATCAGGCAGGATGTGACTAAGTATGGCTCCGACGCCAAATGGTGATGCGTCGCAGGTGACTGTTAATGGTAATGTCTCGCTGTATTGCATCAATAGTGAGTTGGAGGTGATGAGGACTTTTATCCGCTGGAACGTTGTCTCTTCATGTCGTCCGCAGGTCCAGATGGCTGATTTGTCTAATAGTCTATGTAATGGTTCCGCCGTTGTTGCCTTCTGTGGCAGAAAAACGTGGTAAAAATTTATAAGTCCCAAGAATGCTTGTAACTCTACTTTGTTTTTAGGTCTAGGCGCTTCTTTGATTGCCTTAATTTTTTTCTCTGTGGGGTGGATGCCCTCTTTATCGATTTGGTACCCCAGGAATTCGACTTTCAATGTGGCCAATTTACACTTTTCTTTTTTTACCTTGAGTCCCGCTTTTTAGAACCTTTGTAAAACCAATCTGAGACGGGCTTCTAGTTGTCTCTCGTCGTTAGCTGAGACTAACATGTCATCAAAATATGGGACTACACCTTTTATTCCTTGTAATAATAGCTCCATTAGGCTTTGGAACACCCCAGGGGCTACGATGACTCCGAATTGTAGCCTTTTGCATTTGAAGGCTCCTCTATGAGTCACGATCGTTTATGCCTCTGCTGTTTCAGGGTCTACTGGCAATTGTTGGTAGGCTTGGGCAAAGTCGAGCTTTTCAAAGACCTTGCCTCTCCCCAATGAGTGTAGTAGATGTTGTACTACCGGAACAGGATATGCACTTTGTTGTAGCTCATGGTTCAGGGTAGCCTTGTAATCCCCACAGATTCTCACTGACCCATCCGGCTTAACCGGGGTCACGATTGGGGTCTCCCATTTGGCGTGGTCAATTGGTTCCAAAATGCCTTGTGCTATTAAGTTTATTTAATTCTTCATCAATTTTGGGTTTTAGTGCAAAGGGGACTCTCCTCGCCTTTAACCTAATTGGAGCAATTGTTGGGTCTAAACTGAATGAAATAGGGGACCTTCGGTAATTGCCTAACTTTTCATCGAAGACGTCCTGGAACTCTCTCATCAGGTTCTCCTCCCAGTCTGCTTCGGCAATGTGGTTAATGCCGGTTACTCCGATTCCTAGAGGTTCGAACCACTTGAGTCCCAGAAGGCTTGGTCGGTTTCGGTCTACGATGGTTAGAGGCAATATTTTTTGGTGTTCTTTAAAACTTATCTGGAAATGTCCAAATCCGACTACCGGTATTCTGTTTCCTTGGTAGTCTTTTAAAATTAGTGATTGGTGTTCTAGTTCAGCTCTGCCAATATGTGGTACTAGTCTTTTGATGGTATCCCATGATACCATTGATAGATATGATCCGGAATCGACCTCCATCTTACATTCTTGGCCCTTGATCCGGACTGCCACATGTACTTTTCGGCCATTAGTTGAGTTAGAGTGACCGATGGTGATGGTTTGATGAGTTTCCTTTTTCCTATAGTTCTCGTTTAGCCGCTTTCCTTTGCTTTTGCGACTCTTGCGGCTCCACGTTGGCCTCTCTTTATTTCTTGGTGGTGTGTTATCCCTACGTCTGGGGCTGTAACTTTTCCGGTTTCGGCATACTCGTGCGATGTGACCCCGCCTCTCGCAGTACTGGCATACGGTGTCTAAGAACTGGCACTCAGAATGGGGGTGGTCTCCTCCGCACCCAGCACACTGAAACCCCAACTTACGACCATTTTTCAGTCACCGCTCTTGCTCAGCCTGGAGTCTGTGGACCTCCTCTTCATTGTCAACGTCGATTCCAGACGATTCACTGTCTGCGTAGCGTGTGGTGGTTTTGTGTGCGCTTTCTGCCGCCTTCTCGGTGCTCTGATTCATTTCGGTTGGTGTCTTGGGTGAGTTGGCATTCATCTGCTGCATCTTTGCTGCTGATTTTTTTGTTGCTTCTGCTGCCGTGGCTTCAGCAATAGCCTCAGTAATGGTAATCTTTGGCCGGGTTAGTAGCTGGCTTTGTAGGGTAGGATCTCTTAGTCCGAGGACCACGCAATCCCTCATGGCTTTGTCCATGTTTAGGAATCCGCATGCTCCTCCAATGTCCCTGAGAGCTACTACAAAATCTGCGATGCTCTCACCTTCTCTCTGGTCTTGTTTGTAAAACTCGTGTCTCCTGATGAGGCTGGAGACGGTCGGTGTATAGTGAGCCTTCAGCAGTTTCTCTAGATCTGGCCAGGCCATCTGCTTTACATCGTCTGGTTTCACTAGTGCCTTGGCCATCTTGAACACTGTGGGCCCACAGTGCGTCAGGAACACAGCTCTTTTTCGGTTGTCCGAGATTCCTTGTAGATCGTTACTCTCCAGGAACATGAGGAATCTATCGATGTAGGATTCCCAGTCCTCTGTTGCTGGGTTGAATGGTGCGGGTGGCGAGTTGGTTCCGGCCATTTCATCTGCTCGATTCTTGATGCCATGTACCTGACTGGTCTCCTCTCTCAGTATCCCATCCTCGTCACCAGTGTTGTGTTCGCGGAAGAATGAGACTTGGAGACCAGCATAACTTCAGTTCTTTTTATTTAGTGCAGAAAGTCCGTCCTAACCAGGAGCCGTGGCAGCTGTTTATATAGAGAAACTGCTTGCGGCTAGTGTCCAATGATGGCTACTTGTTTTTCCCGCCGCTTGAATTGGTCAATCATAGGCTTGCTATTATTGGCCAATCAGCGTCGAGAGAAGTAACCAATCAGCGGCGGGTATTCTTGTCCAATAGGAATAGCCTATTAGGAGAATGTTAATATGGAACAATTTAAATAATTTCTTTTATTTTTAGTCGTTTAACCTTCTTTTTGTACTTCTCTCCTTGCTATGGTCTCATCAATTCCATTCAGCCCTAACTTTCTTAATCTTTCCCTTTCTCTAAAATCCATTTTCTTTACCTGACATATAAATGATTATTCTTGCAGAGGATTGATGATGATGGCCTCATGGAGAGAGGAAATAGTTTCTTACTTCAGCTTTTGAATGCTTTGTAACAGTTGGATGAATTTATTCTTACTATTTTGTTTTGTTTTTAATCAAGAGTCAGTTTATTCTTTGTTGTTGTTAGAGGCACCAGGCTAGAAACCAGAACACTTTAATTCCATTTCTAATCCAGTTCTAATTCCATTTTAGACACAAAGCCAAATGGGAGACCTTGGGCCAGTCACTCTCTTTCAGCCCTAGGCAATGGCAAGCCACTTCTTAAATCCTGCCAGGGATTTGTTCCAGGCAGTCACCAGGAGTTGAAAATTTCCTCAAAATAAAATACAATAACATAATAAATAAAATAATAAAATAAATAAAACTTGTTTTCTTAGTAATCACATTGTATGCCCTAAATCTAGACAATCTATGTTTTACTCCCACGACCCTACTGCTTATAATTTGTTTTAACATTTAATAAATAATTATAAGATGATAATATGTAATAATTGTACATATTAATGTAGTCAGCCACAGCAGCTTACTGGATGATTTTCATCCAATTACTTTCTCTTCACCAAATGTATTTCACAGGATTCCTGTCATTGAGAAAATCTGAGGAGGGAATACTGTGTATGCTGCCTTGAACTTCTCAATAAAAGCAGGATATAAATTAATCAAGTAAATAATCTTTTTCTATGAGCATTTAAAAATATTTTGGTCTGAGATCAGTAATTAATAACTCACATTTTATAAAATATACATTATTTCTTATAGCTGTGCATTAGATGTAAAAAATAAGTTCCTTATTTTCATAATTACATGATAGAAAATTTAAAAAGTTTATCAACATATTTTAATATGCACCAAAATGATATACAGGGTTCAACTAAAGTCAAATGTCAATATGATTATTGCACAAAATATTTTATCATACTATACATTGTGAGTCCTCATCTCCCTTTAACACAATGACATATATTCAATCAAAGGCAGGAAACTGAGTAAGTTGAATAAGTAAAATATAGAGACCAAACAATGCTGGATGCCAAAATGGTATAAATCAGCACACAATATTTAAACATAAAAACTATCTCAATAATTTCTGCAGAGATAATATTTATTTCTTTTAAATCTAATATGGCAGTAATTAACATGAGCAATCAAGTTCCCATAATATATAGAAGGAGGTAAGTTATAAAAATTGTCAGGAAAATCAATACAAAAACATAACTAGTGCATGGAATTATGGAAAATGAAACATAATTAGTGCAAATAATGGTTCTCCTGCATGAAGAACATGTCTGAAGAGGAGCAAATAAGAGGAACTTGAAAACCATTCATTTAAAAACTTTGCAGATTTTTGAAGTTTGACCATCATGTGGAAGAATTTGAGATGTTTCTGCAAGTTACCAGAATAACTTTAAATTTTCTCCTAAACAGATTGGTTACCTAATATATACAGTACATAGAGAAGGCAAGTAAATAAAATTTGAATCTTTGAAGACTTAGAAAAAGGCTCAAGAAAGTTAACACTCATTAACATTTGGCGATTGTAATGGTTGCCTTAGTTTCACATCTAAGTATTTATCTCCATATCTACACCCGCAAATATCAGCTAGCTAATTGAATCCAACTATGCCATTTGCCAGTTCTCTGCTGCTGGGTTAATTTTACAAAGTACTGTGAGATACAGCTCATTCCTTTGTTCCTGTATTTATAGAAATGAAGGGTGGCAAGTACCTTTTTTTAATGAATCCAAGCTAAGAATGATTCATATAATAGGCACTTCTTTGACCTCTATTTTATATATATATTGTGTGATAATGACAAATTGATAATGACACAACCCAACTTGGACACTGTCATTTTCTAAACCTCAAAATACTTTATTTATCTGTTTGATATCAAACATGAGTTTATTTTAAAATAAGCAACAATTAGGATTATTTTAGACTAAAATTCAAGTTGAAGTGATGTACTGATTTATTTACGATATCCGCTCAGAGTTATCTCAAACAGTGAGATGGGCAGCAAATAAATTTAATAATAATGAGTATATATAATATTATATAAATATATAATAATATTATTGCAAAAAGGTTAGTATTAACAGTTTTAACATGGTATCAAAATATAGAAACTGGTCACTAGGTGGCAAAAGAACACCATTGTATGGTTAGATAAAATGCATGTCAAGAGAGATCTGACTCCTTCAAAACTTGTTTTATTTTAGGTATTATGTTATTTTACATGTCAGACACCTCATATTCAAAATGTTATCTTGCATTTCTATGCCATACAATATTTTCTGATAGTTCTGCTATTTCTACTCCCCCTTACGTTCAGCTTTCAACTTTGAGATTTTTTGCTTGAAGTCCCTGCATCTACTACCTCTGCATAACCAGCCTTTAGAGAGAAGAGATACAAAACAGACCTTTGCTGTCAAAGCTGTTTTCAAGCTAGAGGAGGAGGAAAGGGTGAAGGAGGAAAAAGTGCAATGCTGTATCTTAGGTAAACTGTTTTCGTTCATGATGAAAGCAAAATGATCGAAGAATGGGGAAAAAGCTGAACAAAACTCTCAATAAAACAATCAATGTAGGATTGATACATTGCGTTAAAGCCAGTTTATTTATTCTTACTGAATAAGCCAACATTTACTGAGTTCAAATAGAGTGCTGGACCACAAGCCATGGTTTACAAACTTGAATGTCTGAATTTAAACAACATATTAAACCAGAAAGTAGAAAATGTGTAATGGTTTAGATGCAACATATATAGGCCAAATCGCTAATGAAATGCTATTGAACTACGCTCAATTCCTGGTAATTACGTAGTCAAATGCTCATCCTTATGAACTGAACCTAACCACAATTCGTAGTTGTTCCAATAACTTTTTAGCTATGTCTTTGATCCCACACATCAGTCTTCTATCTGTACCATCTTCTTCGATTTCCTCCCAACTGTGCTTTGCATATATATTTTGTCTAATTTATCATTCAGCTGCATTCCACAGGCAAAGTATGTGAGTTTCTACTTGTATTCATTGCTTTAAAATGCAGTCCAATTTAATTTGGTTCTGAATCAATGGTTCTTGCAGTCCATGGTACTCTTAGTAAAACATAGAAATATAATAAACTTCTGATCCATAATTCAGAGACATAAGTGATGATCCTTACATTTCTCTTCTTCAAATTTTCCAATGCTCAAGTGTTCAGCTTCCATATGGTGGTTTATTAACTTTCATTATTCTTCCAGCCTCAAATTACAGAGAAGAGCATCATAGCTATATAGCTTTAATGGGCCACAGAAAAGCCCTTTCCCCATATTTTTTCAAGAATCCTCCCCATATATCTTCCCTTTATGTGTTCTGGTTGCCCTCACCTTCCCTTCATATGTTCTCCTCTGCCTACTCTCAGTTACACCACCTTACATCATCTCCATTCTTAACTGAGATAGCCACACTACATATTTCATCCTCCTTCTCCATGCAATCTGAATATATGACACCAGGGAGTAAACACAGGAAGACCACAACAGGGTTGTGAGCAACAATTGTGATTGCTACAAAAATTGAGAAAGCAAGAGAATTAGGCAGCACACAACCAAACTACCACTCTACTGCCAATGGAGAGTCTGAGAATCTGATCTTAGAGCCTCCTAGAATTCTTCATAACTGGTGGGACACTCGGCCTCACTATATGAAAGTCCACCAGCAACAGCATTTGCAGCAAGACAAATTCCACTTTTCTCTATTTTGTTTACTGCCTGCCATGCCTGGACATTATTTGAGTCTATAAAAGGACATGAAAGCAGAGATGGTCCAGTTGACCTCTGGTCAAGTCCCTTACTAAATGCTCTTTAGTAACCTTAGATGTGGATTTAAGAGTGCTTTCTGTATTAGTAGCTAGTGAAAGGACAAGAAACATAAGGCAGAAATAAACGGATACCAAGATATAATTTGTAGAAATAGCAATTCAGACAAGACCCTTCCTTGAAAAATTCTGTTAGTATAACCTTGTCATAAAAGTAACATTAGCATACATAATTTTGATTTTCTAGCCTGTTTACCTTGAAGGATCGATCTCAAATCTGAATGCATTGCTTCCCTCCCTAGTCAGGGTTTTGTCTGAGATGCTTTCTCATATTACAGCTCTTGCCTGGAGGTAGATTTCTTTGGTCAGACCATTGTCTTGGTTGCAGCTCTTTCACCTGTTTCTCAAGGTTATTCCTTCTGCCAATTACTTAGGATGGGTGGATATTGTTTCCTTTTTGCAATTGAAATGGAAACAATCAAGAAATTTAGATGGTAAAAAGCACTAAAGACTACTGGTAATTATTAAAACTAAACCTGAGGTGGGCAGAATCTTAGCTTTTTTTATTCACAGCTTATTCATTTTGCTCAAAATGGCAATGAGGCTATTTTTATTGGATCTGACCAGAATCAAACCTAAATAAGAAGCTATTATGCTATTATTTTCATAAATATTAATTATAATATACTTGCTTTTGATAACTGCGTTTGGCAGAATGCAACCACGTTTCTGTGTATTTCACCTTATCTGTTACTCTTTTCTACTACTATCTGCCATTTCCTACAGTTTCTACATTGTGACCTCCAACTTTCTATGGAGTCTGCTGAGCTACCCCATTTTGTCAGTTGGAAGATTGGCAGACTTGTGCATTTATCCAAGTGTCCATGAAGCCAATTTAACTAAAAATCCAGGTATATTTATGGGCACTTGCACATAATTTATCCTTTTTAAAAAAATACTTCAAATCTTTATAGTCTGCCTATAGTCTGCCTATCCTTGAAAGAGATTAGAAAAAAAGTTGCTGGCAGTGACTTCAGTTGTTCTGATAACTGTCATAGTCAAGAATATAAGGATTAGAAGAATCCATCACAAAATCACAAAAGAATGTCATCACAAAATCTCCAGAACCCTAAAGCCTACAAACTTGAAATTAGGCACGTATGTTCCTCTTGACTTCTAGGTACCCGCTAAGAAAGGATTTTTCGAAATGACTATCAGATCATTAGTATTTCTTATACAGAAATTAATTAACACTCTGATGATAAGGAGTTCTACTTCCCCTCCCCACCTGAAAGGATCTCTGTTCTAACTGCTAGTTGCCTTATATTAACACACTCCGATGCTAAGGAGTTCTCCTTCCCCTTCCCATCTGAAAAGAAATCTCTTCCAATTTAGTTCAGCTAAGCCATGCCCAGGCTCCTTGTTGTCTCCTTCTTGCTTACACAGCAAATACTGTTTCAGTTTCCAAACAGCCCTCAACTCTCTCATAGGCTGACAGGACGCTAGCTAGATGAATACCAATGGATGCTGGTAGGCAGAGGCAGGTTTTTTTTTCTTATTTTCCTCCCCAAAAACTTGCCCGATCACGTAGTTTTGTAGCGAAGCACGGGTCCCCTGCTAGTAAGAACATAAAGAACCAAAAATTAGATTGAGAGATCTGAGTGTTAGAGATAAAAAACCCATAGATGACTCACATATAGAATATTTTAAAAAACAAAAATATGAAGGTAACATGTAGTACAAGAAAGAATTTCTTTTCACATGTGTAGCAGTAATTGATTTACTTGTTATTTTCTTCTGATAGACATTTCAGTGTGGTAAAATCTTTAAAGATGGGGTTTGAAAAGCACCACCATTAGATGACTCAGTTTTGTAATGTTTTCTTATGTTTCACAATAATAACCTAAATGAGTATAACTTGTCTCAGCAGTTTGAATTTTTACTCTGTGACTGGAAATCTCATTTGCCACATATTTTAAAGTAAAATTGTAATAAATGAAAATGATGGTATTTCTAACCTTTTTTTCCTCTTTATATGTATATTATATTATGAAAAAATGAGTTGGTGGAAATAAAATAAAATTGAAAAAATTGAATGATATAACTAAGCTTTTCTGAAATTCCATTTTCAATCTGGAACTTAAATATTTAATACATGTATCAAATATTTTATTTCATAAAAATATGGTTTAGAGTCAATTATGTATAGAATAAGTAACTTCTGCCAATACAAAACTCAATATTCCTTAGCATGATTAACATCTATTACAAGAACAAAAATAGAGAACAACTAAAACAGTTATCAAGAAAACCTTTTTGCAAGTTGCAGAGGGATACATCTATATACACACACATATTCTCTAATTTTTACTCAGTGTGACTGTGAAATTTGTCAGAGAGATTGTCTATTCCCTTCTGATTTGGTGAAATAATTTATTATACTTATAGTGTCCAGCATAGGAATTGAGACATATGAGGTGAAGTTACAGATTTAAGATGCTCTATAGATGCAAATTGCAGTTACACAAAACTATATGTCTACAATTTCTTCAAATAGGAGCACAGCTTTTTTATATGATGCTTAATAGTAAGTGTTAACACCACGTTAATGTGACAAGGTTAACCAGGTTACCTATCTGGTGATTGTTAACAAAAAATTTTTAAGTGTGAATTCACTGAAAGCACTGGGAAGACATGTAAATTTGATAATGATCATGAATAAATTTACTTTACACGTTACAAGAATTACTCCTTACAAATGTTGTGAATATTGCTCCATACTCAAATGATTTTTCCCTTAGTAAAAAGGAAAATTCTTTCCAAAACTTCACATAGAACTTCAGATTTATCTTGCTTATGAAAATCTTTGCACATGCTTTTTTTTTACCACTTCAATACCTTCTTCCATATTGGTTCTATGGCACTTTTCTGCATTAGATTTGGTCTCCGAGCAAGACTATTACTACTCATCTCTCCATTGCATGCTGTAATTGAAAGCTTCTCCTTCTGATTTCTCTATCTTGATTTATTCAGGTTGCACATTTTATAGCCATAGATCTCTTCTGGTAAAACTATGGCATTGAAAATATGTACTTTTGCTTTAGTTTTCTCATCTATTATAAAATTGGTTTTCTGCAGTTAAAGCTGGGCCATACCACTTTTCTCTTGACAAGTAGACGTAGGAATTGGCATCTTCTCTCATCTCATCTAGCTTCATGTCATGGTATGGGTGCTTCACAGATGAAATCACAGAGAATAAAATGATGTAACATTGAAAGCAAACTTTTAAAAAGATGCCAAAAAAATGAGAAGGAAGGAGGGGGAGGGGTTCAATTAACTTTGCTAAATACCTGGGTGAAGAGCTAGGTCTTCAAGATCCTTCAAAAAACTAGCAGAGTGGGGCCATCTGGATTCTGGGGACAACCTCAATCCAGAGGTATCTGCAGAAGAGAAGGCACAATTCCAGTGTCCTGATAGTTGGCATTATTTAATCAAAGGAATGCATCAACCAGCTGGCTTAAATCAGCTATGCAAACATTGTGGGAGATACAGTAAGTAGTTCCTGAAATAACTTGGTTCTATGCTACGTAGGCTTTATAGGTAGCAACTGGCACCTTGAGTTGCACTTGGAAACAAATTGGGAATTTGTGCAGTTGTGGAGCAGAGGTGTTACATGGACTTACCAAGGCATGACTATCAGGGCCTGTGCCAATACTGTGCCAACTGAATCTACCAGGTGGTCTTCAAGGGCAGTCCTATGGAAACTGTATTGCAGAAGTTAAGGCAATCAGGGCATGAGTAACTGATCTAGGAGACTGCAGCTGGCATAACACATGAAGTTGCAAACAGAAAGGCCTTTCCAGCTTCTCATTGAGCAAAGCCAGGAAGACCCTCAGATGCTTACCATTTTTGAAAGAGGAAGTGGAAAATCTGATCTGGGGAAGGGCAGACTTGGTAGGATTAAATCAGACACAGTTCTTTCCCATCCACATCTGCATAGCCTCTAGCATTAAAAAAGACACAAAAGAAAAAGAAGACATTGAAAGAGAGCTAAATAGTAAGGGGATTGAGGAATTTATGGTCATATACATGGAAAAGCATTATTTTCAAATACTGTTTGAAAACAACTGCAAAGGCCAGGAGTCAACAAGATCATTAGAAATGTTGGCAGAAAAGACACATAGGATCAAAATGTGAACACTATAAATAAATTAAGATGAAGCTAAAACTGGCAGGAAGGCACATAAAAACAAGAAAACACAGATATGGGTGAGTCAAAGAATGAAACAATGGAACAACCTAAAGATTTAGTGAAGAAATAGAAACCAATAAAAAGACTGCAATAATGGATGCATACTATCTCGGTACATCAAAATTGAAATAATCAACTGCAATTAATAATGAAGAGAGGGAAGAGTGAGGTGAAATTAGAAAAAATAATAATAATGAGATACCAGGGTAGTTTTTAATTTAATCCCCAAATCAGTTCCTCAGTTAGCATGTGATAGCACATTTGGATAATGAGATTGGAAAAGACTACTGTACTTTTAGAATAACTGGAATCTTGTGGTAATTTAAGATAAATACACAAGCCAACCAACATGTGTTTGTCACTGTTTTTCTTTCCTTCCCATGATTTGATGAAAATATTGTGATAATATGAGCAAAAGGAAGAAACCATTCCTGTCAACAAACCTAATTAAAGATTCTTTTTAAAATACTCAATACATACACAGACCTGCTGTTGCATCTTATCAATGTAAATGCTGTATTCTGGGGAGAAAAACTTTTGAATAATGAAAGCAAGAGCGGATGCTCACAGTTCTTGTGAGACAAATAGGACTTCATTAAGATAAAGTGAGGGATCTGTTGTGCCTGCTTAGTATCTAGAGCTCAGATTAAAATTGCTGAAAAAAGCTAGAAGCATTATTGTAAATTTAAGTCACATATTTGCTATTTATGTAAAACTATCAATTGGTATAACATTTTAAGCCCATGTCAAACTGCACCAACAGATGGAAAGAGGATGAAAAATGGAGAGAAACACTTGCCATCCGTTGGTTAACGCTATTCATCCATTCTTTACTCACTGCGTCCGTTTTTCATCCTCTCTATCCGTCCAGCATCCGTCGACTGAGATTCCATCCGCTAAAAAAGTTTTGAGCTGCTCAAAACTTTTTGAGCGGAAAATATATCAAACACGTCCGTTCTGCATCCGCAACGCATACGGGGAACATCCGTTCTACATCCGTTGTCATCCGTTATGCATCCGCTATATCCGCTAGGCATCCGCTGCACATCTGCGCAACTCAAATCCGCTCCAGCGGAAAACGGACACAGGGAGGAAGCGAAACGGACGCGGAATGGACACAAAGCATTAGTAGCACGGACGGAGAAAGGATGAAAGCGAATGCAGCTCGCATACAAAGCATTTAAAACGGAAAAAACATTCGCAGAGGGAACCTATCTCGGATATTAAGGATGTCTAGAGGATGCCGAGAGGATGCAAAAGGACACATAGTGGAAAACCTATATTGCCTATAAAAAGGGGAAAGAACTCACCTGGATCTCACTTTCAGTCCAGCACCCCTGCTGTGCAGACCTCTGCAGCCTTCATCTGACTCTTGCTCTTCCACAGCATCCATTGATGTCCACCATGGATCATAACACACTCCTTTTGGTAGCCACTATCGTTCTGCAACAGTGCGAAGCCATCTACAGGCTCTTTCAACTGTTCTACGAGAAGAAAAGGAGGCGTCCAAGAAGTGTCTGGGTCCGAAGATGGATCACCAGAAGAGCAGAGTACGGATTGTAAAACAAGCTGATGGTGGAGCTGAGGAACGAAGACCCTCGTGCATTCCAGAACTTCATGAGGATGCCTCCAGCCATGTTTGATGAAGTTGTGGAGCGGCTGAGACCCAGGTTGACCAAGCAGAGCACCAACTTCCGGCCCAGCCTGGACCCTGGGGTCAAGGTGGCACTGACTCTGCGCCACCTGGCCTCAGGGACCACCTACAGGAGCATGCAGTACGGCTGGAGGGTGCCACACAACACCATCAGCATTGTGGTCAGAGAAGTGGTGCAGGCCATCATCGAAGAATACTAGGAGGAGCTCCTCCAGTGCCCCTCCACTGAAGAAGGCTGGAAGAAAGTTGCAGAGCAGTGGTATCAGAGGTGGAACTCCCCCCACACCGTTGGAGCAATAGATGGGAAGCACGTGGCCTGCAAAGCTCCAGCCAAGTCAGGGTCCACTTATTTCAACTACAAGGGCTTCTTCAGCATCATCCTCTTCGCCATGGTCGATGCTGACTACAAGTTCATGTACATCGATGCTTCATGCAATGGGTCAGCTTCAGATGCCCAGGTATACAACGCCAGTGACCTCAAGGAGGGGCTGGAACACAACCTCATCATGGGCTTCCCAGATCCAGACCTCCTGCCCAACGACACACAAGATGTGCCCTACTTCATCGTGGGGGATGACGCCTTCTCCCTCAGAACCTAACTCATGAAGCCCTACACCTCCAGACTCCTCACCCGTTAAGAGAGGATCTTCAACTACAGGCTGTCCAGGTCAAAGCGAGTGGTGGAGAACGCCTTTGGCATCCTGGCCAACAGGTTCCAGGTATTTCTCACCACCATGCAGCATCCCCCACAAACCATGAGAAACATCGTGGAAGCTTGCTGCATCCTGCACAATCTCATGTGCACCCGCTACCCAGTCTAGCAACAGGCTCGTGGACCTCCAACAAGGCAATGGGGACATGGAGCCTGGGGAATGGAGGCAAGGGCGAAACCTGATAGACACTAAGGATGTGCAAGGCCCCAACAGAGCCTCACGTGAAGGGAAGGAACAGCGCAACCTCCTGAGACATTGGTGCAACTCCCCAGCTGGAGCAGTGGAGTGGCAAGACAGGATGATAGATTATTAATGGATGCTTCCTTCAGCCTGTCTCATCACACTAATGAGATTGGGCAATGTATGTTGGGTGGGCCTACAATGAACAGGGCATTTAATAAAGAGTTGTGTTTATGCTGACATGAGTGGATGATTGATTACATTATTATTGATAATAAAGGGCCATAGGTGTGGCACCTGGGAGGGTGGACCATACAGTCCCACTATGCTTGCACTGGAGGTTTATCTATCCCACAGCTATTACCCATCCCAAAGGTATCCCTGCCCATCCCACAGGTATCCCTGCCCATCCCACAGCTATTACCCATTCCAAAGGTATCCCTGCCCATCCCACAGCTATTACCCATCCCAAAGGTATCCCTGCCCATCCCACTGCTATCCTTACCCATCCCACAAGCATGCAAAGGCTTAAACCATTTCTAAAAGTTTCCACCAAGACTTTATTGACTAAAATAAATGAAGCAAGTGTGTGAAGCAAAGATAATCTTTATTAATAACAAGCTGAAAAAGAAAAATGACCCAAGTCAAGTGTCCAAAGCAAAAATAAAGTCAACAGGTAGCCACCCAGTCTCTGGCACTCTTCTTAGTCACTCTGAGGTGTGCCCAGTCTCAGGGGTGAAGGGTCTAGGTGCTGTGGAGGTGGCTGCTGCTGGAGTGCTGGTCTGAGGCGCCATTGGGGCGCCTGGCCCTGAGAGGACAACAGGGGATGGTGTGTTGAGAAAGCTCTCAGACAGCTGGCTCAGCCCCGTGATGTTGAGAGCCCCTTCCTCCATGACATGGGGTGTCAGCCCCAATACCGATGACAGATGTACTGAGGCAGGGCTTGGCTGTGGGGTGGAGGAAGGAGCAGTGTAGTGAGGCTGTCTGGTCAGCAGCTGGGTGAGGACTGGCGTCGGTGGCATCTGTGGCATGGGTGGCATCTGTGGCGTGGCTGGCATGGGTGGCATAGGTGGAATTGGTGGCATCAGTGGCACCGGTGGTGTCTGATGTACCTGTGCCTGGACTGGGAAGGGCTGGACCTCCTGGTAGCCGTAGCCTTGGTAGGGTAGGGCCTGTGGAAAGCCTTGGATGGGCAGTGACATCACCTGGGGTGGAGGAGCAGGCCTGGACTGGGTGGGAGCAGGTTCATCTTGGTCTGGAGGGTTGTGAAGAAGATCGGTGATCCTGTCCTTCACCACCTGGTACTGGGGTTCCGACATGTTCATGAGGGTCTGGTTCACATAGGTGAGGAAGGGCATGCGGTTGGAGGATGGGGCGTCGGTGTGTACCAGCTGAGAGAGGAGATCTACGCTGCTCCTGATGGTGTCTCTTATCTCCAGCAGGACAGTGTGGCTCTGCCTCCAGTTTGCCTCTCTGCCTTTCTGTGGAGGTGGAGCTGGGGGTGGATGCGGGTTGGGCTGTGGTGGAAGTGCCGTCTCCTTTCTCCCACTGCGTCAGGGGGTCCTCCACGCGCTCTGCCACGGGAAGTACAGCTGTCGGGGGGGTCGCCATCATGGTACGCTCCACAGATACCTGCCTGGACACAGGAGCTGACTCTTTGCCAGAAGAGGAGTGGCTCTCAGCAGGCTACCTGAGAGAGAGGGTTGTGAGAGGGGATGCTCCTCAGTGGCGGATCTCACCCTCCAAGAAGCTGCACTTGGCCATCACGTAGGTCTCTCTGTCCGTCAGCTTGACCGCGGCCTGGCCAGATTTCTTGAGGTGCAGCTTCCCGTACCAGGTGTGCATGTGCTTCCACCAGCCGAGGAGCACCTCCGAAGTGTAGCCCAGGCTCTCCGCCTTCTCTCTCCAAGCAGCCTGCTTCCTTTTGGTGTCTCGATAGAGCCTGTGTCCCTTCCGCCATAGATACTTGTTCTCCCTCAGCCACTCCAGCACCTCCTCCTCATGTTCCTCTTCTATGTTGTATTGCCTCCTCTCCCGTTCACGCGTCTGCCTCTTCCTCCCTTTGGCAGGGCCATATGGGCCCTCATCAGAGGGGCTTCGAGGTTGTAGGGGCTGCTCCTCCACACCACCACCAGCAGCAGCAGCAGCAACAACAGTAGCAGCAAAAGCAGGACCAGCAGGACCAGCAGGACCAGCAGCAGCAGCAGCAGCAGGACCAGGAGCACCAGGAGCACCAGCAGGACCAGGAGCACGAGCAGGACAAGGAGCACCAGCAGGACCAGCAGGACCAGGAGCAGCGCCAGCAGAGTAAGCACCAGCAGGACCAGCAGGACCAGGAGCAGCGCCAGCAGAGTAAGCACCAGCAGAAGCACCAGCACCAGAACCAGTGCCAGCAGAGTAAGCACCAGCAGAAGCCCCAGTACCAGGAGCAGCGCTAGCAGAGTAAGCACCAGTAGAAGCACCAGGAGCAGTGCCAGCAGAGTAAGCACCAGCAGAAGCACCAGCACCAGGAGCAGTGCCAGCAGAGTAAGCACCAGCAGAAGCACCACCACCAGAAGCAGCATCAGCAGAAGCATCACCACCAGAAGCAGCATCAGCAGAGTAAGCACCAGCAGAAGCACCACCTCCAGAAGCAGCATCAGCAGAAGCACCACCTCCAGAAGATCGAGCCCGGGCAGCAGAAGCCCCAACAGAAGCAGAGTCAGGGCCAGGGGGTGGGAGGGTGGCCCTGTCCCTCTTGCCAGGGCTGGCAGCAGATGGCAGAGGCTTCCGTTTCTTCCCCATGGTTGTTGGGTTGCTGGCCGGCTGGCAGGCAAGCTGTGTCTGGAAGCAGGTCTTTCCTCTGAATGGTGACCTGCTTGGGAGCTGCTTCCCTTTATATCCGCGGGCTGACGCAATGCATCCTCCCCCCATGCGCAATGAATGCTAGGCATCCGCTAGGCTTCCGCTAGGCATCCGCTAGGCTTCCGCTCTACATCCGCTTCTTCCGCTCGGCATCCGTTGTGCATCCGCTTCATCCGCTCTTTCCGTTCTGCATCCGCTTTGCTGAGCTCCCCTGGAAGCCTTGCGGATGTGCCATCTGCTCTCATCCGCTTCCATCCGCTAGGCTTCCGTGGAGCATCCGCTTTCCATCCGCCCTACGTCCTCACCCCGTCCGTTCCTTTCCGTGTTGTCCGCTCTGGTTATGCAAATTTTTGCCCCTTTTGAGAGCAGATAACAACGGATGGAACATTTTTCTCGTCCGCTGTGTCCTTTTTACAAACGTTTTGCATCTGTCGGCCAGTGTGACAGGGCCTTTACAGACTAAGTAAACATGGGAGGGAAAGCCTACAGAGATTGGCCTCTGGGTTGTTTTTTTAAAATGCTTTATCAGCAATGCCTACATGGTGACAAAATAATGTTTATTTATTAAATTTGTTTGTCACTCATCTAACCACAAGGTGACTCTAAGTGGCTTACATCATTAACACATTAATATTAAACATACAAGTGTATGTTTAAGTTCTCCATACATGCATGTGTATGTGCATTTTGGGAAGCATTCTGTGGCCTGCATTCTAGCTATTTACAGACAATCCTTGAAGTTAGAACTGTTTCCTTCCCACCTGAGCTCTAGTTCCATGCTAAACATCTGCTTCCCATGTAGCAAATTCCAGTTTCAGTCCTTGGCATCTACAGTCAGCAAGCTTTTAAAAAGTCCATTACAACTTTGAACAGTCATTAAATAGAGGACTACTTGTAGTGATCATTGCTTTCATATAAAGATAACTAGGATTATAGCATTCATTCATCTTAATTCATATAAACTAGTTTAAATGACTAAAATCAAAATGTGTGCATTGGTCTGAATTCTTGTAAGGTCCCTGTTAAAAGGCCTCTACTTTCTAACTCCAGTTTCTAATACAGAATACAGTCAACATTCTGCTGACTGTAGATACCAAGGACTGAACCTGGAATCTTCTTACATAGGAAGCAGATGTTTATTGTGGGGTTAGTCTCCAGAATGCAGAAAGCATATCTATTTGTATCCTTTTAGCTCAATCTTGCCAATGCAGCAGGCAATACCTCAATACTTCTTTTAATTAAATCTAGAAATATACAAGTAACATACTATATCACTGAGTTAAAGGAAAGGAAAGGTGGAATAAAACACTTAAAATGCAGCATTTGGGCCTTTAGGAGGTTAAGCTAATTCTACTGGTGATGTGATCATCTTGATCTGAGCTTGCTTTAAACTTGGCATTGTGAGTTATATTTTCTTGTGGTTTTAATCTTTGTATGCTGCCCAGAATCGTTGTGAGGTGGAGAACTAAATAGGTTATTTAAATAAATTAATTTAAGAAAATAAAATATTGCCACATCCTATTGCTCAAAGCAAAACATGCTCATTTAAACATGGAATCAGCATTAGGACAATGGACCTTTGACCTTCATTTTAATGAATCAGGTATTGGATTCTTGAAATGAAAACTGTACCCAGTAAAGAGTCTGATGTTCTCAAGTTTCATCAGAAACATTCTACTCAACACAACAGTTTTAAATGATGGAGAAACAGAAAATTCTGAAAACTTTATAGTAAATGCTCTTGATAATTTTTTCTTTGATATCTACAAATACTTTGATACTAAAGAAGAAAATTTCTGAAGACCATTTAAAGGGCATTCAATATGTCAAAATCTATACTTTTTTAATTAAAATACAAGTGAAATGCTTATAGAAAGAGATAGACATAGAAATAAACAGAATGTTCTACTACAATATTCACTGAACATTTGGGGCAGCAGAAGAAATATTTGGAGCATCTGTTCAATAGCATGACACATATATTGATTTCCCCAAGGCTCAACTCTTTCAAAATACAATCCTTGCCCGGCTGGAAGACTTCTGTTCTGATGAACTTGTAATTTCAAATTGCACAATAAACAGGGATTAAAGCCACCAAGTTAGCTTTTAATCAATAGATCATTTCTCACTTGATTTAAGAAAATTCTGAATATGCTATATCCTGTTCACACTTTGAACTTATTTGAACTGTATCAAAACAATGACCTCGTTCACTGAATTAGTAGAGATGGATCAGGACTAGTAGATTGTATGAATTCCAAAAAAGATTAATTAATCTAGTCAATTAACTAGCAAATTAATATTTATCTCTAAACCAGCCCAAAAATTTCCATGAGGCGACTGCTGACTTTGTCACCTTGAGATGAAGTTCTAAAAAGGTGAAGCATGATCCTATAAACACCTCTCTTTGAATAATTCCATATTACAGCCGTAAGCTGCTGGTCTCCAAGACTAAAATCATTTAGAAAACCAGATTTCCAGTCTGTTCTTCAACTTTGGCAATAATGCTAGTGAGTTGTCCTGTCTAAAGAGGGCTTGCCAAGCACTCCAGTTGTAGATCCTCCCACAATTTACTTACCCATGTGTGCTAGAACAAGCACCAATCACTTTCCTCTCTATGTCTTTGAGGACATGTAGCCTATATTGACAGATCTTCTCTATCTCATGTGTATGCGATACATTCCCATCCATCAATGGAATCCTGAAAAACAAAAACAGTTGTACTGTTCTTCTTGTTGCTTGATTTAAAAGGGAAAACTGATTTCTTGACAATTCTAATCTTGCCTGTTCCACAAGTGAACTCAGGGAAAAACTCAGAACAACCCTCCCAACCCGCAGCTTTTACAGAGCTCCACTGGTGAATTTTTTAAAAATGTGGGGTGCAGATAGCTCATAAAACAGCTACAAAGAACAGCATGAGGGCCACACTGTGTCAACAATATGGACTTTGTGGTATGGTTATACTTGAAAGGAGGATAGCACAGTAGCTAACTGGCATAGGCTGATTACACAGAAGCAGGGAAGAATTGCCTTTGATGTGGAACAAGAAAAAACAAGCAGAGATTCCTTTGTGTTATGAAGTCCCTATTTATTAAACTTCCTTGCATTCTGGTCTTCAAGAGACAGTTGGGGGGGGGGGCATCCTGGCACTAGGGCAAGGGGAATGTCTCTGAAGAACTGTATGTGCTCTTCTCGAACCTCATTGCTATTTTGTCTTCCAGTCTCTCCACTACTTAGAAAAATCTGGCAATTTTCCTCCCCAATTTCATTCAGGCTTTGCAAAAAGAAAAAGGAAGTGGGCCAGGAAGTAATAGGCTCTTTTCACCAGCTGAGAAGTCTTTTTTAAAAAGACACTGCACAATAACCCCAAGCAGTTCCCAATCCAAAACTCTAGAAACATTAGACTGCGTCCATTAACCATCAGAGGGGATGGTTACTTGTTCCTTTTAGGTTCATTAACTGGAGGGGGGGGATTAAATGTTTCTTTTGCTTTGGCACCAAACCTGAACTTTTTTTTTTTTCTCTTGCAGAAACGGACACATGTAAATAACAAGGCGTATTTGTAACCATGGCATTGCAAACTATGAGGCATAGGAAATAAAGCACGGGAGGGGTGGGGGGGGGTGATCTTAACAAAATAAATCAGGATCAGTCTCGGATAGGCCTCTATAGGTCGCTGTCTTGGCGAAATCGTTTGTCTCAGCTCACCAGAGAAAGAAACCTTGAGATCTGACCTTGGGTAAAACCTATTTTAACGAACATTTCCAAAACACTGCTCGCAGCTTCCCACCAGGGGACAAGTCGCCTGTAAACGGCAACTACTCAGAAAGGTGTGCTTAGGCATATGCTATACTGCACCCGTCATTCACTGAGGAGAAAAAGGCGCTTTCCCTGGAACGACTTAAGAGCCTGTTTCAGAAGGCCGGCTGTGGGGGGGGGGGGGTAGGTTAAACACACCCCTTCCCCCAGAAAGGTCTTCTTTGAATGGGCGGCCGCTTTCAGATTGCGCTGGTGTGACCCACCGGGCGAAACCTGAAAACAGCGCTCGCGGGCCGGGCTTCTGAAGATGGATGAAATTACGCGCCTCTCGCCCTCATGCATAAAACATGGCGCCGGAGGCGGTGGAAGCTGGGTTCCCGGAGAGTAGAGTCAAGTAACCAGGACCGATCACTCTTGTGTTTCCTTGGAGCTGTCCGTGGCGGGCCGTGCGCTCCGCCGTCGGAAAGGAAACTGGGGGCCAAAACTTCTCGCTGGGCGCCGGCCTCTTCCTTCACGGCACGTGCATCCTCGCCGCGCCTTCCGCGCGAGTTTTGGCGCCGCCGCCGCCGCCGCCGCTTTAGACCCTCCGCGCTTCTTTCTATGGAGCTCCGGCCGGGCCAACGCTGCCGATGCTTTCTAAGGAACAGACTTGGGAGGCGCAGAACCGAGCGCCGGCGCTTCTGCAGTAAGTGGCCCTCGAGGCGGACATTTCGTTACCCCTCAGAGAAGGCGGGAATTGCTTTTCCGCGCGTCTCTCCTTTCCTCATAAGGGCTCGGTTGCGAGCTTTTGGGGAAGTTGTTTTCCGCTTCTCAATAGTCCCGGTTGTGAAGAAAAATGTAGCCTCGCCCTAGACGCCCACCTAAGATTTAATTCGCCTTAGGACTCCTCGGAGCTTTAAAGTAATTTAAAAGGGTACAGATATTGGGTTCCCTCTCTGAAACAGAAACGGGGGTCCATAACTTCGTGGGAACCCTTACTGCCAATTAGCCTCCTGTGCTACACTGCTGTTTTATCTGTAATGAGATAGTAAAGGGACGTGGCTCTGTGCCCAGCCCGTTCCCATGTCCTTGTTGTTGTTTTTTTATTTATTAGTTTTATAAGCCGTCCATCTTACCTCATGATAAGCTACCTCTTAAGCGTCTCTCCTGTGGGTAGGGGATGCAGTGGCAATGGTTGAAACTGGGCCTATTAGCAAATCTAGTTTTTTTTTCTAGAGAGTAGTTGTATTTTTGCTAGAGAGTAGAAGACACACAAAGGGAGGGCCTGGGATCATTGTCTATGCCGATGTTTCTATGTAGGGAAGTCACCAGGTTGAGAAACACGGGTCTATGCAACCCTCTAGGACTCTAGGCCTAGGGAGATTCTCAATCATCCAGGTTCTAGTTGTCCCAAAGGTGTTTTAATAAAGGAGCTTCTCAGATGAGAAGCAAAACGTTTTCAAAGAAAAAAACACCCAAGAAAGTTCAATTGCCTTGTGGAAAAAGCCTTTTAGTCTATGCAGCTTAACACTATGATGGCTAAAGCAACCCATGAACTACAACTCTCAGAATTCCTTGACATTGCTGAAGCTGACAGGGCCTGTGGAAAGAAAGTTCAACTCATTTGGTTGGTACCACTTATGTTTGAATTGCAACTGTGGTTAGTCATACTATTGATTTCTGAATAATGCAGTGAAATTACCCCCACCAGTCCAGCAGCCAAAAATACCACATTGTATTTGTAGAACCTATTAATCCAAAAAGTCAGGTTAAGAAGTATGCTCTTTCTGTTATGTGCAGCTCTTTTTTACCAAAAATTTAAATGTAATGCCCTTTAAACAGAGTAGCTATGAATTTAGGTTTATTGCTTTTAAGTTCCAAATATCAAAAGATTATTGATAGTTCAAATATGGCAAGTTTTGCAACCTCTGCTTTCTGTAAATTTCAGGTGGTAGCTGCTTTGACTTTATGTGACATGGTAAGTTAGGACTTTGAGTAAAAAGCCTAAGGAAAAGGCAATAAGTTGGCAATGAATGCTAGTTAACTAAATTTGTTGACTTAGATGTATTGGATAAATTAGGCAAGAAGTTAGAGGCAGCAGCCAGTTCTTGTGGCTGTGATATTTCTTTAATCTCATGGACAATGAGATAGTTAACAGATAACAGATAATCAGAGTTGGAAGGGACCTTGTAGGTCATCTAGTCCAACCCCCCACCCAAACGGGAGATCCTATTCCATTTCTGACAAATGGCAGTCCAATCTCTTCTTGAAAGTCTCAAGGGATGGTGCTCCTATAACTTCCGAGGGCAAGTTGTTCCATTGCTTGATTGTTCTCACTGTCAGAAAGTTTCTCCTTATTTCCAGGTTAAATCTCTCCTTGTTCAGTTTCCATCCATTATTCCTTGTATGTCCTTGTATGTCCTTTAAAAAACAACTTGACCCCTTCCTCCCTGTGGCAGCCCCTCAAATACTGGAAGACCTCTATCATGTCTCCCCTGGTCCTTCTCTTCACTAGACTAGCTAAGCCCAGTTCCTGCAACCGTTCATTGTATGTTTTAGTCTCCAGTCCCCTAATCATCCTGGTTGCTCTTCTCTGTACTTTTTCTAGAGTCTCAACATCTTTTTTATAATGCGGTGAACAAAACTGGATGCAGTACTCTAGGTGTGGTCTTACTAAGGCTTTATAGAGTGGTATTAGTACTTCCCTTGATCTTGACTGTATACCCCTGTTAATACAACTAAGGATTGCATGAGCTTTTTTGGCTGCTGCTGCACACTGCTGGCTCATATTTAGCTGGTTGTCCACGAAGACTCCAAGATCCCTCTCACAGCTACTGCTATTGAGCCTGTGTTCTAGTCTGTCAAGATCCATCTGGATCTTGAGCCTATCTTCTTGGGTATTAGCTATTCCTACTAGCTTAGTATCATCTGCAAATTTGGTAAGTTCCCCTTCTATTCCCTCATCTAAGTCATTAATGAAGATATTGAAGAGTACTGGGCCTAAGACAGAGTCTTGTGGCACCCCACTGCTTCCCTCCATCTAGACTTAGACCCACTAAGAATTACTCGTTGAGTATGGTTTGCCAGCCATTTGCGAATCCATCTAGTCATGGTGCTATCTATTCTACTTTTTTCTAGCTTATTAAGACGTAGGCTGTGGTCTACTATGTCCACAGTATTTTGCTGGTCTACTAATTTAGTCACTGTGTTGAAGAATTAAATAAGATTGGTTTGGCATGATCTGTTCTTAACAAACCCATGCTGACTGCTAGTTATTACTTTACTTGTTTCTAGATGTTGGCAGATCTGTTTTTTTTTATTATCTTTTCCAATATCTTCCCGGGTATTGATGTTAAGCTGATTGGTCTATAGTTTCCTGGGTCTGTTTTTTTTTCTTCCTTTTTTGAAGATGGGAACCACATCAGCTCTTTTCCAGTCCTCTGGTAGTTCCCCAGTGCTTCAGGACTTTTGAAAGATATGGTGCAGTGGTTCTGAGATTCTCTGCCAGCTCCTTTAAAAGTCTGGGATGTAATCCATCAGGCCCTAATGATTTGTGTTCATCAAGA
This sequence comes from Laticauda colubrina, assembly GCA_015471245.1. Lineage (NCBI taxonomy): Eukaryota > Metazoa > Chordata > Lepidosauria > Squamata > Elapidae > Laticauda > Laticauda colubrina. Next base: position 76,094,210 of record BLBF01000002.1, read on the forward strand.
TCAGACAGGTGTTCTCTTACTATTTTTTTGCTTATTTTAACTTTTATTTCTGGTCTGTCTTTCACAGTTATGTTTTTGGTGGGTTTTGTTATAGTTTCTTTTTGCATGAAGATGCATGCAAAAAATGAGTTAAACAGTTCTGCTTTCTCTTTGTTGCCTGTTACTTCCTTGCATTCTTCTCTCTTTAGTGGACCAACTCACCTGGATCTCACTTTCAGTCCAGCAGCCCTGCTGTGCAGACCTCTTCAGCCGTGCTCTTGCTCTTGCTCTTGCTCTTCCATAGCATCCAGTCATCTCCATCATGGATCATCACACACTCCTTTTGGTAGCCACCATCGTTCTGCAACAGTGCGAAGCCATCTACAGGCTCTGTCAACTGTTCTTTCAGCTAGTACACACCGACGCCCCATCCTCCAACCGCAAGTCCTTCCTCACCTATGTCAACCAGACCCTCATGAACATGTCGGAACCCCAGTACCAGGTGGTGAAGGACAGGATCACCGATCTTCTTCACAACCCTCCAGACCAAGATGAACCTGCTCCCACCCAGTCCAGGCCTGCTTCTCCACCCCAGGTGATGTCACTGCCCTACCAAGGCCTTCCACAGGCCCTACCCTACCAAGGCTACCACCAGGAGGTCCAGCAGGTGGTCCCTGTTTCAGGTAGTTCTCACCACCATGCAGCATCGCCCACACTACTCCGAAGTGTAGCCCAGGCTCTCTGCCTTCTCTCTCCAAGCAGCCTGCTTCCTTTTGGTGTCTCGATAGAGCCTGTGTCCCTTCCACCATAGATACTCATTCTCCCTCAGCCACTTCAGCACCTCCTCCTCATGTTCCTCTTCTATGTTGTATTGCCTCCTCTCCCGTTCACGCGTCTGCCTCTTCCTCCCTTTGGCAGGGCCATATGGGCCCTCATCAGAGGGGCTTCGAGGTTGTAGGGGCTGCTCCTCCACAGCAGCAGCAGCAGCAGCATCAACAAAAGTAGCAGCAAAAGCAGGACCAACAGCAGTAGCACCAGCAGGACCAGGAGCAGGACCAGCAGGACCAGGAGCACCAGCAGGACCAGGAGCACCAGCAGGACCAGGAGCACCAGCAGGACCAGGAGCA
>BLBF01000002.1:76095325-76193695 GCA_015471245.1 Laticauda colubrina
GACCAGGAGCACCAGCAGGACCAGGAGCACCAGCAGGACCAGGAGCAGCGCCAGCAGAGTAAGGACCAGCAGGACGAGGAGCAGCGCCAGCAGAGTAAGCACCAGCAGAAGCACCAGCACTAGGAGCAGTGCCAGCAGAGTAAGCACCAGCAGAAGCACCAGCACCAGGAGCAGTGCCAGCAGAGTAAGCACCAGCACTAGGAGCAGTGCCAGCAGAGTAAGCACCAGCAGAAGCACCACCTCCAGAAGCAGCATCAGCAGAAGCCCCAGCACCAGAAGATCGAGCCCGGGCAGCAGAAGCCCCCCAGCAGAAGCAGAGTCAGGGCCAGGGGGTGGGAGGGTGGCCCTGTCCCTTTTGCCAGAGCTGGCAGCAGATGGCAGAGGCTTCCGTTTCTTCCCCATGGTTGTTGGGTTGCTGGCTGGCTGGCTGGCCGGCTGGCTGGCTGGAGAGCTGTGTCTGGAAGCAGGTCTTTCCTCAGAATGGTGACTTGCTTGGGAGCTGCTTCCCTTTATATCCGCGGGGCTGACGCAATGCATCCTCCCCGCATGCGCAGTGAACACTAGGCCTCCACTAGGCTTCCGCTAGGTATCCGCTAGGCTTCCTCTCTGCATCCGCTTTATCCGCTCGGTATCCGCTGTGCATCCGCTTCATCTGCTCGGCGTCCGCTCTGCATCCGCTCTTTCTGTTCCGCGTCCGCTTTGCTGCGCTCCCCTGGAAGCCTTGCGGATGTGCCATCCGCTCTCATCCGCTTCCATCCGCTAGGCTTCCGTGGAGCATCCGCTTTCCATCCGCCCTACGTCCTCCCCCCATCTGTTCCTTTCCGTGTTGTCTGCTCTGGTTATGCAAATTTTTGCCCCTTTTGAGAGCGGATAACAACAGATGGAACATTTTTCTTGTCCGCTGTGTCCTTTTTACAAACGTTTTGCATCCGTCGGCCATTGTGACAGGGCCTTTACATACAGTGCAACTCCACCTCTTTTATGGGGTCTGGTTTTTTTTGAATATTTTGTATACTTCTCCCAGTAAGTTCCAATTTCATGGGTTTCATCCCACCAAGTTTCTGTTATTCCAACTATATCATATTCACCTTCATGTATTCTTAATTCGAGTTCACCCTGTTAGTTTCCCAGACTTTGTGCATTTGTAGAGTATATAGGCACTTGAGATCTTTATGTCTGACACTGTATTTACTGTCTCCATAACTTGTGTTATACCTGCCCACCCCTACTTTCTTGCCACTTGTTTGATTAATGCACTTGGTATGGCACTCACTATTAAATACTTGGTTTTGGTTGGTATCAATCCTATCTGCGCAAACATCTATTTTGCATGCACTGGTATTATTAGTTTTAGGTAGGACAAGGCTGAAATGCAGAAGTATTCAGCAGATTCTGACCAGTTCTAAAGAACCAGTAATGGAAATTTTGAGTAGTTTGGAGAACTGGTAGCAGAAATTTTGAATAGTTAAGAATGCCACCTCTGACTGGCCCTGCTCCCATCTATTCTCTGCCTCCTGAGTCCCAGCTGGTTGCCTGGGTCTTCTTTTGTTGCCCTGCACAGAAGAACGGAACTGGAAAGCAGATTAGCAGGAGTGGGGAAAGAATGGAGATTTTACAGTATCCTTCCCCTGCCACCACACCCACCAAGCCACGCCATGCCCACAGAACCGGTAGTAAAAAAATTTGAATCCCACCATTGCTGAAATGGAAAATTTATAATAAAAATGCCAGCATGCTTCTGTTTCTCTCTAAATGTTTTCCATAGATTATGATAACAAACATGAGAGAAAGAGACATAGCTCCCAGCTGCAAAGATTCCAGTCCTTTGTTTCATTGAAAAACCTTTTCTGAGATTTGAAATAGTATGGTTTTGCAGCCAGACATATTTCCCAGGATTTATTAAACATGATTTTAAATTGCTGCTGTGATTGGAATTGGGAAGACTATTTAAAATGCCTCCAGGCAGGTATCTGGAACAGAAGACTGAAGGTTCTATGACAGGGGTCCTTGGGCCATGGTCTAGTCCATGACCTGGACAACCAAGCAAAACCATCAATACCCCACCCCAGTCCATGGAAGAATTATCTTCCACGAAACCAGTCCCTGGTGCCAAAAAAGGTTAGGAACTGCTGCTCTATGAAATGAAGGAGAGATTAATGTTTGCTGAAGTCCAGAAGCCTGTGAGCTCAATTAGGTAGACCAGATGAAGAAATCAGCTCCATATGAAGACTAAAATTACTTTTATTGAAGTAGGCTACAATAATAGAATCTTGCAAGTCTTGATTGTGCCTGTGGCTCATTTCCTTTTTATACATGAGTGAATGAGGGAGGTATCTGTCTGAATCAATTCTGAATGTTATTGGTCTGTTGTGACCTTAAAATATGTTTCACCCTTCACTGCGTTAGCAAAGCTCTTGCATATCTCTGTCAAAGTCATTTCCCTTACTTTCTATGAAGCCAGGAAGTAGCATCCAGTTAGATTTTCCATCAAAGGAAGATGGCCTGCCTACAAACTGCAGAGTTTTAGTTTTGCAAACAGAAAAAAATGCCTTTGCAATTATTCTAAATCCACCACTCATTTGCCAAATGCAGATGATAGTGGGAGATCAGGAAGATAGGGACATTTTTTGGAGCAAAAGCCCAACATCGAGGTGCCCTCTGTTCCATTATCGTTTTTTTTCTACAGAAACATTCCATTCTTAACAAAGCTACTTATATTCATTGACAGGCTTTGTTCTGGATTGCCATGTACCTCAAAGGATTGCATATGCTAGTTGCTATGGTAGCTCAGTCTAACTGTTCTCAACAGTCCTTGGGTGGCTAAAAGGATGAATGCATGTGTATCTAAAAAGAAACTCTTGTGCAAAAGCAGCCACACAATAACTTTCTTCCACCAACATAAGCTTCTCTGAAAGAACATTCATTTAACAGATGTGTAGGAGAAATATCTAGATAAATGTTGCTACCTAAATTATTGTAGAATCTTTTCAATTAATCTCTCTTTCCCTTGCAGTTTGCTTTTTCTTGGTTGCTTGTTCTTTTTTTATTTCTTATACACTTACCTATATGCCAGGTAAGGCAGATACATATATTTCAAATATGTTGCCCCCCTGATGTTTTTGTGATTGTAGTGTTGAATCAGAGAAAGAAAATGGTGAATGAGAAATGTTCAATTGTTCCATTGAGAGAGAAAGGGGGTGGGGTAGGGGGGGTTTAGTGCATAAGGCTTTGGCACTGTTGTGTTTGTTTCCTGCTTTGTAAGGGATTGGAGCTGGAATTCCAAAAAGAAGGTAAGGCCTGGGCTAAAAGAGCAAGCAGAATATATTTTTGTTTTAATCCCTGATATATTCTATCGCTAATCATGATGTTGGCAGGAAGAAGCTTGGCCAAAGGTGGTGCCAAAGGACCATTTGTTAGCAACTGTTCAACGATGTGGAATGTTTTGCTTTTGTTTTCCCTTTTTGAACTTTTGCTGTCTTCAAAGTTTTTAGTCTGCTTGCTTGAAATATTTACTTGGAAAATATTTTTGTCGGCATGTTTTCTAAACTGAATGTTTTGAGGAGATATAAGACTGTTTTGTAAATTTATGGTTCAGTGATCACTTCCAATATTCACTTCAAAGAAAGTGCAGGATATAAGTTTAAAGAAATCTTATTATAGAACAACTCAGTGATAGAGGATATAACTTGCATGCAAGAGATTCTAGATTTGATATTTGGTACCTCGAGATTTTCAGCCATCTTATAACTGGAAAAGGTTTGCTATGCTTGAAATGCTAAAGATGCTTTCCCAATTCTAATATCCTTTCAATGTATTGCTTCTAAATATTCTTAGAAATCTATGGTTTTCATTGTTCATGCAATGTTCCAAGTTACAAATGATCAAACATTATTTATTTATTGCCTATATTGCAATAGGGCTACTCTAGGTGGCTTACAATAACATAATGGAGGAGCCATCTGATTGGTTACTCTCCTCTCTCTTTTTTCATTATTAAATTTGGTATGAAGTGAGGTAGCCACACAAACTGGAGATTGTGGTAAAATAGCATCCATCAGATTTAAACAGAAGCAGATAGGACTTTATAGTATTGGTATCAAATGAAGACGAAATGAACTAGAGATGCAAAACAATATTTGAATTTGGATCTAGAGGGATTGCATAGGAATGTTGTAGATGAGATGAGAAAAAAAGGAAGAAGAAAGTGTATCAAACTCAACTCTGGGAATAGTGTTTGAATTCAAAAATGGAATGGTGTTTAAATACCTGTACCTTATTTAAATTGTGTTTGTTATCAAATTTTATTATATATATATAATTTTATTATTATATATATGCATGTGTTTTTAGGATTACAAACATAATGTACATTACACAATTTCCAAAGCATAATTCAGACTATTCAGCAGTTTGCCTAGCTGCTGCTTCATTACTTCTATTGCTGTCACAACCTTTATGGAGTGTCCAATGGCCTTTTAAGTTTGACAAGCAAAAAACACAATAAATATTTCTCACAAATATTTTCCCTCTTCCATTTTGTGGTTCGATGCTTAACATACAAAATTCTGTGCTATGTTACTATTCAGGCAGTTTGCAAACTTGAGTTTTTTGTTATTGGGTTTTTTATTATTAACTCTTTAATTTGAAGATGGTGGTAAATTCTTGGTAATAAAATGGGAAGTAGAAAGGCTTACTTCTATTTGCCATTTAGAAAGGTTAGAAAGAATGAAAAGGTTAACCTTTGCTTTGTTTCCAATCTCTTTTTCTTGACTTGGTTTTCATAAAAAGTAGCTTTGGAATTGTGTAAAAAGTTGCCATATATATTAAAATAAAATTATTTCTGTTTAAGTACAAGTATGCAAAAAGTTTCAGGATTAATCCAAGATGTTTAATGGCTTTAAATATCTGGGTGTTGTACGAAGGTTTAAATCAGGTTTAACTCCAGCTGGCTGGAGAATTCTGGGAGTTGAAGTCCACAAGTCTTAAAGTTGCCAAGTTTGGGGATCCCTGGGTTAAGTAGAAAGAGGTTCCAAGTGAAAATATACCATGAGTAGCATAGAGATGCTTGCTTGCTTTCTCTTAAAAGGAAGAAAAAGAAAGAGGGAGGGGTGGGAGAAAGAAAGAAAGGGAGGGAAGGGAGAAAGAGGGAAGGGAGAAAGAAGGAAGGGAAAGGAATTTGAATGAGATATGGATGGACAGATGGATAGAGGGAGGGAAGGAGGGAAAGAAAAAGGAGAGGAAGGAAGGACCACAACTCCGGCACTAGATGCAGCTTCAGAAGATGCTTTGAAACAGCGCAGCAATCCAGGGCTGCAAGGTACCTCAGAGGTCATCTAGTCGAACTCCGCACCAAAAACATTGTTAAAGTATCTTTTGACCCAGTCATGTGACCACCAAGCCACGCCCAGCCAATCACATTACCAGTAAGCTACACCCACAAATTAGGCCATGCCCACAGAACCAGTTGTTAAGAAATTTGAATCCCACCTCTGCTGAATATATAGTACATATATCAGATGTTTAGGTACATTAAGCGGAGATTAATAGCAAAGCTGTCAATTGGACAATTTTGCCCAGCTACATCTGTAACAATATGCATCTGGATAATGTATATATCCTGTAATTCAACCAGCAAAATCAGTGCAAAAAGTAATTCAGTTTGAAATAAGATATAACATTACCCAGTAGTTCCGCGAAGACCATGACAGAATTATTGATACTATCTTCTCCCCATATTAGTGATGTGCAGAAGGAGGTCAGGGATCATGTGACAGTCTCAGGATAACCTGTAACAATTATATGTTGACACACAGAAAGCAAGGATAATATGTACATTACTATGGTGCAGCAACCTTGAAATTGATGTATTCTGAGGCACCATACAAACCAAACTAAGTGTTTTGGATCAAAAATAATCTTGCAGAGGCATTTTTTAATAATATATGTGGCACTACAAGGAATGGGCATAGGTTTCTCTAGTCAATAACATGGATAAAGAACTTTGTTGTTTCTGGATATTTGAGGCTATCGATTTTTTACTTTTATTTGCCAGTGATGGTGTGTGCAGGGTAGAGCTATACATATCTGAAAAACATCATTTGCCTATTTCTAGTATTCAGAACTTAGGCAGTCAGGAAAGGAAAAGGGGGAGATGCAATCTTGTTGTAATAGATACAGTCCTTCACCTTGTTCTTGTTAGGTGGGCCATTAGGTTTCCTGTTTAGAATCAAGCATGGGAAGAATGATGAATGAGTGGTTCTCATCAACCTCAATAGATGATATTCAATCTTGGATGCTCTGAGTTGAATGAGTGAGTGGCTGAGAGGTAATACTTCCCTTCAGAAAGTGGTTCAGTTTCCACCTTGACCATTTCCTTCATTACTAATTTTGACATCTGCATTTTGGAATATTCTTCATCTGTGGTAAGTGGGGTGTGTGTGTGGTGGCCGACCAGTGAAGACAGTGGATTTGTCAACTGGAAGGTCGGCAATTCAAGACCCAAGCACCATGTGATGGGGTGAGCTCCTGTTCTTTCTCCAGCTCTTCCCCACCTAGTAGTTCACATTGTAAACTGGTACAGTAATTAGAATTAGTTATGACCCTTATTCACAAATTTTTATCACACTCAGAAATAAACTGTGCAGCTGTTCTTTCTCCTGAGCATTCTGCATTTGTTCTCCATTGAATCTAAGGGAGAATCCAGGCTGGGCTGTCTCAAGCCTCGTAAGCTCTGCTGATCGAGCTGAATTTTGAGGACAAGCCCCCCTCCAGCAACGGTCCCCAGTTCTTCATTTGTTCTCAGTGTGTTGAGACCACCCTAAAAGAGCTCTGTCATATTGGACTTTATTGAAGAATAATTCTATTCCCTGGATTTCTCTCTTCAGTAGCTTAGTGAAAAGGTTTGATAGCTGGCCAGCTTTGTCGGTTCAGCCGCTTTTTTTTTTTTTTTTTTTGCACCTTTTTCCTTTCACGCCATTTTCTTTTTTTCCCCTATTTTATTTTGAATTTTTTAATTGTGTATTGTGTTTTTTGCTATTTTTGGAGTGAATTGTGGACTGTGATTGCCCCAGGAACCTGTGTGGCCTGGGCTGGGGGCCAATTCTTCAGTCTGTCTCTGAATTTTTTATCCCTTTGTATTTGACAGCTATGGCAGCCACGAATCGTGTCAGACAGCTGAATTTACAAGCGGCTATTCCAGTCCTTCGCAGCAAGTCCTGCTTTCGACCAGGCTTTCCTGGTTTGGGAGAATTTGGGACCTGGACATTCGGTCCGGTTCACTTGACAGCCCCCAGAGCACCGGGACAGCGGCAAGATGCTTAAGCCTGCCTCTCTCTAATTGTGGTGGTGCCAGTGCTTTGGCTCACAAGTCGCTGATCCATCAGGGCTTGCTGTGGTTTTAAATTAACTGGCTCAGTTAATCAAGATTTGCAGAGAAACCTCCAAATTATGGCAGAGGCTGCTTATCCTGGTTCTGAGCAGTCAGAAGGGCTTATGGCTACTAGATTGGGAGGCCAATCCTCCAGTAGAACAAGATCTGTGCCAGAGGCCACTTTTACACAGTAACAGGACTTCTCCCAGAGGAAGTTCAGGTGCAAGAGATGCCAGCCTTCATGAGAACCTGGTTCTCTCAAACAATTAGACAAAACGTTTGAGCAGAATTCAACCAACAGCACCAGTTATCGTCTTTGGATGCTGGCAGAGGCATTCCTCATTGTACATTGGCAATCCTTGGGGGAGCAGCTGACCTATCACAGAGATCATTCTCCATCTCCATCAGGAAGGAGCCAGTCTTGTGTTTCCGAAATGGATCTCCCACTGGAAAGAGACTTTTCAGAAGATGAGACAGAGGCAGCAGGTGCCCCCTCATTTAAGGGCCTTTTCCAGCCAGCTCTATTTAAGACTCTACTGGTTAAGGCTAAGAGCGCGGTCCATTTAAAGAAGGACACGATCACCTGAGATCTTCCCCCAGAAGGAAAGGAGCAGGAGGATTATATCTTCACTGAGAAAATATCCTGTGTCCCAGATGTTTTTGGATGTGATCAAGAGGCAGTGGACCACCCCAGGGGTGTTCACTCACCCTAGTGGGCCGGAATCAACTCTATTTAATGTAGACCAATACCTTTTAAACATTATTTAAAGGTGTCAAAGGTGGATGGTCCAGTGGCGGCTCTAGCATCCTCATTGGTCATCCCACCAGACTCAGAAGGCACATTGAAGGTGGAGGACTGGAAGGAGGAGATGGCGCTCCTTCGGGCACATCAATCCGACGTCTGGGCCATCAGAACATCCACAACTGCTTCATTTTTCACACAAACCTCTGCGGTGGCTGAGGCAGTTGCAGGGCAGAATCCCACCGGAGAACTTTAGGGGCATCAGGATCTAAATAAGATAATAGCCGCAGCACTATTGACAACAGATGCCATTCTCACTGTAGCCACATTTTCATCCAGAGCCATTGCCTCCTCTGTAACAGCTCGCAGACTTCTCTGGCTATGAAATTGGCAAATGGACTCCAGAAACAAATGGAAGTTGGTATCTGTCCCCTTTAAAGGGGAAACACTTTTTGGGGAGGCTCTGAACCCCTTTTTAATGGAGACCAGAGGCAAGCGAAAAATCCTCCTGTCTCAGGAGGCATTTTGATTGCTGGCCTTCTCCCTATTTCAGGAGGCCCTCCTTTAGACAAGGGGATGCTGTGGCAAGCTTTCCTCATTAAAATAGGCCTTTCTTCCAGAGATCTTTTTCTCAGGCAGACAGACAGGCCTTTACTGCCAGAGGACATCAGAGACCAAGAGGTCTTTTTAGGGCTCCAGTAGACTTTTTGGATGCAACAGGTGATATCACAGTCAGCTCTCCCATAGGGAGCCATCTGGGTCTCTTCTGGCAGAAGTGGGAAGAGACCATGACGGATGTTTGGATCCTAGCAACCTTACGATCAGGGCTCTCCCTGGAGTTTCTTTCTTCCCCTCAAAAGCTTTTGTATGCTGCCCTGTCTCCTGACAAAGAGGGCTCTCATGGAATTGGCGATCCAGCATTTGCTGGATGTCCATGCCATCCAGTCGGTTCCAGGGAACCTGAGGAGATGGGGGTTTTATTTAAGTTTGTTATCCCAAAGGCCTCAGGGGGTGGGGTGGGAATGGCAAGCAATCATCAACTTGGAAGGGCTCAACAGGCATCTGATATACTGAAGATTCAAGATGCACTCCCTTCACTCAATCCTTGAGGGAATTTGAGAGGGAGACTTTTTGGCTTTGGTAGACCTGACGGAGGCCTACCTCCATGTGCCCATCCACCCAGACCACCAGTTCTTGAGGTTTTGCTATGGTGGCTGCCACTTTCAATACAGAGCTCTTCTGTTCGGCCTTGTATCAGCTCCATGGACATTTACCAAGCTCTTGGTGGCTATAGCGGCATACCTCATGTCCATTCCCATAAGGACCCAATGTTATCTGGACTACACACTTGGCAGCATCCTCTTCCTGACCCCAGATGGAGGAGGATCTGATAACAATCAGGATACTTCGGGAGCACTGATTCTTGATAAACCTGGATAAATGCCATCTAATCCCGTTGACTCATCTCTTGCATTTGGGGGCAATCATAGACACTTTGCTGGGGCAGATCTTCCTCTCCCAGGAGCATCAGGACATCATAAAGACTGTGACAACACAGATCCTGTCTTCCAGAGAGGTTCCTATCATCTTGCTGTCTTAACTTCTGGGCAAGATTATCTTGTGTATCGGCATTGCTTCCTGGGCCCGCTTCCATGCCTGGACTCTGCAGTGGTTCCTGCTCCCCTATCAGAGGGCAGGCAGGGGCAATTTAGCAATGAGGGTTCGAGTTCCTGTAGCATTACTTTGCTTGTTTCATTGGTACCAGTCCCGGGCTATGGATCGGGGTGTTTGTAAAGGGAGCCCCGGGGAATTTCCATCAGCACCAGTCTGTGTGGTTGGGGGGGCTCACCTAGGAACCCAGGTTACCCAGGGGAGGTGGTCACAGGAGGAGCTTGCCTACAACATAAACTGTATAGAGCTCAGGGCAGCCCTCTTAGCTCTCAAGGGGCTAAGGCAGGAAGTGTGGGAAAGCATGTCCTTCTCATGAACAATGTGGCCACCAAGGCCCACATAAATCACCAGGGGATCATCTGCTCCAGATCCCAGATGCAGGAGGTGAATCAATTGTGCTGGTGGTGGAGAGACACATGTTATTGATACAAGCAGAGCAATCTTGGGGGTCTCCAATATGCAGGCAGACTGGTTGAGCAGGGCCACAATCGACCAGTCAGAGTGGCTCCTGCATCCCATTCTGTTCCAGGAGATGTCAAAATGGTTTGGCTGACCGATTCTGGATCTCTTTGCCTCCCCAGAGGACTCCCAACTCATGAGGTTTTTTGCAAGGTTTCCGGTACCGGGGGCGGAAGGGGGCAATGCTCTCCGGTGCAGGTGGCCCCAGGGGCTATTGTATGCTTTCCTCCCCTCCCCCTAATCCCAGGGACAATCCAAACAGTATTGTTGCAGAGGGCAGAGGTTTTGTTGGTAGCCCCTTTCTGCCTCAGGCGATCATGGTTCGCCGATCTGGTAGGTCTGTTGGTCACCAGATCTTGGAGAATTCTCCTAGAAAGAGTCTCCCTCAGCCAGGGTCCAATTGAGCACTCGGAGCCAGAGTGGTTCCAGTTGACCGTCTGGCGCTTGAGCAGGAGTTCCTGAAATGGGGGAAACTTTCCAAAAAGGTCATCCAGACAATCCAGGCTGCCAGGCGACCTTCCACAACCAGAATATACGATGCCACGTGGAAGATTTTCTGCAGTTGGTGTACCAGCCACTGATTGGAGCCTACTTCGGTATCGGTGGCAGATGTGTTGGAGTTTCTGCAAAACGGTTTGGACAGAGGGCTATCCCCCAATACCTTAAAGAGACAGGTAGCCATATTGGCCTTGGTGCTTTCATTTGAGGACTTAAATTCTCTTGCCCAGCACCCCAGGGAGAGAGCCTTCCTTTGGGGAGGCACAAATTTGAAGCCACTGGTGGTTACCCCACCTGGAACTTGCTGAAGGTCTTGCAGGCACTGACTTCTTCCCCATTTGAATCTTTGCGGGAAGCCAGCCTATGTCTACTATTGTGCAAGATGACATTCCTCATGGCCATTACATCAGCCAGGCATATCTCAGAGTTGGCGGCCTTATCAGTTAGAAAGGACCTTTGTGCTTTTAATTTGGGCAGGATGGTTCTGCGGTTGGGCCCTACCTTTCTGCCCAAGGTGAACTCCTTATTCCATCGTTCCCAGGAGTTGATTTTGCCCAGAGCCTAAACATGCTCTGGAGTGCAAATGGCACACCTTGGATGTAAGAAGGTTCCTTCACATTTACATCAAGCAAACCTCTTCCTTCAGCTGTCAAATGTGGGCACAGGGTGACACCTTCCACAGTGGGCCACTGGCTCAGAGCTTGTATTGCTAAAGCCTATGAGTTGCAGGCTCTTCCTGTGCCCAGGAGAATCACCACACACTTTACCAGAAGTGCGGCAACTACTGTGGCCTGGGCAACGTAGGCATTGGTTCTGGACATTTGTTGAGTTGCAACGTGGTTGTCTATGACCCCGTTCATCAGACATTACCGGATTGATTCTTTTGCCACAGGGGAGGTGGCCTTTGGTAGGCAAGTCCTGCAGGGCGTACATTTAGAGGCGGGGACTTCAGACCAGACCTTTTACCACCCAGCTTTGGTATGTCCCAGCCTGGATTCTCCCTTCGGCTCAGTGAAGAAGGGGCATTGGTCCGATCTGACATGCCTCTTCTCAGGGAGGGAGGGAGGGAGGGAGAATCCAGTCATACCCTGAAGTCTGTCTGGTCAGAGTCAGGAGAGGGATTTTCACCGAAAGGACTATATTTCAGAGGATGAGGGACAACGGAATTCGCTTCAACTTCGTTCAGAACTGGGGACCATTACTAGGGAGATGTGTCCTCAGATTTCAGCTCGGTTTGCAGAGCTACAAGGCTTAAGACAGCCCAGCCTGGATTCTCCCTTCGACTCCCTGAGAAGAAGTGTGCCAAGTAGGACCAACACACCTTTTCATTTGGTGTATGCTCGTAATTGTACTCTGAAATTAAATGTCCCCACCATTTCTTTTTCATTAGTTTAATAAAAGAAATAAGGAAGAGACACGCAGTAGGACAGAGAAGTGAGAAGGACTAAAGCGTACTCACTCTAAAGATATTTCCACATATTTTTTGCACAGATTCAGGAGTGTTCTGTAACAGTTAACCTCATATTGTCGTGCATGTTCAGCAAATATAGAAATGGCATATTTGTACCCACAACAAACATGATGATGATGACAATGATTCATGATTAGGCAAATCTACATATTGGAAAATTAAATGATGCATTTACATTTTTTTTATATTTTTGGAGTAAATTATGTTTAAGGAAAAGCTTGCTCCAGAATTTTATTTATTTATTAAACTTGTATGGGGCCCAACTTGACAGAGGTTATTAGGTGGCTTACATATATCCAATTAAATGTACTATAAAACATTGAAACAGTAAAAAAGGATCATAAACTTAAATTAAAATTAAAATAAAACTAATCAAGGTGGAGAGGGAGGGAGTAAAGTGTGCACAGGAAGGATGTGGTTTTACCTACTCTTTTAACCACCTCTAAAGTGCCACACCTCCATTGTATCAATGTATTTTAAGGGATTAGCTTATATTTTTGTCATTAGATTACTAGATTGCATTCTTATCACTCTCCTATTGACTAACTACATTATTTACTGAGTCCATACTGTAGTTTTTATTCAAAGTATGAATTCAAACATTCTCATTTGTAGATCATGAATTAATAGTTTTGCATTTTGTTTTAATATTATAATCTAAATCCCAAGTTATTATTGGTGGATGGCTTATAGCCATGTCACCTGGGAGAGCAGCCACCAGGTGTATTTGTAGCTAACCTGTGGTTGGTGATAGATATGCCAGGTAAACATACTTACGGATTGACATTACCTTTTCTATGACTAGATTTCAGAATGAAATGAACATGCTTGTAGAATTTCAGTGTAAAATAAAGGAAACGGCATGCATTTTTAAGACCTCAAAGTAGCAGGTACTGAGAGATGAACCTGACAAGATGATCTCCATTGGATAGCAATAGCAATAGCATTTAGACTTATAAACTGCTTTATAGTGCTTTACAACCCTCTCTAAGTGGTTTACAGATTCAGCATTTTGCCGACAGCAGTCTGGGTCCTCATTTTGCCCACCTCAGAAGAATGGAAGGCTGAGTCAACATTGAGCCTGGTGAGATTTGAACTACCAAATAGCAGGCAGCCAGCTGGCAGCAGAAGTAACCTGCAGTACTGCACTCTAACCACTGTACCACCATGGATCATAAAGCATCAGTTGTGATGAAAATGGATTACTTGTTCCTGGTACTTGGGAGATGATTTGAGAAACACCAATCTACTCAGCACTTAATATGGGGTGTTCATGCTTAGTATGGAAATGTCACTATACTGTGATGAAAATGACCTGATGATTCTTTTCTCAGTATTAATACTAGCAATATTTTATAATTTTATTTTGAGAAGTGCGTTAAGTTTTTGAAAATAATTAGAGGTATCTGATTAGAGCCCCAGCTCTATTCTTGAGTGTTTTATGGGAGTATCCTGTGGAAGAACAAGAATTTTCCTAAGAAAATTATTTTGAGCTATTTCTTAGCGAGTAACCATTTGTTATTTCATGCTCAATCAATCCCTTGCTCCATACAGAAGCTGTGTGTTATACTCTGAAACCATTTAAAAGTGGGATGCTATTAACTCATACCTTTTAGAAAAAGAAAGAAAAGCAAATGACTTTCTTACTCTAAGACAAGCAATGAATCTGTGTTAAGATGTGCTTTCCAAGCTGAAGAGTCCTGGAATGAAACAGCAAATATTTAGAAGTTTCTATCATCTGTTTTCCATTTCACAATAATTAGGTATCAATCTAACCAGCATTCTTTTGATCTCAGCATAATGTAGGAATATCATGATGTAGGGAAATATGTGTGAACCAAATTGACACATTGAGGAGCAGTTTAATCAACGGTGAGTTGCAGTCCCCGAAGTCAAAAAACCTCTGTGGTTCACCCTTTGATACATCTGTAAAGGCAGTTGATTCAGATGGAAATTGTTATGGTATCAAGCATTTTAAAATGTTTTTGCTTTACAATATATTTAAAAAAACAAAATGAAAGATGGTTGTGTTTACATTCAGCATTTCCGGGTGAAAATATATTGTATATACTAAATCTGGGTCATCTTAATTAGTTCACTTTGTTATTTCAGCTCTAGTTGCTATTACAAACAAATTAATCAAATTTCTTTGGTGAAGTGAATATTGATAAAAATCTATTGTGATAGTTCCCTTCAGCAGCAGATGAGATTTCTAGTTAGAAAAACTAGAAGTTCCTCTCTTTCTGTCTTGGATAATTTATAGGGAAAATGAATGCTTTGCCTGGAAAATATATTTTACACAGTTCTGTGTTTCATACTGAACCAATTAATTTAGTCGTTTAAAGGCCCGGTCCCACTGCACTTAGGGATGCAAAGAGGATGTAAAACGTTAAAAAAAGCTTGCCATCCGTTGGAAAATGCTATGCATCCGTTGTGTACTCATTGCATACGTGTTTCATACGCTCTATCCATTGAGCATCCGTCTACTGAGATTTCATCCGCGCAAGAAGCTTTGAGCTGCACAAAACTTTGTGAACGGATGAACTTTCTGCCGCGTATGATGTATATCCGTGACATATACAGGCAACAAACATTTTATGTCCATTATAATTCGTTAAACGTCCGCTGTATCCTCTCTGCATCCTCTGGCCATCCCCTCAACTCACATCTGCTGCAGCTGAAAACAGAAAGAGGGAGGAAACAAAAGGTACACAGAACGTCTACACAGCGTTAGTAGCACGGAAATAGAAAGGATGTAAACGTATGCATCTCATATATAAAAGATTAAAAACGGACAAAACGTTTGTATCTGGGATGTATCTCGTATATTTAGGATGTCTGGAGTATGTCTAGAGTATGTAGAAGGACACCTAGCGGACAACCAATATTTTCTATAAAAAGGGGGCGAAAACCATCTGGATCTCAGTATGAGTCCAGCAGCCATGGCAGACAGACCTCTTCACCCTTGGTCTTGGTCTTCAACATCATCAATTGTTCTCCACCATGGATGATGACACAGTCCCTATGATAGCTGCGCTCATTCATCACCAGAACCAAAACCTGTTCAGACTGCTTCAACTTTTATACAGAAGGAGAAGAAGGAGACGTCCAAGAGCTGTCTGGGTCTGAAGATGGATCGGGAGAAGAGTGGAGTTTGGACTCTATGAGAAGCTGATGGTGGAGCTGAGGAATGAAGACCCTCGTGCATTCCAGCACTTCATGAGGATGCTACCAGCCATGTTTGACGAACTTGTAAAGCATCTGAGACCCAAGTTGACCAAGCCTAGCACCAAATTCCATCCCAACCTGGACCCTGGACTGAAGGTGGCACTGACTCTGGGGCACCTGGCCTCTGGAACCACATACAGAAACATGCAGTATGCGTGGAGGGTGCCACACAACACCATCAGCAAAGTGGTCAGAGAAGTGGTGCAGGGCATCATCGAAGAATAGGTGGAGGAGCTCCTTAAGTGTCCCACCACTGAACAAGGCTGGAGAAAACTTGCAGAAGAGTGGTATCAGAGGTGGAACTTTCCCCACACCGTTGGAGCCATAGATGGGAAGCACGTGGCCTGCAAAGCTCCAGCCAACTCAGGGTCCACTTATTACAACTACAAGGGCTTCTTCAGTATCATCCTCTTTGCCATGGTTGATGCTGACTACAAGTTCATCTACATCGATGCTTCAGGCAACGGGTCAGCTTCAGATGCCCAGGTATACAACGCAAGTGACCTCAAGGAGGGGCTGGAACGCAACCTCATCATGGGTTTTCCAGAACCAGACCCCCTACCCAATGACACATAAGATGTGCCCTACTTCATTGTTGGTGATGACGCGTTCTCCCTCAAAACCTACCTCATGAAGCCGTACACTTCAAGATACCTCACCCGTGAAGAGAGGATCTTCAACTACAGGCTGTCCAGGGCAAGATGGGTGGTGGAGAACACCTTTGGCATCCTGGCCAACAGGTTCCAGATACTTCTCACCACCATGCAGCATGACCCAGAGACTGTGAGGAGCATCGTGGAAGCTTGCTGCATCCTGCACAATCTCATGCGCACCCTCTACCCAGTGTTGCAGAACAGACTTGTGGACCATCAACAAGGGAATGGGGACATGGAGCCTGGTGAATGGAGGCAAGGACGTAACCTGATAGATACTGTGGATGTACAAGGCCTCAACAGAGCTTCACGTGAATGGAAGAAGCAGCGCAACCTACTGAGACACTGGTGCAACTCCCCAGCTGGAGCAGTGGAGTGGCAAGACAGGATGATAGATGATTAATGGATGCTTCCTTGAGGCTGTCGCATAACACTGATGACATTGTGCCATGTATGTTGAGTGGTCCTACAATGAATAGGGCATTAATAAAGAGCTTTGTTTATTTTGAAATGTGTTGATCAATGAATAAATTGTTATTGATAAAAAAGGTCCATATGTGTGGCAGCTGGGATGGTGGACCATACAGTCCCACTATGGTTGCGCTGGAGGTTTATCCACAACTATCCCACAACTATCCTTATCTATTCCACAAGTATGCAAAGGCTTAACCATTTTTTCAAAGTTTTCACCAACACTTTATTAAATAAAAAAAATGAACCAAGTGTCTTAAGCAAAGATAATCTTTATTAACTTTCTTAGGTAAACTTTATGACTTTATTAACTAAGCAAAATGAACCAAGTAAAGTGTCTTTAGTGTCTTAAGCAAAGATAACCTTTATTAACTTTCTTAACTTTATGATTTCATTAAATAAGCAAAATGAACCAAGTAAAGTGTCTTAAGCAAAGATAAACTTAACAAGTACAACTCAGTCTCTGACACTATTCTCAGTCACTCTGAGTCATGTCCCTGGTCTCAGCTGTTAAGCGGGCAGGGACTGTGGAGGTGGCTGTGGCTTGAGTGCTGGTCTGAGGCACCATTGGGGTGCTTGGCCCCAAGGGTACAACAGGGGATGGTGTGTTCAGGAAGCTGTCCGAGAACTGATTCAGTCCCGTGAGGTTGAGAGGCCCTTCATCAAGGACTTGAGATGTCAGGCCCAATACTGATGACAGATTGTCTGTTGACGGGCTTGGCTGTGGGGTGGAGGAAGGAGGAGTGTAGTGGGGCTGTCTGGTCTGCAGCTGGGTGAGGAGTGGTGTCTGTGGCGTGCGATGAACCTGGGCCTGGACTGGGAAGTTCTGCTTCTGCTGTGGGAAGTCCTGGTAGTCGTAGCCTTGGTAGGTGAGGGGCTGTTGAAAGCCATGGAAGGGCTGTGACATCGCCTGTGTTGGAGGAGCAGACCTGGACTGGGTAGGAGCAGCTTCAGCTGGGCCTTGAGGGTTGTGCAGAAGTGCTGCGATCTTCTGCTTCATCACCTGGTACTGGGCCTCGGGCAGGTCCCTCAGGGTCTGGCTCATGTAGGTGATGAAGGGCTTCCGGTCCGAGGATGGTATGTCGCTGTGGACCAGCTGAGAGAGAAGTTCTATGCTGGTCTTCATTGTGTCCCTGATCTCCAACAGCACACTGTGGTCCTGGCCCTCCAGTCTGCCTCTCTGCCTGCATCCTGTGGAGCTGGCGGTGGGGGTGGGGGTGGGTTGGCCTCTGGTGGCTGCTGCTTCTTCCTCCATTTGTGACAGCAGGGCGTCATCCTCCATGGGATCTTCCAAGTCTGCCGGCTTGGGAAGGGCAGCTGTCAGGGGGATCTCTGCCATGGGGCCCTTTGAAGACACCTGCCTGGACAGGGTAGCTGGCTCCTGGCTGGAAGAGGACTGGCTGTCTGTGGGCTGTCTGAGGGAGAGGGGTCTCAGAGGGGCTGCTCCTCGGTGGTGGATCTCACCCTCCAGGAAGCTGCACCTGGCCATGACAGGTCTCCCGGTCAGTGAGCTTTACAGCGGCCTGCCCGGATTTCTTCAGGTGTAACTTGCCATACCAGGTGTGCATGTGCTTCCACCATCCAAGGAGTACTTCTGCAGTGTACCCCAGGCTCTCTGCCTTGTCTCTCCAAGCTGCCTGCTTCTTCTTGGTGTCGCGATACAATCTGTGGCCCTTTCTCCAGAGGTACTCATTGTCCCTCAGCCATTCCAGCACCTCATCCTCATGCTCCTCGGAAAGGGTGTACTGTTTCCTCTCTCCCTTCTGCTTCCCTTGCCTCTTCCTCCCTCTGGAAGGGGCTTCAGGGGCTGGAGCAGCAGGGCTTTGAGGGCCTTGAGGGTGGTCCACCACAGCAGCAGCAGCTTCAGAGTCAGTGCCAGGGGGTGGGATGCTGGTTATGTTCTTGCCAGGGCAGGAACAAGTAGGCACGGTCTTCCTCTTCTTGCCTGACTGACGAACCATGGTGTTCCTGCTAGATGTATGTGGCAGCACGTCTTTCCCCTGTATGCTGGCTGCATGCGTGCTACATCCTTTTATATCCACGGAGCTGACACAATTCATACTCCCCGCATGTGCAGTGAACGCTTTGCATCGGATATACATCCGTGTAGCATCCCCTTTGTTTCCTATAGGCGTACGTGATGCATCCGCTTCATCCGCTATGCATCCACCCCTTCCGCTATGCATACACTTCGAAATTATCCCCCGGAACTTGTTCGGATGTGTCATCCGCTTCCATCCACTGTCATCCGTAGGCTTCCTATGAACATCCGTTTAACATCCCAGCTACATACTACCCACATCCGTTCTTTTCCGTTCTGTTTATGCAAATTTTTGCCACTTTTTGGAGTGGATGACAACGGATGGAGCCATCCCAGAAATTTTGCTTGTCCTATGTGTCCTTTATGCATCGGTTTTGCATCCGTCAGCCAGTGGGACCGGGCCTTAAGGCACTGGGCTGAAAACTGGGAGACTGTGAATCCTAGTTCTGCCTTAGGCACACAGCCAACTGGGTGACCTTGTGTGAGCCATTCATTCATAAAAAGGAGGCAATGAATGGCACACTACTTCTGAAAAATATTTTCAAAGCAATTTAAGGGATTAATTCAGGCAGTCATCAGAGTCAATGTGGACTTGAAGCACATATCAAACTCGAAACTTATTGTTATTTATACTAGTTAAAATACCATGTTACATTTTTGTGCTTACACAGTAGTTTTATTTTCCTACTTCAAGGTAAGATGTCAATGAGCAAAGATTACAGAATTTGGAATTTGCTGTAGTGTATATTTCTAAAAGAACCTGTTGCATTTTTTGGAGTATATATATTATACAGTGAATATTTGAAGTTGATATGATATCCATTTTTTCAAGGGCAGAAATACCTTACATTCCAAGTTGATGGTTTGACATTTCAGCTTCCATTCTTATAAACCTTTGGCAGTTTTTAGCTGTGCTATATACAGCATGTGTGTGGGAGCCTAAGAGTTTCAGATTCCTGAGGGAAACAAAAGTTGCTGTGCTGTAGTTTCACGTAAGCCTTTGTTCTTCATGTATGATTTAGGATTTATATCTATAAATATTTTATATAAATAGAATAAAATTGATATAATTTAAAAATTTTAGTTGAAGATACTTGTTCTTGTGGTTTGATTTTTTCTTTTAACAAATTTGAGAAAGTCGAAAAATATTGATTGATTTTTTATTGATTTTTTAAAAAGGCCTTAGATTGTGTCAATCAAGTCAAGCTGTGCAATGTGCTCAGGAAAATGGGAATCCTGAAATTTGATCATGTGATGGGGCACTGAAATGTCTGCAACTTCAAGGATGGGTCATAACTATCATTCATTCAGTGCCACTATAGCCTGGAACAATCGCTGAACGAATGGTAATTAAGCAAAGGGTATATGTATAAACCCATTGGAAAAGACCCGGATGTTGGGAGTGAAGACAAAAGGAGAAGAGGGTGGCAGAGTATAAGACAGTTAAAATGGTGTCATTGACATAATCAACATGAATTTGGGCAAACTCCAGGAGACTAGGGCCTGATGTGCTGTGATCCATGGGGTCATAAAGAGTTAGACATGATTTAGTGACTGAACAACAACAACCTGTATAAACCTTATAGTTAGGTTTAGTCTGCCACATTGCATAAAATATGGTGGTTAATTTATGTTGTCTAATTAGTATCTGTCTGTCCTATATAGTACTTAACTTTATTGCCCCAACCTCTGCCAATATGGTGTTAAATTGTTGTCTTCTTGTTTTTCCTAGGACAGGAAATTATTACATTCTCCATTATGCTGCTGCAAGAGTCCAGGACAGGGACAGAAAAAACTCTGCCTCTTTTGTCTTGGGACTTAGTCTGCCAAACTGTTTAGACCCACCTCTATTGCCATGATTACCCAGCTTTCAACTCAGTCCCTTGTCGGAGCTGGATGTGTCTGAGCTCTCACAGAGCATAACAATGAATTCAAAGCTTGATTCAAACTTCCGGTCAGTTTATTGGCGCTAGACCTTGAATTCTGCTCACGGGGACCTGCTAGAGTAAGCACAATGGCAAAAGGAGTTGGGAAGGGCTGGAGCTTTGGCTCCTGGCACTGAGGGCACTCGAGTCTCCATCAAAGACATTATAAGCGATCCCAGCAAGCCCGGGCGGTTGGCAATTGGGGCTTATTACCTACAGGTAAGCTAATTCCCAGATTAATGGCGCTGCCGGAAAGCCTCATTGCGGCTTAGCACCAATCAGCTGACCATTTTCAGCAACAAAGCAGCACAAAGTACGGTTATTTACAGCCTCCTGCCCTTCAGTAAGGGATAATTTCAAGGCATCACAACGGGATTGTTTCGCTTGTCTGGCTATATTCAGGGGAGATGAAGATAGGGAGGCAGCCCAATTCAATCAGCTTCCTTGAGACAGTATAATTCAAATTGGAGGGCGCAAGAAACCTGTCGGTTGAATCAAGTCACAAAGAAGCCCTGTTCCCTTCCGTAGCAGTGGCCTCATCTAAAAACAGGAGATGGGCCAAGGCCCAATCAACAGTTCAGGAGGCGACAGCCAAGATTTAAGCCAAAGCTGTTGCAAAGAAGAAAAAGACCAAAGCTGAGGAGAAAGTGGAGAAGAGAAGACATGAGGCCCTGGAAAAGCAGTTTGCCAAGGGCCTGGAACAAAGAGGGGAGGGGGCAACCGTTACCCCATTCTGGTGGTTTGCAGGATCGCCATAATGTTGCCAGATCAAAATCAGAACTGGCTACATTCCAATTGCCACAGACTTGATCTCCAGATGGGGCTGGTGAACCAAATTCCTCTATGACATAGAATCTTGATAGGACAGGCCCTAGCAACAGGCCCACTGCTTTACTTTTACCCCAACTGCTGCAGGCCTGGGGGTTACTCAGGACAGATGTCCTAGACCATATGAGAAACCTGATCTCTGTAGCTATTAGGCAGGGGATTGTCAATGGTATTCAACAAATCTTGGGTCCTTCTGGGTTAGCACCTGGACTGTTCAGAGCCCTTGTGCAAGCCTTGCCTCAGGAGGGACTTTCACTTGGGAGGGTGGTTATACTAGAACCCCTGTGCAGGCCTTAAACCCTTCCCCCAATGAATGGCTGGAATACCAGGAGACATGTTCCATGGGTCAATCCACAGCCATTCTTCTGGTTCTGAAAAGGAGGAAGGGAAGTAAGGGATTCTAATTTGTCTGAAGATGAAGGTGTGAAGCCTGAACAACCAGTGTTCATGGGTTTATTTAAGCCCACATTGTTTAAATCTCTTTGTATAAGGCCAAGAACACTGCCCATCTAGTCCCAGATGAGGCTACTATAGAACCTTCCCCAGATTTGCAGTCCCAGGGAGACTCCTTTTTCCTGCAGCCTACTATACAAAAAGAGGTGTTACCATCGCCCAAACTTTTTCTTGATGTGGTGCTTAAAGAATGCACCTCTCCAGGCACTGGTCCTAGCCCTACCAACAACGACAAGAGTTTTATAATGTGGGCCCACAGATTTGGCCAAGGCCTTACAAATGCCTACTGTAGATCCCCCTGTAGCTATTTCAGCATCTACTTCAGGAACCCCTACAGAGCCAGAGGATGTGCTAAAACGGAATGACAAGTGGTCTGAGCAGACCCTGCTTATCAGGTGGCTACCTGGGTGGTCCAGGCCTTGACCAGGGCCTCGTTCTTCACACGGGCTTCGCTACACTGGCTAAGACAATTACAAAAGTGCATACTGGGAGGGGATATCTGAGCGTACCAAGATTTAAATAAGGTCATTATTTCCACTGAATTCATAGCAGATGCAACACTTAATTCTGCAAAGTTTGCTACCAAAGCAAATGGCATCCTCAGTGACTGCACGGAGATTGTTATGGCTCTGCAACTGGCAGGTGGACTCGAAGAGGAAATGGAAGGTTGCTTCAGCCCTGCTTAAGGGGGACAAGCTCTTCAGAGATTCTCTGGAGCCCTTCCTGGTGGAGACCAGGGACAAGAGGGAGATACTCCCTTCCCTCTTCAAAAGATCTGATACTACACTGTCTCCATACTTTCATCCCTCTTCCTTTAGACAAGATTCTAGTTCCAGATTTTTACACATTCAGAGGGACTTTCCAGCCTGATAAGAGCAACAGCCAGAGAGTTCAGGTAGACAACTACCACCATCTCAGGGCAAATGGCCCTGTCGAGGTGGAGGGGGGTCGTTCTTTCCAATGTTCCAAGAGACTGCATGTCTATCCCCCCCTCATCAGAGGTTGCCTGTCCATTTTTATTTCTTGATGGGAGAATATAACATCTGACACCTGGGTTTTGCAGACTGTGAGGTCAGGCTTTCACCTTGAATTCCTGTTCTCTCCTCCAAGGTTCTTTATACGCTGTCCCATCTCTCGGGACAATGCCAGGAGGGTCCTCATGGAAACCACCATTCAACACTTAGTGGATATCCAAGCTATCCATGTGGCACCAGAGAATTCTATTCCTGGCTATTTGTCATCCCAAAGACCTCGGGAGGGTTGGAGAGCAATCCTAGACCTCAAACGTCTGAACAACTATATCTTTTACCAGTGTTTCAAAATGCAGTCACTCCAGACCATCCTAGAGAGTGTTCGGGGGGGGCGACTTCCTCATGTCAATAGATCTGATGGAGGCTTACCTCCATGTGCCAATTTGGCCTTACCATCACAAATTTCTCTGTTCCATTACAATTGACAGCATTACCAATATCGGGCCCTGCCATTCTGGCTTTCTTCAGCCCCCAAGGTATTTGCAAAAATACTGGCTGCTCTGGCAGCCCTTGGATATCCATCCTCCCATGGGCTCAATTCCATGCCTGGTCATCAACAATGGTTCCTTCCCTATCAGATATCAGGCAGGAGCCATTCATCAATCAATCAATCAATCCCTCTTTCGGTTATCCGATTCTTCCAGTAGTGGCAGCCCCAAGCCATCAGCAGGGGACAACTTTTCAAGGAGTCCAGCCGAATGGTTATCACACCACTGATGCCAGCCTTTATGGTTGGGGAGCACATCTACAATCAGAGATGGTACAGTGTCAGTGGTCTCAGTTGGACTGTACTCGACCAATCAATTGGCTGGTGCTCAGAGCCATTCACTTGGCCCTCAGGCAGTTCCCAGGACAGAGAGTAGGGACTCATGTCCTAATATTGATGGACAATATGGCTGCCCAGGCCCACATCAACCGTCAAAAGGGGAACCAGATCCAAGAATCTAATGCAGGAGGCAGAGAAGTTAGGTCTTTGGGCAGAGAGATACCTGCTATCCCTCAGGGTGCAACACATTTTGGGGGTCGACAACATAAAAGCCAATTGGCTAAGTGGAGCCAAAATAGTCCACTCAGAATGGTGTCTCCATCCGGACTTATTTAGGTAGATGACAAATTTTTGGAACACTGGCCATGGACTTGTTTGCTTCTCCAATCAATGCCCAACTGCCCAGGTACTTCACCAGGTTCACCACACTGGGAGTGGAAAGAATCAATGCACTTCGGAGCATTTTCAACTCTTTTCATTCTGGCTGTAATCAGGAAGATGTCAAAAAAGGTGGAGATTTTGCTCCTGGACTCCCATTAGCCCAGACATCCCTGGTTTACAGATTTGGTGAACCTATCAAGGACAATCTTGGAGGTTTCCCCCCACAAGATCTCCCTCAGCCAGGGGGCCCTACTTCATCTGGAGCCCCAGTGGCTCTAGCTGGCCATCTGGCAATTGAGAGGGGATCTTTAGTGAAGGACAGTATCTTCAAAAGTAATTGCTACAATCCAGGCCACTAGGAGACCATCAACTAACCGCATATATGATGCCACTTAGAGGACCTTTTGCCTATGGTGTACCAAGACTAAACATTCAGCCACTTCTTGCTTCTATAAGCGATGTTCTGGAGTTCCTCCAGGACGGACTGGACAGAGGACTCTTGCCCTATTCACAGGCAGGTGGTGGCTTTGTCCTCAGTTTTATCTGCTGATACTTTGGAATCTCTTTCCCACCATCCCTTGGTTCGTAGGTTCTTCAAGGGAGCTACGAACTTGCAACCACCTGTAGTGCACAGGTATCCTATAAGGGACCTATCAAAAGTCCTACAGACTATTACGGGGATTCTCTTTGAACCATTGAGATCCATTGGGCTGAAGTTCCTCACAATCAAGGTGGCCTTCTTGGAAGCTATCACATCGGCTAGAAGGGTTTCAGAGCTGTCAGCACCCTCTGTTAGGGCAGACTTGTGCATTTTCCACCATAACAGGATGATACTGAGGTTAGACCGCAAGAGCTGGTATTGCCAGAGTTTTGTCTGAACTCTAGCCACGTACTTGAAAAGAAGTGACATACTCTCAATATTTGTAGAGTGGTACGCATCTCTGTAAAAAGGACATCTTCTTTCTGGAAAATGGAATCACTATTTGTGTCTTTCCAACCAGCCACATTAGGCAACAGGGTCTCTCCATCTACAATGGGCAGGTGGATTTGGTCCTGCATATCTACGGCTTATGAGACTCATGGTCTCCCTGTACCCAGTAGACTTACCACTCACTCCACAAGGAGTGCAGCTACAACAGCAGCTTGGGCTACTCAGGCCTTTATAAAGGAGACCTGCTGGGCTGCCATTTGGTCATTGCCTTCTCCGTTCACCTGTCACTACCATCTGGACACTTTTGCTTCTGTAGACGCAGCCTTTGGCAGACGGGTGCTCCAGAAGGTTCTCTCGGAGCAGACAGATTTGGACCAGACTTAGTCCTCCCAGGGATATGCAAGCTTTGGTAAATCCCTGTCCTGGACTCTCGCAGCAGTATAACAGAGAAAGGGCGTTGGCTCACCTGAGATGCCCATTCTTGTTAGACTGCGAGAGAGTCAAGCCCCACCCTAGGGAGGTCTGGTAGGTCTCTGAGGGGGAGGTAAATCTTGCTTTTTCACAGAAGACACATCACGTCAAGATCAATTCGCCGAAAGCTGGGTAATCATGGCAACAGAGGCGGGCAGGCTCAGTCCCAAGACGAAGGAGGCAGAGTTTTCTCTGTCCCTATGCTGGACTCTCCCGCAGTCTAACAAGAATGGGCATCTCAGGTAAGCCAATACCCTTTCCTTGAATTTGGCTGCTTTTACTTCATTAATACATTTTAAAGTAAATTAAATCACTGTATAAACATTGTCTGAATAAAGTATATTTTTCAGTTTTACACACCAAAATACTCCCTGAGAAAAGTCTATTGCTTATGTTGCAGTCCCCTCCTCCTATCTTATGTATGTATGTTCTAAAAGCACAGATAAAGTGGCTAGAGGCTATATACAATTAACTATGACTAGAAGATTTTGCTCCTAGTGAATTTTTAAGACTTCAGATGGGATTGTATGGTTCAAAATTGAGTTGACTCCCAATAATTATAAGTCTTTCTAAACCACGTGTTCCTAGTCTTTTGCTCTGCATGAACCAGAGGTCATGCTAGCTAATATTTATGGGGACTGTAATAATCATATATCAGAATGCATCTCTGGAAAAATCTATTGAAACATTTAAATCTGTAATCGAGTAGGATGCCAGCGGTTCTGCTTGGTTCTATAGAGCCGGTAGCTCTGAAGAGCAGCAGACACAGAACTGGCCCACCCGCCTGCCTGGGCTCTTACCTGTCCTTTATTTCCTGCTTTTTCAACCTCAGCTGCTTTGGAGGCAAAGCTGAGTTTGAAAAAGCAGGGAAAAAGAGGCTTTTCAAATGCGCACCTGTGCGCAGCACTTTTCAGCTGTCCGGGTGGCACAGCCTAAGGTTATTTTACACGTGCACATTGGGTGCACATGCGCACCAAGGCGCATGTGCACACAAAACATAATCACCGAACGGGTAGTAAAGCCGGTTGAATCCCACCCCTGTCTGTAATGTGGTATAAACATGCATACAGAGCTGATGATTTTGGGGTAGATAAGAAAATGTTTGGTGCCTGATTGCAATTGGAAAAGAAGAAATTAAGTATTGTCAATTGAACTCCTGTTATAAAATCCATATGATATTCGTGTTAATTTGCAAATCTGGTTATCAATTTTATAAAATCTGGAAAGATTGCTATAATATTTTTATCATTTCAATGCTTGTATATTCTCAGTGATTTAGACTTAACTGGAAACAGTTTTGCAATTCAAAATATAAGCATTGTTCCTATATTTTAGCAAGGTATCCTTCCTAAGATGGTAACATGTCACAGAATAACATGACAGAAGAACTCCATAGAGTTCTTCTGGAGACAATTTCAGATAATTCTATTTATCTCCAGAATTATTCAGAATTATTCAAAACCATTGCCTTCCTGATGATTTGGACTCCACTCACAGAGTTTCTTGCTACTGGCCTTCTGGCTGCATTTGATGTAAAGTGAAGCACAAAACATTAAGCTGTATTTAGTTTTCAAATGTGAATCCACATGTTCCTGGCAAAGCCAGCTCTTGCATTTTACATTATTGCATAATAATAAGATAATATAAAACAAATAGACCCATTGTAGATAAATAATATGCAAAAAACCTAATCATGTTGAAATCAGTCAGTCAATAAATAACAATAAAAGTAATCATATAACAATTTAATATAGCTATTCATAAAAGTAGTTCGGGGAACACTAGTTATAAAATATTTCAGATTACATTTTGAAGGTACTTCAAGAGGAAAATAACCTGTTTGTAATAATCTTATTATTACATTAATGGAACCCTTCCAGGATGTTGGAGATCAGCAGATGCCCAGTGGTGGCATTTACATACAACTTCATCCAGCTCTTTAAACCAAACATGTATTTTTCAAGGCCAAGAGGACTTCAAGGAATTGGCCAAAATTATGTGAACATAGAGCTCCTAACCCCATACTCAAAATACCTATTAACCCAAAATGCTGTCTGCTAAATGCTATGCTCCGTGTAGAGGCTGGATAAGTTTTACAGTCTTCCAAATGTCCTACGTGTGGACCGTCCACAGGATCTGATGCCAGAGGCAAAGTACTCATTGACTTCTACTGGCATCAAATACTTCTACATTATAGAATGCCCTTCCCATAAACTTTTTCTGTGCTTATTGAATTCTTCACTTCAGAAAGTTGGGTGATTCCAACAGTGCTGCTATTATTGTTTTAATATTGGGGGGGGAGATGGATTATTATGTTAGTTATTGCTTTTTGATGCTTAATCTTACCTTGAATTTATATATAATAAATAAAACTAGCATTTTGGCCTGTTGTTCAAACATTTCAAGATTTTAGAATAACTTGTTATGGATGCTTTGCTTTCTATTTTTTTTTTTTTGTATACCTTAATTTTCACATGTTTTAGGTATATAATAGCAAGGGACATCAAATCTAATTAGAGAGACTATAATAATTTTATTCACACATTACATTAAGCCATAATAAGATTTGTCTGTTTTGGTTTAGTATAATTTGTGAAATCAGCTCCATAATGAATGACCAACAAGCTGTTGTTTGTGGATAGCTTGATGTATAATGCCACAAAACCCATTAGTAGAATGGTCTGGCTAGACTAGGCTTGGCTACAACTAGGTTAGGCTATGCGAAGGCATTGTAATCTTCCTTTAAAACACTTTCAGTCTCTGTTTATGTCACTTTAGCATAATTTAAAGTGTTTACCCTTGGAATTAAAGGGAGACTTTAGTTAAATATGGATTCTCCCATTGTTATACAGTATTTTATCAATGGCAATGTTTTTCTGTCTTGGCAACCTTAAGACACTGGCTGAGGAATTCTGTGATTTGAAGTCGACACATCTTAAAATTGCCAAAGTTGAGAAACATTGATCTATAATAATTTAACACAATATAAAATTTCTTTTCCTTCACATTTCCAAAGAGCCTTGTAATATAAGAATCAGTTTTTCTATTCAACCACTTGAGTCTGAAGCAATCTAGCTTTAGGATTGCAGTAGTTCCTAAAGTTCAAGTTTCTTTTTTTGCACATTTGTTACATTCAGAGGTGGGTTGGTGTTTTTTTGTCAGAATGGAAATTGTGCAGGGGGGGCATTACTTGTGGTTGGGTTCCCTAACCACAGGTTCCGTTCTCATGTGTATTCCTTATTTTGTGGTTCATAAAAAAGGGAAACAACAGCGCTGTTGAAATTATTCAGAAGATTCTGTGGACATTTGATGTAGCAACCATTGGTAAGTACAGAGAAAGGACATTTTGCATCACAACCATTTTGAAGTTTGTTACAAACACTAAGGAAAGTGTTTAAAACATTTATTCCCAAATTACTGCAATGGAAGTAATGGAACTATTGCAAAGATTTAGAGAAATGTATATGTAAAATTTGCATTTACCTAGCCATTACATAGAGAAAAAACGCTGTTTAAGATTTTAAGCCTTGGCCTAATAGTTATAGTGCAGGGTTTTTTAAATGTCTTATGAAACTTCTTCAAATGTACAAAATGTGAGGCAGTTTCTCATTTTCAACCAGAGTATCCATATAACAATAGTAAGGGAAAGTGGCAGTTAATTTGAAATACATTATAGTAGATAATCATTCTCCATCTCACAATCTGATTGATTTAAAGTATTTATAAAACCATCCATGTCATGACAGGAACTCTGGGTTGTGGACAGAGTATTAAAAAGAAAAGATAATACAAAAATTAACTTAATAATAATAAAAAAGAGAGTCTTCTCTTTTTTACCTTGCTGGCCATCTCCATTTTACATGCTTGTGATTTCACAGCTCTACTGTCACCCAAGTTTTCATATAAGATCTATTCTTGCTTACTTAAATATATTATATCCACCTGTCAATTCTTATACAATGCAAATTATTTCATTTTAGTTTCTTTCTATGGGAAGGAAGGAAGGAAAGCTCAAAAATTCCCTATTAATTCCAGCAAGAATTTCCAGAATTCCTCTGAGAGAATGCTGGGTGGGAAATCATTCAGTAAGCTTCTAATTCCTAATAGATTTGACTTGACTGATACAGCATCCTCCTGGGATTCAATGCCTAAATGGCAGGGTGCGAAACCTAGTTCTTTTGGTAGTAGGTACTAGTTTGGTATTTTGGTATTATTAACTGCAAAATTCTAGAATTCATTGCTGTTCTTTAATATGAGTGCCCATGTACTTTATTCACTTTCACACTTCAAATTTTATTATTCTATTCATCTGGATAAAGTTGATATCCAAAGTGATTGCTTGTCGCGATATTTATATTTGTTGTTTTTTTGCTGCAGTGTCCAGTTGGGGTTAAGATATTTTTGTTGTTCATCTCTCCATCATGTGAGAGTCTATCCAATTGGGCATATGTAATTATACGGTCATCACTGTATCGCACTTGTGTCAAATTGATGTCAGATGAATGTACAATGCATTCCACCAATTTATATATCCATGTTTATATATCCATGCTATTATTATAACATTTTTGAAGTTAGTTTGTCATCAGGTTTCTTCTGATAAAAACTTTAGCATTCATCTTTCACAGCATGTTGCAGTTTTTGATGGTTGTAAGTTGTTGAGAATAAGACAAATTGTACAGTATTAGTTGCTGATTTTCTCACTTTGACAAGCTGTACTAGGAAAGTCCCTCGATTTGAAATATTCTCTAATAATTTCTGTTAGACTAGAAATATATTCTGACCTACTGTGTAGCAACTTTTTGTGTTCTTTGAATAAGAGAAAAAGAAATGCAGAAGATTTTTCCAAACAAAAGTTAAGGTATAAAAGCTTGAAAATAAAAAAATCTTAGATCAGCATGCAAAAGAGAAATTGACAATCATTTAGGTTAAAGCTGCTAAAAAAATGAACAGCTCAAAAAAGAGACAGATTTAAACAATCTGTAGATAATTACAATTGGGAAACATTTTTTTCCTACAATGTCATCATCTTTTCTCTGTGTAAGTCCTCCTTTTGGGTCTTTGTGTGTGTGTGTGAGTGAGGTTTGTTATTTTGTAGATTAGATTGAATTTAAGAAAGGAACAGAGAGACTTCTTAAGGATCTTTTGAATAAAGAACTTGAGTCAGGGCATCCGTCACCAGGGTTGTGTATGTGTTCATGTAGGTGACTGTTGTTTTCCCAAAAGAAAAAAGCCTTTTGATGCTTTTTTTAAGCCCATGTCACACTGCACCAACGGATGCAAAGAGGATGTAAAACGGACAAAAAAGCTTGCCATCCGTTGGTTAACGCGATGTACTCACTGCCTCTGTTTTGCTTCCTCTCTATCCGTCCAGCATCCATTTATTGACGTTTCATCTGCTCAGAAAGTTTTGAGCTGCCCAAAACTTTTGCGCAGAAAATGTATCCAATTCGTCCGTTCTGCATCCGCTACGCATTCGCTACACATCCGCTATATTCGCTAGGCATCCGCTGCGCATCCGCGCAACTCGCATCCGCTCGGACGCAGGGAGGAAGCGGAACGGATGCAGAACGGATGCAGAACGGAAACAAAGCGTTTAAAACGGAAAAAACGTTCGCAGAGGGGACCTATCTCGGATATTAAGGATGTCTAGAGGATGCCTAGAGGATGCAAAGGGACACCTATACTGCCTATAAAAAGGGGGAGCAACTCGTCTGCATCTCACTTTCAGACCAGCAGCCCACCTGTGCAGACCTCTGCAGCCTTCATCTGACTCTTGCTCTTCCACAGCATCCAGTCATGTTCATCGTGGATCGTAACACAGTCCTTTTGGTAGCCACCATCGTTCTGCAACAATGCGAAGCCATCTACAGGCTCTGTCAACTGTTCTACGGGAAGAAAAGGAGGCGGCCAAGAAGCGTCTGAGTCCGAAGATGGATCGCGAGAAGAGCAGAGTACGGACTGTACAAAAAGCTGATGGTGGAGCTCAGGAACGAAGACCCTCGTGCATTCCATCACTTCATGAGGATGCCTCCAGCCATGTTTGATGAAGTTGTGCAGCGGCTGACACCCAGGTTGACCAAGGCAAACACCAACTTCCAGCCCAGCCTGGAACCTGGGCTCAAGGTGGCACTGACTCTGCGCCACCTGGCCTCAGGGACCACCTACAGGAGCATGCAGTACGGCTGGAGGGTGCCACACAACACGATCAGCATTGTGGTCAGAGAAGTGGTGCAGGCCATCATCGAAGAATACAAGGAGGAGCTCCTCCAGTGCCCCTCCAGTGAAGGATGGAAGAAAGTTGCAGAGCAGTGGTATCAGAGGTGGAACTTCCCCCACACCGTTGGAGCCATAGATGGGAAGCACGTGGCCTGCAAAGCACCACCCAAGTCAGGGTCCACTTATTTCAACTACAAGGGCTTCTTCAGCATCGTCCTCTTCGCCATGGTCGATGCTAACTACAAGTTCATGTACATCGATGCTTCAGGCAACGGGTCAGCTTCAGATGCCCAGGTATACAACGCCAGTCACCTCAAGGAGGGGCTGGAAGGCAACCTCATCTTGGGCTTCCCAGATCCAGACCCCCTGCACAACGACACGCAAGATGTGCCCTACTTCATCATGGGGGATGATACCTTCTCCCTCAGAACCTACCTCATGAATCCCTACACTTCCAGACTCCTCACCCGTGAAGCGAGGATCTTCAACTACAGGCTGTCCAGGGCAAGGCGGGTGGTGGAGAACGCCTTCGGCATCCTGGCCAACAGGTTCCAGGTACTTCTCACCACCATGTAGCATCGCCCATAGACCGTGAGGAGGATCGTGGAAGCTTGCTGCATCCTGCACAAACTCATGCGCACCCGCTACCCAGTCTTGCAGAACAGGCTCGTGGACTTCCAACAAGGCAATGGGGACATGGAGCCTGGGGTTCCTCTGGATTTGGAGGATTGTGAAGCAGCTCCGTGATCCGGTCCTTCACCACCTGGTACTGGGCTTCCTCCATGTTCCTGAGGGTCTGGTTGACATAAGTGAGGAAGGGCTTGCGGTTGGAGGATGAGGAGTCGGTGTGGACCAGCTGAGAGAGGAGATCTATGCTGGTGCGGATGGTGTCTCTGATCTCCAGCAGGACAGTGTGGCTCTGCACCTCCTGCTGTCTGGCTCTCTGCCTTTCTCTGCAGGTGGAGCTGGGTGGTGGTGGATGCGGCTACGACTGTGGTGGACTCGATGTCTCCTTTCTCCCACCACACCAGGGAGTCCTCTACGCGCTCCACCACGGTTACAATAGCTGTCCGCAGGTTCTCCGCTGTGGCACGCTCCACAGAAACCTGCCTGGAGACAGGGACTGACTCTCGGCCGGAAGAGGACTGGCTCTCAGCAGGCTGCCGGAGAGAGAGGGTTGTGAGAGGGGCTCCTGGTGCTCCTCGGTGGCGGATCTCACCCTCCAGGAAGCTGCACCTGGCCATGACGTAGGTCTCTCTGTCCGTCAGCTTAACTGTGGCCTGGCCAGATTTCTTGAGGTGCAGCTTCCCGTACCAGGTGTGCATATGTTTCCACCAGCCAAGGAGCACCTCCGAAGTGTAACCCATACTCTCTACCCTCTCTCCCCAAGCAGCCTGCTTCCGCTTGGTGTCCCTGTACAGCCGGTGTCCCTTCCGCCACAGATAGTCGTTCTCTCTCAGCCACTCCAGCACCTCATCCTCGTGTTCCTCCTCAATGAAGTATTACCTCCTCTCCTGTTGTCGCGTACGCCTCTTCCTCCCTTTGGCAGGACCAGATGGGCCCTCATCAGAGGGTCTCCCGGGTGGTAGGGGCTGCTCCTCCACACCA
This sequence comes from Laticauda colubrina, assembly GCA_015471245.1. Classification (NCBI taxonomy): domain Eukaryota; kingdom Metazoa; phylum Chordata; class Lepidosauria; order Squamata; family Elapidae; genus Laticauda; species Laticauda colubrina. The sequence goes on from BLBF01000002.1 coordinate 76,128,542, forward strand.
GCAGCACCAGCAGGATCATCATCATCATCACCAGCAGGATCATAATCATCATCAGAAGCAGCAGGAGCACCACCACCACCAGCAGCAGCAGGACCAGGATCAGCAGCAGCAGAGTAAGCACCAGCAGCGCCAGCAAGACCAGGAACACGAGCAGGACCAGGAGCACGAGCAGGATGAGCAGGATGAGCAAGACCAGGAGCACGAGCAGTACAAGCAAGTCCAGGAGCAACGAGCAGGACCAGCAGGACCAGGAGCAGCTTCAGCAGAGTACGCAGCAGCAGAAGCACCACTGCCAGGAGCAGCTTCAGCAGAGTACGCAGCAGCAGAAGCACCACCGCCAGGAGCAGCTTCAGCAGAAGCTCCAGCAGAAGCAGAGTCAGGGACAGGGGGCAGGAGGGTGGCCCTGTCCCTCTTGGCAGGGATGGCGCCAGGTTGCTGAGGCTTTCGCTTCCTCCCCATGGTTGTGGGGTTGCTGGCTGGCAGGGAGGCTTGCAGGGAGGCTGGCAGGCACCAAGGCTGGCAGTAAGCCTGGCAGGCAGGCAGGCACCAAGGCAGGCACCAAGGCTGGCAGGCAGGCAGGCACCAAAGCTGGCAGGAAGCCTGGCAGCAAGGCTGGCAGGCAGGCAGAGAGCAAGGCTGGCAGGGAGGCTGGCCAGGAGGCTTGGAGGCAGGCTGGCAGCAAGGCTTGCAGGCAGGCATGCAGGCAGGGCAGGCAAGGACTCGATGTATCCGGCAGCAGATCTTTCCTACGAATGCTGGCCAGGTGCGAGCTGCTCCCCTTTATATCCGCGTGGCTTACGCAATGCATCCCCCCCGCATGCACAATTAATGCTCGGCATCCGCTAGGCTTCCGCTCTGCATCCGCTAGGCATCCACTGTGCATCTGCTTCATCCGCTCGGCATCCGCTCTGCATCCGCTCTTTCCATTCCACGTCCGTTTTGCTGAAGTCCCCCGGAAGCCTTGCGGATGTGCCATCCGCTCCCATCGGCTTCCATCCGCTGGGCTTCCGTTCCGCATCCGCTTTCCATCCGCCCTGCGTCCTCCCCCCGTCTGTGTTATCCGCTCCGGTTATGCAAATTTTTGCCCCTTTTGAGAGCGGATAACAACGGATGGAACATTTTGCTCATCCGTTGTGTCCGTTTTGCATCCGTTGGGCAGTGTGACATGGCCTTTAAGTTGTGAAAAAATAGCAACAAAGTCTGTCAAGAGAATAGACCTCCCTCCAGTGCTTTGAAAGTGATGTATGTAGAAAACTGTCCAAATTCAAGGGAGACCTAGTGTAATAACAAGAAAAGAACTTCTAGGAGTTGATTCATTCTTTAACATTTTAGAAACAGTATAAAATGTGTAAGCCCTTCTGTGCTGTATTTGAAAATGATGCATAGTGACTTCTGCAACAGAACAAAGAAATCAAGTTTAAGAATTAAATAAATCAGAAATACAAAAGCTAAAATTTATCTTTGAAGAAAATATATTTCAAAAGGAGGATACTGGAAGTCATCGAGAATTTTGAATGCCTCTGGACTTTTCTGTGTCATGCTATGACATAATGTCGCTGCTTTGCTTTTGATCGAACTTGTTGCACTAACCCACCCATGAATAGTTTTAAATTGTATCATATAGTTTGTTATGTGAAACCATTCAACTCGAGTTCATTCAGTAGATGACTAACCATAGCTCAGTGGATGTCCTTGATGATCTCTGAGCTATTTATTTACTTATAGGCTTTTCATTACCTGATTGGCTGAAGACCATATTGGAAAAAAACTCTTGGTCTAGTTGGCTGGCAAAACTGACTAAAATGGCAGATCACATCTCCATAGATCAGATTTTCATTACTGTTGGGTGGGAAGAAATAAAATTAATTGCCTTCATATCCTATTTGTGGGCCTCATTTTTTTTTAAAAAAAAGAGGCTCCCAACCAAATAAAATTACATATAGTCATCATTTTATTGTTCTAATCAGTATCATAAACATTATTAAGCAATCCAGTTGTAAGTCGAAAAACCACATGACTACACCACTTAGTGACAGCAGTACTGATTGCCTTCATTAAACAAGGATCACATTGGTCATTAAGTGAGGAACTCATATATCTTCTGATTTCCTCCTAGTTTCTTCATTGACTTTGCTTGTGGGAAGCCAGCAGGAAAAGTTGCAAATCATAATCATGACTGCTGGATGCTATGAAAACCATAAGTACAAAGTCAAATTTTAACTAACACTTGTTCAGCAGTGACATAAGTTTGAACAATCATCAAACAAGTGGCTATTAAACAAAAACTGTTACCAAATATTCACTAGTTTTCTGAAAATTCAGATTAGATTTCTTCAATGAGAATGTGACTAAGAAAGAACTTGAGAAAACATTGATTGCCATAGGTCGATCATGGTAAATTTGTTTGATATTGTCTTCCCAACCTATCCACAAACTAAATTGCATTCTGTTTATACATGAAAACATGTAGATTTTGCAAACATGTAGATTGCAAATTATATCTCAGGTTGCAATCTCTTCTATGCAGTATAACAATATTAAGTTATGGGGCATAATATATGATTATATATCTGATACATATGTGAACATTCAAACTTTACAGAATTTGTAGGGTGAAATACTGCTCATTTAAAAGAAACAGTAAATTAATACAACCAGGCTTTCTCTTATTAACAATGTGCTAATTATGTAACACAGTTCTTTCACAGTCTTTTAGAAATGGATTAACAGTGAAATTGATTCATTCTTCATTCTGAATCCTTGGGTTTATATTCTTAGCCTTAGAGGAAATAAGTCACTTCAAGTCTCAAAAGTTACAGAAAAGGGGAAAAGAAAGCAGAAACTACTATATGTATGTAAATGAGACCGCTCTAATAGTACAGATGAGGAAGTTGTTACAGCCAACAGCAGAGAAGAAGCTCATGCAAGGAAGTAGATCTGTTGTAGTATTGAAAGCAACCCTAACATTCAGTAGCTGTTCAGCTTACTCATGATCATGACGCATTTGGAAGAAGATCTATTTGTGTTTGATGAAGCGGATGATACCATCTGTGAAGGTAAATTACATTCTACAACACTGTTTTTTAGCTGTTACATACTGGTTGTAGGTTAATGGCACATTATTGATTTCTTAAAGGTCCAAATGTTGAGTATAAGAAAGCTAAGGATAAACCTTTCACAAAGATAAGTTGTCTAGGTTAAATAAAGTGCTAGAAGAATATACAAAAAAGTAAATTAGATTTATAATTAGAGAAATGAGTTCTAAAAGTATTTTTGCAAAGAAGTTTTCACTCAGAAGTAGAACTCAATAAGGGAGTTACTCTCTATTAAATCTACACAAGATTGCAGCTTAATTTGTAATCCGTATTCAATTATAATTACATTCCATAGTAATTATCTTAACATGAGCTATCTGTGATTGCAATCAACAAACTATTCCAGCAACTGTAGTTATAACTCTTGCACTAATGCAGTTTTCATTTTCAGCAGACAGGTAAAAAAATTGCAACACTGGTAGTTTCAGTACAGTACTCATGTCTCTTCAGTTTCGGAATGAAAGACATCAATTTTCAGATATTTTTTTTTAAAGACAATGGATATAGTATTGATAGTTTATCGGCTTTTGCTTTCTGAATTGTCAACATATATAAAATTTAATGTTCACTTCCCACTTGAAATTTTAACTTGGTCATTAGTGGTTTGTGGGGGTCAACAATCATACTGGTATCTTTTAACATCAGTTTCTCATTTATTTCATTGAGTTCATACCACTCAACTACCTTGAGTGGTAGTTGAAATATATTTCCCCTTAGAGAAAAAAAATGTATGCAGATAATGCCTGGCTTTCTTTGTATGGATGTTAAACATTTGTGTTAGATAAATTAAGTTTAATTAAATTTAAAATGCATTTTAATTCAAAAAGTGACATCCTGGAAACTTTTACAAAAAGCAAAATTGTATGAAGCATATGGGTGAACAAAGCAAGTGCAGGAATAATGCAGTTGTGGGTTTCCCAGACTTTCAAGAGAACATGCATTAAAAAGTGGCAAAGAGTGTTTAGACTGCTGCAGTGTTTTGTTCAAGTATGTTAGAAAGTCAGAGGCAATATGCACATTGTTTTCATGTCTTCAGTGATGAATATTACAATCAGCAGGACAATTGTACACCTCTTTTAGCATTGAACTTCTGGGCTCTTGACAGCAAACTTAGTAGAAAGCCAAGGGGTGTCAACTGGAATAATGAGCATGGATGGAGATTTCTATTTACTAAATGTTTATCATAATAATAAAGATAACATACTTATAAAATATGTACAGTATATTACTTCACTGTACAGGTTGGACTTTGGTTAACAATAGTAGTTGGGACTAGAATGTCCATTTCTAAACAATGCAGTCATAAAGTGAAATATCACATAACTACATCACTTAGGGCAGCAATCCCCAACCTTTCCAGCTTGGCGACCTGGCCTGGTGCAGCAGGGTGTGTGTGAGTTGTAAGCACATACACATGCGCATAGCTCCATTATTGCGAGTGGCAGCTGGGTATGGCCTCCACTCATGCCAATGGAGCTTTGTGTGCAAGCAGGCATATGCTCACAAGCACAAATACTCTCCACTTAAATGCTCTCTGCTCATGCAAGTGGAACTTCGTGTGTGAGCGCAAGGACCCATTGCTCCCATGAGTAGCACTTCGTGCACACACTTGCCTGCCACTTGCATGAGTGGAACTTCACTCACACATGCGCACACTTGCCCATCTCACATGCAGACTGGTTTCGAACAGGTCATGGCCCGGTAGTGGGCCACGGCATTGGGGTTGGGGACCCCTGACTTAGGGACAGCAATTCTGGCAATCCCGGTTTCTGCTGTTAATAATCAGATGCTGTTCTGCATCTGATTATTAGGTGAGGACTCATCTTGATGGAAGCCATTCCTGGATAGTTCTCTCCTGCCCCAAGCCTCAGTAAGGTAATACACTATCTCGTCATCTCCATCTCCACTACCTTTGCATCTCCATCCCCTCATCTCTGCCCTTTTAGCCACACCATACTCAGCTGCCTTTGCCAGCCCTGGTCTCTCCACCTGATTTTTGCCATCATTTTCCTCCTCCTCTTAACAAGGGGCATCTTTGCAAGGCAATTTCTGGATGTGCCAGGCCTTTTTTTTTTGAAGCTGCATGTGCCTTTATCTAAATTGTGTGTGATCTTCAAACAGCAGCAAACGGCAGAGATGCAAATACTTGCACATCTGGAGTTAAAGAAACTGCAGAAGATAACTTGCTGAATTTATTTACTTTGACAGAATGAGGTTACTAAATAATGTTCTACTTTTAAGAGCAGTAGTATTTTAATTCTTATTGTAAGCACTTCTGTATTTTTCTGCTATCATGTAAGTAATTTGCACCTTTTCAACTCAGAGCACCTTCCATACCCATGAAAATGTGTTGACAACATTTGCATTTACTCCTTCAAAGCATCAGATTTTTATATACATTATTTTACTTTTTGTAGCTGGAAGTTTTGTGGAGATATTATTCTTCAGTAAATATACTACAGGTGAAACTCAAAAAATTAGAATACCGTGAAAAAGTTCATTTATTTCAGTAATGCAACTTAAAAGGTGAAACTAATATATGAGATAGACTCATTATATGCAAAGCAAGATAGTTCAAGCCGTGATTTGTCATAATTGAGATGATTATGGCTTACAGCTCATGAAAACCCCAAATCCACAATCTCAGAAAATTAGAATATTGTGAAAAGATTCAATATTCTAGGCTCAAAGTGTCCCACTCTAATCAGCTAATTAAGCCATAACACCTGCAAAGGGTTCCTGAGCCTTTAAATGGTCTCTCAGTCTGATTCAGTCGGAATCACAATCATGGGAAAGACCGCTGACCTGACAGTTGTGCAGAAAACCATCATTGACACCCTCCATAAGGAGGGAAAGCCTCAAAAGGTAATTGCAAAAGAAGTTGGATGTTCTCAAAGTGCTGTATCAAATCACATTAATAGAAAGTTATGTGGAAGGGAAAAGTGGAAGAAAAAGATGCACAAGCAGCAGGGATGACCGCAGCCTGGAGAGGATTGTCAGGAAAAGGCCATTCAAAAGGGTTGGGGACTTTCACAAGGAGTGGACTGAGGCTAAGTCAGTGCATCAAGAGCCACCACACATGACGGATCCTGGACAAGGGCTTCAAATGTCATTCCTCTTGTCAAGCCACTCCTGAACAACAAACAACGTCAAAAGCATTTTAACTGGGCTAAAGAAAAACAGCCCTGGTCTGTTGCTCAGTGGTCCAAAGTCCTCTTTTCTGATGAGCAACTTTTTCATCTCATTTGGAAAACAAGGACCCAGAGTCTGGAGGAATAATGGAGAGGCACACACTGCAAGATGCTTGAAGTCCACAGTTTATGTTGATTTGGGGAGCCATGTCATCTGCTGGTGTTGGTCCACTGTGCTTCATTAAGTCCAGGGTCAACGCAGCCATCTACCAGGAGACTTTGGAGCACTTCATGCTTCCTTCCACAGACAAGCTTTATGGGGATGCTAACTTCATTTTCCAGCAGGACTGGGCACCTGCCCACACTGCCAAAAGCACCAAAACCTGGTTCAATGACCGTGGGATTATTGTGCTTGATTGGCTATCAAACTCACCTGACCTGAACCCCACAGAGAATCTATGGGGCATAGCCAAGAGAAAGATGAGAGACATGAGATTGAACAATGCAGAAGAGCTGAAGGCCGCTATTGAAGCATCCTGGTCTTCCATAACACCTCAGCAGTGCCACAGGCTGATAGCTTCCATGCCATGCTGCATTGAGGCAGTAATTGCTACAAAAGGGGCCCAAACCAAGTACTGAGTACATATGCATGCTTATACTTTTCAGAGGTCCGATATTGTTCCATGTACAATCCTTGTTTTATTGATTGCATGTAATATTCTAATTTTCTGAGAATGTGGATTTGGGGTTTTCATGAGCTGTGAACCATAATCCTCTCAATTATGAGAAATCACGGCTTGAATTATCTTGCTTTACATGTAATGAGTCTATCTCATATATTAGTTTCACCTTTTAAGTTGCATTACTGAAATAAATGAACTTTTGTACAATATTCTAATTTTTTGAGTTTCACCTGTAGTTCAGTGTAGTGTTGTAAACACAGCTACTTTATATGTTTTTCACTGAATATACTTAAGCAAATATTGAGTGTACAGTTTGTTATTAACCCAAAGGTTCCAGTCATTTGTTTGATAGAAATAATTCATTCTTTGAAAATTAATGTAAATAAGTTTTCAGTATTTCTTCACTAGAATTACAGAAATGTGCAATTTAAAAAACAATACAATTTTCTTCCTCCCTACCAGGATTTTGTGGTGAACATGTTAACCAAACTGCTGCTTGCCAGAATAAAGCATCTGATTCATTTTGCTATTCCTAAAGCTCATCCCATTAACCAAAACAAACAACCACATTTGTATGTGAACCAATTTACAATATTGATGAGTACTGTTTTCAAGAGGGAGATGAAGAGTCACAGGCAGAGAATAATAGAAAAGTATAAAAATGGAAAAGGTCCCAGGAAAGGAAGTTCAGAAGAGGGTTTGGCTCAAGAGAGTGACTAGAAACAAACATAACAATGTATATAAATAACACTATCAATATTCAACCAGTTAAATTTGTGTCTTCATGCTTCAAACAATGCCTATTAAAATTCATTTGTTCAAATGCTAACTTAAAACTCTTTAAAGTTGGAAAATTTATATCATTTCTGAATGTTTGGATTTCAGTATTGATGGATCCACAATAGGAAAGAGTAATACACAACCTCTGTCTCTAATCTATGCAAGTAATTTTTTGCCATTGGATTTTTGGATCAATGCAGCCAAATTTTATTTTGTTTTCAGTTGAACAGTGTACGTCAGAAATGAAATTCCATTGAATTTCAATTTAATTGATAATGTAATTTTTTTCTCCTTTATTAGATATTATGACTTAATTATAATAATTGAAGTTTTCTAGGTACCTCAGGAGCCTGAAATATCTTTTTAATCAGAAAATTATGTTTAACTTAATGGCCTTTTCTCACTCACAAAAGATTTTGGATGAAAAAAAACAGGATCCTAGATATCTCACAGGTAAAAACGAGGAAATCCAAGAGTTCAAAACCTTGGAAACTATTATATCTCAGAAGACATGCATCTAAATAAGTGTGGATGATAGAAACACTTAAAAACACTGCAAAATGTTGCAAGTGTATTCTAAACATGAAAAGACAAAGAAGAAATGGTGCCAAGGGAACTACTCAAACAAACAGAAGCATTAAAAATATCTAAAAATGGAAAAGTTAAAATCTTTCATAAAATGTATTCTGAATTTGGCTTACCAGATATTTAAACTTTTATACTTAAATTTTGTCTATATTATCAGCCGAATAGAGTTATTATTAGGTGTTGCTGCCTCCTCAGTTTCAGTGGTTCATAGTTCTTACAAATATTCTATCTTTATAAATTCTTGTAACCTAAAAAAGTCACAAAAAGTTGCTGCACTTCCATTCTGCCTGCTCTAGTACACATTTTGTCTTTTAATCTGAAGTGCTCGACAGCACAGCCTTTACCACTTAAAGAAGGCTGTCTGTTCTTCAATTATTCCATTCCAAATAGTAAATGGTGAAAATGGAAGAACTTTTATGAAAATACTAACCACTATGTACATAACTATGCACATAAAAATATTATATTGAATCTGGGATAAGAGATGGAGAGTAACTTCAAATATTTTGTATGTCCCCTAAAAGATAAGTGCAATATATTTTACTTAAATTGCAATGATGTTCCCATATTCAATTGCATCATTTGGTGCTTCTTCCTTTCTATGTTCTTCCTATATGCAAGAGGAAGTAAGGAGATGGCAAATTTCTGCAACTAAGTTAGTGCCAGGACAAATTCTAGTAAAGTGCTTTTGCAATTCATTCTTCCCATCTAACCTCCCTCTAAACCATTACTTTCTGTCGTAATAGGAACGCTCAGTGCAAATAGAAATCTTGCTATATAGGATTATTTGAACAAATTTCTGAATATTAATTAGTATTTCATTAGAATTGCAGTGTTCCTGCACGTTCCATTTTCATCACTCAAATCTGTATTTTACTAGTCACTAGAAATTAAAACAGATTTCAGGAAGAACTCATATCTTGCTCCTAAACAGTATCTGATTATTGAATCACCAGCACCATACATTGACACAGCATATTTTCAGCTATTGCTAATGACTTCTAAAATATTTGAAACTTTGGATTCTGAGAAAATAATAGTTGAATTGATGATAAAATATTAGGGGAGAAAGGTTGATAAGAAAATACATTATTGTGTTGTCACTTTTCCACTTTTGTAATATATACAATATATTCAGTTCAAACAAACTGATCTGTTAGTTTAACAAGCCATACTGAATACAGTGTTTTGTATATTGCTCTGGTTCTCAGGAGCAGTGTGTGCTTCAAGACAGGATGCTATAGCATACAGTAAGTGATTTAAGAAAAGGTTTGTTCCAAATCTGACAGTTATGAAGAAAATAGGAAAATAGCGTGTGATAAGATCTAAATATTTTATTGTCCAGCACTGTCTACTTTTTGACAAAAAGGCAAAGCAATATTGGTATAGGTGTTTTCGCATAATTTTTCCCATCCCATTTTCATTCAGTAACATTGGGAAGTTTTTTCTATCTTATCCAGGACAGTTTGAAAAACAATTGAGATTGCCTGAAGTACAAGGTTTAAGAATTGGCATGGATTTTCTACTCTAAGAATAACTGGACTTTCTCAACTTAAAATAATGAGAATAGGAAGTAGCTCTTTTGAGTATGAGAGTTTGGGTCAATAATGATTTGTATCATGTATGCATAATATTTTAAAGTTAATGATTTTATTCAAGCATTTTTAAATTAGCTTTTGTAACAAATGCCTAAAGCAGATAAAGGCTATGAACATCATGCACTACATATCATGTGGTTCCTTTTGGGATAAGCAATATTATTACACAGTGCAGAGAAAAAGTGTATAACAAGTTGTGAGCTTAAAAAATTACTGGCAGGGAAGGTAAGGGAAAGAAATTTCAATAAACCTTGTTTACATGAATATCAATCACTATACGTCTACTTTTTATTGAAAACTATTCTTGCTTCTACAACATCCATCTATGAATTTATGGTCTACAATTAAACTTACATTTCTCTTATGCAACATGTCATCATTTGTTCAGCCTCAATTCCTTTCTATCTATTTACTCTTTTTCTTATATTTGCATTTCAACAAGATTCTCATTAATTCTCTTTATCTAATTAAAACACTTAAAACATTAATTCATAGTCATATTTCATCTTTTTTTTTTTATCACACTTGTTTCTTCAATAATCTATTACTGCTACATACAGATTAACATTTCCAGGTCTTGAAAATTTCAATATGACAGTTGTTCTGAATGGAACTTGGTAGGTTCCAAGTCCCTCATTCTGATTGGCCGAAAAGGCCACTTACGGATTGGTTCACTAGGAACCAATCCGGGAAGCCGCCAAGCGGTGGGAAGAATTAAACAAGTGTCATTGGCCACAAGCCGGCAGGCAAAGCCGCTATATAAAGGGCTGCCGCGGCTTGAGCTATGTTCCGTATCTTTTGCCTAGCAGTTTGAAATAAAGACTTGTTTGGAACCCGGTCTCACGCGCTTCTTTCCGGACGGAACATTGGCGACGAAGGTGGGATTGTCATAGAAGCAGAGACCGAAGCACGCGGCGATCTGAACTGAGCAAGAGAGATGGCCAGTAACAATGCACCGACCGCACTCCTCAATCCTGATGAGGAGGATTGGGAATCATATATTGATCGCTTATGTTCTTAGAATGCAACGAGATGGAACAAATTTCAGACCAAAGGAAAAGGGCTGTCTTCCTTACACACTGCGGACTGGCCGTATTCAAAATGGCGAAGGCGCTGGCGAAACCCAGATATGTCAAACAGATGACCTGGTCCGACTTGAACCGAATGCTCCGAGCACACTATGCACCGGTGGTCTCAAATTTAATCAAAAGGCATGAATTTTACAAGAGGGACCAGAAAGAGGATGAAACCATTGCAGATTTTGTGGCAGCTTTGAGAAACATCGGAGGAGCCTGTGAGTTCCAAAACATGGACGAGGCAATGAGAGACTACGTAGTCCTTGGCCTGAAAGACTCTACCCTTCAGAGCAAACTACTGAATAGGCCGAACATAACTGTGGCCGAAGCCATTGCAGAGGCAACCGCCACTGAAGCTGCAAAGAAATCAGCGGCCACTATGCGACAAATGAACGCAGTTCCAGACCTGCCAACCCAAACCAGGGAGAAGAAGACGGAGGAAAGAAACAGCCCACAGCGACAACCCACCACGAGGACATCGAAACCCAGAGTGACACCGAAGACGACGAAGATGTCCATAAACTCTATTCAGATAGAAAATGGCGCGAAAAGAGGAGGAATTGGTGGGAATTTCAATGTGTGGGCTGCGGAGGCAATCACCCACGGTCTGAATGCAGGTTCCTCGATGCAATATAAAAGGCTTGTAATAAAAGGGGGCACATGAAAAGGGTTTGCCGCAACAAAAAGAGCTATAGTCCAAAAGACACGGCAGCACCTCCCCAGACACGATGACAGACAAGCCGGCAACAGATGGAACCGCAATAAGAGAACCGGTGACAAAGAAGAAACGCATCAGACAGTCACCATCGGCAATGCCAGGGCAGAAAGCAGAAAGAAGGTTCGGATAGAGGTGAGCATTGAGGGGAGACCCTGTGAGATGGAAGTCGACTCAGGGCCATTCCTATCAATGGTATCCTGGAATACCATCTGGTGCCTAATTCCGAACATTAAACAGAGAGAACTACAGAAACAAAAACTAGTGTTAAAAGACTATCAGGGAAATCGAATCCCAGTAGTAGGCCTTGGACATTTTCTAGTTGAATTTAAACACCACGCCGAAGTCTTGCCTCTGACTATCGTCGATCGTGACCCGCCCTAGCCTGTTAGGGATCGAATGGTTCACGCCTCTGGGAATCGGGATGACCGGGATCAACCGCATCGCTACAACCAATTGGGAGGAGAACCTAATCCAAGAATTCCAAGATGTATTCGACGGGACTCTAGGCAAGTACCAGGGGACCCCAATTTCATTTAGCCTAGACCCGAAAATAGCCCCCATCCGTTTAAAGGCCAGATGCATCCCATTCGCGCTAAAACCAAAAATTGACGAGCAGATGAATAAGTTAATAGCGCAAGGGGGTTTAGAATCAATCGACCAAATCAGGTGGGAAACCCCTATCATCACACCGGTGAAGCTAGATGGGTCAGTGCGCATCTGCGGGGACTATAAGGCAACCCTGAACCATGCGCTCCAACAAAGCGCATACTCAGTGCCAGTAGTGCAACATTTACTGCACTCGCTAGGGGGAGGAAAAATATTCGCAAAACTTGACCTAGTACAGGACTACCAACAGCTACCTTTTGATCCAATAACAGCAGAGGCACAGACGATAGTAACACATAGAGGGGCATTCAAATGTAACCGCCTCCAATTCGGTGTTAGCGTTGCCCCAGGCATGTTCCAAAGCCTTATGGAATGCCTACTAAACAGAATCAAAGGTGTTGTCCCATACTTCAACGATGTACTGGTCTCAGCAAAAAATGCCAACCAGCTAGAGACCAGGTTAAGAGAAGTCTTAACACGATTTAGGAAATCAGGCCTCAAAGTAAAGAGGAAAAAATATGAACTGGCCACTAACCGGGTCGAATTTTTGGGCTATTTAATTGATGAGCAAGGCATTCACCCCACCAAAAAAAAAGTGAAGGCTATTAAAGACGCTCCCAGACCCAAAAACAAAACCGATCTCCAGGCATGTTCCTGCCCCATAAGGCAACAGTAGCAGAACCCCTACATCGACTGGGAAGAATTAAACAAGCGTCATTGGTCACAAACTGGCAGGCAAAGCTGCTATATAAAGGGCTGCCGCGGCTTGGGCTATATTCCGTATCTTTTGCCTAGCAGTTTGAAATAAAGACTTATTGTTTGGAACCCGGTCTCACGCTTCTTTCCGGACGGAACAGTAGTAGATAGAACAAATTATTATACAATATCATTTTTACTTCCTTCAACAAAGAGACCATTATTATTACATATCTACCAGCTTATATACTATAAGCATTTGCAAGTTTTATAACTTATAATCCATATTCTTACTTTCAAAATTACCAAGAAAGTCAGATGCTTTTTAATTATTTCTGTAAAATTTGTGTTTATTCACTTTATTCCCCTTCAAATGTACTAATTTGGTTGTAAGTACTTTTTGAACTATGTTAATGTCCTGTAAACACGGCATTCAGACAAATATGCAATAGGCATCAATAGACACATAGAGATAAATCACATTTATACACCATTCAAGAGACAATAAAGCTAAGAAGAAAACAAAGACAAGGAAACAATGCATCCTCTCCATCAGCCAGAAAAGAAGAAATTAACACTAGAGAAATGAAGCAGATGCCCTAATCAAGGAACTACAAATAAACCCCTCCCCACCAAAACTGGAAGATACGGGAAGAACAGTGTCCATTGGGGGAAAGTATTAAAGGCAGAAGTAAACTTGACCAGACAATAAGACCCCCACTGTGTTGTACATGTATCAGTGTTGCACAATTATGTAGCTCCCATTGCCTAGATTGGGGGAAATGGGCATTTTTTTTAGATATGATTACTTTTTGGAAAATTTTCCCCATTTTTAATCATCTTTTTCTTTAGAAATGAATGAATTTAACAGAATGTACTTAATATATAATGCAGCCTATTTCACTGTTTTAATTTCTTCCATAAAAAAACCCTCTTTCTGGATTTATGGAAGTTTAAATGTAAATATATTAAGTTGTACATTTGTAGTTATGCCTTTATATTATGCCTCATCCATAATATTATGCCTCATCCATAACCCAACAACTAAAATAGCTTTCATAGTTAGATTTTATTTTGCCACATAACAGTTCCTATTGTAGAGACTTAATTAACGCAGCTGAAATGACAAAAAGTGTTTCCCATCATCTTTGCTTTTCTCTGGGAACAAAATAATTGCAGTTTGCAAATGACTTGCACCTTAATAACAGTATAGGAACAATTGATAAAACCTCACACTGTTCGTGTGTTCATAAAAATCCCAGGGTACTATCTGATCTGTCAGATTTTATGATACTTGAAGGACTACAAAGATCTGCAAACCTGTTCATTAGACGTGACATTGGAATGAATGCACACACCATGAGGATATTTCATAACTTCAACTGTCTGCAAATTTGCTTCCTGTCTCCAGACATATATATATATATGTCTTTATATAGCTTAGACAGATCACAGGGAGGGTATTATTTTACTAAGCATTTTTCATAATCTCTGTTTAAGAGTGTTGGCTTTGTGGTTACATTATACATGTTGCTTTAGTTATCCAGGTCTGACAGTTTTCCATTTGTTTTCTAATAATAACGCCAGCCTTATAAAATAAGTTAAGTTTCTGCACATTCAGTTATCATATTTTGTTTAAGCAAGACTCCAGATTTGCCAGTGGTAAAATTAGCAGTGCTCTATTAGTATTTTTTCTATTTACCTATTTACATGTTTGTTTGCTGTATATTCTTGCAAAAGCTAGATAATTAAAAATAAAGACATGAATATCCTATGAAACCACATGCACGTATAAGTATAACATTTCAACAAACAAACACCCACAAATGCTAAAGGACATTTAAAGGACACTTTAAAGTCAGACTACCTTTCTGCCTGCAATGTAGAACTGACAGACTTAACAAAATTTTTGCCAAAGCTTAGGAGGAATAAGGCTTACTCGATCCCTACTGGGAAAAAGTTCCAAAGAATTGAGAGATCCATTAAGAATGCCTACCACCAAGGTGATACTCCCATATGGGTGTAATTCCCAAAGGGAATTGTCCCTTTTTGATCTAATTGGATAGGCATTTGGATATAGAAACAGGTGGATCTTCAGATAACCTTGTCTGGAGTTACGTAGGATCTTAAAGATAACATATAGCACCTTGAATTGCACTTGGCAGTTGACTAATAACAAGCACAATTCCCAAAGCACTGGGGTTACCCAGTCACCCGAGTATATTGAATATCTATCATTGTCCAAACCATTGCATTCTGCACTAGCTGTATCATTCAAATATTCTTTGAAAATACATAAAGTACATTGCAGTAATCCAGTTGGGAGGTGATTAAAACAGGAGTCACTAATGAGTACCTCTCTTAACTGGCACACAGGATGTAACACTAAATTCTTTTAGCCATAGCTTCCATGTGCTCCTGCAGCAGGTGCTGTGATTTAGAAGGACCCCCCAATAGTGGAAGGTGTCTAAACAGGGGAGCCAACCCCTATTCATGGCATTTTCCTGGAATCATTCTGGCCACGAATCCAAAGCCCATTCTTCAAATGAACAGCAAAAGGAGGATTAGAATGTTGATTTTTGAACATTATAGATGGGCTAATGGATTTGAAATAAGATTTTAAAAGTAAATGTGATAATCTTCCCATGGGAAAATGTTACTATTTCAGTACTTAAAAAAAAAATAAGATGGGATTTTGCAGATTGGCCACTAGAGGAAACCAGAAGGTGAATTAAAGATTACAATTAAATGAGAAGAGTACTTAAATTTGAGTAGCTAATGACAGAATAGAACAAAATACATTAATGTTGGACATAAGTTAATTTTAAAGTGTCTGCCATTGTAGATAGAGTGTGTTTGGAAGATGATATGGAAAAGAAGCAAGTTTTACTGGAAAGGAACGAGTCTGATTTGAAAGTGGATCTAAAAATGATGAGCTGTGTGGAAGAAGATGCTACCCTAACTAGACAAATGCAACTGATTGATTTTTTTTTCCAAACCAAAAAAAGTAAACTTCCTTATATTAGATTTTTAAAAGGGATCTATTAAAGTTGTGAAGAATCTTGTGAGAAGGGGAAAAGAAAGAAAATGAAAAGAAATGTGATAAGCTTTATTATTTGTAAGTGGATAAAACATGAGATATAGGATGAACAGAGTTTTGGTTGAAATATTAGAGAAGGTGTCAGGCTGTTGAAAATATTGTATTAGTTTTGATGAAAGGGGAAGTTCTTTCTATTTGTTTGTTTAGTTTCTTTTTTTGTATGTGTTTCCTCCTTTCCCCACCCTTTCTTCCTCCCAATCATGCTTCCATTTTTTTCTGCTTGGTTATATTTTCCTTGTTTGTATTAGTTTTTTTACCTTTGTAATTTTAAAATTCAATACAAATTATTATTTAGAAAAAGAGTAAATGAGACAAAATCAAGCTGCAAGACTTTATTTGAGGGGATTAGGGGACAAGATTGTTAAAAGTAAATAAAATAAGTATAAAAATATTACAATTGTTAAAAGTAAAAGGGAGGAATGTAAAGTTGGTTTATTTGATCAAGGTAAAAATAAACATTATCGTCTGTGGACTTTTGCTGACCTGAGCAAAACAATGATACTTTAAAGATTTGTTTAAACATAAAAGATAATGGGAAGAAGAGATCATTTGTTGATAAGTTACTAATTTGGTTGTTACTTGTTATGAAAGGGAAGTTATTTCTTTAAATTTTTTCACTTCCATTTTTTCTTTCTCTTCTGTAATTTTTAATTTTTATTCATTATTTTTACAGTTTGTATTAGTTACTTTAACCGTAATGCTTAATAAAATTATTATAAAAAAGAATTTATCACTGCACATGAGCAAAGAAAATGAAGCTAGTTATTTCAGAACAGTAAAAGTGAATGATGCTATTTCATATTATATAATCAGGTTTTTCACCTCAGTTTTAAATATTATTTGTTCTTCATTAAGAACTTAGGGTTTTTAAAATCTATTTTACCAATGGTTGGGAAAAAAGGGTTGGAGATTAAGAATGTAAATTTGTATTGTTAAGCACATGAAATACACAGACAACATGATGTTTGTTAAACACTAAGAAATGTATTTAATAGAAAATCAATAAAAAAAGAACTTAGGGATTTTTAAGTCAATTTCTTTATTACAGGATTCTATTTCAGAATGCTGGTTTTAATGTGTAAACTTCTTTATGGGTTTACTTTAGGAAATGTTAGCAACTATCACCTCCTCGTGGATTCTGTCTTTCCAAATTGTTTCCAGAGAGATGCTTAGGATCCACCTGACCACTGAAATCAAGACAATTTTTCTCTGGTGATCCCTTTGTGGTAGAACACCTTGTCCTTGGTCATCCTCCTGCAAGGTTCTTTCTTGGCCTTTTAAAGGGCCATCATCAAAATGATTTGATGTGATCTCAGTTTTTGGAAGGAATTTTGGATTTGTAGGATTTTTTTTTCTTTTTCTTTTAGACTTTTATAGTTAAACCAGGCTGCCACTGATATTTTTATTAAAATTTTGTATTTTGATATAACTCTTTCATAAGAGATTTGAGGTGATGGATTGTGGAGCTTAGATTCCATTTTCAGAATCTTACAAACTACACAGGAGTCTTATGAACTGGGCTTATAAAAATACTGTATGTAAGTAAGTAAATATCTGCAAACGTTTTCCATATTTTGTGTCAGAAGACCAATAGTTTCCAGACGAAATTTCCAAATGACAAAATGAAAATTTGCACTATTAGAGGAGTTATAATTTTACATTTGAGAAGCAACAAATTGAAGTAGTAATCTGTAATATTATTTACTGTGCTTTGAATATGTGATTAAGATACACATGGCCCTGACTTATAATTTCACTTATGCTGAAAGATGCTTACGTCTCTATCCAAAATTGCCTTGTATGTTGCCTTGTAAGCACAGGAAAACAGGGAAAACAAAACCTAATAATATGTTTATCAATAGATCTCATGAGTATGGTTGCATAGATCATCTTTGGACATCTCTCATTTTTTAATTTTAGAACATAACTGGTTTCTAGAAATCATTCATGTGCGTTAATTATACTAGTACAGCTCCCCCTCCCCCCCCTCTCTCTCACACACACACACACACACACGTACACACACACACATACACGTACACACACACAGAACGCCCAAAGAATCCTCTTGCCTGCTCTGGTTGCTAAGCGTTAGGCGAAATGGGAATGTGCAGTTCTGTGAAGCCCTCTTGTGAATTCTTTCCTTCTGCCATAAAAAAGGGGGGGAAGAGTATTACAAATGACTGCCATTACAAATGCATTATTTGGAAGGCTACAGAGCTGGAAAACTAATGCCTAGGGGGCATAGAAAAGTAAGGTTGCCTTTTCAATCAGAAGGATCATGTTTTGATCAACTGCAGTCCATGTTCCTGTATTTTAAAATATACCTTATTCTAGATGACAGTGATAGAAATCAGAACTGATTTTAAAGAACATGATGTTTGGGTCGTGAGCTTGTCAGATGTGTGGCCAAGATAGATGTGCAAGGAGAAATTGTGCTCTCCATAATGGCCTGCTAGCTTGGCTCATTATACTCTAGAATAGAAAGAAGCCATACATCAATATAGCTAATAACATACTGACAGCATTTTCTAATAAATACAAAACATTTAGTAAAGCAAAATTAATTTAAATTTAAAGCAAACCTTTTTTAAAAAGTCATTTAAGTCATTTTAAAGTCATTTAAGACATTTGATAGTATTGTTAATGACCTGGTTTTTTATGGAGCAGAAATTACTCCTCAGTAGAAGATATAATTTAATAAGGATAGAAGAACAGTGGAGTATGTAGGGCAGACAGAATTGACAAGATGGCGAATGGAGCCTTGCAACAAAAGCTTTGCCCTACATTTTCATAAAAAACCAGATCACAGATCATAATTCTCCATCCACCATCTTGCCAGTTTTGTCCCACACCCTTGGGGATGCTGCTGGCAACATGATCCTAGTAGCTCTGCAAGACATATTTTAATGTGGGTTGTTGCACGGACAAACCTTCTCCAGTATTGAAGAGATAATTTGAAATAACTTTTTTCAAACATAGGGCAAACAAACACAATAAAACCTTCATTTAGTGGATTAGTTTGGAGAAAGAGTATCTGTTGCATTTCTCTATGTTCATTAAATGGTATGTAATTGGCATGATTTTTATCATTTGTGTAGTAGGGTAATTATCATTTTTAGGTCATTTCCAAGTGGAACACTAGGGAAGACAGAAAAAGACTCTGCGTTTGGTACTAGAAAGTCTACCCGGGAACAGCTTAGACGGCACAAAGATAAGAAAGTATTAGCAGTACCATTATAGAATTTATCTCACGATATGCACTTCATGAAAAGTTTGTGCACATTGTGGAATTTACAGCCCAGATGTATAAGATAAGCCAATCAAATAACAAATTAAAAATAGGATCTGTTTTCTTGTTGGATCAGTCAAAATTCTGCTTGTATGGGATTGCTTCCACCAACAAAGTTCAACATAATGACCATCACCCCAAATCAATCAGACACACACACACACACACACACACAGGTTTGGGATAACTGCTGTATCACCTCTGGCACTGTGTAAAAAATAAACTCCAGGCTCCAGTGAGGAATGGAGGACTTGCATTACATAAATATTTGTCGAGGAAACAGGAATGTTAGAGTGATCAAATGAAGGGATAAGGAGAAGATCTTCTCCCCCCACAGTAGCTAGTTAAGTCTCTGACAAACAGCTGTTTCACTGATCCTTGAACTCTCAGCACAGATGATGCTGGAGTCAGACACACACAGACACACACATTCTTCCTTCTCTGTACTGTAACTTTACCAGGGAAACACAACTCCTGATGCTTCTGCTGGCAGCCGAGTGAGTCAGAGCAGCTCCTGATTGAGCAGGAGCTGGTGGCTGCTGCTGAGGTCCCTCTCTCTCTCTCTCCTCCCTCCATCCCTTTTTCTTCCTTTAAATGAGGACCACTCAGCCAGGATGAGCTGCATAGGAGAGACAGCAGTGCAAGCTAAACTAGTCTTCTGTTATTTTACGACAGTCAAATGTAGAAGACAAAATTCGGGTTTGCAATCCATTGTTTTCAGCCACCATGCTATGAGAGCGGATCAGTACATTTAGGTGAGTGACGTTTCCCCTTTTGTTTAATTTTTTTTCTTGTCGCGTGGACTATTTCTCGTTCCTTTGAAATATCATAGTGCCAGGTGTACAGCTATACTGTTGTGGCATGTTGTGTCAAAGTTATTTCTGAGTGTTTTTGCATAGTATTCATTTTTGTGATGTTCAGATGTGATTGCTGTTAATAAAATATTCACCTGTGAAAATGCTGTGATTATTGAAGAATGTTCAAATGGCATTTCACGTTAAAAGCACTGTGTTTTGCAGATTGAAAAATTGTTCAGTTAATTGCAAATTGAAAAGGTTGCCTATCAAATGCATCATAATTGTAATTCTCTCAAGTGTTTGAATAGCATTATGTCTCTGTTTTTATATAATAACAGCCATTTAAAACATTTATAATCTTAAGTAGTCAGTGATGTGACTACTAAGTAGTCACTGAATATAGCAAAGTTACTTTTTCATATTAAATGCTAGGTAGCCTATCTCTCTGTCTTGTGCCTGAAAAGGCACATGTACCAATCACATCGGGGAAAATATTTGAAATTCGTTTCATGGGTATTAATTGAAATAATATTTTCAGTTTTGATTTTATTTTTTCCAATAGCAAAATTAATAACTGCATTGATAAAACCAGTTGATGTTTTGGCCTGCAATGCACCTTGTTTAAGAGGAAATCTTAACTGAATAGACTTGCTCCAACTTTAGAATAAATGTGACTGATAGATTCTAATTTTTTATTTTCTGAAATTCATAGGATAGACATGAGATCCTATTGTTATTAACAGAACACCTTTCATATAGGATATGAAAGAAGGTAAAGAAATCCGTTGCAGCGTTACAATTTTTAGCACAATTTGCCAAAACAATTTCTAAGTCAAGCTCCCATTTTCAAGAAAATATCATAATTAATTAATTATGTTCTACTTGATTTTTGAAAAAGCTGTTTCTATGCATTGTACTTCCTCTACAAGCAGATTGCTTTTTTAGAAAACAATATTTGAATTATGTATCCTTCAGTGGAGCTTGTTCATCATACCTTCACTAATTAGTTTTAGATTTTCTTATGCTCTGGCCCTTCAAATTCAGGATATGGATAAAATCCTTTCATACACTCATAGTAATTTCTAACATAAAATCATATAAGTATGTGAGTATCATATAAGTATCATTCTTCTACTCTGACAAAGTGCTTTTGCTGACTTTGAAGAAATATGTGATCTTATTATACTGGTTATAGTCCTATGTCTATCGTTCCGTTTTCCACCATTTTTTCATGTGTATCTTGAAGCACTTTTATTATTTAATTATAGCTATTTATTTATAGTTTGTGTGTATATATGTGCATGTGTGTTTATGGAAATGGACAGAACCATTGGAAACATTGTCATTTGCATTTGCCCACTGCCAACTGGAGTTAAGATGCAGATTTTCTAAGGAAACAAAGCAGAGATAGGTTTCAATGAGGATGGTTTTCCAAAGTTTGAGGAAAACACAGTGGCTAAAGGAAAGAAATGTGTTGTGTGAGCAAGTCAATTGTATTAAGCTGTGATGGCTGGATAAGCATAACGTGTTTGGTTAAAATTCAATAAAACTAAGGGGTTTAATATTCCTCATTAAATATTACTGATGAAAGTAAAAGAGCTTTGAATTAAACATAAAATATTATGTTATACCTACATAAATTTGCAACTCTTCTGTTGAAATTATTTCATTGTTTTCTCCATGAAGGAATTCTGAAAGATATTTGAGAAACATGGACTTGGCCATAATACATGCTAACAGATGATCATATCACAGCAAAATGAATGCAAGAGCCAACATTATGCATGTTCATTACATTGTTAACTATTGTACTGAATTTTCAAAACAAGCAGTTTTTATGAGGTAAAGTAAAATAATTGTCATAAAGGATTACCTATACCTGAGAAATTATGTGGATTGAAATAAAAAAATAAAATAGAATAGATGTTTTACTTGCCTTTTGTTCCAAAATGATGAATAAGGAAGTTAATTTCAATAATTACTTTCAAATATAGGGAAGTTAGGGATTGTTCTCATTTGCTTGTCTAAGCCATTCTATTCTTGTGTTCATGAGCATTCAGTGAATAAAGAACTACAGCTGACAAGAGACAACAAAGCAATTGAATATTGTAGTGCCTTCCAAGGGGCTGTCATATATATATTGTGGCAGAGGCAGGGCATTCCTTAAAGTTGATTGGGAGACTGTTTTCATTAGACAATTCCCTTAATGAACAGGAAGGCATTCTGAGTACATAGTACTTTGAAAACGCCAAGGAGCTAGAGATTTTGGTTACATTCGCTCTGTTTCATTACTTAAAAGATTATCCAGCAGAAAATAATCACAACAAAAAACAGAATTTTCCTTTTGTAATTTAAGCCCACTACAAACAGCATGTTGTTATGGGCTGTATTTTTTTTAGGTACGGAAGAGGTCTGGGGGATGATGGAGTGCAGTAAATGGGCTGTTCCTTACTTTTTTGACTAGGAGAGACATTCTTACGAAATACCTCAAAGTGTGGAAGTGATTAATTGGCTGAGAAGTTATCAGTGGGGAAAAAGGTTTGGCTCTGCTACGATTGCTCCAGTCCTCAACTTAACAATAGTTCATTTAGTGACTGTTCAAAGGTACAGTGGCATTGAAAAGTATTGGTACTTTTTTCTTTTTTCAAAACAGTCAAAAAATGAAGCCAACCTCTCCCCCCCAAGTCAGAACTCAAGAAATTTTCTACATGTGTACCTGCTTGTAATTATAAGATACTGTCAAGAAAATAATCGAAGTGTTAAGTTACTACAGAATAGTTGTACTTACTGCAGGCCCTGGTTAGAAACAAAATGAGGATTTTACCAGAATAATAGAGTTGGAAAGGACATTGGAGATCTTCTAGTCCAACCCAGCTCAAGCAGGAGACCATATACCATTTCAGACAAATGGCTGTCCAGTCTCTTTAAAAGCCTCCAGTGATGGAACACCAACAACTTCTGAATGCAAGTCATTCCACTGGTTGATTTTTCTCACTGTCAGGAAATTTCTCCTTAGTTCTAGGATGCTTCTCTCCTTGATTAGTTTCTAACCATTGTTTTTTGTCTTGCATATTGGTGCTTTGGAAAATAGGTTTTACCTATTCTTTGTGGCAGCCCCTGGGATATTGGAACACTGCTATCATGTCTCTCCTAGTCCTTCTTTTCACTAAACTAAATACATCCAATTCCTGCAACAGGAATGTTTTAGCCTCCACTTCCTAATCATCATTGTTGCTTTTCTCTGCGCTCTTTCCAGAGTTTCAATATTTATTTTATATTGTGGTAACCAAAACTAGATGCAGTATTCCAAGTGTGGTCATACTAAGACCTTATAAAGTGGTACGAACACTTCATGTGACCTTGAAATCTATCCCTCAGTTAATTGAAGTGTAGGATTGCATTGGCTTTTCTGGCAGTTACAGCACATTGCTGTCTCATATTTAAGTGATTGTCCACAAGGACTCCAGTATCCCTCTCACAATTACTGCTATTGAGCCAAGTTTCACCTAATCTGCACCTGTACATTTGGGTTTTTTTGACTAGGTGTAAAACCTTATTTTTCTCACCTTGAATATCATTTTGTTAGATAGGGCCTTCTGGTCAAGTGTATTGAGATCCATCTGGATCTTGAGCCTGGTTTCTGAGGTATTGGCTATTCCTGTCAGCTTGATGTCTTCTGCAGATTCAGTAAGATCCCCTTCTATTCCCTCATCTAAATAGTTGATGAAGATACTTAAGACAGAACCTTGGGGTACCCCTGGCTCACTTCCTTCCATGTAGATGTAATACCATTGAGAGTTACACGTTGAATACGGGTTGTCAGCTAATTATGCATCCATCTAGTGGTGATGCTGTCTATCTCACATTTTTCTAGCTTACCAAGAAGTAGGTTGTGGTCTACCTTGAAATCCAAATATGCTACGTCCACAGCATTTTGCTGGTCCACTAATTTACTCACTTTGTCAAAGAATGAATTAAGAATTGTTTCATGATCTATTTTTGACAAATCTGTGTTGGCCTTTGGTTATAACTTTGCTTGCTTCTAGGTGTTCCCAGATCTTTTCCTTGCTTATCTTTCCCAGGTTCTTCCCGGGTATTGATGTCAGGCTGATTGGTCTGTAGTTTCCTGGATCTGTTTTTTTCCTTTAAAAAAAAAAAAAGATGGGAACCTTCCTTTATTTCCTTGCACAAAGTTGGCATAATAGAGAAAGGGGATTTATGTAAAGCTTTTTTTTTCTTATGCTGTAACAATACTCACACTTTGCTGCTCTTAATCCTTTATATAGGCTGTTATCTGTGTTTGGCTAGATTAATTATTCATCTTCTTCCATTAGGCGTTCTTAGGCATTTGGTCTCCTGAACTTATTCTGAAAACCAAGAGACTCTCCAGAATCCACAGATAGGGAGAGGACATATAAAAGCAATCCAATCCTAGTCTATTTTCATACTCTCAATCCAAGTGACGATGGAGGTCTTAGCCAAATTGTGCACCAGACCCTCAGAAAAACCTTTGCAACTCTACATAGTCTATCAGATACTAAAGGTGGACCAGTCAAATGAGTCCTACTTCCCTCAGCAGGGAGAAACTGTAGTAAAACAGTAAGGTAACTTGACAAAGAACTGACCTTAGCATCTCTTGCATCACTGTTCCAAGACAAAAGGAGATCTAAATGCTATGTGCTTAGCCCTTGATGACTTGGGTAAAATCCATGGTGGTTGTGGTACAGTTAACCCTCAGGATGCCTCTGACCACACACCCAGAGGAAGTATCTTAAAGTCTCCCAGTATCATAAGTCTGGGAAACTCCGCCCCTAGCCAGGCCACAGAATTGAGCAGTTAAAATAGGGAAGCCTGGAAGTTGATACAATAGCAGCAGTCAGAGGGCTTCCATTCAACTACTTGGATGACAACAAAAACAAACAAGCCTAACCAGATGGCTGATCTGGCTCTTCAAGTCACTTCTAAACTGAGTCCAGAATTCCACAATCTTTAGTCCCACTTATCTAGCCCCTCCCCCCCAACATACCATCCTTCACTTTAGCAATAAAGCAAATTCAAGATAAAGACTGCAACATTCAGTGATCAGGAATACTATCAGATTAAAATGTATTAAAATGTATTAAAATGATTTTTTTTTTGTTACTAATCCTGTGGCATATGCAGATTACACTACCATATCTTACATTTGAAAATGTATGTGTATCTGCAAATCGGAGTACTGAATCAAGGATTTCATTGTGTCCTCAGAATCACATATATATTACATTATATTCAGGAGAGAGAAAAAAATCTAGTTGATTGCTTGCTAAAATGCATCAGTTATGTAGTTTATGTTTTCTTAATTCATGTCAGTTTTAATGAACATTTGATATGGATTCCTTTTTTTGCTTTCCAGAGCAGATAATCCATAATTCATAAGTAAGAACCCATTTTAAGGTAGATTGTCTGGCTGTAATGGCAGCAAAACAGCAAAAGTACTCTGCCCTATTACATCAGCAAAATCTTGTCCAGTAGCTTTGTTCAGTAATTCACCTTTTGTGGAAAGGGGTCGGGGTAGGTTTCTACCAATTCACACATATTTGCTAGAACCAGTTATTAACATTCTAAGCAGTTCAGAGAACCGGTTGTAAGAAGAAATTGCCGGCCTAATCCTGTAAGAAAGGCAGGAAGGAAACATTCTTGTGTTGCTTACAGAAACTGCCTCTCCATTAACCCTTATTATGTTCTTGGCAGGACCAGACTTCCTGTCTCAGGAACTTCTCTGGAGTTTTTTTCCCTCCTTTGCGGGTACTTTGCTTGTGTAGAGTCACCATTCAAAGTTACAATGACTCTGAAAAAAGTGACTTATGACTGTTGCAGCATCCCCACAGTGAAGAGAGGCCAGGCGAGGAGATGCGTGCATTGTGAGTGCTATTGAGTTGGCCACACCCAGCCAATAACATGACGACCAAGCCATGCCCACCACCTAAGCCATGCCTACAGAACTGTCTGTTAAAATTTTTGAATCCCACCCCTGAAAGGGGTGGATAGAATAATTTCTCTGCAGATGCTGTGAGGGCTCTGTTAAGATTTTGCCAGAAAACTTGCTCCTATTGACATGAACATTGTCTGAGAAGGTGATAACTTTCTGTGAGGATGCCAGGATTTTGTTTTGAATTGTGGACTTCATGGAAGAAGATAAGCTTCAAGAAATCAGATAATTTTTAATTCTCTTTAACAATATTTAACAGTAAGGGATCAGCAGTAGTGTCCTTCAAGTTTCTGGGTTCTATAGTCTCCTAGGATGTGACATGGACACTTAACATCAGAACCATCATTAAAAAGGCACAACAAAGAATATTCTTTCTGCATCAGAAGAATGACTGAGAAAATATCTGCAAACCCCTCACATTCAAGACTTAAACTGTTTCTTCTCCTCCCCTTGGAATGACACTGTGAGGTATAGCATGCTGAGACAACTAGACACCAAGGACACTGTTTTCCTCATGCCATCGCTCTACTGAACATGTAATTCCTGCAGTTCTGTTGAGTGTGTGTGTGTGTGTGTATCAACCCATAGAGTATGACTGTAGTGTTCATTCCATTTATTCTTTATTCCCCCTTTTGGTATCATTATCATCATCGTCATCATCATCATCATCATCTCTGTTTCCTTGCAAGTACACTTGAGTGCTTCTGTAAAGGAGATAAATTCCTTGTGTGTCTAATCACACTTGACCAAATAAAGTATTCAATTCAATTCAAATATGACTTTGGCCATCTGAGCAATGGTACCTTTCAAAATAGTTTACCGCTGGTTCGGTGGGCGTGGTTTGGTGGGCATGCTTTGTACACATGCACACACACTTTGTGCATACACACCAGCCTAATGCGCACTTGAGGCTTTCCAACTCACTTCTTGCAATCCTGTACTCTCCCTGTCGCTTCAGCAACTTATGCGCAGCAATCTGTGCCGCGCAAAGCAGTTGCACTTCAAAAGCAGGGAATAAAGGTCAGTATGGGAGCCCGGGCGGGCAGGTCCAATAGCAACTCAGAGAGAACCGGTTCGATCTCGCTGATCTTTGGTGCTAACGGTACGCCAAAACTGGGCCAAACCGGTAGAATAGCACCACTGCATCTGAGGCTTTGGGGTAGTTGGTGGGTGTGAGCAGTTGTATTTCAGGTGTGGTAAACACTTCTTCAGGAAGGAAACAGTACCTTTTGCCCTGGAAAAGAAGGTGATGTGACCCCTTGAACGAAAGCAGCTCTTGACCCAACCATGTTGAACACCACCATCCAAACTTTTCTTTTTGTGAAGGTGAAGGAACAGTAGTTGTGAAGTGGATACTCCCATGCATTTTATTTTTAGGATAATGAAACAAATGTGCCACATTTTTAAATAGTTCTGCCCTTATCAGTTGCTGATACAAGCACATACTGATTTTTCCCTGTTTAAATTGTATGTTAATCAGCTTTGTTTTACACATGCAGTGATGCTAAATCTGCTAAATTCACATGTTTTAGCACTTACAGTGAAGTATTCCACCTGAGATTTTCACCCCTTTCATGTTTGCACCCATTTTCTACATCACGGTTAATTCTCACCTATTGTTTCCATATTAATTTTCCTTCAGTATCTATGTGAAAGAAATTCTTAAGAGTTAAGAAATGATGTATAGGATTCCAAAATCTAACAAAGCAGTAAAATTCACAAGATCAGTTATAATATCAAGGCAAAACAAATAATAAGAGTATTTGACATGCTGGTACCCCTTGATATTTTGGGCTATCATAATTTCACTACAGCAAAGAAGTATGAGATATTCTGTATAGTTTTTAAAAATGAACTTTTAGAGTCAAAATATTTCCACTTGTTTGATAAATATTGCGATTCTTAATTGGCAATAGCATGCTCTTAGCTAAATGTAGTGAACAAATATAAACAAATGTAGTGAACAAATTCATTGAAATATCCTTTTTCTAGCAATAATACAATTATTACTCACTATATTTGCATCTTTCATAGGTAGCAATTGTCTTCTTAAATGCAAGTTACTACGGTAACCCACATGCATTCCCTCAGTGCCTGCCATTGCTATATTCATTATAAGAGCAGATTGATTTGCCTCAATAAGCTAATTTCTCCTGATCTTAAGCAACTGGTAGCCTTAAGCTAATCCTTAAAAATACTGCAAAAACAGACAAAATTTGATGTGTATGCTCCATTTTACATGCTGGTCAAAGAGATGGTGGTTGCATTTTGGATCAGTTGAAATATTCATAGATACTTAAAGGCAATCTTATGTACAATGTATGATCGTAATGTGACCTTGGCATGAATAAAAATGGCTAATTGTAATTTCTAGAAGAAGGTATACTTAGCACACTAGCTTGTTAAAATATTTCCTTTAAAAATGTAACTGTGTACAATAAAGAACAATTGCAGATTGGGATTATCTCTTTGTTAGGAATGTAGTCTTTCAGGAAAGAGCAAGTCCTTTAATACCGGTAAATCTACAGTTATAAAATTGAGGGATTCCTAAAATATTTCCATTTTACTTTAATTAAATCTTACCTGTGTTCTTCCAGTCAAGTAACTACAATTCAAGATCTTTGCTATTTCTCCAAGTTCAAGATAGAAATTAAAGAGAAAGAGAAATTCCAAACTTTGAGATGATCTTACCAGCAGCTTCATTGGAAATATAGAGAACAAGGTAGAATCTAGGGGCACCCAAGCCATAGAAAAAAGCATAAATCTCACTTTTTTGGATCACCTTCCTAGGCATGGTCTAGAGAAATTTCAAAAGCTTGACTTTCAGATCTAATATGGAATCAGTTTCAACCAACACTTTTTATTTTCAGATTCATGTACAGACATCCTCAGTCATCTATACAGTAAGGTTGTGTTGAAGATGTATTGTGTGTATAGAGATTAGTCACAGTGATTTGGATAGATTGTTTTTCCTGGATGGGATAGTAAACAGGAGAACTTGAAAGAAAGTCTGGTCAATGGGAGTCAGAACTCTATCCAAGAATGCCAGTCTTATCTTATTAAATACTGCTAATCAAATTGAAAGAAAAATGACAAAGTATGCTAGCTTCCAGCAATAACTTTATTTCTGGTTATGTAGTATCAATCCTAATAGATATTTTTTTATTTCAAATCATCTTGAATTTGTACAGCAGTTGTTAAAGTAATCATGGGAGCCATATACTTAAGTTATAGAAACTCAGAGTTGCTCTAAAGTCAGATTTAGAGTATTACTGATACATAAAAGGCTGGAGTGGAAAAATTCAAATGATCTTCTCTAAGATCTCTTCTACTTCTTAAGACATTTATTTATTGAAAAGAACACTGATTTGTTAATTTGCATAGCAGTATGTCTATGACATTAGTTATGTTGCTTCTCTTTCAAAAAAAGTGTATAAAATTCTTGAAGTTTTTAGCTTCAAGCAAATGATAAGTGTGTGAAGATTCTTGGCTTCAGCAAATGGTAAGTATGTGTGACAGAGACAGAGAAAGATCTATAACTCTAGAAGATCAATGTTTTCTTCCTCCTCTTTTTCTTCTTCAAGCATGTACTATGTCACTTTTTTATTATAGCTCTGCAGTTTTAGAATTCTTGGGGTCCTTTATAATAAGAATATTTTGTGAACTTAACCCAGTGTCTCATAGAAATTGTATTATATGATCCATCTAAACCAAAGCTCTGAAAAGATGCCAGCATGCATTTACAGGTATTTACCTAATTGCTTCACTTGAATTAGCCAGTCTGCTCAAACATCCTGTTGCACATGTGAAATTAACTTCTCCTCAGATCACTAATGTTTTTGTTCATAAGGGATTCAAGGATTAGAGCAATTATTGAGTCCTCTTTAGTCATTTAATAGATTGTATGGGGGCAAACTGGGCAAAAGAAAGGCAAACAGGTGTACATATCCCCTCCAGCAACATGATTGGTAGCTGGGATGGGATGGTTTCAGTAGCCTGTGCAGTTTTAATTCTCCATGTATTTATCTGAATATCTCAAGGTGGTTTATTAAAATGGAGTTAGATTAAATTTGGCACAGTTCTATGATAGTTATAATAATCAAGGGTTTCTTAGTAACTTAGATGTTGTATATTTACAACTACTGCAATTTTGGATCATCATGTTACTTAGTATAGAATTATAGATTATATGTATGACTAAGAGCTTCTAAGGCTTCTTTGCTAAGCTGTACAAGAATATTCATTTCTAGTAAATGAATATATGTAATATTTTCAGTTCTTCAAATCCTTCAGAAGGATTTTATAGCTTTGACTTTTAGAGTTGTAATTCTACTAATTAGCCATAATCAACAGAATATAAACATCATCATAACTGATAGGACAGAACAGTTCAGCCTCTTCAATTTATTACTTGTAAACCCTCCAAGGGAAGAAATAGTATTAAACCTTTTATTCAGTCTTCATTAAATAGATGCACTAGTGTAGAAATAACAAAGAATTAAGAATGAATGCATGTGATTATTTCAGGGAGTTTCATATTCATACTAAAACAGGATCAATTACAGCCATAAAAATGCATCATCAGAAGGAAATTAAACAGCCATATATTGGAATATCATCTGTAAATGAAAAATGGTGGTATTAATTGCAGTCATGAATCCTTTCCTGGTGTTTCTGATTTTTGTACTGAATTAATACTGTATTCTGCACTTATGGCCATATAAGATACAGTGTTCTATTAGCATGAATGCTTCTATCCTTGAAGATTTCAATAGATGTTATGGTTGAGAACTTGAAGGTAATGTCGAAGTTGATGTGCAATGTGCTCCCAGAAGGCTTTCCTGGGGCCCAGGGAGGTGAAAAACAGAGCGCAGGGAGGCAGCAACCCCCCTGCATGCCTCTTTTTGCCTCCTGGGCCTCGGGGAAGCCTCCTGGGTAAAGCAGTAAGACAGCAAGAGGGATCCCGGCACAGCTGATCATTGGAGCAGCTGATCGTCGGGAGAGGTGAAAAAGAAATACCTCAAGGAGTGACTGGGTGGGGGAGAATGCAGTCAACGATGTCATGCATGCATGCAATGTTGTGTATGCACAATTAGGACTGACTGGGCAGAGAGGCGCAGGGCCAGCCAGGGGCACAATTTGCTGGTTCTCCGAATTGCGCAGAATCATAACAACTGGTTCTATAGAACTGGTCCGAACCAGTAGAATCCCACCCCTGCATGCTTGGATTTAAGATCAGAATGGTTTGGAATTTCATGGTTTCTATGAGCACCAGGGATTTATTCCACATCAGCATGGCCTGACATCTACCCGGGTTTACATACTTGATCTGTTTTTACTTTGGAACAGAGATAATATAATATGAAAGTACAAAACATTAACATCATATCTTGATCATGGTCAGATCAAGACTTCGTGGCAGCATCAACCTCTTTGGGAGATGGTTCATATTAAGCATCTTATGAATCTGATTTCCAGCAGAGTTCTTTTGGAGTTTACCACAATCTGGTACTCTGCAAGATTGTAGAATATAGAGGAATATATCCCTAGAACATATTGTAGAGATGACAAAGATGTTAGATTGGGTTATTCTCATATGCCTTCTCTCTTGTGTGTGGTTCCTGGATGCATCTTAGTTTACTGAGAACATTTTGAGAAATGAAATTCTACAAGAGCTCCCTGGACTGGGGTTAGCAAAAATGAAAAAGTACAACCAACCACACAGATCAACTTAGATCTGTTCCAGTAATGGTAAGGATAGTAAAATGCCATGAGTTTTCCACACTTGGAATGTCATTATTTTGCTGTAGGGAGCGAATGTCTCAAGAATTATCTACCAGCTATTGTAACCTTTTTGCTAGATATTTTGCAAATAGGATCTGCATCATATTTGTTTTCAGTTTGAAAATGAATCATTTTAAGAAAGTAAAATCTCTCGACCAATTATGTTCAAACTCTATTCATGAGGATCCTAAGATTTGAAAAAATATTGGAGATTTCATCTAAAAAATTAAATCATGACAACTGGATAAAAATTTGTTAATTTGAGATATTTTGTTACTTATCCAACTCATTTCATCAGTCAAAATTAAAAATTAGTTAGGCAGAGAAGCAGAGTGTTGTTGGAATGTATTAACTTTTGCCACCCCAACTGCAGGGCTTTCTCCCCAAAATGTATATCAATATGTCTATGAAGACTCAATCACCTAGGCCAAAAGTGTCTGAAAAACATTTCAAATACAAAACATTTTGTTACTCATCCAAATAACTTCATCAGTTTTCACACCCTGCAGTTGGTGTGGCAAAAGTTGGTACATTCCAACAACTCTCTGACTCTCTGCCTAACTAATTTTTATTTTGACTGATGAAGTTACTTGGAGGTTTCCATAGTGGAGTTTTCTTTTCAAGGTTAGGTTCTTTCTTTATGAAATGACTCCTTTAACTTATTAGATTACCAAGAATTTAAATCTTGAAAATTAAAAAAAAAAAAAAAAGATTTAATATGACTAAGAAAAAATAAACACTTAAGTGTAAAGCTTGTACAACAGCAATAATTTTTTAAAAAATATAAGGACATAGATGAGATATATGACATTAGAGGTTACATTATATGAATGCAAATGTATGTAAGTATTCTTTTGCCTTTTTTCTACTTTTGGTTTTCCGTTGATGATTACTTCAGTTGTTTTTATTAAATTTATTTATTTTCCTGTACATAAATTATTCTGCTGATTTTTCACTCATTATCTTGCAAACGTCTCTCTTCAGTTTGGCAGACATCCATTTTATAACCACTATGAGTTTCTTGTTCCTTATGTGCTTTAACAGGAACATGATGGAACACATGATGTTTGCATTGTTTTGTTTTATTCTGATAAGAAGAGGCTTTTGACTGTGAAGCAGCATACCATATGCAATTTAGCTCTTCATGACTAACAACCTTTCCTGATTATCCTTCTGTTTTATGTGCTGTAGAAATTCTTGCCATTGAACTAGTACAAGTTGACAATGTTTTACTTTACTTTCTTACAGTAAACATTTAAGAGAATGCTCCTCATATAAGTCAGGCAACAGCTCAGTAACTGTTAATGTGCCATACTGTGACCCTTAATAAATTTATATTCGGAATCTGTTGGGAGTTTAAGTTGAGTTGATATAGGAATCCCTAGGTCTTACAAAGAGTTAACCATTTTGATCTATTTTAAGATCAAAATTAGATTGGAAATTTGTATTATAACATGATTAATGGATTTATAGTATATGGTAGTATACTATAATCTGGATATACTACTGTATTAAATTTTTATGGATTTATCTACTATATAAACAGAAATAATGTTGACAGTCTCAGAAAAACCCAGTTTCAGCTGTCCTTGGAACATCTTTGAGCTTATAGAACATCTTATATAATTCATTTTAAAATGCTGCTTCTGTCATAAAAGTTGCATTCCAATTTTAGAACTGTCACAACAGTAATCAAGCTTATCCTTGATGACTTTAAAGTTCCTTTGAATTCAGGACAACTTTTAGGAGCTTATTTTAGAAGTACAACCAAAATTGTGTGAAATACTAAGAAGCCAAAGTGTTACAGGTTCTTTTAAGATTCTGCATTCTTACATTTCTAAATGAATATGGTTTGAATGATAACAACAGTACGGTCTCTACAAAGTTCTAGTTCTATTTTTTATGTCCAAAATAATCTAAATTTGCCCAAAGACATATGTATTCAATAGAAGTACTTCAAGATTTTATTTTTACATCTCTGCTGATAATTGAAGAATTAGCCATATGTCACCCCTTGTGCAGAAACGGGTGGGTGGTGATCTATGTAGCATTTTTCATGTTGCTGTGATACAAACATAGCCCTCTAGATTGTTTT
The DNA here is from genome assembly GCA_015471245.1 of Laticauda colubrina. Classification (NCBI taxonomy): domain Eukaryota; kingdom Metazoa; phylum Chordata; class Lepidosauria; order Squamata; family Elapidae; genus Laticauda; species Laticauda colubrina. The sequence continues at coordinate 76,162,552 of BLBF01000002.1, forward strand.
TAGGAACTCTCCAAGTAGCAGGATCATCATAGGGATATTTCTCCATCATTTCTTTTTATGACTAAAATACTATCATCTTCTACTCCAGGCAGAGCCAGTTAGGACTAGATCCCTGTGATTAGCAACAATGGTTAATATAGGAATCATTAGAGTTCCGTCTCAGTTGTCAAGATGGCCAAGTTGCCAAGATGGCATGCATGGCCCTGCCCTTTTCTTCATGTATGTGATGTATATGAAAAAAGAGCTGGGCTTTAATTGCATGGTTGCTTAAGCTGTCTTAACTTTTATCCCTCATGCCCCAGCAGATACCTCTGTCTTCTTTCCAGGACTAAAGAGTGGTTTGCTTTTTCTTTCAAAGCCTCTGTTTAGAAGTGTAGCTATATTGCATAGAAAGAGTTCTTGTCTGATATTGGTCATGAGATAAATATGTTTGTATAAAATAGGAGTTAGTTATCAATTGTTGTTTAGGAATTCTCTAATGTTCTTTTAACTTTTGTAAATTCTCTACATATTTTTTCCTCAGCAACTATGTAATTAGATGCCTTTCTTAGCACTTTCAAGAAGTTAAAATATTTTATAGTTTGCTAATTTTACAGTGATATATATACTTACTGTGATTATTTTTTTCTAAGTAAGCATGTAAATAACTACTGAAAGTCAGTATTTAATTTTAATGTTATAGTTCTAAGTTTCTAAAAAAGAAAAAAGATTCTGCTTTCTTAATATCTGTGGACAAGAATTTCTATTGTATAATTCCAAATGGTTCTCGATTTAGCACCTAAGCCTATGTTTTACCCTAATTTTGTTTAGGGTGGTTTGCTTTATCTTTAATGGATATAAAGATTCTTAAGCAAAATAATCTGTCAAGTTTGAATTTCCAGTTTATGGTTTCTTAATCAAAAAGTATAGGGACATGGCTTTAATTCTAGCAGCGTATTGGATATGCCATTGATACAAATGCTATTGAACAACTGAACTTGTTAATCCACTTGAATACAGTATCAAGCCCTAACAATTATATTTATTATATATAGTTGTTTTATATATACATACATACAAATGTTTGTTGTTTGTTTGTTTGTTAGAACTTGATTTAAACCCACTTGTATCTTACCATTTTGGTTGATATTCTTACTGTTGTGTCTTTCAGAAATACCTTCACGATCCCCAGAAATCATGTCAGTAGGATCTCATTCATTCTCCCCAGGAGGCCCTAATGGGATCATTAGAAGTCAATCCTTTGCTGGTTTCAGTGGTCTTCAAGAAAGACGATCCAGGCAAGTATCATCTCAAAAGTCAAGCTGTAAACTGAAGAAAAACTCATGAATCTCAACCACTTTAGCTCTGGAGATCTATTCTCTGGAGATCTGTTCTCATCTTTGCCTCTGTTATAAATCTGACAATCTGTTTGTGATCAAAATAGCCATTTAAACAACTACTAGACAAGCTTTGTCAAAGGTTATCTACTTGATCTAATCTCCTCTTTGACTGCAATAAGCTTCCATCAGCTCTACAGGATGGAATGGAAAGAAAGGTTGAAAATGAAAACATCCTTCAGCATTATTAAAAGATAAAAAACATAAGGCTGAGTCAGATTATTTGCTTTGTTAAATATTTTGATTCTTTTTATACCTAGTTATACACAAGGTCCAAGTAACCATTTACAGCAATATTTCATAAGACTGAGTGATTACAGTGATCTGAATAGATCTTCTTATTAAATGACATTCTTTATTTAATACTGAGCATATTAGATCTCCCACAGTGCTCTGTAAAATGATATGTATGCATTAGGGAAATACATGATGATTAGATCAAGAAACATGGCTGTAGCCTGTTACAGTCCACCGCTTTGCAAGGATAGCTGCCTAAATAATTTTCAAACCTACTGCTGACCCTGTCTTTTGAAGGTCATGTATGTTATTATTTTTTGAGAAAGGGTTTACCTCTAATTCTACGTTTCATGCACTGTGCTTTTTAAGTGATCGTTCATTAATCCTAAAACTCTTTCGCTTTTTTTGATAGAAGTTTTACAAATCTTTGGTTTTTTTAAGGCTGCATTTTGCAGCAAGGATTAAACTTGATGCTGGCTGAAGCTGCCAGGGAATTCCCCTGCACAAGTTTAATTCAAATGGGCTAAGCAAATTCAAAATTGCTTAGCTCATTGAGATCATGTTTTTGTTTTTAATTAGAGGTCTGCTGAAAATGAGTTAAAATGGCTAATGGCTACTAAAGCCTGTGATGCCACTGACCATTGTAAGTGACGAAGCAAATAATAGCTGTTCATCAAGCTTCTTCATTTTATTGAATATGTGTGGTGTATTTTAAATTGTTACTTCCACTAAATCTTTACAATGGGTCGTAGTACAGATCTAAGTAAATGAATGAACTGAATGATAAAAGCACTTGGACTCATTAACAAGCTAAATATCAGGTGCTGACTAACCAATTGTTATGATGGCTTCAGCTTTTACGAACCCATCAGCTTTTATTTCACTGGCAGGCAACTTTATATATATATATATATTTTTTTTTTTTGCTTGGAAACATTAGGAAATGCTGCTTAGAAAATATTAAAATATTCTACAGTTAAGGTATTTGTTTCCAAGGCAAAACTCCTTCCATTTCCATTTTGCAGATGTAATTCCTTCATTGAGAATTCTCCTATACTCAAAAAACCCCAACCCAAAGTGAAGAAAGCACACCATTTGGGGCACAAAAGTAACAGCTCAGCGAAGGAGCCGCAGCCTGAAAGAGTGGAGGAAGTTTACAAGGCCTTGAAGAATGGACTGGAGTAAGAGCTTTATTACTGCTGGATGTACTGCTCAAAAAGGAAAAAAAAAGTTCTGTGTGATAAACAAGAACTTATCTACTGATGTCAAAGATAGCTAATCAGTTTCCAACCAGCAAAAGTACCTAGTTTGTTGATAGCCTAAAGACTGATTTGCGCAATCCATAGGAGTTTAGTCATCTGGATAGTTTCAGTCCAACAGATGCCTTTTATCTTTCGGTTTTAGTGCATAATAGCTGTAAGAATCTCTACCTTTTGTTATTTCAGCTGATGTCCAAATGATTCTGTGTTTAATTAACTCTAGGGGATATGGCATGCTATGCTAATGTCTTGCATTTAGCAAGGTTTGTAACAATAATGAGAAAATTCTGTTTCTCACAGTGTTTCTAAAATGTTGGGTCAACTTACTTTAGGGATTGGGCGAGAGTAATGTTACAGGATGTAGGGTTTTGTCAGTTGTCTTTGAAACCTAGAAAGAATGGCATGTCCATTGTGATCTGGCCACCTTTAACTGATTATTATAACTACCCCTTTTTTCCAATCTCACCTGTCGCAAATAATATGGTTGTTAAGCAAGCTGAAATGTGATTTTGATGCGAAAGGTTATTGCAGCTTTCTGCGGTCCTCTGAGGACATGGTGAACCTAAGTGAGAAATGCATTTTGAGTATTGCTTACTGATATTTTATGCATATCAGTATTTTTTTTATTTATATTTGATTAATAACATCTGCAAAATTTGACTTTTCTATCTTCCTTTTCACAGGTGAACTGTATTTATAAGTAAAAGAATCTATTTCAGCCAAATATTTACTCTGTAAAGAAATAATGCTTCATCTTTAAAAACTTATGTTTTATTTATTTAGATTTGTATGGGAATATAACATTGCTGATGTTTTCTTTACAGTGAATATTTGGAAGTGCATCAAACAGAACTGGATAAATTAAGTACTCAATTGAAGGACATGAAAAGAAATTCACGACTGGTATGCTTGTCTAAAGTTTCAAAACAATAGAGAATTCTGTGCGAAGCAAGGAAATCAATAATTGGGTTTTAATGTTGGGATGCTGCATGTGAAACTAAGGGCTAATTATGTTTTATCACAAATACAATACATATTCTGCCACTTCAGGCATTTGATTGTAAATATCCCCATATTACCAGATGATGTTGATATACCAGATCTCTGTTTTCACAGATATGTTTTCCTAGATCTGTATCATGCTATTTCAGCATTTACTGCAAAAGCCATTGTTAGTAAACAATGTATATTATTATTTTTGTTTAATAGTAATAATTTTGCAAAGTGAAAAGAAACTGCGAGAAAAGACAAATAATCTATTTGTAAAAACTACAGTACTCAAATCAGTTATTGTAACCACTTTTCTCAAAATAGACAATTATGGTTGCATTTTCAAAAAAGATTAAATCTGTTTTAGATAGTGTGGGCCAGAGTTCAGTCTTTACATGAGTGATTACAACAATGTCAGGAAGCTATTTTATCTATTTGTCTATTCGATGGGTGTCAAACTGCCACATCATGTTGCCGTCACGTGATGTTTTGCGATGTTTTCCCCATTCACGGAACTGGAATGGTCATGGCCTGCATGTGAGGCAGCCAGCTCACAGGCCACCAGTTGCATGTAAAAGTTTTCTAGAAAATTTAGAATTAAATTTATGTTTCCCTATTTCTTCTCATCCTGGACTGTCTGAAAAAATATAATTTTTAAAATGATATTTATTTACTGCAGTTAATTAATTTTGGCTCAATTTCTTGGGGTATTATATTTAAAACTCATGTCTTTCTTCATTGAAAGAACATCTTATATGTTATATGTTCATTTCATTCATTTCAGGGGGTGCTGTATGATCTTGACAAGGTAAGTGATTTGTAATAAATATACTTCAGTACAAAATTCTACTGTAATCTCAATTTTGTGTGATAGCAGAAAATATCCCTGGTAATTGGAAGTTGTAGGTGTTGTAGTCCCAACACATCTTAAAAGCTAGAGAAGGCTGCAGTGTGGCATCACATTAGTTAGAGGACTCATAAAGTAAAAACATCCTATCTCATTTGTCCTCCACTTGGCAAACGTCACTTTCAGTCCACAAAATCAATTTCAATAAAATGATTTGAAAATCCTAAAGTGATTACAGGGACATCTCAGTAAGTGCATAAAATATTTATTGAGTATGTGGTTTGGAACTCTGTTATACGGTAACTTGAGATACATCTAATAGAACTGGGAAAGCCTGTTTTGTCCATAACCATTAGTGATTATTTTGTAAATTTAGAATGAAATTAAAAGCACTTTAATTCGGGTGTTTTCATGCCCAGTTAGAGCTGAAGCTTCTCACTTTTCAAAAAAAGGATTGAATATCAAACTGGTCTTGTGTGAAAATATTAGACATATAGAAAAGTATCCATTGATTCAGCTAAATTCAGATATTTGTTCTTATTTTGATTATTTGATTTTTCAGCAAATGAAAGCAATTGAAAGATATATGAGAAAGCTTGAGTTTCATATCAGTAAGGTAATTAACTTCCTTTCATTCTGTTTCCAACTTCATTTCTTCAAAAAAGCCTACACCAAGTATTATTGTATCTGTTAGTCTAGAGAAACCATCTCACAAAGCAGTTATTTAGATAAACTTACATTAAGGCTGACCAATAATCTTATGGAAATTAGCAGAAGACGCTAGTAAAGTCTGCAAGGGAATTTGCCATGTCCCTAAGGTGTTCTCACTCATAGCAAGTCTGTGTCAAACTGACTTGGAACAAGAGGAAATGAGGTGAGATAACAGAATTAATGTACTATTAACAGCCTTATTTTTCCCTGCCTCAAGGGTAAACACATTTTGAGATGGAAGATTTCTATTTTGACAGAAGCCTTGTCTTCAATGGCTCTTAATTTTCATCCAACTATTAGAATATTTATAATACCCTTATAGAGTCATCCCCTATTAATAATTCATTATCTCCCTGTCTGTATATTTGCATGATACATAATATTTGTATGTGCATGGAATCACATAGGCACATTCAGAGAGTTCTTGCTGCTCTTTCATTCGTACAATAAAATATTTCACACCACTAAGTGCAACAAAGCAGGTTACTCAGTCATGCTGAGTGCCATATTGGTGAAGGCCATATTCTAGGACATGAGTCTCCATTGCTACCATTTGTATTTTGAAAATGGTGCATGTAACTGAAATGAAATTAGCTAAGACTGCTACATGAGGCTGACTTGCACTTAGATTATGTTCCTTTTTTTTGTATAATAGTAGATGTCAAACAGTATAGAATTATGATTTTTTTAAAAATGCAACCTTTTACGGGACATTCAAAATATCACTCTCATTTATTTTATGCTCATAAATCAAATATTTATTAAGAAAATAAATCCAAACTAGCAAACTCATGCAGTGGGTACTTTGTGTTTGAGTCCCTCCCACTCAGAACAAAGGGATTTCAGTGTTTTACATAAGACTGAGTTGCTACAGAGCTAAATCCACATCCAAATTGCTCAATATGTCAGTCAGTTTGTTGTTCTGTAACCCATGGTAACAAACATGGAGAACTTTATGTCAAGCAAGGCTTTTAGAAGAAAACATGAGCAATTGTAATTGAAAACATTTCAAGGAAAGATGCACAACTTTGATCACAAGGACAAGCAATACGCATTAGCCTTCTGGTGAAAGCTGAGTCTTGAATTTAAGTTTTGAAAGGGAAGTAAAGGAAGGAAATGTGGCCATGACAGCTTTTGAATATCACAGATGGCTTTGTGGTAGATCTGCTCAAGTTGACAAGGAAAAAAAAGTACCGTTTTGTGGTACATCTACTGCAGTCTTGTTAATAGAAGTAAATAATGTGACTATTTTTATGGTCAGGTGTTCTGATCTTTAGATGCCATACTAGACCAATAGATAATAGTTTGGATAGTTACAAAGAGTTTATTTATAGGCACCTGTATCTTACAGGAATCTACACATTTTTCAATAAATATGTCCTACTGCTGGATCTGGATTGTTTCAGGCTGCCATATCTGAGCTGCTAGTTCCCAAAGTTCATACATGACCATCAGAACTTTGAATCAGGTCATAGGTAGTCCCAAGATGGATCCCTCATGACTTCGAACAGTCACTAAACAACCAGTCATAGGTCGAGGACCTCCTGTACTCATATTTTGAATGCTTTGTTTGGGTTTGTCTAGTGTGTAAAATCTGCTGATAAGAATCTAAATTCAGTGCCCTTGCATCCAGTTACTTTTTTGTTATTGTTCCTGGAAACTATTCTCATGCATATTAAGGATACTATTATTTTTCACTCATTGCATATCTTTGTACTATATCTTACAATGTTTCAGAAAGTCTTTTAATCATTAGAAAAATAGAAAAAGATTAAAGTACAATGGGGAATCAGTAAAAATCAAGCCCTAGCTTCCTGTGAGTGGAAATGTTTTCTACTTATACCAAAGTGTCATTGTACATAATGTATTATAAGCAGTGATAATTGTGTGATTTTGTCTTGCAAGAAATATATTGTACGTACATAGAAGGAACAAAAGGATTCTTTTGCTATTTAAATGGCAGAACAATTCTGTGCAGAATTCTTGGAACCACATTTCCTCTTACTTCTTGTCTGGAAGTTAGCACCACGAAGAATGGTGGGCCTCTGTTCTGAGGAAACAATCATAAAATTAATCTGTAATAATTTGTCTAGTAGGAATAAAATATTTGGGCTTTGATTTCCAATTTTTGCTCAGTACTGTGAAGGAGATCTTATATTGGCAAGAATGTAATATTATTCTCCTTTTCTTCTTAAGTAGACTTTTTTATATACTACAGTAGCGTGTTGCTGCTGTGTTTTACTTATTCTGAAAATTAAATCAAATTATCAGAATCAGAAATTATTAAATGCAGATGTTATTAGTGTTGAAAAAAACCTTAATGAAAAAATTGTTTGCATAAAATTTAAATAGCTGATTATAATAATTGTTCATTATTACCCATTGTTCATTGGGGAAACTGAATGAGAGAATGAATTTATTTTCCATACAAAGACACCATCAGCACTGAAATTGTTTGCCCACTTTTCCCTATGGATTACTATAATCTCACTTAAATAATTAAAACACCTTTTGGTTGGTTTTGATTTTTTTTTCTCCTCTCCCCCCAAACACCTCAGTTTTGCTGTTTTTCTTCTTATCAGGTAGATGAACTCTTTGAAGCCTACTGTATCCAAAGGCGGCTTCGTGATGGTGCCAGCAAAATGAAGCAAGCATATGGATTGTCTCCTGCTAGCAAGGCAGCTCGAGAGAGTTTATCAGAAATCAACAAAACCTATAAAGAATATACTGAGGTATAAAACGATCTACTTTTTCTTTAGGCTTCCTAGATTGAAATTTTGCAATTACTGGAATAGAAAGATTCAGTTGTAAAAAAAATAGATTATGGATTTAAAAAAAATGTATAGAATTTATTTGCAGTGATAATTATTACTTTTATACAGCATTGTGTATTCTGTCATAAAAGTACCTTGTTTAGCACATGACGTTTGATTCCAAAAAAGTGCTTTAGAGCAAACTTAAGAAAGATTGTAGGAATGAAACAAACAAAATGTTCAAAAGTTATGATATTTATGTAATTAGTTATCAAGCATATCTTAATTCTATTAAAGTAACCAAAATTATCTTTACAATCCCCAAGGCATGTCACATTATTTGAGTAACCCTAATATTTGGAAATTGAAAGTTGAAAAAAATTGACACACCCAGTAGGAGCCTGGCAGAATCCACTTGAAACTCATAAAAGCCACTGTATCTATTTTCTAGAAAAATGCTTCTACATTTTGCAGATGCTGCATAACCCCAGGAAAAGGCACCATAGTTTTAAAAGCTGTAGGCCAGTGTGCCATTTTAAAATCAAATCTGAAATATTGTGTTGAATTCACTGCACAGTTAGTAGTTTGTAAAACAGAGGTCCCCTTCCAGAATACAGGATTTGGGGACATTTGAGTAATTCAGAGTGGAATATTAACATTCCTACAGATATTAGACAGGATTTGCTTCTTCACCAAGCATGACTATTTTAGTAATTTAAAATCAGTTTCTTAAAATTTTCTGTATAGAATTGATCAAATATCATGTTTTCTTAATGAAATTAAAAGTCTTATAATATATGATGGATGTACAATAAGTTATAGTATAACTTATGATTACCACAATGAACAGCACTTTGATGTGGAAATTAATGTAAATATTTAGTCTTATGTATAGAGTGTCTGTGTTTGTATTTCATTGGGTATCTTTGCAATTGAAAGCAACTATTCAACATAGTTTTCCAAATGTCCTGCTAGAATATTTGAATCAATCAACAAAAAAAAGGTTGCTTATATTATTCATTTTAATAAAACTCAGTGATCTTGAAGGAACTATTGGATTTTCATCCCTGGGGTAACCAGGAAAGCATAATTTCCAAGAGAACACTGATTTTTTTTCTACCTGATACTATTATTGTATCCCACTTCAGAAATCACCACATTAAAATTAGTGGTGATGAACACAGTTCATTCAGTGTTTTTAAGGTACCTTCATATAGTTCATTTGGAATAGTTGATCTGATATTAGTCTTCTGTTTTCCTACGCAGAACATGTGCACCATTGAAGGAGAGCTGGAAAATTTAATGGGGGAGTTCTGCATCAAGATGAAAGGTAATTGTCTTGCCTCTCATGCCTTTTTCTACACAAACACAAACAAGGGATCTACCTCTGTGTGTGGTTTCTGACAGCATAGAGAGGACAGTCAATTCAGATAAGAGGCTTGTTTTCTTTCGCTCACCTCTTAGGATATAAAGTTTTCCAAATATTTCTGCTTTGTTTCTAAAGCAATCTAAACATCTCATTTTCATTGAAATAGCAAGCATTTACAGCAAATTTTATGAAGATTTTTGTCTTGTTAAAGATGTTGGTAAAAAGGTTAAAATACCTTTTAAGATAAAAATCAAGTTATACTTAAAATATGCTTATTCTTTGCAAACATTTTATTATACCCTTCTAGGATTTTTTTAAAAAAGTCTCATTACTAGAAATTATAAATATTGATATTGATCCGTGAGATAAATATTTGATTAATTAAAAAGATAAATACTTCTGGAACATACTGTATACTTATAATTGCATGAATAAATAGTTGGGCAGGTATGAAAGATATCATATCTCTGTCTCAATTTATTAGTGTGAGTGGAACAGAAGCGTCTTTAGTGGACAATATTGCCTCTTGAGAAATTTGTGAATTGATAATTTATCATTCTTCTTCCCTTGAAAGCCACTTAAATTCATATATATATATACTGAATTTTGTACACCAATAGCAAAGTCTGAAGATTGTGAACTTGGAGCATCCTAAGAGACCCATGAATATCTGTTGATACTTTGAGGGTTCTTATTTTAGATTTTGGCTATTGTGCTGCTTTTTTCCCTTTCCTCTTCCCCCTTTCCTTTCCTTTCCTTTTTTTCCTTTATTCTTTTTTTCATGTTGGGAAATAAAATGGAATACCATCACAAAACTAAAAAAAAAGACATTACTTTCCTTGAAGACTTATTTTCTATCTCCTTTTTTAACTTTTCAAAATCAAAAGTGCAAAAAGATTTAAAATCTTAAACTTATATAGGTGGTCTTCAACGTATGATTGTAACTTAGCCCAGAATTACGGTCATAAGTCATGGAGACCCCCTCATCTTAACTAGCCCTTAGTTAATCCATAAATGAAAAACTGTGGGATTTCCTATTGCAATATATTACTTACAATAGGTATCCAATTGTGAAATTTTAATTGTCCAAGGGGAGACTTATATTTATTTGATACTAAATCTAGTGCCAGAAAAGTAGTTATTTCCAATTGCAGACGGGGCCATAAAATTATTATTATTTTTTAGAAGCTTTCTCCCTGAAGTATTTGTCTGTGTCACATCCTGTTTTACCAGAAAAGAGAAGAATGCACAATATCAGTTTCAGCAATATTACTTATCTTTGATGCTTTCATTTTTCAAATGGTACTTTTTATGATTGCCATAAATGAAATGAAAAGATTTAGGCTACATTTTCTGATATCTGCTGAATATATAAGGATCTGTTTCTCAACATCTGAGTGGCCTGTTCCCACAAGAGGATGGATACTTTTCTTCTCAGCATATTCTCATTGTAGAGGATTCATTTTTCTTTCAGCATTAACCTGAATCATGCATTGCAATAAAGCGAGCTTATAGATTTCCAGCAAGAGTAGGAATGAATGTGAACACTAGCAGCAGGCACATTTGTAGGAGCCTAGAAACTGGAGCTTTAATCTTAGCAATACCCAGCATGGTTTAATATGAAATATAAAGCTTCAAGTGGTAACCTTCTAAGGTATGTTGGAGCAGTTCCACAGCATGTTAATTCAGCAGCATTTCTAAGATCAATGTTCCTTAAGGAAAAATTCCTCATTATTCGTTTTAATTTGTTTTCTCCCCATTCAGAATATATGTGCTTATGGGCAAGTAACAAAAATCGAACTGTAACATTAAAGTATCAAAAGGAAAAGACATCTGCAGAATATTAGTAAATGTTTAAAGTATAAATAATAAATAAGAATGTTAATGTTAATATCAACCCAATGGAAAATATTTTTTCTGGGATTTAGACTGCTACTGAAAGACTTAAAATATGATACATATTCCTAGGTGGAGGAAGTTATTTTCTTAGCTTTAAAAAGTGACTAAGAATCTCATTTGCCCAATAAATGCCTATAGTTTCCTTGCTTGAAATATGTGACATTAGAAAGAAAACCAGTTCATGTGCATTAACAATCCTTGGTGTCAGAAAAGCTGATTCTTATTTTTATCTGTGGTCTAGAATTTCTTGGTGAATATTTCTTGATAAAAATAATTATTTTTGTACTGCTGAATACTTAAAAGAGTATTTTTGTGGGGGAGAGGTCCTGGACTTGGGTTGCTAATACTATATCTTGTCAGTTTTCATGAGGTTGTGTCTTTGAAAATACGTCTATTGCATTTTAAATAACAATAGCCAAGTCCCACCCACCCCCACATTATTAATAGTATTTCCATTTTATTGTTAGCTGTTGGCATAAGCCACGTGCAGCTTTCCAGGTGTTGTATTCCAGTGGTCCCCAACCTTTTTTGTACCAGGGACCAGTTTCACACAGAAACACTTTTTTGTGGACTGGCAAAATCAATTCTTCCCCAATAGTAAAGGGCTTCTTAGCTTTAGCAATACGGTCCGCGAAGTTAGGCGCGGAAGTTAGGTGAGGGCAGAAGTGGTTGTCTTTCAAAATAAGGCACCCGGAAGTAAAAACATATTTTTTTATATATTTTAATCACGATTATTCATTCTTTGCGGCCTGGTACAAAATGATCCACGGACCGGTACTGATCCGAGGCCTGATGGTTGGGGACCCCTGTTGTATTTTATATCCCATAGCCCTGAATGAATTTGGAGAGAAGTAAAGATTGATGGGAATTGCACTGTTAATATCTGCTAGAGAAACAGTATGCTGTCTATTAACATGGCAGCTATTTATGAGCCACACATGCATTTTGTGCTTTCAAAGTGATAACAAAAAATGAGCATCTCATGATTACTTACTAAAAGGCTTGGTAAAACAGTATATTTACTTTCAGTCTCCTCAGTCATTCCTTTTTTTGATGCAAATATGGCACTTTTGGAAATCCCTGTTCAGTTATGAAATTTGCTATGTTTTAAAGGACATCTTGATGCAAATGTAATGAGAAATCATGGTTTCCAACTCTGTCAATTAGATTCATATCCCAAGCCTTCTTTTTGTATAGTGTGCCAAAGGAAACTGAAAACTTTTGTTTATAGTTTAAGTTAATTTTCCATTAATGCCAGCTAAAGGAAAGCAATTTGTTTAGGCCAGAGGAAGATAACCTGGCTACATGTCCAGCTGTTCCCATTCTTCTTTTCTTACATATCATCTTGTTTATTAAGGACTCAATTGCTGTTACCCCTGCCATATTCTTAAAAGGCCTCATTTCAGATGGATGTATAAATCATGCCATCTGATTCTTTTGTTTGACTTTAAGCAGATTCTCTACTTCTATGCTGGACTAGCATTTCATTCAAGGAATAGGCATCCATAGAATTGCTGTAAAAAGACAGGTTGGTCTACTGTCTAAGGCACCATTGTAGAAACAAAATCAAACAAACCAACAACCAAGAGTTCAAATCCTGCCTTGGGCATAGAGCTAGATGGGTGATATTGGACCAGTCAGTTCAGCTCTAGGAACAAGGCAGTGACAAACCACTTCTGAAATCTTGCCACCAAAACTCTAAAACTGGCCAGACAGTTGCCAGGAGTCAAAATTGACTTGAAGGCACCCTCTTCCTCTCATAAAAAAGCCTTATTACAAGATAGCACTGAAAATTAAATGGTTCCAATAATTACAACACTGAATGTATGGGGAAGAAGCATCTGAACCAGGTTTACTTCTCATGGCTGCTGTGAGCATGGGAAAATGGTTACTGAAATCATTGGGTATTGATTAAATGGTGAATGGTATCTAATATTGTATCATTATCTTCATCATCTGTAACTGTTTAATTATCTGCAATATTAAGGGCATTCACTTATGAACATACTTTTTAATAGACTTCCCTAAAGTATTGATTGAGCTTAAAGAATAATTATAATTAATGCAGATTACAAATATTTTTTAAAAAACTAAACTATTAAAAAAAAATCAGCAAGAATTTATGAGGGACTGCTGCCACCTAGAGATCAAAAAGTTTGTTCCAATGTCAATAGGAAATTGAGAGAAAGAGACAGGCAGACAGACAGACAAACTCTTTGATGAAAGTTTTAGTAGATATTTGTGCATTGGTCAGATTGCAGCTACAACATAGAATGCAATTCTAAACCCATATTTCAAAAAGACATTGACAACCTAAAGCTTATAGAAACTAAACTGATAAAGAGCCAGGAAACAAAAAGTAGAGTATGTGGGGTATGGTATGTTGGGAAGCTGAGCCAATTAACTGTAGAATCAGTTGTTGCTCCAGAGAAAACACTGTGAAACTAGTTTGCAACTCAGGAATTGCAAACCAATGGTTTTTCAATGAGGAGAACTCCCAACTCTTCTCCTTCCTATCTCTTGAAGTTTCTCTTCGTCTCTGGAGAGGCCCCCCCCCCCCCATGTTTATATAAGGATTTCACACCTAGAGTTCTTGAACTTTCAAAGGAATTTAATATAAAAGTAAAAGAAGGTCCATATTAATTGGGTTTAATGTGTATTAAAAAATAAACATAATAAAAAGTGTCGCTTTCTGCTCAAATTAGATCTATATCGTGATATCTATTTCCAGGGACAAAGTTGTCCAAAAGTTAACATGAGAAAAAGTTAAAGTGAATTATATTACTTCCAATGAGAAGTGATAGCTAAATGCATCCATTATTTGAACAGAGTTCAGTTTCTTCATATGAGTTTGAAAGTTATATTTTAGATGGATTTGTGATTTTCTAAGACATTAATACTCAGAGTGCGCTAATTGGGCATGCAGAATTCAAGAATGCTGATAATGATAATTTAATACTGTTCTCATGCATTATATTAACTCTTGCAATAGCAAAAAATCAGGTTTCAGTCACTACTATCACTACTAATCCCAGTCCTTCAGAGAAGGTGAATGGGAGAAACAGTCATTTCTGTTAATGAAGAGAATAAAATGCACTCTGAAAGTTGCTCTCTTAGATTCATAAGTGCTCTGACAACATTGTAGGATGTTGTCATTAACATAAAAGGGGGCAACACAAACATTTCATGTGAAACCCTTCTCAAAAATAAGCATTTAATCTGAAACAGTTTTTAAATGTTATTGGCTTCTAGGTCTGGCTGGCTTTGCTCGACTTTGCCCTGGAGATCAGTATGAGGTAAGTAACTTGTAAATGACATTTTCCATCATGCATTTCTTACTGTTCTCATGTCCTGTACAGCAAGAAAGGTCCCACTATTCTGTTTATGGATGAATGCACTCTGAACAGTTCCCACATAAAGACTGTGAGATTGGTCCCAGAGAGCTGATTGATGCCTTCCAAGATAACAACAGATCTTTCTTTAGCTTTGTCTTGGAAGCATGTCAGCAGGCTCTAAATATTTTACTCTTGGCATACGTCCTTCTCCTCTTGAGGCTCTCAAATCTAACTAGGACAGGCTGAGTAGAGCAGATCAATACTTCAAGTCGACTATTCCTTTTTTTTCTGCAAAGACAGATATTTTATTTTACCAACAAGTAGCAAGGTGGAAATTTAGAACAAAGAACAAGAACAAAGTCATATCTCTAGTCTGAATAGTTTGTGATTCTGCATTTATGTGTCATGTTGTAATGCTTAATGAAATAATATTTATGCTAACAACCTTGTGTAGCTATTATTATTTATTTATTAGATTTGTTTGCAACCCATCTCACTTGAAGGTGACTCTCTTTTCTTTGTGATGTTCTAGAGTGATGTACTAACAATTCTATCCATTTTTTTCCTTGGAAATATATGATTCCGATCCAAAATATAACCATTTCTGTAAATGCATTGAATCCATTAATTCTGTTGGGTTCTTTACTCATTGTGATTGATTCAGAACGGTAGAATGAGAACAAAGTATGTATGATAATGATAAATGAGATCACATTTTGTTTTCACAGATTTTCATGAGGTATGGCCGTCAAAGATGGAAACTAAAAGGCAAAATAGAAGTCAATGATAAGCAAAGTTGGGATGGAGAAGAAATGATCTTCCTCCCCCTTATTACTGGGCTAATCTCCATTAAGGTATTGATGTATTATTTACTTATTAAATACATTGCCTGCCTTTCTGCTTACAACAATTAAAACCAAATGCAAATATAAAAGGTGACCTCAAAGTTGGTGAAGTTAAAATCAATTAACACTTAAAGGCTTTAGAAAATAAATGGATTTTCCTAAAATGGCTTTCCTAAATATAACTGTAATATAACTATAATATTGTCAACCCTCTCAGGTAAATCAAACAGGAAACAGGATTAGGTGAACTATGGGTAATTTTACTTATTCTAAGGTTGCATTAATAGAATCTTGCAAAACTGCCATCTTCACACCTGCCATTTTAACTGCCTGACCTAGGAGGGCAGGTCTTTTCTTAGTTTCTTTCTCTGCTGTTCACTGATTGCAGGCCCCTGCTTTTCTTATCTGATTGTTTCTTAGGCAGCATCTGCCCTCTTTCCTTACAGCCACTGATGCATTCCATTAGAAATATTGAACTATGGAGAATAAGCAATGTCATTCTGGTTTCCTTTAATTCACGGAATGTATTGATAATATTTTACTGTGAAATTATATTGAGAAAAAAACTAGTCGAGGAAGGACATTAGTGCTTTGTAGCTTCATTTATGTAGATCAGTTTGCTGTAATTTTCAAGAGATTACTTCCACTTGGGAATTTGTTCTTCTATACAGATAATCCTCGATTTATGACCATAATTGAGCCTAGAATTATGGAATTATGGAGCCTAGAATTAAGTCATTGCGGTAGTTGAGTGAGTCACCAGTCCTGTTTTATTCAGCATTTTTTTCAGCATTAAGTAGCCATCGTAATTTTAAAATTGGATTAAGTAGCTTGGGGGGGTGTCCCCACTAAGCGACTGTCATGTCACAGACTATCAGTATGACAGAGCACAATTGGAAGTTTCATATATCATTTCTAAGATGATGCTTATCAGTTGAATATTAAAATGAATTATTAAATGTAAAAGAATCAAGTAATAAAATGGTAAATGTGTATATCAAGTAAGCCCTTTCAATTGAATCAATAGACACAAACTTCTTTCCATTTTTAAATGATACTTTCAGTCCATTTTATTTGAGTATAAAAGAGATTCTGCAATTTATACTTTTTTCTTTCAAATTATTTTATTTTATTCTGTCAAACTAATTAACAGAAGAAAAATTACATGTGTACTAACAATATAGTGGAACATCACTACTAATAATCAAAATAATATGCTTAAGAATTTTTGTTCAGTGACAACTCAAAGAACAATGACTTTAGTAATTTCATAAGAGACTAAGGTTTTTATTTGCAAACTGTATCAACTGCATATAAAGAATATTCTTTACATGCTATTGTTCTGGTAGATAAGTCAGGCAGGATTAGTTTAAAGAGGAGTTAGAAATGGTGGGAATGTTTTGGAAATGGCAGTCATTAATACAATAATTAATGTCATATTCATGACCATTTATTATTATTATTTTGTGTAAAACCCAACCACTTTGTCCAGTTTTTAAAACAATACCTTTTGGGACTCTTTACCTATGCCTTGGGACTCTACCTATGCCTATGTCTTACATTCTAGATTTTCCCGCTATTCTTCATTCATTGAAGTTTCCCACAAATAAATTATTATTATTAGCTTCTTTGACTCTGAACTGTGTAAATAATGTATCATTAGTAATATATTGTAAGAAAACTGAGCTAAATGTATCAGTGGTTTGTAGCTTTCTGTTTATGGAAAAAATAAAGTACCATCCGTGCAAGTATGAAGTCCTGTGTAAATTTGAAGCATTTTAATATCCTTGTAATTTTCACATACTAATACACAATAATAACACGTAAATCCCAGTATTTCTTACTCTTTTGAACAAACAGTGTGGTCTTAAAAGGATTAGTATACAAAACAGGTGAATATTTGATATCTGAAGATGCTATTGATATAATGAACTATTAATTGACAATTATTTTGTGCCTAATTATTAACACTAATTTATTCCAAAGGTCACAGAAGTTAAAGGTCTTGCCACTCATATTTTGGTTGGAAGTGTTACTTGTGAAACGAAAGACTTGTTTGCTGCTCAGCCTCAGGTTGTCGCTGTGGATATCAATGACCTTGGCACGATAAAGCTGAATCTGGAAATCACTTGGCAGTAAGTAAAGCTGGTTTTCTGGAGAGCCGTCATCATTTCAAATCAACTGTTGTTCCAATAACAACAGCAACAGAAAATAAGATTATAGGATACACTTCTACTGAACTGGCACACAAGAGTATTTAAAGAGCTTGATCGTATTGTAGGTTAATTTTTGAGTTGGCAGCCACAGATAATATGCACTCTTCTGATATGAAAATATGAAATGAAAATATATACAAGAATGTTATTTTGTGAACCTGTTTTACAGTGTACAGAATTTGCTCATGCTGTACTATCTGAAGTGAGAAGAAAACCTTGTAATTCAATAGAATAACAGTTTAATGATGATTCAGTCTAATAATAGATTTATACTTTTGCAGTCCATTTGATGTGGAGGACATTACCCCATCAACAGGCAACACGAACAAAACATCAGCTATTCAAAGAAGGATATCCATTTATAGTCAAGGCACCCCAGAAACACCAATTTTCAAGGATCAGTCATTCTTTGTAAGTGATAGCAAAAACAATTAGTGGCTAAGTAGCACGGTCTGCTCAATTTTCTTTGACATAACAGAAATAGAGGCAAAGGAAAAAGGGAGAATTGGCAAAGGTTATTTTTTCTAGCCTATTCCTTGATCCAGTGGGGAAGGTCCTGTAAATGAAAGGAACTTTCCGTATATGATATAACTAATGTGAATACCACCATTTATTTATTTTATTTTTTTAGGAAAGAAAATGTGATATTTTCCCCCTTACAGATAAAGGTGTGAGAAGCTTCCATTTAGGTGTGAGAAGCTTCCATAAATCTCATTTAGTGTGCATGTTGGTTTTGAATATTTGCACTAAATTTTCTTTATCAATCTATACTTTGTACACTTAAAGTATAAAAGATGATGTAGTCAACTAATAGCCCCATTTTTTTGCCTTAATACTTCAAGAAATGGCAACATCCTCCACAAGACAGTCTCCACTCTGCCATTTTAGAGACTCTGCAAGATGCTTTCTTTGACAAGCTACGTCGCAGTCGCTCATTTAGTGATCTGCCATCTCTCAGGCTGAGGTCTAGAACAGGGCTAGAACAATATGTGAGTCCAGATGGTGTGATAAAATATCTTACTGTGTTTCTCAAGTAGTTCCTCTGTTTTTATGCATGTCCTAAATCTGATATTTCTCTTTAAGATCTATCTTGTTTGCTGACTATTGAGCAAATAACTATCTGCTCAAGTTGCTTATGTAGTCAAATAAAACTCTGACTGGCTTTAGTTTTGCAGATTCTTTTTAGAGAAAAGGCTAAAATAAGAAAGCCCTTATTATTTGAAATATTTTATGAACATATTTATATATGCACATGGTTTGAAATTTGTCCATAAACTATTTTTGGCAGGAGACTAAGAAAATAAATTCGATGCAGTCTGAAGTGAAAACTTTATCTCCATTGATTTCAGGCTGCAATATTGAAACTGCTTAGTTATCTTTGAGAAGTTATGTTTAAGAATTTGAAACTGTATTTTAGCATTGCTGAATGAAAGGACAAGATAATCCCCAGTATTCTTACGGTGTAAACTACTATACTGTAATACCAATCATATAATGACATGTGATGTTCTCTTAGTGTGCATTTTGTTTCTTCAGCTTATTTTCAACAAGAATAAAAGAATCTAATTTATTCATAAAGATAATGAGTTTGCAATGCTCAAAAAAGCTTCATAATTGGTTTAGAATTTTTCGGTACTATTCTGGGCTATTTCTGATCCTTCTTATTTTCTGGCTTTTAAAATTTTTTTTTAATCTTCCTATCACTTAGAAAAGATCAGTAGCATAAAAGCTAAATGAATTTATTTCGTAATTCCAAATAGCCTAGTTTCACAGAAAGTAGCAAATTGTTTCTTTAAAAAAATGCTTGACATCACCTCGGTGAAATTTTAATTGAAACTATTTTTATTATATTTGCAGTCAAATTTACCAGATGATGTTTTTGAAAATGGAACAGGAGAAAATGAGAAAAGTTCATTATCTTTCAGTTTCATTGACATTACCAGTGAACATTGTACTACATCATATAGTTCAGCGGACTCATCCTTTACGATAAATAATTCCAATCCTGAAATTATTGCCACAATTCCAGATCCCACTGGGAAAAGGGTATCCAAACCTGATACTGTATACAATTTTCATTCAAGATGTGAGGACTCCACATCTGAATCCAACAACTTAGCATCACAAGAGCATGGTGAAAATATGATTACAAATCTAGATTCTGAACTTTGCCAAACTTCTCCTCATTTGAGAGGCAACAATGTGATTTTAGCAAGTAGTGCATCAGAGTCACTTCTTCCGGATACAGATGAGTTATCAGATGTCAACCCTGTAGAGCTGGATACCTTTGAAGGCAATATCACAAAGCAGCTGGTTAAAAGACTGACATCTGGAGAGGGCCCAATGACATCTGAAAAATGTCATTGTGAGGGGTCAATTAGTGGAGAATCTGAAGGCTATAAATCATGTGTTGATGGAAGTCTAGAAGAAGCATTTCAGGGGCTTCTGTTAGCTCTTGAACCTCATAAAGAACAGTTTAAAGAATTCCAGGAATTGGACCAAGGAATTATACATCTAGATGAGATCCTAAAAGTAAGTTCAGTTTCAAATAAGAAATCTCATTCACTGTGAATAGAAGAATGGTTATTATATAATCTTCAGTAATAAAACTAATTGTTTGCATAGTAGCTTTCCTGACACCAAGCATCATTTCACCGTTTACATTCAATATAGAATGATCAAGAAAGAAATCATAAAATGGAAGAGCCAGATCAAGTCTTGGTCTAATGAAATAATTGCAGCAAACTATTGCTGAATTATATTTTTGGCTGTTAAAATCTACAGTATAGATGTACTTTCCACATAACAAAATGAAGCCTTAAATGGAACAATCATTACATAAGCTAAAACAAAAAAATTGTGGAAAATCTGATGCATTCTGCCCTCCTATTCCAGTAATATATGTAATAAGGTATTGTGAGGAGCAGATCCACCAACTGAAATCTCAAAATCAGTCAAGTATGGATGGTCAAGCTGAATTGAACTACAGTTTCCCCCCCCCCCCCCTTATTTAATCTAAGTTGGCAGATGGTTGGATAAACTTAAATCTGATAAGTTCAAGGACATGCTGATAAAAGTTGTCTTAATTATAATACAGTAATGGTTTGTTAATATTCTCTACTGCAATGTTTTTCAAGTATCTGTTCCAATCCTGTATTTTTTCTCATGGTCTCTCATGTAAATATTAACTAGTTCCAATCCTGCTTATTGTTTACTGCTTTACTTGTTGTTTTTAAAATTAATTATTCCTTTGCCTATAGTAGAAAAGTTTGACTTTGAAAGAGATTTTACATTTTCCTTTCCCTTCCCTTTTAATTTGTCATAACAAGACTGGCAGTTAGGTAATTCCATGTTCTGTTTTGATATACAGCAATATGCAGAACTAAGTCTTGGTTCCATGTCATAATAAATTGGCATGCCAAATGAACCAGTGCCAAATCGAATTAGTGATGTCATTGTGGAAATGCTTCTTATATGATAGAATACTATAGGGAGCACTAAAGTGCCACTATTACAGCTATTTTATTTAGGTATTTGGAAATTTAATAGTTTCATGATAGATGTTATTAGAGAGATGTCTGGAGAAAATGCTTGGATTTTTTTTAAATTTAATTCATTTTTTTAATCCATTTCATCCCATTTATCTGAAATGTACATTTATTGTACAATGCAGTCAGTCCTGTTGATAATCAAGTCAGTGAATATTTTGGATATTATAATATTGCAATATTGCTGTTTGAATAGCTGTATTTTTAGACTAGTGTTACAGAAGCTTTTCAGTGAACACAATTTTTCCAGATTTATAAGTGGCCACTTCAATGGAAATGCATTAGCACTTCATTGGGTAATCTTGGGTTAAATTTGTACTCGTGTAACACTAGCATTTGATTTCAATTAAAATGTACGACAGTAATTACCACAGAATATGACAGCTCTAATAAAGACCATTAAATGTTAAATTTATACTAGTTTATGTTACCAGATACAGTTTTGTTTGTACAGGAAATGTAATTTTTAAAATTATCTTTATTAAATAGTTTTAAAACACTAAATAATTGAGTTTCTGATCTTCATTTTCTTCAGCATATTTATGTGCAAAGCTAGTAGATTTCATTTTTTTTAACTTACATCACTCTTTTAAAGCCAATTTTCTATGGATAGCTTACAATAATATTAAAACACAATTTTAGAATTAGTTAAAATATAATTAAAATAAAATATATAAAGAGTAAGAGAATATATATTCAATATTTAATAAAGCACCAAGCTTAATCATACCTTTTGAAGTTTGATTACCTAAATTTTATTTTGTTTTCAGACTCACCCTAAGCTGTCATTTTGACAGGAGTCACATCCCTAAGCCATGGTTTGTTTAATAAAATGCATATATCCATGCAGAAAAAGACAAATTAGCATATTTTAAAACTCTCTCATGCACATACACGGCCATCTTGTATGTGCCTGCCTGTGTGGCTTGAAAATCAGCCTTAATTTTGGATTTTGACTTGAAAATCAGCCTTAATTTTGGAAATAACTGATAGTGATCAGATGCAAAATGTTGATAATTTTTTTCACTTAATTGTAGGAGTTTTTAAGTCTTATCAGTTTCAAATGTGAATAGTCACATTTTCTTCTAAATTTATGGTAATGTGAGGATTATTTAATATGGACAGCAGTTGTCATGACATTGGAGGATAGACATGTTAGTTTAACCTTATTTTATTTGTTGTTTTATTTAATATATATAAACAGTCTTTAACTTATATCCATCTGTTCAAACTTGTGTCTACACTGTAAGGGGGATTTACAACTGGTCCGCAGAGTTCCCTTTATCCCACCATCTCTTCAGTCACATGATAACAGTTACTGACAGTAACAAACAAAACAAAATCAAATGGTAGGCAAGCAGGAATTGGAAGATCTTCACTTAACAACAGTAATCTGGGACTACTGGAACTGCCATCATTAAGTAAACTAGAGGAAAAAAAAGTAGCACCCATCACATGATATCACTTTTTATAATTGTATCATTCAACAGTCTTCCAGTCTCTGGCTATTTTAACCCAAGGGTTACCTGTGATTTATACCCCAATGGATTCAATAGGGTTTAGGTGGGTTATGTAAATTTAGGTCTGGATTGAGTTATACCGAACCCCAGATATAGTACTTTCAAAAGTCAAATAATCCCATTTTGGAATTTCCTCATCACATCTCAGTTGACACAGTGAGCATGTCAGGGAAGTGAATTACTTAGTGTTTTTTCAGGGTAGGGTTTTTTCAATAATGGAAATCTCAGTTCATATAGATTTGATTTTTCTAAATCTCATCGCAACTGCATCTATCTTTTTCATAAGCTAGATCCTCCTCTGTTCTCAAAATACATGAAAAATGATATCCTAAAATCTGGAATTATTAAATTAAGTGGGAGGACAAGGCCAAACAAGCCAACAGTAGGGAATCATTGATGGATTTGAAAAGAAATTCTCACCCCAATTTACCTGGAATATTCTTGAAACCAAACCATTTTGAATGGCTGAACTGTTCTTCACATATTGTTTTGATTTTGCTCTTGCAGTGCAGACCAATAGTAAGTCACAGCAGGTCATCCAGCTTAAGCCTAACAGTTGAGAGTGCACTGGAAAGTTTTGATTTCCTCAACACTTCTGACTTTGAGGATGAAGGCGGTACTGATGAGTTTTGCGATGGTGCTCGTGGTGCAGACTCTGTGTTCTCAGACACAGAAATCGAGAAAAACAGGTAAGAATACCAGCACTGAATGCTTCTCAGGTTTATTCCTTTCTGCCAAGAATAGAATACATAGTGATCATTCAAGAAAGATGAAATTTAATATTAAAGCCCCGAGATTAGTAGTACTGAGAATGTTGTTAGAACAGATTATAGGGTTTCCAGATAAGTTCCTTTTGTACTTATGAATTGAGACATTGTACATTCATTCAAAATGATGTACTGAAAGGGAAAAAGAGTATGGTAATGTTTTTCTGTATTTATCATGTTATATGTACATAATTCATTGTCTCATTTCGGTCTATTAAGATAGGATGTAGAATCAGATTCCACTTATTTCATAATCTCTGAGCTTGACACTTTCTGGAAGCCAGTAGGCTCAAAATCAATTTGATCTCAGAGGGTAAGGTGTTCCGGGGGGGGGGGGGGGGTGTACCACCACCGGAAGGACATATTTTCTGGATCCCACAAAATGACATTCTGTAGCTGAGGGGGACTAAGGCATGACCCTCCTGCTTGATCTAATAGAGTGGATAGCGACCACTCCCCCCTTCATTGGAAAACATTAGTAATTGCTCCTGGCCCTGCATTCTGGACTAATTGCAGCTTTCAGGTGTTCTTCAAGATCAGTCCCATGCAGAATGCATTACACTAGGCCATTCTGGTGGTGACTGAAACATGTATGACCATGAACAATGCCTTCCAGTCCAGGAAGGGTGCAATTGGCATACAACATGAAGCTGTACAAGAAATCCCCCCCCCCTCTTTTTTTTTGACCAAGAGTTATGAGTCCAGGGGGATGTCCAAATTGTAAACCATTCTGTCTTGAGTTCTGCAACGCCAAAACAAAATGGCATATCACTGGACCCGCCTAGTTCCACCAGGCTTGATCTGAACTCTATTCCTCCCGATTCAGAGGTCCCTAGCCTCCAGATACAAAGGCAAGATCTCCAAGGCATTGCAAGCTTGGCCAACTTGGGATGGAGATGTGTAACTGAGTATCATTTGCATATTTGGGATACCTTACCGTATGCCATCAAATGACCTCATCCAGCAGTTTTATGTAAATGATAAATAGAAGTGGAGAGAATGTAGAGGCCTTTGTAGCACCTCACAAAAGCAGGCATTGCAGGCTACGCCTCCTATCAATGTGATGGTTATCTACCCTGGGGAATGGAGGAAAAGGGGGATAAAACTTTGCCCCCACATGAACCCCCAAAGCTGATGTAAAAGGATACCATAATTGATGATATTGGAAGCTGCTGAGTGGTCAAGATGTCATTAAAGTTTAAGAAATTCCTTGACTTAGTAGAATGAAGGAAAGAGAAAATTGGTGTTTGTTTTTATGACTTCCTTTCCAGCAGATTCTCCCTCACTCTTACTTTTTAATATTTTTTAGCTAGACAATTAATCACATGTCAGGAAAGGACTGACATATTACATCTTAATTGCATAACTTTTGAAAACCACAGTTCTATCCACAGAGCAGTTTGGCAAAGGATGTTGTCAACAAAGTGAGGTGAAAAGAAAAAAAAAAGGAAAAGAAAAGCTATAGCAAAGCTTGATTTCAAAGACTTCTTATGAAGACTTCCTTATAAAAAAGTGATTGTTTCAAAGAAACAAGTAGGCTAGTGTGGTAACGATATATCCTTTAAATGCAGGCACTTTTTTGGCACTTTTTACCTAATGCTACTGCCAATTTGAGATACAATGTATTCATTAAAAGGTTACTGGCCTATGAAGAGCTGTTTGGTTCCAGGAGAGTGCTTTCAACAATTTCTCTTGTGCACTGCTTACATGAAAAGAAAATCAAACTGCTCACTTACCTCCCAGCTTGAACAGTTACAGGTCAGAACACCCAGAAGGCAGAGGGCATCTCAGCGAAGCATTGACGGAAGACACGGGCGTTGGAACCAGTGTGGCTGGAAGTCCTCTGCCATTGACCACCGGAAGTGAAAGCCTTGATATCACCATAGTCAAGCACTTGCAGTACTGCACACAGCTTATCCAGGTATCCCATAGGGCAGTGGTGGCTAATCTTTTTGGGCTCCTGTGCTGAAAATTGCTCGCGCATGCCAGCACCCAGAAGGCAATGCGCACGCCCACCGAGTATACGCACACAATCCCCCCACATGTGCTGCATGACTCCCCATGCACTACATGTCTGCACGTGCGTGTGTGCTTCCCATGCAACGTGCATCTGCGCATGCATGCGATACCCCCACATGCATCTGTGCATGTACACACGGCTCCCATGCACCCCAGTGCATGCGCGCCAGATACCCGACAATTAGTTGATGGGCAGCATGCACACATGTGCAGTAGACCTGTTTTGGGCAAGGGCTTGCAGGCCGGCAGTAATGGCTGCGTGTGCCACTTCCAGCACGCATGCCATAAGTTCGCCATCACGGCCATAGGGTTACATGTTTTTTAAGAGATTATTAAGACTCATCTGCTCTTCTTTTTTGTGTTGTCCACGTAGCCTTATTTGTTGGAACTTAATTTTATTTGTACTTTTGCATAAGCATAAGGTGAAAAGGACAGACACTGGGATTGGGAAAAAAAACTTGCAAATGTGCTTGTCCAAAGAAGCTATAGAATGTGAAAGGGTTTTTTTTTTTTAATCCAGAAAAAAAATTAATTCTCTTCAAATGTTTCCAACAAGAGATGAAGGCCCAAACTTTATTGCTATTCTCCATTCCAGAAGTTGGGGAAAGGGCCATAGTTCCCCACCCCTGCTTCATGGCAGTCTCCATTTTAACTCTCATCCTTTGTTCTCCATATATGACTTTATTTTATCATGGTCCACTTAAATCTGAACAGAACTCCTGTTCACTGTTTGCTGTTCAATGTGGCATGGTCTGGTACCAAATTGGTAACAGCACTTTGACACTGTAGGAGATGGAGGCTATATATTCTCATCTGACCCAGACTTCTTAACAGTTTGAGTTTTCATAAGTTGTTTTAAAAATAAAAACAGGGTTTTAACTATGCAGAAAACCTAGTGAGATGACTAGGTTTTAAGTCAGACTTAAATTGAAGATGTAATTTTATATTTTTCTTTGGGTTAAAGTACTACTGAAGTGAATGAGACATATTTCCAAATAAGTCAAAATTTGATGTTTGGGTCTAGTGGTTAAGGCACCAGGCTAGAAACCTGGAGACCATGAGTTCTAATCCCACCTTAGATACAAAAGCCAGCTGGATGACTAGGTCAGTCACTGTTTCTCAGCCCAATCCACTTAACGTGTGTTGTTGTAAGAAAAATAGAAAGAAAAAGGAGTATTACATATGTTCACTGCTTTGGATTATTTATAAAAACAATAAAGGTGGGATATAAATAATAAAATAACAAATATTTATTTTGGTCATTGCTCAGCCTAAAATCATATAAAAATCATAATTCCCCCCTCCTCCCAGTAATTGTTCAAGTGGATTATTGTGCATATTCTGTGACTAAAATAATACTGTGGAAGTATTCCCCCCCCCCCGATTTTTGTGTATAGTAATCATAAACTTAGGGTTTTCTTTCTCTGAAATAAATATGACATATTCAGAAGAAAATATGGCATATTCAGAGTAGTGTAATGTAGTAAATCTTTTTACTGAGCTTTATCTACTTTGCTGAGAAAAGAGATCACTATTAGAGAAACATACTAAATCCCCTGTGTAGTAAAAGGCACATATTCTCAAAGTCAAAATAATAGAATCCAATACACAATCCAATATAGCTGGTTAGCAATTAACAGAAACACATGATATTTGAATCTCATTTTAAAGTGTATGACAAAGATCATGTTTGTAAAATACATAAAGTTAT
This sequence comes from Laticauda colubrina, assembly GCA_015471245.1. Taxonomy (NCBI): domain Eukaryota; kingdom Metazoa; phylum Chordata; class Lepidosauria; order Squamata; family Elapidae; genus Laticauda; species Laticauda colubrina. Next base: position 76,189,954 of record BLBF01000002.1, read on the forward strand.
AACATCATTCTTTGATAAATTTTCATTCATTCACATTTGGGATTTTGACCTAATTAGTAGTGGTTTTGTATGAGGAATATTTACGCTGTTCTTTCCTATTTTACCAGCAAATTGTATTCTCTAGCAGAACTCCCTTTGTCACAAAGTCTCTTTTGGATAAACTATCCCAACAAATTTTAGTGATTGAGAATCTTGCAGAGATCAGCAGTGAGACCCTGGGAAGCTTCAGACCTATAAGTGAAGGTGAGAAATAGCACAGACAATATTCATGTGAATATATGATTATGTATTTCTGTTTCTTACTCTAACCTATGCAGTACTTTTCTCTGCATGTTCAGATCTACTCTTTTAAGGCTGCTTTTGTATGATTAGTTATCCAGTGTAAACCTGATTAAATACCATGAACTTTGTTGAAGTAAGCCAATGAGGGGAATAGGTATAAAGTTTCAGCCCCCTGCAGATTTCTTTGGTGAAAAGTATTAATTAAACCAGGGGAATTTCTTTCTGAGAAATATGTTCAAAATCAAGTTGGATAAAAAAGGACAGTAGCTCGGGCACAGAGCAGTGGTCTGCACATGTCAACTATCCTGGGCACAGAATTCCAAGTTATTACAAGGAAGGACATGAAGAAAAAACAGTTTAAAGCCACAGGGAGATGTTGTTTGAAGAGCAGCAAAGGCAGGCAATCTGTGACCCCCTCTCCTAGTGAACATTCTTCTAGCATGAAATCTTAACCTCAATAGCTAAAGCCTTCTTAGCTGATATTTATCTAGATCAGTGCTTCTCAACCACAGCAATGTTAAGGTCCAACATCTAGTCCAATATCCAGATATTTGCCAGGCTAGAGAATTCCGGGAGTTGAAGTTTACCCATTTTAAAAATACTGAGGTTAAGAAACACTGATCTAGATCTCATAAATAAATGATAGACGTAATCAGTAAATTATTATCTGTCCAGTCAAGGAAAAGTATTTTTGTTCCATTTTCCAAGTAAATATAACTCTACTAATTTCTACCCATTTCTTTTCAATATAGAGCTGATTATTGTCCAATTTTAATTTATACTAATAATTCACTATTATGGTGTTCTTTTCCATTAGCAATTCCAGAATTTCAGAAAAAGGTATCCCTTCTTTCTTTCTGGAATAAATGTACCAATTCTTCTGGGTTGTATCACACTTCTGCAGACAAAATGGTCAAACAACTGGATATCACTTTTTCTACAGTGGTGAATGGCGAATGTCCAGGGCTTTCAGAAACAGGTAGTTACCTAATGAGCTTTAAAAAAAAGTGATTGCAAAGATCACAATTACCAGTAATTAATCAGATATCTCAAAACATAATAACTGGTACTTTCTGCTGAATGTTTTGTCTTTTAAGATTCAGACATTAGGTCTGTCACATAATTTGAGATTTAAGTCCTATATAAGCATTTCATCTTGAAGTAAATCAGTGTGGGCCTTAAATTCTGTAACACCATGTATGTGATTGCACTATTATACAATATTATGTAATGTTACTATAAACAAGTAAATGAATAGCTTTCCAGACATATAAATTAATTTTGATTGAAAACTGTATATATATTAAAATATACATATTACAGCCAGGACCATTTTTGTATACAAGGCACAATGAATAGGCAAAGATAGATAGCTACAATGGCAATATTTTTAATGTTACTGAAATCCCAAAAATCTTTTGTCAAATAAAATACATTATCTCATTTTTCAGTACAAGCTAATTGACTAAATATTACTGGATCTACTTAATATTGAAATAATTATATATGTACATGCACATGGACTTTTAACACTCTTATAAGATTTTGCCCAAAATTTAATTAAAAATCTAGTTTTAAAAGTTGCTGTTTAAACAGATTATTTTGAGGTTTTTTTAAACAATACAATTTTGGTTTGCAGTTCCAGATTTCTTTAGACCATGCCCATAATAAAAAATGAATATATTCAACCAAAGTCAATCACTTTTAAGGTGAATTCATGTCATATCATACCAGTATTCTCTTTCCATTTGTTCTATTCGGATATGATAGAAATATAATGACTTTTAAATTGAATGTCATTGTAGAGCAGAGGTACCGATTAGTTTCTCCGAGATTGCCAATATTCTAAAGTTTTCATAATCTCTAATCATTGTCACACTGATTCTTTCTGGAAATTATAATTCTAAATTTCTAGAAAGTATGAAGTGATCTAATTTTTTTTCTACACAATTACCCTTTCTAAAAATGATTTACCTGCATTAATTTTATGTTGCTCTTTTTAATGGGGATTCATTTGCTAACTAATACTTTTATCTGATTATATGCAGTGTTCAGAACTTTGATTTCTCATATCTTGGACCGTGCAGAGCCTCTCCTCTCCTCCAGTCTGTCCTTGGAAATCATAACAGTTTTTCAGTATTACAGTTATTTTGCTAATAAAAATGTTAGCGATCTGGCAAACTATTTGCTTCAGCTTGCAAGAGAAGGTAAGAAACAGGCTCTTCAGAAGTTCAAATTCCATAATGCAGCAATACTTTTAGTAGGAACAACTAAAATGGTAGACAAAACATCTGAAAATTGTTGAGGATTCCAGAACATTTCAGAAGTGTTCTTTACAAAAGACAGTTTTTTGGTAGTGTTCTTTATCATTTTGAGGGTGTAAAACAATGGTGGAATTCAAAAATTTTTACTACTAGTTCTGTGGGCGTGGCTTATTTGGTGGGCATGGCTTGGTGGTCATGTGACTGGGTGGGTGTGGCACATCAAGGGGTGCCTTACTACCCCTCCCCTCCCAGCCATTCCTTGTCACCCGGCCTCAACTTATCTATAGTCTGTAAAAATGTTGTTCACCTTTTTTGACTTTATTATCTGCATACTATGGATGTATTTTCATGGACCACTGAAAGGAGGAAATGGCTCACATGCTTACTCAAGAGTGTGATAGGCAACAGGCTTTTAAGGGGCTGCCACAAAAAAAAAAGGGGGGGGAGGGGCGAATCTATTTTCCAAAGCACCAGGAGGCAAACAAGAAGCAATGGATGGAAACTGAACAAAGAGAGAAGCAACCTAAAACTAAGGAGAAACTTTCTGACAGTGAGAACAATTAACCAGTGGACCTGCTTGTCCCCAGAAGTTCTGGGTGATCAATCACTGGAAATTTTTAAAAGACTGGACAGCCATTTCTCTGAAAGGGTACAGGGTTCCCCCAAAAGTCCCTTCTAAGTGTTATTCTGACACCTTTCCCAGGACCTCTACTCAGAGTTTGGCATTCTCAGTTTTCCTGCCTGAGCAGGGGCTTGAACTAGAAGACCTCCAAACTCCCTTTCAACTCTGTTAAACACACATGTATTTATGCTCTGGACTATAGACACTGAATGAATGTAAACCCTGAAAAATATGTGGTAGCTCTGGGCAAAAAAAAGGCAGTTGAATCACTCTAGGTGTAGGGACAGTGTAAAATATTAACACATGATAATTAAAAATAATAGCACAGAGTTTTCTCTGCCTCTCTTTCCCTTCCTATTTCTTTTCCTTCCTTTCCCTTTCTTTGTCTCTTTCTGTCTTTCTCTCCCTTCCTTTCTTTTTTTTTCTCTCTCTCACACACACACCAACTTTCTCTCTCTCTCTCTCCCTATTTCTTTCTCTTTCTTCCTTTCTTTCTCTCCCTTCCTCTTTCTTTCTTTTTCTTTTTTCTTCCTTCCTTCCTTCCTTCCTTCCTTCCTTCCTTCCTTCCTTCCTT
>BLBF01000002.1:76193705-76228656 GCA_015471245.1 Laticauda colubrina
CTTCCTTCCTTCCTTCCTTCCTTCCTTCCTTCCTTCCTTCCTTCCTTCCTTCCTTCCTTCCCTCTCTCTCTCTCTCTCTCTCTCACACACACACACACACCCTGTCAGCTTCATTCCCTCTCACTCCAGGCACCTTACTCACAAGGGGAAGTGAATCCAGCATTATAGAAGTTCTGCAGGTAAACAGACTTGCATTTGAAGCTCCTGCAAACTTCTCCGTGGCTGGATCCCCCCCCCCCCAGCATTCTTTCCCTCTTGCTCCAGGCACTTTACTCACAAGGGGAAGTGATACTTCTAGTGTCCATGAAGAATCCAGCCTTGGGACAGTTTTGCAGGTTAACAGACCGCTGCTCCGCCCATAGTCATGTGTTTTCAAGTGGCTGCTTGAAAATGCATGGCTAGGGCGGGGGAGCAATCGTCCTTTAAACTGGGGCAGCAAGCATCGGGTGGGCAGGGCAAGCAAGTGAGCGGAAACTGGGCAACCAGGTTGGGGGCGTGGCCAGCTAGATGTTGCTACCGGTTTGGCGACCCATGCCAAATTCTTGCTACCAGTTCGCCCAAGTAGGTGCGAACTGGCTGAACAGAGCCTCTGGTTTAAAACATAAATTAAGCCATGTACTGTATTTCAGCCATGAGACCTACAGTTTGATAATGGTGACTGTAGATTGAACACTGTAACTATAGTCAGCAGTGGTAGTAACATAGATAGCTCATTCTCACATATTTAAAATTATTCTACACTTCACAGATACTATTGGATGTTTGTGTGCTATTTTTAATGCGTCTTTTATTCTAATCTGTTCTTTCCGAAAAGGGACAAATTGTTAAATGTCTTTGTTTTAGCTTTAATGGTACTAACTCTGCAGTCTTTAAGAGATGAAAAGTTCTTGCAGAATAAGGCCAATTTAACCTCCATCAGTCTCTCACCTCAACAAGAAGTGCTGAAATCTTTGGCTGTCCTTCTGACTGAAAATAAAAGGGAAACCTATGAAGCTGTGGTAACAATATTGTCAGCTGCTGCAGCAGAAAACAAACACTTCAGAGAAAAGGTAAGTGTTAGAGAAAACCTATTAGACAAAAGTAGAATTACCAGATTTTAGATGTGTTTAAACATCATGCTAAATAATTGTTTGAACCTGGTTTATTGAACAATTACAGTTGGCTGGATTTATATTTACATGCTGAGCATACCACAGGGTTGGATTACCTATATGAACCCAATAGATTTTTCTCTCCCTCAATAGTACAGAATTTGGAAAAATAGGAGCCACTACTCAGATTTTCAGTAGCTGCATGAAATTGCTGAGTAGATACCAATATGCTAATAACACCCACTTGATTTCTTTATATCATGAGATAATAATAGAGGTTCTCAGAATGCCTATGTGCAATTGATGTTGGACTAGATGAGAGATAATAAATTGAAGGTGACCACCAATAAAAATAAAATCATATTGCTAGATCACATTGCTCATTGTTCCAGGGAGGTGGTAAATCTTTCAGTAAAAGAAAGTGTGGTTTTAAATCTAGTTCCTGCTAGGTCAGGGGTGTCAAACTCATGGCATCATGGCGGCGCCATGTGATATATCACAACTTCCCCCTTTGCTAAACCAGATATGGGCATGACCAGCGTGTGACACATCTGGACTGCCCTGTTTGACACCCTGTTCTAGGTCTTCTCTGTAGATGTGCCAGAAATCTTTCAATCAGTGTCATCCTTGTACATCCTGCTTTTTGCTCTCAGCATTGGTGAGATACAGGCCAGATTGCCTGAAGTGAATGGGAATATTTTCTGGAGCATGACCCACACTCTCCTGTAGAAGGAAAGAGCTAGGATACTGTTGAGGTAATTCCCCGTTAGGAGAATGAGCGCATACAGGGAGATGTATAGAGAGTAGTGTTGGAATAATACACACACAGTACACAGATACACTGTACAGTTAATGTAGGTTTTTACTTCCAGAAAGGTTTAAGCAAAGTCCAAAATAAGCAATCCAAAAGTCATTCACAGGTTAATCAGTCAGTTTTTCAATCCAGGGATATTCCAAAAATAAAGTCCAGTGTCAAAAACAGTTAAGTATCAGACTTACATTAAATCCAGTAATATCAGTCAATTAGGAAAAATGGAGCAACAGCAATACTTTCCAACAGAAGGAAATAAAGATACACTCTCTTCTCTTCTGAGACTCAGACTAAAACAATCCAGGTTTCTGGCTCCATTTTAAGGCCATTTGAGAAACCACACCCAATTGCATGCTCTTGCATTCCCTTAAAGAGACAATATTAAAATGTTTATCCTAGTTTATATATTTCTATCCCAAATACCTGTTAGGTGTTTCATATTCCTAACATTCTCCCCTTTTGGGTAAGATAATATATACAACCTTACATTCTAAGTCCATAATCTTCACAGCTAGTCTTATGCTTTATAGAGTCTTATGCTTTGTAAAATGATCTGCTATATTGTTTTCTGACAAACAGTATTCTAGCTTAATCATCTTACTTTACACACATTGTCTCACATTTAAATATCTTAAATCAGTTTGTTTAGTTGTTTTAACAGCAATATTTGAAGCCATCTGTATTGTTGATTGGTTATCTTCATAAACAACAATAGGATCTGTTACATTAATTCCCATATCAATTAATAATTGCTTATACAAAACTAAATCTGTACATAACAAAGACAAACATGAGAATTCAGCCTCCATTGTTGACAAATTTAGATGTTTCTAATAGATCTCCATCCAATCAATGCTTTTCCCAATAATACAGCAGTACCTGATGTAGATTTTCGTGTATTTATGTCTGTAGCAAAACTTGCATCAGCATATGCAGTCAAATTCAGTTCATTTTTTGGCTCCAAATATAATGCATAATGCATTGTCTGTTTCAGATATCTTAACACATGTTTAGCAGCTTGCCAATGCCTTTCAGTGGGCTCAGCGTTAAATCTCACTAATTGATTAACACTGTATGCAATATCTGGCCTTGACCAATTACTGAGATAAGATAAACTACCAAACAAGGACTGACAAATGTTCTTATCAAAAACAGGACTTTGAACATCACGATGGCTAAACTCCTGGCTCATTGGTGTTTTAGCCGGCTTCCAAAGTTCCATTTTATAACTTTTTAGTAATTGGTTAATTTTTATCTGCCTGTGAGATCTTGTATCCTCCCCTAGTTCTATCTATCTTTAAACCAAGATATTGTTTGATTTCTCCTAACTGTTTTATCTTAGATTTATTTTCCAGCAGTGAAATTATCTCAGTAGCTTCTTGTTCAGTTTTGGTGATTAATGCTATATCATCAGTAAATGATAGCAATAATGAAATCATACCATTATTTTTTCTGTTAAACAAACATGGATCAACCATGCCAGCTACAAAGCCTATTTTAGTTAATTCTTTAACTATACATTGGTTCCACTCATATCCTGATTGCTTTAAACCATAAAGACTCTTTTTCAATTTCCAGCAATCATTATCAGTATTGTCATTTTTGAGACCCAAAGGTTTCTTTAAGTATATAGTGTGTTGCAATGGTGCATGCAGATATGCTGTCTCTACATCCAAATGATTTACAATGTATTTCTCTTTAGCTACCAACACTAATGCTGCCCTTGATGTAGTAGCCTTCAGACTAGGTGCAAACACCTCATCATAGTCATTTGCTGTCTGATTGAACCCTTGTGCTACTAACCTGGCCTTATGGGTAACAGTCCCATCTACACCTGCCTTCAGTTTATATATCCATTTGCATCCTATGGCATGTTTACCTGGTGGTAACTTAACATTTTCGTATACATCCAGTTTTTTTAATGATTCTAGCTCCTTATCCATTGCTTTCTGCCAAGCAGCCTGATCCTTAGCAGGATACAGTTTTAATTCATTATAATTACTTGGAACTGTATTCACTTGGCATACAACACTAGCCTTATATCTATCAGGTGGTCGTGTTACTCGGGTTGAACATCTTGGTAATACAGGGCTTGTTGGTGGACTTTCCTGTGCCACCTGCTCCTGTTCTTCTATTTCTTCCTGTGCTTGTTCTGCTACTTCCTCCTGTTCTTCCTCTTCCTCTTTAATGGCTATTTGGGGTGTACTGATTTTACCCTTAGGGACTATTTGGGTGTCAATAATAATATCTTTGCTGGATTCCTGTTCCAGTTTATCCCACCCAACGTGCTCAAGAAAGACTGTAGACTGTATTTCATAGACCAGGAAACATAGTTTGTTCCATCCAACCGGGTTATCAGTGATAGACTTGTGGAAGGGTCTTGTGCCATCTTTACCAGGACATCTTTACCATTACACAATTAAACAATAAACAGCTGTCTGTATACAATACTGTGCATTCACACTAACTCTCAGTTATCTGAGCCTGGTATGGCCTGGGCCCATAACCAGTGTTGAGGTAATTCCCCGTTAGGAGAATGAGCGCATATAAGGAGACGTATAGAGAGTAGTGTTGGAATAATACACACTCAGTACACAGATACATTGTACAGTTAATGTAGGTTTTTACTTCCAGAAAGGTTTAAGCAAAGTCCAAAATAAGCAGTCCAAAAGTCATTCGCAGGTTAATCAGTCAGTTTTTCAATCCAGGGATATTCCAGTAACAAAGTCCAGTGTCAAAAACAGTTAAGCATCAGACTTACATTAAATCCAGTAATATCAGTCAATTAGGAAAAATGGAGCAACAGCAATACTTTCCAACAGAAGGAAATAAAGATACACTCTCTTCTCTTCTGAGACTCAGCCTAAAACAATCCAAGTTTCTGGATCCAACTTAAGGCCATTTGAGAAACCACACCCAATTGCATGCTCTTGCATTCCCTTAAAGAAACAGCATTAAAATTTTTATCCTGGTTTATATATTTCTAACCCAAATACCTGTTAGGTGTTTCATATTCCTAACAGATACTATGAGGATAGGAAAGCTGGTGGGCTATGCTGTGCTGAAATATTGGTAGCAGTTACAGGGAGGGAGGAAGTGCTCTGGGAAGATTCGTGGGGTAAATGGTCCAGTTGGGTATGCCTTGCTGGGAATAGCTGAGGGGGAAGAGACAACAGTACACAACAGCCTTCTTTTCTCCCAGTTTGGAAGGGTGGCTTTTTCCTTCTCCTCAACCTCCCTAACTCCTTTTGCCTAGAATAGCCTCACTTTAGACCAGGCACAGATCCAAATTCTCAAAACAAATGTTGAGGTTTGGGCATAACCTCAAAGCGGATTTTCCACACATAGAATGATGCTTCATTCATAGAATATTTACACATCTCTGATTGCATCCTACACAGGAATGGTTGTGGTAGGAAGTTAAAAACATTTATGGTAATTGGTTGCCTCCCCCCATCCCCTTTACTTATTACCTAAACAATCAATGCTCTCCTTTCAAAGATATGAATACTGCTTTATTTTTTATTTGGTGAATTTATTTTTCCAAGAAGAAAATTTATTTGATTTTACTTTATTTGCTGTTGTTCAAAAAAGGTGTTGTTCTGCAGTCTCACCGTGTCTCTTTTTCTTCCAGGCTTTAATTTATTACTGCGAGAGCCTTGCCCAACCCAGTCTCCATCTGCAAAAGGCTGCTTGCCTGGCCTTGAAATGCCTTCAGGTAAACTTCTGCCCTCTTGATTTTCCCATGAACTACAAAAGGCCAAGCCAAACCAAGCCAAAACAAAAAAACAAAACCCAACCACCAGAGGTTTCAATAACCCCTCTTGAATACACAACAAGAAGAGCATTGTTCTCTTGAATTGGCTGTCCTGATATTACTTTACCAAATGGGAGGTATTTGATGCATATACTTGAACAATATATTTGGAAAAGGGGCTGTGCTCTATTATTCATATTGTATGATGATAAGAAGAACATGGGAAAGTGCTATTTGACTGGATGGGTAGGATTTTTCCCATGTGCTGTGTATACAGTTATATTTCTATTACAAAAACATTTCTAAGACAAATCCTTTTTTCTCAATATTTTTATAAGTTCATCAGAATATAAATAGAAAAATACAAAGAAAAATAAAAATAATGGGAAAATAGGAGAGGAAAAGGGGAGAGGAAAAAGTGCAAGGGGAAAGGAGAAATAGAAAAAAAATCATTGACTTCTGACTCCTTTTGGTGCAGAATAACATACAATCTCAATTTTATACGTTTATATAATATACTAGCCATTTCTAAAAAAACCAAACCTGTCTAATCAGCAAAGGCCAAAATCAGATATTCATTTTTTTTCCATCTCTAGCACAAAGTCCAAAAAGTTTCCAAGTAAAATAAAAACAAATTAATTGTATTCTTTTCTTTAATCAAAGCAGTCAGTTTCACCATCTCTCACCCATCAACTTTTACAGATTTCTAAGACAAATCCAGTTGTGCACAGCTCATCCCTTCTGTCATGGAAATGTTTCCTGGGCTGAAATTAGGCCCTATGTACCTGTTTGTACAAATGAAGGCAAATATACATATCCCAGGATAATGTTGCAGGATCCAATCTGGGTCAGTCACTGGGACCAGAGGTTTGGTGTTCCAACCTTTTAGACATGTGCTGGAGCCCATCTTTAGGGAACTTCTCTCTCATCAGAATGTGTCCACCATCTGGTAAGAGAGAAGTTCCCTGAAGATGGGCTTCAGCACAAGTCCGAAAGCTAGGAAGACTAAACCTCTGGTCCCAGTGACTGACCCAGATTGGATCCTATTTGTTTTTAACTGAAAGAAATTATAATGTGAAGAAAATGCAACCATTTAGTGAGGAAAGTTGATGAAATAGTAAAGAGAACAATTCCTTCCTTTCCCCCATCCTCTTTAGCATAGATAATAGTCAAGTACCTTCCACCCCCATGAAATGGGAATATCTAATTTGGGACACTGAAGGATAATTGTGTCAAGATAATATGTCATACTGTCTGTCACTTTCAACAGATTATTTTTAAAGTTAACTGTTATTCTATATATTTTCATAAGTCATTTGAGAGTACAAATAGCCCTCGACTTAGGCCACAATTCAATCCAAAATTTCCATTGCTAAGCAAGACAACTGTTAAGTGGAATCTTGCCCATTTTATGACCTTTCTTGCCACAATTGTTAAGTGAAACACTGCCGTTGTTAAGTCAGTAACATGGTTGTTAAGGAAATTTGGCTTCTCCGTTGACTTTGCTTGTCAGAAGGCCGCAATAGATTAGGGTTAATATGACCGTAGGACACTGCAACCATTATAATGTAATTTTGATCAAGCAACCAAGGGAATGCTTTAATGGTCATAAGAATAAAAAACTGTCATAAGTCCTTTTTTTCAGTGCCATTGTAATTTTGACCAGTCACTAAATGAATGGTTAAAAGCTGAGGACTATGTGTACATATAACATAAAATGTAGATAAATAATAGTGTCTAATCATTCTTATATATAAGGTAGTCAGTCTATATGTATGTATGGAATGTATCCCAGTAGTGGGATTCAAAAATTTTTACTTCCGGTTCTGGGGGCATGGCTTGGTGGATGTGGCAGAGGAAGGATACTGTGAAATTTCCATTCCCTCCCCACGCCAGGGGATAGTTACTGCAAAATCCCATTCCCTCCCCACCCCACTAACCTGCTTTCCAGCTCCGTTCTCCTCTGCAGGGCAACAAAAGAAGACCCACTGATCAGCTGGAACTCGGGAGGCAGAGAATAGATGGGGGCGGGGCGAGTCAGAGGTGGTATTTGCCAGTTCTCTGGCAAATTTCCGCTACCGGTTCTTTAGAACCGGTCAGAACCTGCTGAATAGCACCTCTGGTATGTCCCTTTTAGCATTGCAAATACCTTTAATTTTAAAACATGCATAACTAATAAAAACTAAAATGCATTTTGATGTGCTGCTTTGTAAAGAATCTTAGCATAAACCAAGTACCTCAGCTGAAAGCATGACATCAGTTGCCTCCTTTGGAAGACCCAGGAAGTTTCTTGGGAGGACATTTTCAGACTGGTGCCCGGGGTTGAGCAAGATTGAGTTGTGGAGGCACATCCAGATGGCTTGAGAAAATGCATGTTTTTATATTTTTTAATTGTGAAAACAATCAGTGGAACGGCTTACCTCTGGAAGTAGTGGGTCCTACTTCCATTGGAGGTTCTTAAGAAGAGATCGGACAGCCATTTATCTGGAATGACATAGGGTTTCCTGCTTGAGCAGGGGATTGGACTAGAAGGCCTCAAGATTCCTTCCAACTCTTATTATTCTATATTCTGTACATACAGGTTTAAAAACGCAGGTGTACAGTACTATTAATCACTAGTAAGATGATTTTCTGTATTTCAAGAAATGGATTACATTTTTCTTTCTTTCATTGCTCTATAGGCAACTGAAAGTATTAAAATGCTGGTCACTCTTTGCCAGTCTGGCAATGAAGAAATTAGGAATACAGCTTCTGAAACCTTGCTCTCTCTTGGTAAGTTGGGTTTTTTATGATTTTCTGATATCTTGTTTTACTCCAGATGAAAAAAGAAATCTAGTGAACACAACAAAATATTAATAGAAGGTTTAATAAAAAAAAAACTACAAAAAAGAGAAATGAGATAGTGTCACCAAATTTACGAGCCCTAATCTCCTATTGACATGAACATAGTGGTGTAATTAAGTGATTTACTGTATAAAAACTTGTACTCCTTTCACTGTCACTGGAATTCTCAGGAAGGGAGAGGCCAAAAGTAAGGAGCAATTTCTGTCTTCCTTTTCCTTCTTCCTCCTTCTTCCTCATCTTTTGAGAGGAAAGGTTAGATTTTAAAGAGAAAATTGCACTACACTTGGAAGTAAAAATAAAAATCTGAAAGAAGCCCATGATAAAAGACTATTACTATTGTCAAAAAATTTTTGACAGGCTACTTCCATGAACTCACAAGACTGCAGGTCGTCTCAAAGGAGACCCAATCCTTAGAACCACAGATTGAAAAGATGAAGCATTTATTGTTGTTTTCTTTTGTTGCTGTTCAGGAGAAGATGGACGGCTGGCATATGAACAGCTAGACAAATTCCCCCGTGAATTTGTTAAAGTTGGTGGTCGACGCACAACTGAAGTGGCTACAGCTTTTTAAATGTTCCATTTATACTTTAAGCTATGCCAATTTCATCTGAACCAAGATGGTCCTCTAAAAAAACTGGAAGTTCAAAACTCATTATTTTGAAAATTGTTTTGTAACTTAGGAACTTATCAGCATTAAAAAAAGAGAGGATTAAATATATGGGCTGCTGTTGGCTGTTCTACGTATTGTATAGTGAAATATTGATTTGTTGAAGAATATGATAATCTTGCTTTTTTGTGAAATCTATGTAATTGATATAAAGCTTTGGAAAAATGAGAGATGTTTTGAAATTGTAAGATATGTTAAATAGAGCAGTGTGTATTTGGTGGGCATAATTGTGCCAGTTTGCAATATGTGATACTGTGTTGAAAACATTGAAAAGCAAACATTTATATAAGAGCCACAGTGGCGCAATGCTTAGAATGCAGTACTTCAGGCTATTTCTGCGGACTGCTAGCTACCTGCAATTTGGCAGTTTGAATCTCATCAGGCTCAAGGTTGTCTCAGCCTCCCATCCTTCAGAAGTCGGTAAAATGAGGACCCAAATTGTTGGGGGCAATAGGCTGACTCTGTAAACCGCTTAGAGAGGGTTGTAAAGCACTGTGAAGCAGTATATAAGTGCTTTTGCTACTTAAAGCCGTTCTGGCTCCCACCCTCTTTGAATCTCATCAAATATCTGTCCGTCTGGTTTTATTACTGATAGCCATCTAGGTTAGCATAAGCAACTCAAAATTTGGCCAAACTAAGGATGTGAAATTCCAGATAGCGCGATTTATGTCCCATGGTTAAATATCTATTTTTCCTTTTTTTCCTGTCCTTCACTCAGAATGCACATTAACACTAGACTACATTTTTGTTGATAACCAATTATGTAAGTTGTGTAAAGCAAATGAAAAATAAAATTTGCTTTTTTTCCCCTACAGAGAAGTATAGAGAGTATACTTAATGATAGGTAAGCCCTGAATTCCCAAAATTTCAGGGAGGAGAAATTTACCTGTTACTTTTTAAGACCTTGATTTATTTAATTTTATTTTTCAATATGACAAATGATAACACAGATAATTTCTGGACTGCCTTATAGAGCAGGGGTCCCCAACCCCCGGGCCCCAGACCAGTACCAGTCCATGGATCATTTTGTACCGGGCCGCAAAGAATGAATAATCGTGATTAAAATATATATAAAAATATGTTTTTGCTTCTGGGTGTCTTATTTTGAAAGACAACCACTTCCGCCCTCGCCTAACTTCCGCGCTAAATTCTGCGCCTAACTTTGCGGGCCGCATTGCTAAAGCTAAGAAGCCCTTTACTATTGGGGAAGAATTGATTTTGCCGGTCCTTGAAAAAGTGTTTCTGCGTGAAACTGGTCCCTGATACAAAAAAGGTTGGGGACCACTGTTATAGAGCATAAAGTGATCAAGATAGTTGATAGCTTCATATGACAAAGATTTTTTCTGAAGAAAATCCTCTTGAGTTTATCCTGTTTACTTTCAAACAAGAAGGAATAGAATTGCAGCTCCAAAATGTTTAATAGAAGTCCATGCTACTATTTTTGTGGATTTATGATTATAACACTATTAGTTTCTCTGCTACTGTTGGGGCCTACAAGCAGAAAAAAACAATCAAGCATTCTCTGTATCAGGTAGATTTTGGAGTTTTCTTTAGAAATATCTAATAAAATCCTTCTTTTGCAAATGCATGGTTAAGACATTATTTTTGTGAATGTATATATTTGTATATTTATAAATCACATATAAGTATTACTTGATTAAAGTTACATTTGTACAGTTACTGAAAAGTCTACTGAAAAAAACAAGCATTTCTCATAACATGAAAATATTATGTTCAGGTTTTTATAGCACATTCCTCACATGAGCTTGCAACCTTTTATGGTCATCTTTTGTACTGATTCTTGACTTATATATGCCTTCTAATTTTGTGGTATTTGTTATTTCTGGTATTTACTGCTTCTTTTAAGTTATAATAAACATTATTTTTGAAATACAAAATAGCATGTGATAAAAGTTTTCTTGCATTTATTGGTGATCAGTTCCTGCAAAAGTATGTGGAAATGACTTTGGGAGGCAGGAAGAGCTGCAGACTAGACAACTAGCATGTAAAAGATTTCTCAGCCCATACATAGCAGGAGGGAAGGCATAGGAAATGTTTCAGATGAGATTATCCCATTTTTCCAGAAAGGAAAAGGAAGAGGGGAGAAATATTTTTCAGTCTTGCAAAATTCTGTTAATATAACCTTACAATAAAGACAGAGCTTGTACTTCTACTCCGGACTACTTGTAAGGGCTCATGGGTGTGTAAGGCTTTCAAAGCAGGGTTTAGACATCTCCCTGCAAATATTTCTGGACGCTGAAATTGTTAACAGTTGTAACCTGTGCTCCCAGATGATGGAAGCTATGATTTAATATTTAGAAGAAAGCAAACTCTTTCCTTCTGTTTTAAAACTTCCCTTGGTGCCTTATCACTTTTGGTAGAATGTATTTTTAAAAGGAATTTTAACCATCAACTTCGCTAATTCTAGAACACAATTCAATTAGCAAGTGCTCTTAAATATTGGATTTTTCCAAAGGTGAGCTAGAACTTGCTGTTCTGCTATTTATTGGAATGTGCAGCTGAAGAAGGTATCTTTTTAATTAAATGGCAAATACAAAATTAATAGAGAAATGTTTTTTAAAGGATTTAAGTAAACTAGAAAAACAGGAATAGCTCTGTGTGTGATAGCATGAAGAACTTGTGCTGTTACATTGCACATTCTGTTTACAGAATTCATTACCTAGTTACCAGTTATGAGTGTGTTTGGTAGTAACTGAATCAATATATTGATTTTTTCCAGCATTTCTTTACTTGATGAAAGAAGGCATACTTCTTTAGGAAACATGGGAATTGTATTTAGTGCACTAAAAACTTGTTATAACTTCTATAGGGATGCAAAGGAACCAATTGTCAAGCTGATAGATCCGGTCTTCCACAACCACAAAATTAAAATATATGCCATGGATCTAAGAAATACAGAGCTGCCACTGGAAGAAAGAGCCAAGGCTGCATTATATATAGGCCTACTGGCTTATACAGGTACGAATGGAAGATGGAGCTAAGTTTGGGATAAGAGATTCCAAAGGAGGAGATTAATATATTCTACATTCATTGAAATAATATGTAATATATTATCCTTAAAGGTGTCAAAGGTGACATGCTACATTTTGGGTGACATGCCAGCATTCACCAACCAGCTATTTTTAAAAGCAACTCCATTCTCGCAATTTTAGGCTGTGAAGGCTGCATGTAAGTGGGGTGTATTCTTGCATGACCTCCGGTTCCTCTAGAATTCACGTGGGGAAGGGGGACAATACAAGAATGGGATGTGCTTTTGCAGATTTTTTGGAACATTCTACAAGAACAGGCCTACTCTGGAGTAGCCTCAGGTCAGAGGGGCTGTCAGCAGAAAGAGAGCACAGTCTAATGGTAAGTAATACTGGCATCTCATGGGGACTGCTGGGCCATGGGGCCAATTACACCATTCTCCAAGCTGGTCTTTTTGAGTGTCAGCAGTATCCGTAAGGTTAAAATCGAGGCCTGGGTCTCAAGTTCAGGCCCAGTTTTGGTGCTGCCAAGTGGCACTATTCACGTACATGCAAGGGGGAGGGGGGGGGAATTTTTTTACTTTTTTGGGGGGGGGGGGGGGGGGGTGAAGCATCAGTGGAATCAAATTAGACATTATGAATTTTTGATACACAAAGCCTGAAAGGTTTGCCATTGTTCTCCTAAACATTAACGAAGCAGATTTGATGAGACTGGAGTTCATCTCGAGATACAGGTATTATGGGGTCTTCAGCTACAGTAGAACCTTTGTATCCTTGCCTGTTAGTTGGGACTTAGAAGAGATGTGGTTCAAAATTACTGCATTGTTAAAAAGGCCGGAAAGTTATCATTATTAAAGTTCCCAACTGCTCAATAAAAAAATGGTGTTTAGAAGCAGGAATGGTAATTTTTCCTTTTTCCTGTTATACCTTTTGAATCGAGAGATTAAACTTTAAAGCCCATCCTTCCAATTTCACTCAAAGCCACATATGCAATGGAGCAGAGACATGCAAAGTACCATTGACCTGAAAATAAGACCTAGCCTGGTTTTTTTTTAGCATGCTAATTTAAGCCCTACCCCCAAAACAAGCCCTAATTAAGGTGGTCATCAATGGAAGGGGCATGGCCAGCACAGGAGGCAGCAAGGGCATGGGAACCAACCGTGTCCAGCAGCAACCATAGCCTGCACAGCACAGGTGAATTGATGACCTGTCCAACAGGTGGGGGCAGACGTGGGTGTGAGGCACACAATCTGGATGTGCCATGTGGGACGCGGGAAAGCTGAGACTCAGTGGGGAGGAGCAGACAGGCAGGTGGAGGAAGCTCATTCATGCGATGGCACCAGCAGCAGACGTGCTGGGGGAAGGTAGGTGATCCCATTGTACTGTGCAGGTTGTGGGAAAGCTGAGACATGAAGATGAGCCTCCCGCGGCTGGCTGGCTGTCCACTCTGTCCCATCTTTCGGCTTACCTGCTTCATTGCAGCCAGAGCGGGTCAGTGGCCATGCAGGATTGCTGGTGCCGCTGCTGGGAGGCTAGGCAGGTTTCAGGGCATGGCTGGCTGGCTGGCTGGCTGTGGGTCCCTGAGATATGGGGCACATGGGGCAGCTTCACCCCCTGCTTCACGGCAGTGGCACTAGTGCGCTGTATAGTCTCCTACCCCGTTGTGGATGTGAGCAAGAAGCGGGCCTCCCATTCATGGAAAAAATAAGACATCCCCCCCAAAATAAGGCTGTTGCCCAAAAATATATGACTATGTCTTTTCGGGGAACCACAGGTCATACATTTTCATGCATGAAAAGTATTCTAGTTTGTTTATGCTATTTTTTTTAATTTAGGATTTTTTTTCTACTTGACATTTCTTCAGATAAGATTTTATTTTAGAAACTGACCCATGTAAGAGCTGTGCAGTGTAAAGGAGTAGACTGCCACAAAAAGAGCAGACTGCCATTTAATTGCAATAATATACCCATTATAGATTCTTTTTTTGTAGCAGACACTTCTGCTTGCAACGGTAACATTCCCAGTTTCAATTGTTGCCTTCTTTGCAGACACATCCAACAGACTCTGTTCTGCTCTACCGGACTTGGAAGCGATTGCTCTGGGTTAAACCGAGAAGCAGAAATGCCATTTTGGTGGCTGCTGTTTGTTTCAGGCAGCAGTGATAATACTTGCATTCAAATCATTTGAACAAATTCTGCAAGTTGAATGAAGGCAGGAAAGGGGGAAGAATCTGCTTCATCTTGTCACTTATTGAAAATTTGGGAAATATCTTTAATGAGAAGGCGGCTCAGAATTTACAAACTGATTACTTTACAGGTGGTGTTGGTGCTGGAAATCTTTCTACACAATACATTCAGGACATGGTTGATATTTTGATTATGCCAGATACATCCACCAAAGTCAGAATCTTAGTTTTAAAAGGACTATCTAGTGTATGCTACATTAACCCTGTAAACCAAAATGAAGCCAAAGCTCACCACCTTCCCGAAATTATGCTTTCTTATCTTGAAGAAGATGAAGACTCTGCAGAAGCGGATCCAGATGTAGTTCTAGTGAAGTTCTGGGTTTGTTATCTTATGACTGTTGTCTGCTGTAATAATATGCCTTATATTAGATTATTTCATGAAATTGGTGGTCAAACACTAGAGAAAAGGCTGGAATATCTCTCTAATATGGAATGGTTTGGCTGGCCCCAAAACTATGCTACATTAATGTACATCTTAATGGGATATCCAAGCACGGAAGCATACAAATAGAATGATGGGAATATGTGTCAGAACAAATAATTCTGCTACTGAGAAGCACTAGGTCTTTCTTACTTTAAATATTTTGACACAATAAAATTACTGCTTAGTGTTTGAATTGATGTTTAATTTTAAGATGTATTCAACCAATAAAGAATTAAAAAAGGATAAACATCCAGAGTTAAACTCGACAGAACACTGCTTTCTGCCAGGATGTTCAACTTATTAGCCTACATCTAACCCTGATATCTCCTGGCGGGTCTTTTGAGAAACTATTCACATCAAAGTCCCCTTAGCTATTTTTGAATTCAGCCAAGATTGGCTAGGTGATGGCACCTGCTTTCATTTTGCTACATGCTATCAATCTGAAGAAATGCTTTGTGAAAATGGTTTTAAGAACAAACAGTGTTCAAAATACAAATAAACTGTTATACAAATAACACCTTGTGTGCTGTTAGTTGAAAATTATTGAAAACTATTAGGAATCCCGTTAAGCTAAACATTTGATAATCCATAATTGGTCTTAGATTGGGAAGAAGCCTTACCATTTGTGGAGAAGATACTTTCAGTTTGATTGAGGTGATGGGGATGTAGATTACTTTAGCAGGGGAATACCCAGTTGGAAACGGCTGTAATCCCTCTTTCCCATGTAGTCAAAACATCAGAATAAAACAATTTTTAAAAGTTTTGTCTAGTAAGTAAAAAAATGAGATCCACAGCAGAAAAGTAACTTTAATAAAACTAATCAAAATGGCACAATAAGCAGCTCTCAAATTTTCTTGAAATCTTTATCAAGTAAGTTACAAAAATCAGAAACAAGGCAAAAAAAACCAAAAAAACCAGATCAGGTGATATACAGATTAAACATTTATGCAAAGTGAAGTGGCCAGGGCAATTCATTTCCCTGTGAAATGATTAATCTATCCAGCTAAATATAACCCAGTGGAATTAAATATGTTCTCTAACACTGCACTAATTTTATAAAGATTTAACAATACTTAGAAACAAAACATGGTAGTTTTCTTCCAAATACTGTCTATTCCAGTGGTGGCGAACCTATGGCATGCGTGCTAGAGGCTGGCACGCAGAGCCCTCTGTGAGCACACGCATGCCATCAGCTCCACTGTGTTTCTCCGTGGCGTTTCTCTCCATTTCCAGGGAACAGAAGTTTCCCTGCAAACGATGAAACAGAAGCTCACAAAAGAAAAAGATCTCACCTCTTCAGAGCTGCCGGTGTTGGGATGTCCCGCCTCTCACTGGCCAGCTGGTCTTTGAATGCCTGCTACGTGTGCGCATGCACCTCCTGCCAGCCAGCTGGTCTTTGGGCGTCTGCTGCGCATGTGCTCACGTGCCTTGCAGTTTGGGCATGCTCGCACACACTTTGGGCACTTGATGTCTAAAAGGTTCGCCATCACTTTATCTATTCCACGCACAGGGCTAATTAGACGGTAAGATTGAGGGGTCTTAAGCTGTGGATTTAATAAAGTCATTTGAAAAAGTGTTTTACGTTCAAAAGACATAACCTTTTGAGACAAGATAAACCTGCAAATTAATCCCAGAAAACAGAAACAGAGGCATGTCTGGTTTGGGAAGAATTGAAGAGAAATTATTTGTTTCAAAATACTTATTTGGGAATTGTGCTATAATGGAAGAGATCTCCAAGCAAGGATAAAGATACATGCCAGAGAAAACTAGAGTATGTAACATGATGTATCAAGAAATAAGGTCCATTTTGAAAACCATAATTGTGTGGGCAAATTTATTTGGCAATTACAAATGTCATAAATGAATAAAAACTTATTTACAGGCTGAAATACACAGTATTTCCAATTAATAAGTGACTACATACAATCTAATACTTTTGTTAAGACTGTTAGTCACTCTGCAACACATTAGTAGTGAAATCCCATCTTCCAAATTTTAGATAAACCTGTAGTTTTCAGAGGATTTCTTGATTGCTCTCCCCCCCGCCCCCACTTAGAACCCAACACTTTCAGAGGTTACTTTCTCAATTTAAAGGCACATCTGCAACTTCATCTGTAGAATTGTTGGAAAATTTTGAATGTTCCTCTTCAGATTCACCATCTAAATCTTCCTCAGCAGAATCGTTTTTTTCATATTCAATTTCTTCCAGATCTAAACCTTTCAAAATCTCTAGGCTTTCTGGTGCTTTTCCAGTTATTTGCTAGATAAGTGAAACAATGGTGTTAAAGACATTCTATTCTTGATAAATGTAGCTTTACATTTCAAATTATGCCGGTATAAAATTATAAACAAAATATATACAGATCGTCCTTGGGTTATGACAGCAATTGGGGCCAGAATTTCCATCACTAAGCAACCTCAGTGGTGTAATGCAACATTACCTGACTACATCACTTAGTTGAAGGCAATCTCAGAAGTCCTTGTTGCTGTTGCAATGCTAGGACTGCATGGGTCATTAAGCAGGAAGAGGCAGGGATCCCAGGCAAACAAGCTGTTAGGTAAGAGCTCTGGGCAAGGGAGGTGCTGCAGATGGATGCTATAGAATGTAGGCGAGTGTGTGAGGGCCACTAAAGGTAGGTGCCACAGAGTGCAGGTAAGCACCGGTGAGATTTTTGAGGTTGCTCCCTACCTAGAATTAATATTCATTTCCTACTGTGCATTCTGTTTTTTTTAAAAATTGATTGGATTTATATATTATTTTTTAATTTAATATTGTACAATGCCCTGAGGCATTCCTTGTGCTGAGCAGACATATACATTTGATAAACGAAAAGGGTCTAAGGATTAACAACACATAGACTACACACTGTGCTCATCCTCCCTGGTGGCATACAGTATTGCAGGCAAACTCTGTCCTCAGCCTAGAATTTGATCCTGAGGGAGGTTCAAGGTTGACTCAACATTCCATCCTTCTGAGGACTCAGATAGTTGGGGCAATATGCTGACCTTGTAATCTGCTGAGAGCACGATGGACCATATAAAACTCCAAGCGTTATTACTCCTCAAAGTTGAAAAATCAAGATCAGGGTTCAAAAGATCATACCTGCCATGCAAAGGAGACTTGTAGCAGGATATTCAAGACCGCTGTTTCCTCCACCCCACATAGATTAATCATTTACTTAACTTTTTAATTTCCAAAAGGCATAAACTCCAGTCAACATCTTATCAACTGAGCAGCTCACCTCTATCATATTTGCCATATAATGAACATGGCCAGCTAGTTCTGCCAGTTCTTCATTTTCTTCTTTTAGACGAGCAATTTCACTAGTTTTTAATTCAATTTCTTGATGCAACTAGAGAAAAAAGAAGATTTTAGATAATGCAGATTTCCAAAGCATGTCTTCTGTGACTTCTTCAGAACATTACCTTTTCATTTTCTTGTAAAACCTCATGCAGGGCTTTCCTCCTCTCCTCAGCCAATTCCTTCCAATACTGGAATGAAGGATTGCCTGGGGGGGAAAAACCCGTAAGTTCTGATACTAAATCTAGCGCATAATTTATTGGAATTACTGTAGCAACATAAAGCAGGGGTGGACAAACACAGAAACTTTACAACCTGTGGACTTCAACTCCCAGAATTCCTAAGTCACCATGTTGACTCAGGAATTCCAAGAGTTAAAGCCCACAAGTCATAAAGTTATCATACTTGCCCACCAGAAATAAAGTATTATTTTAACAGAAATCATATGAAACGCTATGGTATCAGGGTTCTTTAAAAAAATCTACTCGATTCCATTACCACAATTTTAAAACCACAAAATTCCTCATGGTAGTTGGCAGATAAGGAAAAAGGCCACCTCCACCCCCAGATTATTCCAGAGGTATCTTGAAGGCTGACTGAGCTGGAACCACAGGCTTGACAGCTGGGGTAAAGCCTATTTATTTACCAATTTTTTTAAATTTGTTTTCTATTCTACCTTGTAGCTCCTGGTTGGGTTACATGTCCATCTCAAACAAGAGAATGTCAAGAGTGTTTCTATTCAAGCTTGACTAAAATTACTTGCACTTAGGTCACAATCTCTCCAGTATCTGGTTGCTCTTATTTTTCTGTATCATCTTATTCTCCACAGGACTCTGAAACGGGACCTTATTTCAGTTCCTCTTGCTAGAAGCCCAGTTCTAGGCTGTCTGAGACCCAGCAGCTATATGCCCCTACAACAACACGTTATACCAGTGCTCTACATGCTGCACAGGTTGCCGGGGGTGCTTAGAGGTCCAATTAAGATGCTGGTTTTGATGTTTAAAGCCCTTCATGACACGGAGCCATGTTATCTGCGGGACCACCTGTTCCTGACTATATCTGCTTGTCCCACCAAAACTGGCAGAGAAGGCATGCCTCAGGTCCTATTAAGAAATTACATTGGGCAAGTGCCAGAAGATGGGCTTTCTCTGCTGTGGCATCTGCATTATGGAATCTTCTTTTCAACATTCTCCAAATCTCTCAAGACTTGGCTATACCATCAGGCTTGGGGATCCCAGGGAGATCCTGTGACAACTCCCTTATTATGGCTAACATCATCCTCCCTGCTCCTGTGTTTGGTTTTTAATGATGACAGTTGTATATAGCTACTGGCTTTTTTAGTTTTCTGCTGATATGATACATAAATGAAATAACATCAAATTGGTTTTCATGAGAATAGTCACTTAACCATCACTTCCACCCTCCTTTCATAATAGTCCCAATCAAATACCACTCTAGATTTGTGCCTGCACAAACATACTGAACACAAAAAGACCAATGACTCTCAATTCTCAGCTGTTTAATTAAAAGTCCCAATAGCTAAGTTTTCTTTTTTATTTTGTAGAAGTTATATAATGCATTAAATATAATACATAAGATCTGATAATTCTTCAAAACTCAGCTCTCCAGGTTCAGCAGTAAACACTTCTAAATATTATTACTTGATTATAACTCCAAGAGCTCTTTCTTCTGTTGTGGGGTTTCAAAGGCCTCTAGCTAGATGCCGCAGAAAACAAGATGATGGCATTCCATCTAACGCAGGGGTCCCCAACCTCTGACACAGCCAGTTTGAAACTAGACTGTGGGAGAGATGGGCAAGTGAGTGCAAGCACCCTTCCCTTGCGCAAGTGGAGCTCCGCGCACAAGTACCTGCTGCTAGCATGATTGGACCTTCGTGCACAAGCGCAAGCAGCTCACACATGAAGCTCCATTCGGCCAAGTGGAGGGCACGCACACCCACTGCTCACAAATGGAGCTGTGAATGTGTGCCTACCACTCACATGCCCCCTCCCTGCAATGCCAGCCTGGCAAGCAGAAAGGTTGGGGGCCGCTGATTTAATCCAGTATGATAATTTGCTATGGTACTTATAAGTGGAACAAACCTTTTGCTGTAAGATCAGAAGGTTGGATCACTCCGCTTATGTTTCTGTGTTCTATTTTATCAGCAGCCTCAGGTTTGGATACTTTTGAGATAAGCTGATCATTCCAAAATTTCTTCTTGATTGAAGACTTAGCCTGCTATAAATTATGAGCAGTTTAATAGTTTAGATCTTTGAAGGTAAAAGACAACCTATGCTTCCATCCATTTAACTAAACTTAAAATGAAGAGTCCAGAAACAATACCCTAATCAAAGAACCACCAAGGAGAAAATCACAACTCCACCAAACAGGGAAACCACAATATAAAAATAGGAACCAACCTCCTCCTCACCTGCATTAATGGTGTTACCTGAGTACTGAAATGTCTGCAACCAAACTCAGAGAGCACTAAAGTTCAAACTGAGCTACATACACTTCTCAAAAAAATAAAGGGAACACAAAAATGACATCCTAGATCTGAATGAATGAAATATTCTTATTAAATACTTTGTTCATAACATAGTTGAATGTGCTGACAACAAAATCACACAAAAATTATCAATGGAAATCAAATTTAGCAATCCATGGAGGTCTGGATTTGAAGTTACACTCAAAATTAAAGTGGAAAAAAACACTATAGGCTGATCCAGCTTTGATGCAATGTCCTTAAAACAAGTCAGAATGTCAGCCTTCAAGATCTTCTACTATCGCTTTGCATCTTTCGGCTGCCATAAGTAACGGGGGGAAGGGGAGGTAGGGATAAGTCTGGGAAGTGAGCTGGAGGTGTTACATTCTTCTGTTGTGTAAATGGGGGGGGGGAAGCATACAATAGAGTTAGGTTTCTATTTCTTGCTTAGCTTTCTTTTCTCTGCGCAACTGCAACCCGTTATCAAAGTATGCCAAGGTCAACGGACAGAGGCCTCATCATCACCTGAAGATGCCCACATGATCCTATTCACAACTTCTGATTGGAAGTGTCATCTGAACTATTGGGGGTGGGAACATTTCCATCACTTTGTATATGTGAATTGCGCGCCTAATTTCTCAGATTCAGAATTCTTTGGTTGCTACCACTTCACTTTCAGTAAAAGATATCTTTTCTCTAAACGAAAGAGTCTAAGTATTTCTTTCCTGGATTTTGAATGGAGCTCCGCCTGACACAGAATGAGTCTCAGTGGTGTGTATGGCCTCCACGTGCCCATATGACCTCCCTACAACGCCTGGACATGCTCCTGGTGAGGTGGCAGATGGTCTCCGAGGGATCTCCTCCCACACCTGGACTAAAGCATCCCCCAACTCCTGGACAGTCTGTGGTGCAACGTGGCGTTGGTGGATGGAGCGAGACATGATATCCCAGATGTGCTCAATTGGATTCAGGTCTGGGGAACGGGCGGGCCAGTCCATAGCATCAATGCCTTAGTCTTGCAGGAACTGCTGACACACTCCAGCCACATGAGGTCTAGCATTGTCTTGCATCAGGAGGAACCCAGGGCCAACCGCACCAGCATATGGTCTCACAAGGGGTCTGAGGATCTCATTTCAGTACCTCATGGCAGTCAGGCTACCTCTGGTGAGCACATGGAGGACTGTGTGACCCCCTAAAGGAATGTCACCCCACACCATTACTGACCCACTGCCAAACTGGTCATGCTGGAGGATGTTGCAGACAGCAGAATGTTCTCCATGGAGTTTCCAGACCTGTCACATGTGCTCAGTGTGAACCTGCTTTCATCTGTGAAGAGCACAGGGCGCCAGTGGCGAATTTGCCAATCTTGGTGTTTTCTGGCAAATGCCAAACGTCCTGCACAGAGTTGGGCTATGAGCACAACCCCCACCTGTGGATGTCGGGCCCTCATACCACCCTCATGGAGTCTGTTTCTGACTGTTTGAGCAGCCACATGCACATTTGTGGCCCGCTGGAAGTCACTTTGCAGGGCTCTGGCAGTGCTCCTCCTTTCCCTCCTTGCACAAAGGCGGAGGTAGCGGTCCTGATGCTGGGTTTTTGCCCCCTACAGCCTCCTCCACGTCTCCTGATGTACTGGCCTGTCTCCTGGTAGCGTCTCCGTGCTCTGGACACTATGCTGACAGACACAGCAAACCTTCTTGCCACAGCTCACATTGATGTGCCATCCTGGATGAGCTGCACTACCTGAGCCACTTGTGTGGGTTGGAGACTCCGTCTCATGCAACCACTAGAGTGAAAGCATCGCCAGCATTCAAAAGTGACCAAACCATCAGCCAGAAAGCCTAGGAACTGGGAAGTGGTCTGTGGTCACCACCTGCAGAACCACTCCTTTATTGGGGATGTCTTGCTAACTGCCTATGCTTTCCACCTGTTGAAATTGATTGTCAATTAGTGTTGCTACCTAAGTGGACAGTTTGATTTCACAGAAGTGTGATTGACTTGGAGTTACATTGTGTTGTTTAAGTGTTCCCTTTATTTTTTTGAACAGTGTATATTCTCTTCTCTTGGAGAATCCAGTTAAGAGTTTATATTAATACTACTTTGAGCTGCAATGACAGAAAATGAGTCACTGATCTCTCTTAATTTAATGTTCTTGGGGTAATCAGAGTGCAAAGTGTGCAGTGTTCTCCAAGCTTGCTGTGAAGCTTGGTCTGCTTCGTACTTCAGAACTGTTGTTTTATAATGTTGCCCACCATTTATTTAGCACTCTTATACATACTAAAATAGCATAATTACAGTTTAATTAAAAGCAAACTACAATTCATGTGTCACCTCATAATGGACTGACTTCTAACTAGATTCTGTTCCAAAAGAAATTCATACCTCATTTGCCCTGCCCACCAGGCAACCTGTAATAGATGGCTGTATCATCTTAAGGGTCTGCCTCTGTGATGTGCAGTTTGTATTATTTGTAGAAACCTGCTGGGAAATGAGATATAGCGAAAGCTGAGTTTTTAAGTGGACTATATTAATATTTAAACACTACCAACACTTCACATTTAGTAAGAATGTTATTATGTTTGATGGGAACTTTTTCTAAAAGTTAAAACATGGAAAGTCAGTACTTGTAAGTTAGGCCAAGGAACCTCCTGACACTGCCCTCCCATGACAGAAATCATAATTAGACACCAACAAGAAACCACTGATTCATTCAGATGTATTTTTACTCTGCATTATTTTCAATTCCAGAAATAGGTTGATGATACCAAAGCAATTATAAACATTCAGGTTAATTTATACACTGTTAAGTCTATCTTTGAACTTCAACTAAATACTACACAATTCAGTCTTATATCAACAGTCGTATTTTCATTGTGCCTAGTCAGAGTGGAAGTTAACTTCAAAGTAGTTCTGTTTTTTATAATTTCATCAGTAATGTAGATTACTAAAGAAAGCTTGAGAGAGAGGTTTACATATACAAGTGAAATACTGCATAGAATATATTGTTCTAAAGGTTCCTATTTGTTTAATAGACAATATACTGAACTAGCCAGAGCACTGGTTTTTTAGAGGTTGGGGGTGAGGAAGAAAAGAATGCCTGGCACCCTGTCATGTGTAAATAGCAATATCCTGCATTCTTTTTTTTTTTGAAGTTACACTGCCACCATGAGATAGTAAACAATAGTAGATAATCAAACAGGGATAGCAGGAACATAATGTCACACTAGCGTGAGAAAGTCTGTGATTCACACTATATTTCACATGACAAGTGCTAACCTTTCCCACGGTAAAGTCTCTGCCGCCAATTAATTTACTGTTGAACTTGAGGACAACTGCCAGCGACTTTGGGAACAAACACTGTACTAATTTCAGATTATTACTGTAGCTATTGAATTAGATTCAAGAAATATTCACAGCCTTCCCTTGCTTGGATTAACCTATTACTTGAAATATTTTATGTTTAACCAAATAAGTACCGATGAAGGTTAAAAAGATAGCAAGTACAAAGTAAACACAGAGAATACTGATGAGCAAAGAACAGTCAGATACCCATTTCATCTTAAGACAATGTAGGTCTTCTTTATCTAATTATTATTCCTTCTTCTGTACTTTGCCAGTAGTACCATAATAAGTTTCTGTACAGTTAGTACCCAAGCTCCAATCATTATCTTTTAGGTGAACAAGGAGACAAGTTCAAAGGGCAAAGTTTCACCTCTGTAACTGAAGATGAAACTGGATTTAAAAGATACTTTAGGTCAGGGGTCTCTAACCTTGGCAACTTTAAGACTTGTGGACTTCAACTCCTAGAATTCCTCAACTTCAGTTCTGGGAGTTGAAGTCCACAAGTCTTAAAGTTGCCAAGGTTAGAGACCTCTGCTTTAGGTTATTCCACAACTCAACCACTTTTGTATAACTTTGTCTTGTGTGCTTTCTTGGATCACAAGACTCTTACAGTCACTCATTCCTTCATGATTTCCCACGTTTATTACTGCAATGTGCTCTACATGGAGCTAACCTTTTAGAACGACTGGAAGCAACAACTGGTCCAGAATATGATAGTGCAGACTGTAATGAACCATCAACCAATCAAAACTAGCATAATTTTTTTTTCAAACTACCTAACAAATTACTCAGGGACAATCAGCCTCATGAATTTATTATGCATTTTTTTTGATAAATCTGATTTTGGCAATGATATGAAATGCATTTTTCTTTCTTTTTATGATTCAAGGTCATTCACAAGGATAATTTTTTTCCTTCTACAAAAATCTTCAGAAGATGGTCTTAGGACAGGTATTTTGAATAAATCTCTTGAACACGAGAGTCAATTGGAGCTGGGTGGCATCAAACAAATATACAACTGACATTTAATGACATTCCAGATGTCATCCAGGGAAAAATAGTCATGTTGTGGGAATCAAATGAGACACGTCAATAGTCTGTTCACTACTATCTTTTTTCTTGCATTACCATGAAAGGTGGTCAATATAGAAAACTTACCGTTATTCAATGACATTGTTGATATGTACATAATGTTGCTCATTAACTCCCAATTCCATGTTAATTTTCCCACCCCAGAAATGCTAGTATAGTTAAAGACCCAAGAGCTAAACCCTGAAATCCAGCCCTGGAATAGCAAGGGATGTTAATGTATAGAAAATATTACTATATGTTTTAATCACTAGATCAGTTAGTTAAACATTTTGAAAACTAGTAAGCAGAATTTCAAAAGTGACCCTTGATTTAAAAATTGTCTGAAATTGTTATAAAACGTTTCAGAAACAGAAAATAATTTAGGTACAATTTCTTGCTTTTAGGATATTGATATTTACACAATTAACAAATGTAACATAATTATTCAGTTAAATATATACTCTGAGCAATTCAGAACTGAATTTCAGAAATGAAAATTGTTTTATGTTCATCTGTTGACAAGCTTATTGAGATCAGCATTAAGTATTGAAATCCTAATTTTGGATATTATACCTTCACGTTTTGTCCAAGGTAAAATTATAAAAATCAGCCATGTCATACAATGTTGGAACAAAGAAGTGAATTAAAGGATTGAGATGACTAGGATGTTCATATCATTCTAGCAGTCCTAAATATACAAACTCATTTAGGAAAAGTTCTGCATCATGTATAACAATGATAAAAGGCTCCTTTTGGACTTTAACTCTCATTCACACAATCAACATATAATTGTACAGGATATTTGTTATTGGACTTCTGATACATTCCCTTTCCTATCGCCACTGAATTTGGCCAATTTGATCTGAGAAGTATGAAGGAATTAGTCCTCCACTAACTATTCCTTCCCCTGCCCTTAGTTAAGACATTAAATAACTTTAAATGTCAAATTTATGTCTATTGACTGTTTCCTAGTATGATTTGATTGTTGATTGTACCCTATGACGATCATTAAGTATTGCACATTATGATTCTTGATTCTTAACGAATGTACTTTTTCTTTATGTATACTGAGAGTATTTACACCAAGACATAATCCTTGTGTATCCAATCACACTTGGCCAATATTCTATTCTATAAAAATAGTTTGAACATGTGTTGATTAATATAACATGGATTTGTGCTTCATATATTGAAACTGATCAGCCCAAGTTATTAGTTTTATGCACAAAATACTAGTTTAATATCCATGTATTCTATGACATATAACATTTATAGGAAATAACAAGAGTATATGAATAGCAACTGATACAGGCAGTCCTCAATTTACGACCACAATTGAACCCAAAGTTTATGTTGCTGAGAAATTTGTTAAGTGAGTTTTGCCCCATTTTATGACCTTTCATGCCCCATTTGTTAAGTGAATCACTGTAGTGGTTAAATTAATAACCTGGTTAAGTGAACCTGGTTTCCCCACTGATTTTGCTTGTCAGAACGTCAAAAAGGGGATCACAAGACCCTGGGATATTGCAACCGTCATAAATATGAGTCAGTTGTCAAGCATCTGAATGTAAATCACGTGATGCTACAACGGTCATAAGTGTGAAAAGGGGGTCATAAGTTGCTATTTTCAGTGCCATTGTAACTTTGAGTGGTCACTAAATGAACCATTGTAAGTCGAGGACTACCTGTATAATTGATAAATGTTGCCATTAGCACTTTGTTAACATGTTTAGTTACCTTCACTGAGGCATGCTTTTCGGTATTTGATTGCGGCTTCATTTTAGAATTCATGTTTTGTTTTTAAAGCCAAAACCTAAAACAAGCACAATGAAAACATTAACACAAACGGAATTATCCTGCACTGTCAAAAGCATCTCAAGCTCTTTTCATTCAGGCATCCGGTTAAATTTTTTCAACCTAGTCATTCTAATACTGGAAGCTTGGAAGCTTACAAATAAAAAGAAAAGAAACTTGAGGACTTTGGAACAAGAATTCAGGACATCCCCCCAAAAAAATAATAATAAAAAAAATCCCAACTGATCTGAAAGGGACAAGCCAGCCTCATGTTGCATCTTGCACCTGTATCCTCTACTCCTAGGTGAAAGCAGGTCACCAACAAAAAGCAACACTTGCAGCTACATGTTTATACCGCCAAGACTAAAACAAGCCCTCCGGCTTTATTTGCGTGCACACTTTTTTTTTTATTTTTTTTATTAATGGGCCAGAAAGCCTCATTCGGAAAGCATCTCAATTCCTCATTTAAGTGACTGGAGTATTGTTTGATAGAAACAGAACTTATTATTATTTAGATCAGGGGTCTCCAACCTTGGCCACTCTTAAGACTCCCACAATTCCTCAACTTCAATTCTGGGAGTTGAAATCCACAAGTCTTAAAAGTGGCCAAGGTTGGAGATCCCTGATTTAAACAGACCCTTAATAAATAAAATAAAATTTAAATGCTAAGCCTCGCTGAGCAGAAATAAGTAGGTTTGCAAACTTGACTTCTGAAGTCCCAAGCTTATCTTTTAAACCGTGACTCGCACCGAATCTGTTTTTAAAGGGGGGGGGGGAAAGCCCAAATTTAGGGGTGATGAAACGGGAGGGCAGCCTCAGGGGATCCCTAAAGAGGATGGACTCCAACTCCCATTCTCCCCGGGAAGGATATCGGTTGAAAACTGGAGTGGGGTGGGGGGGAGGGAGAGCTGGGCAGCGCAGGGACCCCAGGAGCGACTCAGGGGGGAGGCGGCTCGCCTAAGGGAAAATGGCTCCCCTTCCTCTCCTTCAGGTCACCGGCAAAGCGTGTTGCCGTTCCGAAATGACCCTAAACCCCCCCCCCTCCCCTTAGAAAAGCACCTTTGAACCCGTGAGAAGCGCGGGAGGAAAAGGGAGAAACGGCAAACCTGGGGACTCGGGGCTCCCTTTGAGAGGCCGCGCGCCGACCCGCCAACCGCGACTCCCGCGCTCGCTTGAAACAAGGAGCCTTTCGCGCGCAGCCCTAAAGCCCTCGCAGCGTCGGCGGGCGGGCCTTGTGACGCGATCAGCCCCGCTCCAATAGCCGTCCGCCGGCCCAATGCCTCTCGCCTATCAAATCCCGAATTCGGAAAACCTAGAGCCATTCGGGGCTTTCCTTTCTCTAAACCTGCCCCGCCCCACCTCCATCCATGTGAGTCGCGCCTTTCGCCTACCTGAAGTTTGGAAGAAAATGTCTGTTGGGGGGCTTGGGGGTGGGGGTGGGGGGCGCTGCTGGAAGAAAAGTTTCCGGGCGTGGCGCAATCTTTGCGCATGCGTTATTCAAAAGCAAACATTCTTGAGGTCAGTCATAACTGGCTTGCTTTCAAATCAGCGAGTAGGGCGTTACATCTTCGATCCATGGGAAGGTCCGCCCTGGCTGAAGATCCCTTAATTCATTGATTAAACTTTATTTGTAGGCCACTCACTTCATAAGAGTCTGCTAAAACACAAGTAATCGCATAATCGTCTGTGGAGACTCTCAAATCATTCAGGTCATGGTTGCCTCAAAGGTGCATTTTCAAGAGGCTACTGGACTTTCTTGTTTTTCTTTGAAGACCTTTCGCTTCTCATCCAAAAAGTTTCTTCAACTCCAAGCTCAAGAAGCTTCTTGGATGAGAAGCGAAACATCTTCAAAGAAAAAGCACAGTACATAAAATCATATGTTACAACGTCTCACCAGTTAATTAATATTTCAGCTTTAAATTCCAACAACAGAAGCGCACAACAGATATAAACTAAATGTAAACCACTCCAAACTCGATTGCAGGAAGTATGATTTCAGCAACAGAGTGGTCAATGTCTGGAACTCACTACCTGATTCTGTTATCACATACTCAAACCTCCACTCTTTTACCCTCAAACTAACCTCTATTGACCTCACCCCATTTTCTGGAAAGGGAATTTCACGAAGGCAGTAGTGTCACAAAAAATAGGAAAAGCCCAAGTGGAACATCAGATCAGCCAGAGAACAAACTTGCATAGGAAAAGGAATCAAATAAAAAGTATTAAAAAATCCCTACAGACAAAAGCCTATGTAATTAAGAAAACTAGACAAATAGGAAAAGGAAACAAAAGATAATTTACAAACACAAGACCCTTACAAACGCAACCCTTACAAACACAGGACATACCAAATAAGCAAAACAAACAGACAAAAGACCAAATATAAATTACAAAAGGGACAGACAGGAGATTGCCATGGAACAAATATGAAAAACTATCTTAAAGCTAAAAGAGATTACAAAAAACCAATAATACAATCTGGCCACCCTGCAGTTTGCCCTCCGGCGGAAATAAAGACAAACTCAAACAGGATTTGAAACATTAAGCACAAATACAAACACACACACAAAATCAACTTACAAAGGAAGAAAAGGGTATAAAAAAACCAGGGACTTACCATAAGAAGCTAGCTAGCCCAGGAATGCAGACTTCTCGCTGTTCTCTGCCTTCCTGAAAAATAAAAAGATCCAGCTTTCAAGCAGTTATCTGTATCCTTGCGCCAGAGCTCTCCCAGCGGGAAAATCGAATCCTCGAAAGAAAGGCATTTTGACACCTTTCAACAATTTCTAAGAGGTCTGTAAGGGGCATGCATAAGCGCACAATTGTGCCTACGGTCCCTGTCCTATTGTTCCAAATTATCAGTTCCTATTTTTTACATTAAAACTTATGTTTATTTTTATTTCTATTGTATTGTAAGCATTTGACAAAATAAATAAAAATAAAATAGGATAAAATTAAAAAAAGGTCCAGTTGCCTCTTGAAAAAGCACCTTTGGCACAATAGCACATTCAAAACTCCACAGCTGTAAAATATAACATGCCCGCAAATGATAAAAGCAAGTGAAAAAAATAATAATAATAATCCCACCAAAGTTCATCGCATCAAACACTGGTTAGAGATCTAAAGCCCATGTCACACTGAACCAAGGGATGCAAAGAGGATGTAAAACAGACAAAAAACCTTGCCATCCATTCGAAAACACGATGTACTCACTGCCTCCGTTTTGCTTCGTCTGTATCCGTCCAGCATCCGTTTATTGATGTTTCATCTGCTCCGAAAGTTTTGGGCTGCCCAAAACTTTTGCACGGAAAATGTATCCAGTTCGTCCGTTCTGCATCCGCTACGCATCCGCTATGCATCCGTTACGCATCCGCTATATCCGCTTGGCGTCCGCTGCACATCCGTGCAACTTGCATCCGCCCGGACGCAGGGAGGAAGCGGAACAGACGCGGAACAGATGCAGAACAGATGCAGAACGGATGCAGCAAGGAAACAAAACGTTTAAAGCGGAAAAAACATTCGCAGAGGGGACCTATCTCGGATATTAAGGATGTCTAGAGGATGCCTAGAGGATGTCTAGAGGATGCAAAGAGACACCTATACTGCCTATAAAAAAAGGGGAGCAACTCGTCGGCATCTCACTTTCAGACCAGCAGCCCACCTGTGCAGACCTCTGCAGCCTTCATCTGACTCTTCCTCTTCCACAGCATCCAGTCATGTCCACCGTGGATCGTACCACAGTCCTTTTGGCAGCCACCATCCTTCTGCAACAGTACGAAGCCATCTACAGGCTCTGTGAACTCTACTACGGGAAGAAAAAGAGGCAGCCAAGAAGCACCTGGGTCCGAAAATGGATCGGGAGAAGAGCAGAGTACGGACTGTACAACAAGCTGATGGTGGAGCTCAGGAACGAAGACACTTGGGCATTCCAGAACTTCATGAGGATGCCTCCAGCCATGTTTGACAAAGTTGTGCAGCGCCTGACACCCAGGTTGACCAAGGCAAACACCAACTTCCAGCCCATCCTGGCACCTGGGCTCAAGGTGGCACTCACTCTGCGCCACCTGGCCTCAGGGACCACCTACAGGAGCATGCAGTACGGCTGGAAGGTGCCACACAACACCATCAGCATTGTGGTCAGAGAAGTGGTGCAGGCCATCATCGAAGAATACCTGCAGGAGCTCCTCCAGTGCCCCTCCACTGATGAAAGATGGAAGAAAGTTGCAGAGCAGTGGTATCAGAGGTAGAACTTCCCACATACCGTTGGAGCCATAGATGGGAAGCACGTGGCCTGCAAAGCTCCAGCCAAGTCAGGGTCCACTTATTTCAACTACAAGGGCTTCTTCAGCATCGTCCTCTTCGCCATGGTTGATGCTGACAACAAATTCATGTACATCGATGCTTCAGGCTACGGCTCATCTTCAGATGCCCAGGTATACAACACCGGTCACCTCAAGGAGGGGCTGGAAGGCAACCTCATTGTGGGCTTCCCAGATCCAGACCCCCTGCCCAACGACATGCAAGATGTGCCCTACTTCATCGTGGGGGATGACACCTTCTCCCTCAGAACCTACCTCATGAAGCCATACACTTCCAGACTCCTGACCCGTGAAGAGAGGATCTTCAACTACAGACTGTCCAGGGCGAGGCAGGTGGTGGAGAACGCCTTTGGCATCCTGGCCAACAGGTTCCAGGTACTTCTCACCCACCATGCAGATCGCCCAGGGACCATGAGGAGGATCGTGGAAGCTTGCTGCATCCTGCACAATCTCATGCGCACCCGCTACCCAGTCTTGCAGAACAGGCTCATGGACCATCAACAAGGCAATGGGGACATGGAGCCTGGGGAATGGAGGCAAGGGCGAAACCTGATCGACACTCAGGATGTGCAAGGCCACAACAGAGCCTCACGGGAAGGGAAGAAGCAGCACAACCTCCTGAAACACTGGTGCAACTCCCCAGCTGGAGCGGTGGAGTGGCAAGACAGGATGGTAGATGCTTAATGGATGCTTCCTTCAGCCTGTCTCATCACACAGATGAGATTGGGCCATGTATGTTGGGTGGGCCTACAATGAACAAGGCGTTTAATAAAGAGTTGTGTTTGTGTTCAAATGTGTGGATCAATGCTTACATTGTTATTGATAAAAAAGGGCCATAGGTGGAGACCATACAGTCCCACTATGCTTGCACTGGAAGTTTATCTATCCCATAGGTATTAGCCATCCCAAAGGTATCCCTGCTCATTCCACAGGTATCCCTGCCCACCCCACTGCTATCTTAACCCATCCCACAAGCATGCAAAGGCTTAAGCCAATTCTAAAAGTTTCCACCAAGACTTTTTTTTAAAAAAGAAATGAAGCAAGTGTGAGAATCAAAGATAAACTTTATTGAACAACAAGCTGTAAAAAAAAAATGACCCAAGTCAAGTGTCCAAATAAAGTCCACAGGTAGCCAGCTACCCGGTCTCTGGCACTCTTCTTGGTCACTCGGAGGTGTGCCCAGTCTCAGGGGTGAAGGGTCCAGGTGCTGTGGTGGTGGGTGGTGCTGGAGTGCCTGGCCCCAAGAGGACAACAGGTGACGGTGTGTTGAGAAAGCTCTCGGACAGCTGGCTCAGCCCCGTGATGCTGAGAGGTCCTTCCTCCATGCCATGGGGTGTCAGCCCCAGTACTGATGAGAGATGTACTGAGGCCGGGCTTGGCTGTGGGGTGGAGGAAGGAGTAGTGTAGTGGCCTGTGGGAAGCCTTGGAATGGGAGGGACATCACCTGGGGTGGAGGAGCAGACCTGGACTGGGTGGGAGCAGGTTCCTCTGGGTCTGGAGGGTTGTGAAGCAGCTCGGTGATCTGGTCCTTCACCAGCTGGTACTGTGGATCCGCCATTTCCTTGAGGGTCTGGTTGACATAGGTTGGAGGATGAGGAGTCGGTGTGGACCACCTGAGAGAGGAGATCTATGCTGGTGCCGATGGTGTCCCTGATCTCCAGCAGGACAGTGTGGCTCTGCCCCTCCTGCTGTCCGGCTCTCTGCCTTTCTGCGGAGGCGGATCTGGGGGATGGTGGATGCGGCTAGGACTGTGGTGGACTCGATGTCTCCTTTCTCCCACCACACCAGGGAGTCCTCTACGCACACCACCACGCTTACCACACCTGTCCGCGGGTTCTCTGCCGTGGCACGCTCCACAGAAACCTGCCTGGAGACAGGGACTGACTCTCGGCCGGAAGAGGACTGGCTCTCAGCAGGCTGCCGGAGAGAGAGGGTCGTGAGAGGGGCTGCTGGTGCTCCTCGGTGGTGAACCTCACCCTCCAGGAAGCTGCACCTGGCCATGACGTAGGTCTCTCTGTCTGTCAGCTTCACAGTGGCCTGTGAAGGTCTTTCCTCAGAATGCTGGCCACGTGCGAGCTGCTTCCCTTTATATCCGGGGGGCTTACGCAATGCTTCCCCCCCCCGCATGCGCAATGAACGCTCGGCATCCGTTCCGCTTCCGCTGTGCATCCGCTAGGCTTCTGCTGTGCATCCGCTTTATCCGCTGTGCATCCGCTGTGCATCCGCTTCATCCGTTCGGTGTCCGTTCTGCATCCGCTGTATCCGTTCCGCGTCCGCTTCGCTGAGGCCCCCCGGAAGCCCTGCGGTTGCGCCATCCGCTCCCATCCGCTTCCATCCGCTGGGCTTCCGTTCTGCATCTGCTTTGCATCCACCCTGCGTCCTCCCCGCGTCCGTGTTATCCGCTCCGGTTATGCAAATGTTTGCCTCTTTTAAGAGCGGATAACAACGGATGGAACATTTTTCTCGTCCGCTGTGTCCTTTTTGCATCCGTTGGCCAGTGTGACATGGGCTTAAATAAGATTGGAAGTGATACACAGACAGTGCTTGATTTAACAACAGTTCATTTAGTGACCACTCAAAAGATATGACAGCACTGGAAAACGTGACTTATGATTGCTTTCCACATTGACGACTGTTGCAGCAGCTCCGTGGTCAGGTTATCAAAATTTAGCCGCTGATCAACTGGCTCATATCTGTGATGGTTGCAGTGTCCCGGGGTCATTTGTTCACCTTTTGTGACCTGACAAGCAAAGTCAGCCTCATTCACTTGTTACTCCCTTGACAACTGCATTGATTTGCTTAACAACCACGGCAAGAAAGGATGGAAAATGGGGCAGAAGAACTCACTTAACCAATGTTTCACTTAGCAACAGAAATTTTGGGTTCAATGTTGGTTGTTAAGTCGAGGAGTATCTGTACTACTTTCATCCAGGTACTTTTTAAAAAATCCTTCTAAATCAATTCCCACATCAATATTAATGCAAGTGTAAACCACTGTGTTATCTTGCTCAGTATTTTCTGAATTTAGGGCTAGCAAGTTTGGGAGAGGGCAGTGAGCGCATATATATTTTTTGTAGCAAAGTGGTTTACAGTCAGAGGCCTGTCTGTTCAGATTGGGGTCCTGAGGCAGCCCCTCTTCACATAACCAATTTAGAATCTTTTCCAGTCTTTCCTGATTTTTATATTGGATTTAGGATTTTTTATATAAAAACAGGGGACCCATGTTTGTCTCCATGCGTTGCTATAGACGTTCACGGGATGACGTGGCCAGTCAACTCTCTAGCCCAACCTACCTCACAGGATTTCTGCAGGGAGAAAGGGGTGGAAGGAATGCTATGTTTGTCACCTTGTGTTCTTGAATAAAAAATGGTACAGATAGCCCTCAACTTAACGACCACAATTGAGCCCAAAATTTCTGTTGTTAAATGAGATTTGTTAAGTGAGCTTTGTCCTATTTTAAAATATTTCTTGACACAGCTGTTAAGTGAATCACTGCAGTTGTTAAGCTAGTAATCCAGTTGTTAAGTGAATCTGGTTTCCCCATTGACTTAGCTTGTGAGGTTACAAAAGGTGATCCCATGACCCCAGGACACAGCAATCGTCATAAATATCAACCAATTGCTGAGCATCTGATTTTTGATCACATGACCATGGAGAGGCTGCAAAAGTTATAACTCTGAAAAATAGCCATAAATCACTTTATTGGGTCCCCTTGTAACTTTGAATGGAGAATAGAATAGAATAGAATAGAATAGAATAGAATAGAATAGAATAGAATAGAATAGAATAGAATAGAATAGAATAGAATAGAAT
>BLBF01000002.1:76228666-76244966 GCA_015471245.1 Laticauda colubrina
ATAGAATAGAATAGAATAGAATAGAATAGAATAGAATAGAATAGAATTCTTTTTTGGCCAAGTGTGGTTGAACAAACAAAGAATTTGTCTTGGTGCAAATACTCTCAGAATATATATAACAGAAAAGATACATTCAGTAAGAATCAAGAATCAAAAGGTACAACACTTAATGAACTGTTGTAAGTTGAGGACTATTTGGATAAAAATGTAACAACAAAAAAGGATTCTTCCAACAAGCCTCCCCATTATGAATTCCAACATGAATAAAGTCAATATCATAGAAAGAGTAAGATGATCAAAAAGAATCTTGATTGCCTTTTTCAGATTCATGATAATGGGAATAAAAATATCACAGTTCTAATATACCACTTGGGGAAATTAATCTACAGATGTTTCCCCAGCTAACTTATACCCATGAAGCCTTTGTTTCCCTTAAACTGGAAATAGTGCAAACTGCTCCTACAGCTAAACTAAATAATTTCCCACATGCACTATATATTAGTGCCATCAACAAATAATTACATCAATATGCATTAGATCTAAGATAAAAGCATTTTACATTTATTTCACACCCTTAATTAAATGCTATTTAATTAAGAATGCCTATTCCAGAAATTTGTAGAACAGGCTTTTAGAACAATTAGAATAATCATGGTAATAATAACAATTATAAACTTGAGTTTGTTTATTTTCCTTTGTTTTTGGCTCTGATAACTCAGTCAGGTGTTCATAATAACAGAGGCATTCCTTCTTCACCTCATGTAAAAGGTTTACTGGACATACCATTATGATTCAATCAGAATTCTCTTTAATTTCTTCAGCCAGGAGTCATTTGCAAAGAAGCTCTTGTTTCAGATCTGAAAAGGAGCTTATTTTGCAAATTTAGATAGAGACATTTGTAAGAACTATTATATATTATTACTGTAACATTAAGAATCCAACAGAAAGGCTTCAAGGTACACCCTCTCTTTTAGCCCACAAAGGGCCAAGTTCTAGTACGTATAAAAACATGTTGTGACATTTACCTTCATTTAAACATTTTGCCAATCTCAATATTTCCTGCGTATCAGAATAGATTTCAATTTGTCTTCTTCAGAACAAATCTCTACATCTGGTATTATGACTGCATTTTAAAAGAAGCTTGAACAAATATTGAGGTTTCTTATTGGGTTCAGCGAGCTTGTTTTGAATGTTTGCTGTGCAAACACAGTGTGTCATTTGAAACAGGGCATGGAAAATGTCCTCTTATATTTTTTTTCATAATATAAGAGTAGAATCACTTCTTGACTATAATAAAATATCTCTGGCTGAATGGTGCATCTCTATGTGTTTGTTTTGGATAATGCATTGGAAATCACATTATCTATACACACTGAATTGTCTCAAGGCAGACTGTGATCAGTCACGGAAATCCAATATCATTAAGAAACACATCAGTTTATCCAGGCCTCCAAAAATGAGACTTATAGCCATATACCACCAAAACTCTCAGGTCTGTTTACAGCATGTTGGGACCCATGACTCAGGTAGGTGGGTATGGTAGGTAAGTAGGTAGGAAGGGTGAAAGGGAGCAAGGAGGGAAAGAAGCATATACTAAAGATATTTTTGAACAATTGATTCAGAAGTTAATTTTAATAGTGTCAACAGTTAATTGTCAATAGTGTCAACAGAAACATCTGCCTGTATGGAGAGATTGTCATGGAAGAGGAACAAGTTCTACCTGACAAGACTGAGACTGAGTT
This sequence comes from Laticauda colubrina, assembly GCA_015471245.1. NCBI lineage: Eukaryota > Metazoa > Chordata > Lepidosauria > Squamata > Elapidae > Laticauda > Laticauda colubrina. The sequence goes on from BLBF01000002.1 coordinate 76,230,409, forward strand.
GAAAGTAGATTTACAACTGACATGGTTGTACAAGAATGACATGGAAAAGAATGTTACATTAGACATGCAAACCAAACCAAATGATGTCTTAATAATTAAAAGAGCTATACAAACAACAAGCTAAGATAATAATCTGGATACTTTTCCTATATTGGATTTACCAAAAAAAGCTTGTTATAGCTTGAAGAATGTTATGAGAAGAATGAAAAAATGAAAAGAAATCAAGATCTATGATATTATTTAAATAGTAAAGGTTAAGATTGTTAAGAGTGAGGAGGTGATAAGTTACTAAAAAATTTAAACTTGTGATGAAGACGGGAAGTCATCTGTTTACATATTTCTTTTAAATATTCTTTCTTTTTTTCCTATTTTCTGCACTTTTGTTCTTTAATTTTGTTCAGCATGCATTAGTTTTTATTGCTATAATTATAATCTTTATTAAAGTTACTATTAAAAAAAATTGCAACCACTTACCAAAGAGCTGTGGGATGCAATAATTGCATGTTTTACTTTGAACTTTTTAATAACTCTCTGAAAGTATTATTTTCGAAGTAATTCCCTATTCCTTGGGAACCTATATCCAAGAAAAGGCACTTTTGACTGTATCCATTTAATGGGCTGAACCAGGGGTGGGTTTCTACCGGTTCTGTCCACCTCTGTAGAACTGGTAGCTCTGAAGAGCAGCAGACATCGAACCGGTTCTATGTCTGCTGATGTTTTTGCCCACCAATCCACCCAGGCTCTTACCTGATCTTTATTTCCTGATTTTTCAACTTCAGCTGCCACATGAGCCACAGCTGCGGTTAGAAAAGCAAAAGAGAACCGTTTCAAAGGCTGCTTCTCTGCAGGCAGCTGCTGCTGCTGATTTACAGGCTCCCAGCTTGCAGGGAAGCTCGTAAATCCCGAACCCATAGTTAACCCTGTCATATCCCACCCCTGGGCTGAACCTGAAATTTCTAAGAAGGAAAGTGGTTTAATAACAGATTTCCATCCCCTCTCCTTCCTCTTAGCTGTCCATCTCTCCTTTAAAAAGGCTCTTTGAGGGAGAAGCTTTCTTAGACATATATTGGTAGAAAAATTCAGAAGGTTGATTGAATTGTCCATAAGTAGGGAATCTTTTGACCATCTCTCTGTCTACTGCAAAGCAGAAAAACAAAATTTGGGGCATCTTACCCTGAAATCAGAATAGAGCTAGAAGGGACCTTTGAGGCCTTCCAGTCCAATCGTTGCTTAAGCAGGAAATCCTATACCACTTCAGACAAGTGGCTACCCAGTCTCTTCTTCAAAGTCTCCAGTGATGAAGCACTTACAACTTCTGAAGGCCAGTTGTTCCATTGGTTAATTGTTCTCACTGTTAGGAAGTTTCTCCTTAATTCCAGGTTGCTTCTATCCTTGATTAGTTTCCATCCATTTTTTCTTGTCTTGCCTTCTGGTGCTTTGGAAAAATAAGTTGACCTCTTCTGTGGCAGCCCCTCATTTAAAAAAGCACGAATAACTTGTTGCAAAAATCCAATGTTACCTAGAAAGGAATGAAAGAATTCTAGAGAAGCACACATAATATGGCCAAGCTTTGTTGAAAAAAATTGCATTTAAAATTAGTTTAAATATTTGTTAGGATTTTAATTGTTATATAATCTAAATGTTTATAAATATATGTGTGCCAATCAAACTAAATGCTATAATAAACAGAAAATATTCCTTCATCACTGAACTTGGATGGAAATCAGTGGCAGCTTCCACTGGATGGCAGTCTAACCTTAATATTAAAGCTCTGTTCTTAACAGTGCTAAAACAGCGCTTGCTGAATTAATCTTCAGCTTGGCTTGCACAAAATATCCAATCATAAACTATTCTACCATCTTTTAACATAGTATGTTGAGGAAATATAGCTAATGAACATGACCAAGAACGTGTGAAAATCCGCTATGTTAGAGCCACCCCATGCAAAAATCCAGATAACCACTGGCTGGCTGCCAAGAGACAAAGATCAGGGATCGCCAACCTTTTGGACCTCAGGGACCACCAAACTCATAATTTTAGATCCCAGAGACCACTAACTGGTTGTGTGGGCATGGCCTAATTTGTGGGTGTGGCTTGGTCATGTGACTGGCTGGGCATAGCTTGTTTGTAAATATTATAAGTATTTATATAAATATTGAATTTTTGATAAAAAAGAGCAACTTTTACCTAAAATCAGGCAAAGCAGGCAGGCAGATGGAGTTCCTCACAGAATCACAGATTCATTCTGAGATTTATCTATCTGCCATTGGCTAGCTCAGTCTGTCACATAAAACTTGCTTGCAAGCAAACTCATAAAATTAAACTCATAAAAACAACACACCATGCATGTAAATATTGATATTTTTTTTTAATAAAAAAGAGCAACTTTTACCCAAAATCAGGCAAAGCAGGCAGACTGAGTTGTTCACAGAATCATTCAGTGATCTGTCTACCCTGCCATCCGCGAGCTCAGTTTCTCAAATTTGCTTGCTGTGAGTCTGCACTGAATTTGCTTGGAAGCAACCTTCAGTCCTAAGGAAGGTTTGGCTATGCTGAGTTGAAGATCTAAAGACTAGCTAGAAAGCAAGAAATCCAACCATTTCCTGCTTCCTAGCTAATCTAAATCTCCTGGCGCAGCAGAACAGATGATGGTCGGAAAAAGGAAAAATAGCAATTTAGCAGGCAACTTTACTGGGTAAGAAGTGAGTGGGCGGGGAGGGTTCCCAGGGGGCCATGTGGGCTGCGCAGCCTTGTGTTTCTGCACAGCCTGGATTAATTGCTTTGAGGGGGTGCTCTGGGGATGAGATTTCTCTGTGGCCCACCAAAATTTTCTCACGGCCTACCAGTGGGCTGTGGCCCACCGGTTGTTGACCGCTGCTCTAAATAGACCAGATCAACAAATCAACACTAAAACTGTTTTTTTTATTGAAACTGGCTAAAATAATAGAATCTGCCAAGGCTGATTTTGTTGTTCCTATCCATCAATCCTTGTGTTTCATGAGACATTCTTGAGAATGAAATAAGTAAAGAGGTACCTGAAGTGATGCTAGCAAAGAATAAGGATTGAATAAGCTTATGTTTTAATTAAACATGTCAGGTTTTAAGGAGTCTCTGGATGTTCCATTTTTACAAGGGAAATGAAAATAGATTAGGAGAACTGTCCTAATGGTGCTCCCCACCCCTCCCGCAAAGGCAATTGGATTTTCTTGGTTTTTTTTTTTTTCTTTGAAAATGTTTCTTTTCTCAAGCAAGAAGCTTCTTCGGTTCGAAATGATGGGAGGGGAATGGATGGATTTATATTCTTTACAGTCTCACTCAAACCATCTATTCCCCACCTGTCATAAAAAACCAAATAAGTTTCTTGGATGAGAAGCATATTGTTTTCAGAGAAAAAAAACCCAAGAAAGTCCAACTGCCTTTTGGAAGAAGCACCTTTAGGACAATTGTGATCTGGATGACTGAGAATCTCCATAGACAGGAAAACTGACTTTTTCAGTAAAGATTTCTTAAGCCCCTGTCCCACTGCACTAACGGATGCAAAGAGGATGTAAAACGTTAAAAAAAGCTTGCCATCCGTTGGAAAACGCTATGCATCCGTTGTATACTCATTGCCTACGTGTTTCATACGCTCTATCCCTTGAGCATCCATCCACTGCAATTTCATCCGCACAAGAAGTTTTGAGCTGTACAAAACTTTGTGAACGGATGAACTTTCCGCTGTGTACGATGTAAATCCACGACATCCGAGCAACAAACGTTCTATGTCCGTTTATCAACCGTTAAACGTCCGCTGTATCCTCTCTGCATCCTCTGGGCATCTTCGCAACTCACATCTGCTGCAGCTGAAAACAGAAAAAGGGAGGAAACAAAAGGTACACGGTACGTCTACACAGCGTTAGTAGAACGGAAATAGAAAGGATGCGCAGTGAACGGTTTGCATCCGATATACATCCACTAGGCTTCCTATGAACATCCGTTTAACATCCCCGCTACATACTACCCACGTCCGTTCTTTTCAGTTCTTTTCCATTCTGTTTATGCAAATTTTCACCACTTTTTGGAGCGGATGACAACGGATGGAGCCACCCCCGAAATTTTGCTCATCCGCTGTGTCCTTTATGCATACGTTTTGCATCTGTCGGCCAGTGGGACCGGGCCTTTAGCTGCTGTTTCTCAGTTGTGCAACATTCCCCCCCCCCCCCCCCCCCCAGTCATTAATTCAAACTTCCACTGGGTGGCTGTTTTGACAGGTTCAGTTAAGGCTTTGTGTTTACACAGTGTGTTTTATCCTATCTGGCACTGCCTTTGTGCCAGAACATTAACTCTTTGGCACCAAATAAACTAAAATTACGGCTACAGTAGTTAAGGGTGGCTCTTTTTGAAATAAGCTTCTGCATTAGGCCAGAAGGTGAAGGAAGGAACTAATGAACTCCTCTCATCCGCTAGTTCTTCTTTTCACACACAGGAGAAGAACCAGACAAAGTAATTTGAACAGTCATCTCTGGACATGACTTATGGAGTTAACTATGACCATATCTGGATATTATATTGATTGGAGACCATCAGGCGACTCCAGGACTGTGAAGTCGAAAAACACAATGGAAGAAAATAGCAAATCCCTTCCATATGCTGCCAGAAATTGGAGCAGAGTTATACTGGAAGGAGACTTTTCCTCTATTTTATCTGTATTAGGTCAGGAGAGAAAATTCATCTATAGTGACCCTTTTGAGTCCAGATGCTACAGAAGTCCAGGTTAAACAAGACATCCATATAACTAACATGGATAACATGAACTCCCTCTTCATTTTAAAATGCCTGAATTTGTTAAGTGGGACAGGATGCTGGTCTGCCTTGAACACAATTTAATGTGATAGTGATGTAAACTAGCTTTTATAATTCAGGAGGTTAATATATCCTCCTGCAATTCATGATGCAAAGCATTTTAGTCGTTTCCGGTACCGGTAATAGATATGAGGGGAAAGTTTGACAGGACTTTGATAAATGTAAAAAACGCCAATACAGGCACCCAAAATCTTGTAACAAATTTACAGTAAACAGCAAACGAAAAAAAAATGCAATTATAAGCCGTCAACTCGAGCAACGTGCAGATAAGCCAATATTCCCAACTCTGTACTTAAAAAAAGATAAAAACTCTCCATGCCGATAACACTGCGACTCAAATGTTCTTATGATCTGGGGATATTGGTGTTGAGCGAATTTCACCATCGTTTATTTGAATCCAGATCTCTGGATTTATACGGACGCTGAACTATTAACAAACTCACTTGACGAGCTTTGTTCGTACGCTCGAACCACAATTAGCCTGTGATGCGAACTCGGTCTCTGGGTTACGACGCCAAGCAGGCGCCGCCTGTGCGCAAATCTAAGTTTACGGTGCCAGAAACCTCGCTGTGTTCAATCATCGGGTCGTACTTATCGGCGGAGGGGGGGGGGGGCCGCTTAAGGCTACAGCCTGAAACGCCTGCGATTGTGAAGAGTACGCAGCCTGCTGTATTCCGCATACAGGCGCGCAGTCCTTCACTCTGTCATCGCTTGTCTCCCCTCCGAATCCCGACCCCATCGGGCTTTCCAAATTCTCTCCCTTTCTTTCTCTCCTCCCCCACGTATTCGTCAAGTGGTAAAGTCCGCCGCGGAGCGCTTGCGCCGCGGCTAGAAAGGCGGAGCATATTCCTGTGACTCAGGCGAGAAGGAAAGGCTGCCATTTTGAGGGGTTTTTTTTTTTTTTCCGCTCCGAACTGCCGCTTCCTCGTCGCCTCCCGCTTCCTCGGGACCGAGCACCTCCTGCGCTCGCTATTCCTTCGCCTGAGAGGGGACCGGAGGGGGGGCTTCGCTCGCTCTCTTGCCTCCTGCCTTTTCCGCTACCGGAGCCTCGTAGCTCAGGGTCTGCCCGGCCCAGCCTGCCTTCGCCTTCGCTACTTCCTCCTCCCTCTCCTCCTCTTCCTCCTCCTCCTCCTTCCTTCGCCGCCGCCACCATTTGCCCTCCCCCGGCGGCTCCGGGGCGCCGAGCTTAGGCTATGGGGACCAGGCTGCTGGGGCTGAGCAGCGGCAGCGCGGGCGGCCCGGTCGTCGTGAACAGCGCAGAGGGGATGGGGGAGCTCGGCGGCTTCTTGGTGGCTTTATCTTGACATGGCTCCTACCCGTGCTGCTAGCAGCACCGCCGCCGCCACCACAGCCTCCACTGCTCCGCCCGCGCCCGCCGGCTGCGGATAGCGAGTCCAGGCCACCCTCTCCGCGCTCTCTCGCCGCCTGCGCCTCCCGCCGAGGTGAAAAAAAAAAAGAAAAAAAAAAAGAGAGAAATTAAACTTTTTTTTTATGAGGGAAAACTGAAAGAGGTGAGGGAGGGCGTTTTGTTTATTTTTTATTATTATTATTATTTCCAGAAAAAAGGCGAACTATTCGAACAACCACGAAAGGGACGGGCGGGGTAATCTCCCCCCCATCCCCTCCTTTTTTAATGATTTGTTTCGGTTTAGCCATCCTCAACGCAAAAGCCCCAATTGGCCCAAACGGCTGTTTTTGCTTATCTATTCTTTTCTTTTCTCTCTCTCTCTCTCTCTTCTTCCCTTCCCCTTTTTGCAGTTGAGAACTTCTGGCCTTCCTCCTCCTCCTCCTCCTCAGTACTTTTCCTTTTGAAAAGGGAAGAAAATTAAAGCCCGCTTGAATGCAAGAGAGAGTCCCGGGACAGTGGGCTGAGTCCCCTTCCCTCCCCCTGCGCTGAGCCCAGGCCCTTCTCTTCCTCTTCAGGTCGGTTAAAGGAAGAGAAAAAGCAACGCTGAGGAGGCGACATCTCACACCAGCCATGCCCAGCCCCAACTAAACGGTGGCGGAGAAAGGAGGATAGTTGATGGGGATAGACAGCTATTGGAGTATGTAGGTCTCTTTCTCTGCTTTGGGGACTCCTAGAATAGCCTGGAGATCTTTAGGCTGGCTGCTCCCTTTTGGCTTCCCTTTAAGCTTTGATTGATGGCCACCATGATCCCCGTTTTCTCTCACAGAGACGGCCTCGGGGCTACCCTACGCCCGATTATGAGTGCGATGAAGCTAGAAATGACTGCTGTTTTCCAAACTTCTTGCTCTTGTGCAAACCAGCACTCTGTTGTCTGTGGTTGATGATTTTGTTAGTAGGGAAATGTCTTGCCTCCTAGGACATCCACTCTTCTTCTGCACTCCTTCCTTTGCTTTCTCCCAAGTCTAATCATCCTTGAAAATTAAGCAGGCAGTACAGCAATAGCAGCAGTCTTGGTAATAAATCAGCAGAGTCATGAACCTGGGGGTGATAGAGTACTGTCTTTAATTTCAGTTTTTTTGTTTGGGGTTTCTTTTTGGGAGGGGAGGCTTGGGGCAAAAAAGCCAAAACTCAAATGGATTGGGTCCATCCCCTTTATCCCTTTTTTTATGCATATAAATTGTGATAAGATTTTTCTCCTGTTCTTGCCCCTTTATTCCTGTGGTTTAAACTGTGTATATCAGTGTATTTTCTTCAAAAAAAAAAAAAATCTTTTTGGGTGATATTTGCAAACCCTTTGTCCAGTAATGGTTGGACGACTACTTACTTTGTTTTATGACCCCTCTAGTAAGACAGTCTTGTAAAATAATTGCCTGAGGTGCACTTTTGGGGTTTGCCTCTGTTTTATAGATTCAGTGGTATAAGCAGGAATAAAATGACTTGTTTCTGTTGCACTTGAGTCTTATGAAAAAAGGGCCCACAGTTTAGTGACAGTTTCCCAAAGGCTTTTTGTACCATCTGTATTATAAAATGGGGGACCCAAACTCCAGGAAGAAACAAGCTCTGAACAGACTTCGTGCTCAGCTTAAAAAGAAAAAAGAATCTCTAGCTGACCAGTTTGATTTCAAGATGTATATTGCCTTTGTATTCAAAGACAAGGTAATCTTATTTCTGTTTGTTATTTTGATATACAAGATGCATATTTAATGATCTTGAAAGTCTTAGAATCAAAACATGGAGAATATATATCAAAGGCATAAGCTTTTCTTGGCATAAAAATAGTCTGAATTAATTGTTTATTGATTACATTTCTTTATACACATAAAACTTGTAAAGTTCCATTGTGTTAGTAAAATTACAGATGTTCAAGTGTGGAAGAATAATACTATTTTACATTGTGTGGGGTTTATACTGTACATGAGAGAACTGAAACAGAAACCAAATTTAAAACAAAACAGCAAATTGTGTCTTTCAGCCAAAATCAGCTTATTTAAAGACCCTGATTTTAACATTAGTATCTTTCTTTGAATTAAATGAATTTTGGCTTAGCATACATCCTTTTAAAACTAAGGTTTGAACTTCCTAAATTTTATATTTGAACTTCAACATTTATTTAATAACAAATGTTTCTTTACTTTTCTTTAGAGAAAAAAGTCAGCACTCTTTGAAGTGTCTGAAGTGATACCAGTTATGACCAATAATTATGAAGAAAATATCCTGAAAGGTGTGCGAGATTCCAGTTATTCCTTGGAAAGTTCCATTGAGCTTCTTCAAAAGGATATTGTACAGTTACATGCACCCCGCTATCAGTCTATGCGCAGGGTAAAATTATTTTTTCCTTCTATTTTCAACAGTCATGTTTTTCTTAACAATCCTTGCTCCAGCTGTGCTTTTGGATCAAAGCTTCAAGATCAAGTAAAATTTTAAAAGTAGAAGGGACTGATTTTATTAAGAGAAGTATTTCTACAAGGAGTTTCCTCCTTTTCTAATTCACCTTTAACATTAATATTCTGTATGTCTTTACTGATGTGAAATTTATTATGTTACCTGGTAGAACTTACTGTGTTTCTTTTGAAATCTTTGGGTATATAAAAAGACATGCAATTTTTTGAGATCATGGTCATGAAGAATATTTTATAGGAGAATATATGTTTTGTTTGTCCATATATAGTTTTAATTTTCCAAGTCTTACCTCACTTACTTTGCTTTCTTATATATAATTTTAATAAGGTAAAATCATTATTAAAATGTATTAAATATTATTCAAAAGTGTATCTTAATCAGCTGCGTTGTCTTTAATTTCTCCAAAATTATCTTGTTCTGAGTTCTTATCTATGAATAGATTATGATCAAATAAAGGATGCTGTCTTGATATGACAACAGTATCATGTAAAAATTGTGATTTACCTATTTGTGTCAGCATCAGGTCGCAAGTATGTAATTACAGTTGGATGATAATGTCACTGTGCATGTATTTCTATTTTGGCACCATCAGTTTTTCTGTTGCCCCTGGATTCTCCTAAGGGAAGTGAGGGAGATTATTCTCACGGGGTGTCCTCGAGTTACAATCATTATGGAGCATGCCCATCATGGTTGTAACTTGTGACGGTCATAAAATGGATTGGTCATGTGACCAATCCAATTTTATAACATTTTTTGCAGCAGTTAAGTAAACATCATGGCCGTAAAGCAAATGCCATGCTCATAAAGCAAACCTGTGATTTACTATGGGCACAGTTTTGCCGAAAACTGGAAGGAAATGCTGTTTTTCAGCAAAACTGTTGTAAGATGTGGTCACATGACTACAGGATAATGCAAACGTGGAGGGGAGGAATGGATGGAACTTTGAATCCAGGTCATAGGTACTTCCAAATAGACCCTTTGTAACTTGAGATGGTCACTAGATGATTAGTCATAAATTGAGGGCACCTATATTGTGTCCTTTTCCTTCAACTTTCTGTACTCATTCAGAGAATTTTTCAGTCCAAAATTTCTTTTTAAAAAATTCAGAGGAGGAGTATCTATAGAAATCATTTTCATTGGCAGGAGATAGTTGTAAAAAGATTACTCACAGGATGCTCTCCAAAACAGATTACTGCTTATTCAAGATCAAAGCCTAATAGATTGATCCTGACAGAAAAAAAACCATGACTTAAATTTTATAAATTATGTGCTGGGTTTTATTAAAGCAGCAAATATTCATATTAAAAAATTGTTTGAACAAGAGAATTCTGTGATTCAAAATTGAATTATATGTGATGACTAAGGTTGATGTTTTAATTCAGGTAACTTTGTGCAAAAAATCTTTTAAAATTTTCATGCTTGGATGCAACAATTGGATGGGGTACAGGTGGTCCTTGACTTACAACCACAATTGAGCCCAAAATTTCTGTTAAATGAGAAATTTGTTAAATGAGTTTTACCCAATTTTCAACCTTTCTTGCCATAATTGTTAAGTGAATAAGTTAATAACCCGGTTGTTAAGTGAATCTGGCTTCCCCATTGACTTTGCTTGTGAAAAAGTTGCAAAAGATCACATGTCCTTCGAACAAAGCAACGATCATAAGAATGAACATATCTGAATTTTGATCACATGGTCATGGGGAATGCTACAAAGATCATAACTGAAAAATTGTTATAAATCATGTTTATCAGTGCTGTTGTAACTTTGAACGATCACTAAATGAACTGCTGTAAGTCAAGGATTACCAGTACATGTGAGCTACATTTTAAATTTGAAAGAGATTTGAGTTTGAGATGTCTTAAATTTGGGGAAAATGTACTACTTAGGAGAATAAAAAAAATCTTAATACAGTATGTGTATAAATTATTACATGTACAATTTTAGTTAAGTTACTAAATACATATTTACATGTTATGATATTGGATACTATTAAATGATTTTTATCTCTTCAGGATGTGATTGGCTGTACACAGGAGATGGACTTCATACTTTGGCCTCGGAATGATATTGAGAAGATAGTCTGTCTTCTGTTTTCTAGATGGAAGGGATCTGATGATGAGCCCTTTAGGCCTGTTCAGGTATAGCATATGCAGATAAAACTCAAGTAAACATGATATTTCAAATGAAAATCACTGCCTTTTAATGCTGATCAGATTTGACTTTTGGATGTTTGAAGCTGCAATTAGCAATCCTGTGATTTAATGTTACTTTGAATATGACTTCCATGTGCTCAAATCAGCCTGGACAATAATTGGCAATTATGGCATTTGTAATGCAAAGTATAGAATGCAGCAGTTGTCTACCTAACTTAGTGTTGATTATAGTATAAGATGTGTGAGTATGCATGCAAATGGATCAGGATGACGTTGGTAGATGTGATATATTGAAAGTTTAATTCATGAGGCATTCTGCCATTTTTTAAATATTGCTTTATTTTTTTGAACCAATCTCCTAATTCGATAAGCTTATTTTGATTAACACTGCATAACAAACAATGCATAAAATTGGTTGTGAGAATCCCATATTTATTGGCGCACTGGGTACGATGCCCCCAAAAATTTGAACAGCACTTAGAAAATATGCATATTGACAAAATTTCTATCTGGATTACAAAAGTCAACAGTGCGTCAATCTGTACATATGCTGTGCCAATACATTAGGACATCCTAGGTACTTGGGAAAAAACTGGTGCATATGAAGGCCAGTTCAAGCTAAAGAACTGGCAGCTGTAATTTCATATCCAAAAGTTCTAATATAATGGTTTAACAATAGAAAAAAAAAGTTTTCCAAATTACTAAATTTGTCAAACTTGCATAAAATAATAGCTTGTAAATTGGAATAGAGGCAGCAAAAGAATTGAGTACTTTTCTTCAGACTCCAGGATTTAGTATTATTTGATTCAAAAATAATTTCATTTGCCCATAATTCAGTTGGTGAATCTTAGAAGGCAACCCATGTCCCTTTCTTCTTCTTTTGTTCCCCTCTGGGTTTAGTTTCTTTGTCATTCTTTTGTTCTGCACTGGGCTTTTTTGTTTGTTTTTAAGTGGGTTTTTTTTGACAATTGTAGGCTACCCAGAGTTACTGGGCATCAGAGAGCATTTAATAGTTCAAAAAAATGTAAGACTGCTTAATTTTGAATTAAAATATTTTTTATTGTTCAATATTTTGAATAGGCCAGGTTTGAATTTCATCATGGTGACTATGAAAAACAGTTTCTGCATGTACTGAGCCGAAAGGACAAGACTGGAATTGTTATCAACAACCCTAACCAGTCAGTGTTTCTTTTCATAGACAGACAGCACTTGCAGGTAAACTTCTTCCAGTGTATAATAGTTGCTTCATTTGTTAAGTAGCTGCTTTTTCTCTCGTGTCACTACACTTTTCCCAGCCACTGTAGAACACTGTTGGTGTAGGTTGGTGTAGCGTGGTAGAAGGATTCGCAGGTAAACAGATACCTGACAGGGGCCGCGACGTGAAGGCTCCTTCTATGGCCCCCGTTAAGTAGCTGTCTTTGCTTGTATGAAACCAGAACATTGAAGCTAGATAATATGGTATATACAACAGGCATTAAGCATAATATATTGTGAGATACAACAGATCGGCTGTTCTTTGTGTTTTGACAATGTAACAGACATTTAACATCCTTTTAAACTAGAATTGAAAAATGTAGATTTGATGCACACAAGCAAATGTAAGTTTGCTTGCGTGCATCAACTGTGTTTGTTGTTGTTGGTAGTACTGAGTCACTACTGAATGTAGCTTTGGGAAAAAGTATAGAACTCTGATAAAGTTGCATATCCAGTAAAAAATATTATAAAGTGACAGATTTTTAGTCCCATTTCTCCCCCCCCCCCAATGCTTCAAGTTCCTAAATTCTGAAAAAACAAACTGGGAGAAATGTAAAGCTTTTTTTTCCCCATGCATAAGGAAACATCTGTCCTTGATTTTGAAACTATCTGTTTTTTACAGACTCCAAAAAACAAAGCTACAATCTTCAAGTTATGCAGCATCTGCCTGTATCTGCCACAGGAGCAACTCACCCACTGGGCGGTGGGTACTGTAGAGGATCACCTCCGCCCATACATGCCAGAATAGGGCTCTGGCCAGCAAAATGGGGAAAATCACAGGTTGCAGGAGTGTAGTTTCCACTTTCCTTGCCATTTATTCTTTCGGATTAGAAGAAAATGGACACATGCTCAGAACACTATCCATCGTGAATCTTCATCATCCTGGATTATTTTCTGTTATCATTTGTATCTCAGAACTTTTTTTTAAGATGTTTTCTGCATGGACTTTATGAAAGAAAATGCTCTGCATATTTCTGCATTGCATGAGCATCTTACCAAAATGTGAAATGAAGGGACTGTTACACACTGAAAGAAATGTTATCTGAGAGCACAAAGCGATCATTTATGGTGGTGTCCATTTGTGCCAGTCATGTCCCGTTTCAGTATTCATAGGGTGAAAAGTGAATGTAAGGGTGTAAAAGCCTTCTAAGCGTTGCTTTTAACATGATTGTATCAGAGCTGTGTCAGATTCATTCTGATGAGTTCTCTGGCTTGCTACAGTAGATGGCTTACTATGGGAAAGATATTTTAAGGAAGAAAAGCATCTCATTCATTTGTAGGCATTAATTGCCTTTCTTATTTTGCTTGGCCATATTCGAGTTTACTAGCATTCTCATTTTTTGGATCTCTTTCCCCAGTTTGCTGTGTAACTAAATGTAGAATGTTCTGTTAAGTTGAATACATTTTACAGACTTGGGGTCTTAAGTAGCCTAAAGCAGCTACATTAAAAATAGCAGCTGCAGAAACCACGTTGGCAGGCGATTGCTTTTATTTGACTTGTAAAATGGCTGGTGAACTGAGTAGGAAATACTGGTTTCCAAAACATTTCTGACATGGAAAGCCCTCTGACGTTCTTGGGGGTGGGGAGGAATAAGATCTAAAGCATTTGTGGATTTAATTGTAAAATATTGTTTGGAGTGTCAAAAGTTTGTTTTGACAGAACATTTTGTTTAAGATTGTGCAATGAACATAAGAAAGACTACTGTATAGTTTTGGCAAAGAACGCTTTGCTTATGGATTGAATAATTTTACTGAAGTAAATCTGTATAAGCCAACTCCCTTTGGGTAAATCTAGTGCTTATCTGTTTAAAATTTGTATTTAGCTTTTGTTTGGAATTGGAACAAAGGAAAATAAACAAATTAGTTGAACATTTATCTGCTCTGTTAAGTTATGAAGTCCATGCTAGTTGTAAGGTATGCAGGCACTAAATTGATATAGCAATACAATCCATAAACAGTATCAACCGATACCGTAAAGTAACTCTAGAATGTTGAATTGGTATCAGACAGATTCAGTGAATCTCACTGATCTGGACAGTCACTTTATAATTACCTAGTGATAATTGTTAAAATACATTTGGAAGAGAAAACACATTTATGTGTATAAATGTGTGTGAAGAAGAAACCAGGAAACCAGCATTTTTTAGGAACAAAATCTATTTTTAATCTTTTTTTCTATTCAACTCAGGGTTACTTGCTAATTAAAATAACAATTTATCTACTAAAAGGATTATGCAAAGGGAAAATATTTTATGTTTACTATGACAAATAATATATGTTTTTTATATTATATAATATATATATATATGTGCTGTTCAGCTTCCTTCGAGTATTATCCCACATCATTGTAGTGCTTTTAAAGTTGTAGTAACGGCAGATGTAGCCATGGCAGAAGAGATTCTGCTGAAACATTGCTACAACTTTAAAAGCACTACAATGACGTGGGATAATACCCGAAGGAAGCTGAACAGCACACATGTAAGTACCCACGAAAACTTAT
>BLBF01000002.1:76255892-76266548 GCA_015471245.1 Laticauda colubrina
ACAAGTCTTAGGCCGCAGCATTTGCAGGAGCTGCAGCCACCTTTCGCTCGACCCGTTCAAGGTCATCCCGGGGAAATCACTTAACACGGTACTCCTACCTTATTCGCCACCCGATCGAAGCAGGGCGACTCCAACATGGCTTTCATCACCTCGCGAACCGTCTGAATGGTGAGGTGAGTCATGGCGTCAAATCCTTTCAGGGCAAGAACGGCAGCCGGGTCGCTGATTCTTCCTCCTCCTCCTCCTCCTCCTCACCCCCCCCCCCCCCAGGCCTCTCCAGTTCCGAGTCGCTCCCAAACGAAACGCGGCTACACCCGAGGAACAACCTTCGTTCGGTTTCCAAGAGAACAGAGGAGAAGCGTTCGCAGGGTCGCCACCCTCCCCCGGCCGCTCCCTCCGCGGTTAGGCCCAGGGCAAAAGCAGCTCCCGGGGAAACGCCCCCATCCGTCGAACGTTCCAGGCCTCCCCCCCCCCGAATCGCCTGCCCGCCGCTTGGCCACCTCCGCGTTCCGTCGGCCTGGCGCCACGCCTGGGAAACGCTGGGCGCATGCGCGGCCTTGCGTCGCTTCGACGGCAAGCGACCGGTGGGTTGGAAACGCTTGGCGGGCCCGGCGCCGTTTTCAGGCGCCGCTTGCGGGCTCTTTCCCAAACGGCTGTTTCCCGAGAGATGGAGGGCAGCTGGGCGGGCAGGGAGGTGGAGCAGGCGGCCTCCGAGGCGAAGGAGCGGCAGCGCGCGGACTCGGCGGAGGAAGGAGGGCCGCGGGAAGACCCGGAGGAGCAGCGGAAGCGCCTGTGCTTGGATTTTGCCTCCATTAGTAATAGTGGTGCAGCCGCGGCTGAGCGCTACCTGGCCGAGAACGGCTGGGATATGCAGGTAGCTGCCGTTCTGAGGCTTTCTCTCTGCCTCCGCCACGATACAGGTGGTCCTCGACTTGCAGCCCTTCGTTTAGTGACCGTTCAAAGGCAGAAGGGCACTGAAAGATAGGACTTGGGGCCTCTTTTTCTTTGCTGCGTTCCCCATGATCGTGTGATCAAAATTCAGAGGCTTGGCAACTGGTTCGTATGACCATTGCCGTGTCCCAGGGTCATGGGATGTTGCGACCTTTTGACAAGCAAAGTCGATGGAGGAGCCACCATTCCAAAAACAACTGGGCCCCTAACTTATCAACTGCAGTGATTCACTTAAGAACAGCAGGAAGAAAAGTGGGGCAAAACTCATTGAACAAACGTCTGGCTGTGGTTGTAAGTCAAGGATCTCCTATAATGGGAACCAGCTTGGTGTAGGGATTCAAGTGCTGGCTTAGAAACCAGGGGGACTGTGAGTTCTAGTCCTGAGCAGCAGAAATTTGGGGCTCAGTTGTGGTCGTAAGTCAAGGACTACCTGTACCAGGTTTTGACTTTTCTTTTGTAGAAGGCGCTGAATTCGTACTTTGACCCGTCTCCTGAGCAAGATGTCGACGGGATGCCCCATCCAGTTCCCGCCACGGGGGCTCCGTAAGTGATTTATGCGAAGGCTTTTTGTGGAGAAAAGGAGGAAAAATCTTTCTTTCACCCCCGTTATGTAGCCGTTTCAATCCTTTTTCTTTTATTTCTGTTATTTTATTTATTTGTATCCCACCTTCATTATTTTTACAAGGAACTCAAGGTGACGAACCTATCCAACACACCTTCCTCTTCCTATTTTCTTTACAGCAATTTTGTGATGTGATTTGGGATGACAGAAAGAAAGACTTTTCACTCCTCATTTTCAAATTTGTTGAGGGATCTTTTTTTACAGCCTCTGTTTATAGTTATGAGGTTGAAAGTTGACAGAGAGATGAAACTTGGTGTTGTGTGGAGCAGAACTCAGTTCCCCACACAAAATGACATATCTCCAACCCTGTTTGCTGACTTGTAAGGTTTGGACCCTACCCGATCATTTTCTTTGTGCCTGAACTTGGTATTTTTGCATCATTTCTGCATATGTTCTAATATGGTGGGTTTCAAATATGATTGCATGCTACTGCATGGAGTTAGTTCAGTATGATTGAACTAACCAACTTTTGTGGTTGGTTGGTTCAATATGGCTGCAGTGACCATTTGCTTCAAGTCTAATGGGGTTCTGACTTTTCTATATTTGTAGTAAATTCCCTACGAATCTTAAATAGTACTTTAATCAGACTGATATACTTGAGATGTTTGGAATTTCGCAGCTACTTAACCATTGGCAAGGGATTGTAGAAATAGTCGGAAACACTGGTCGCTAACCAGTGATCAGGTACCACTGGTGGTCTGTGAGAAAATTTTGGTGGTCCGCAGAGAAATGTCATCCCCCCAAAGCAATTAATTCAAGCTGCGCGGGAACACAAGTTTGTGCTGCCCACATGGCCCGTGGGAACACAAGGTTTGCATCGCTTGCATTGCGACCACACGAGGTAGTGAGGGGAGGGGGGAAAGGGCAGAGGAGGAGTACTTGCCCCATGTGCCTGGCCTGGCCACCAGGCTGCTTCTTTCAGATTCCTTCTGCTGCTGCTTTTGGCTGCACACAAGGAAAGCAGCAAAAGTCTTTCTTTCCCCCAAACTCCACCAGAAATGAGTCTTTGGGACCCTGCAAGACATCCTGCTCCAAGAGGCATAACAAGTCTCACAAAAACTCATTTCTGGCAGAGTTTGGCGGGGAGAAAGACTTCTGCTGCTTTTCTTGCATGAAGCCAAAAGTCTCTCCCACTCTCTCTCTCCCCTGAGAACGGAGCTGGAGACAGAATCCCAAATAAAGAGCAATCGATTGGTATGCAAACAGGGTGGGGAATTTTCTTGCAGAGTTTTTGGGGGATTTTCCCAGGGTCTCTGGTGCACGGGATTTAGAATTATGAGTTTGGTGGTCCCTGAGGTCCAAAAGGTTGGTGACCCCGATCTAAAACACGGGCATCCAACTTTTGACTTGCATGAGCCGCATTGATTGAAGATGAATTGTTTAGAGCCGTACATAAAATATATAATGTAGTTAATGTATACAGGTAGGTATAGTTCATTTACAATAGTTCATTTAGTGACTTCAAAGTTACAACAGCATTGAAAAAAATGATTTATGGCTGTTTTCACACTTACAAATGTTGCAGCGTTCCTACGCTCACAGGATCAAAATTTAGATACTTGACAATTGACTCTTATTTATGTCGATTGCAGTGCCCCAGGGTCCTCTGATCATCTTTTGCGAACGTCTGACAAGCAAAGTCAATGGGGAAGCCAGATTCACCTAACAATCATGTTACTAACTTAACATCTGCAGTGATTCATTTAACAATTGGGGCAAGAAAGGTCATTAAGTTACAAAACTCACTTAACAACTATCTCGCTTAGCAACAAAACTTTTGGGCTCAGTTGTAAGTCAAGGACCATCTGTATAAATAACAAACTTCCTTTCTTTTTATATTTTTTAATGATCTTGTGGGGCCGCATTACTAGCTGTCCAGAATGGGTGGACATGCCTGGTCTAAAATATAGAGGGGAAGAACTCTAGTCTGTCTATGTCTTATCTATGTCTTAGGTAGAAATAGTTGTGCAGTTGGTACTATCCCCTGAATAAGTTCAAGCTGCTGTAGAAAATTAAAATGGTAGCACTGATTGAGAGCTCCCATTAACATTTCTTCGCTTGCTTCAAAGTTTATAGATGGATACATGTGCACCAATGTTCTGGTGTACCGGTAGTGCCGAAGATCAGCAGAGAATGAACTGGTTCTCTCTGAGGAGTTGCTGTTGGGCCCACCCGCCCGGGCTCCCGTACTGACCTTTATTCCCTGCTTTTGAAGCGCAGCTCCTTTGCACGGCACAGCAGATTGCTGTGCGTAAGTTGCTGAAGCGACAGGGAGAGTGCAGGATTGCAGGAGGTGAGTAGGAAAGCCTCTGCACGTGCACAAAGTGTGTGTTTGGCACACGTGCACGTGCAAAGTGTGTGCGTGCGCAAAGCACACCCACCAAGCCACATTCACTGAACCGGTGGTAAACTACTTTGAAACTCACCACTGATGTACAGGTAGTCCTTGAGTTATGACCACAATTGAGCCCCAATTTTCTGTTGTTAAGTGAGACATTTGTTAAGAGAATTTTGCCTCATTTTACGAACTTTGCTACCTCAGTTATTAAGTGAATCACTGCAGTTGATAAGTGAGTAACCCAGTTGTTATTTGAATCTGGCTTCCCCATTGACTGTGCATGTCAGAAGACCGCAAAAGGTGATTGCAAGATCCGGGGACATAGCAATGGTCCTAAATATGAACCAGTTGCCAAGCATCTAAATGTTGATCACATGATCATGGGGATGCTGGAAAGTTCATAAATCTGAAAAATTGTGATAAATTACTTTTTCAGTGCAGTAGTAACTTTGAACAATCACTAAGTGAACTGTTGTAAGTCAAGGACTAACTGTAATGTGCTGTGCCGTATTTTTCACATATAGTTGAGCAAATTCAGGTAGACCTCAACTTTAGTGAATGTTTGAACTTACAGCCACACTGAAAAAGTGACTTTCGGCCATTTTTCACACTTATGACTGTAGCAGCATCCCTGTGGTCATGTAGTAACTGTGCTACAAACTTAACTGCAGTTAACTGTGACAAGAAAGATCATAAAATGGGGCAAAACTCACTTAACGACTGTCTTGCTTAGCAGTAGAAGTTTGGGGCTCAAGTAAGTTGAAAACTACCTATAATTTATCTGGTTCAGATAGTATGAAACCAATAAATCATGGCTAACAACTCACACTTGATAGATTCACACGCCAAGCTACAACCTTAGGGCACCATAGGGAAATTGATGGCCACATCACCTTCAAGGCTGATTTCTGATGTGAAAAAAATAAATGTTTCTGCGACAATCACTGCATGCTGGTAGTAAACTGGACCTTCTACAGATGGCAATTTTCTAGAATTACTTTTTAAAACCTGTGGATAAGTAAATGTTCTGGAGAAAATTGCTTTAGGCAATATGTTTAACTTGTTGTATGTGCATTCCAGTGTTGAGCTAACTGATCATTCGACTACCAGTACCGTAGCTGCTGCAGTTGTGGAAGCTGCAGGCATCTGCCCACAAGACGATAGCACTTTTTCTTTAATGACTTGGAATATTGATGGCCTGGATTCAAATAACCTGCAAGAAAGAGCACGAGGAGTCTGTTCTTATCTAGCTTTGTAAGTATCTATCACAGTAATCCTATGGGCATCTAGTAGAAATAAGCCCCAATGAGATTATAGAACAAGCATGCTCTGAACACAACATCATGCATTTGTTTTGTACTAGCTACTTTTTAATAAGAATTGAATACTTTTGTAATACAGTGCTAAAATATGTATGCATGTAAGTCTATAAGTAACAAAGTTTTCGGTTGTCTAAGTCTGCTACAAAAATGTGTTACCTTGGTGCCAAAATGCTTTCTTTGTATCAGTAAAATACAACTATTCATTTAGACAATGTTAATTTGCATGAACTGGAGATAAGTTACTGGGCTTCTAAAACATGAACATTAATCTTAAACTTGTGTTTCTTGGTGCTTTTTATTCAGTCATTATTCTCATATATATGATCTTAGTAATTTTAGAATGCTAATTAAAACATGTTTTAGAGAAGGAAACAAGCAAATTAAAAGGACATAAATCAAAATTACTATTGCAAATTTTCTGACAAAGACAGCCCTCAGACCACTCCCATTTTAGCCATTTTCTGTATTTGGATGATGATTTAGGGATCCGAGTTGATAAATATTGCTATTAGCTAGCACCAAACATTTTGGCTATTTAAGGTTAGCATCTGAAGCGTTCAGGTGAGCAACTGAAATATTAGTACCACTTTATAAAACCCTACTAAGACCCCACACCTGGAGTACTGCAAACAATTTTGGTCACCATACTACAAAAAGAGATGTTGAGATTTTGGAAAAAATTCAGAGAAGAGCAATTCAGAGGATCAAAGCCTGGAGAGTAAAACATGAAGAAAGGCTGCAGGATTTGGGTTTGGCTAGTGTAAAGAAAAGAAGAATTAGGGGTGACATGATGGCAGTATTCCAGTATTTGAGGGGTTGCCACAAAGAAGAGGGAGTCAAATTATTCACCAAAGCACCAGAGGGCAGGACAAGAAACAATGGTTAGAAACTAACCAAAGAGAGAAGCAACCTGGAATTAAGGAGAAACTTCCTAACAGTGAGGACAATTAACCAGTGGAACAGCTTGCCACCAGAAATCATGGGTGCTCCATCACTAAGAAGAGACTAGATGGCCACATATCTGAAATAGTATAGGTTCTCCTGCTTGAGCAGAGGGCTGGACTAGAAGATCTCCAAGATCCCTTCCAGCTCCTATTCATCTGTAATATACTGCAGTAATACATTGAAAAGATTATTAAAAAATTGTCATGCTTTTTTGAGTAGATGCAGTTGTAGTTATCAAGTTACTTTAAATTGATCAAAGGCATCTTATGTAATCCAACATATATACAGTATACTATGCACACACACAGACACACACAAAAACATATAGTTAGAAGTAAGTGCTATCAGATGCCCACAGTCATGCCACAGAGTTTAAGATTAAAGCAGTTTATCAAAGTTGCCACCTTAACTTTAGTAGCTGTTAGTTGCATGTATCTGTAAGCATCTGAACATCTGGTGGAAATCTGAGGGTATGATCAGGTTGCAATATTGTAATGAAATAAGCTACTTTCAAAGCATGAGTTTGAAACTGGATTCATTTAAGAAAAATTAAAATGGTTGAAGATTTATATATAAACCTAGTCCATGATTAATGAAATAAAAATGTCTAGTCCCATAGCAGCATTGCAGGGGTGCGCAATTCTGTGAGACAGTTTGCTTACATTATATTGTTTTATAATATGCTTGAACATCATTATTGATATGTAAGTAACATTCAGAAATAACTTTTGTGTGAGAATCATCACAAGGTTTTCACATTTCAAGGAACCCAGAATTTTTAGTATCCTTAATAAAAATCTGGGAAGTGTGAATTGGTGCACTGGTTATTTTAAAAGGGATTAGAAGAAATTGATTTTGGAAAATTGCAAAGTATTCTCCATTTAGTTGCTAGCATCATAATTTTGTATGCTTTCTTGAAATGACTGCTTTTCTTTCTATGCTTACAATATGTATTATTTTAAAAGCCTCTTTTTAATTTAGATACAGCCCAGATGTGGTATTTTTACAGGAGGTTATTCCTGTATATTTAAGTTATCTACAGAAGAGAGCAGTCAGTTACACAATTATTCCAGGTAAATGAAGTTATCAACTTAATGCTTAAAATTATAGTAGTCACTCTCAGCTTAAAGGCTAGGTCACACTGGCCGACGGATGCAAAACATATGCAAAAAGGACACAGCGGATGAGCAAAATTTCAGGGGTGGCTCCATCCGTTGTTATCCGCTCTCAAAAGTGCCCCAAATTTGCATAAACAGAACGGAAAACAACGGAAAGGAACGGACGTGGGGAGGATGTAAAGCGGATGTTCGTAGGAAGCCTAGCGGATGGAAGCGGATGACACATCCGCAGGGCTTCCGGGGGAGAATAGCGAAGCGGACGCGTAGCGGAAGAAGCGATGCGTAGCGGATGACGCGGATGCATCATGGACCAGTGATCCAGCCAGGGTCCAGGCTGGGATGGAAGTTGGTGTTTGCCTTGGTCAACCTGGGTCTCAGACGCTCCGCAACTTCGTCAAACATGGCTGGTGGCATCCTCATGAAGTGCTGAAATGCACGAGGGTCTTCATTCCTCAGCTCCACCATCAGAGTCCAAACTCCGCTCTTCTCCCGATCCATCTTCGGACCCAGACAGCTCTTGGACGTCTCCTACTTCTCCTTGCGTAGAAAAGGTGAAACAGTCTGAAGAGGGCTTGGTTCTGGTGTTGAATGATGGCGGCTACCAAAAGGAGTGTGCGATGATCCACGGTGGACATCAGTGGATGATGTGGAAGAGCAAGATCAAGGCTGAAGAGGTCTGCACACCAGGGCTGCTGGACTGATAGTGAGATCCAGGTGATTTCCTCCCCCTTTTTATAGGAAATGTCGGTTTTCCGCTAGGTGTCCTTCCACATACTCTAGACATCCTCCAGACATCCTAAATATCCGAGATACATCCCATATACGAACGTTTTGTCCGTTTTAATGCTTTATATACGAGCTGCATCCGCTTTCATCCTTTCTATGTCCGTGCTACGAACGCTGTGTGGACGTTCCGCGTACCTTTCGCTTCCTCCCTCTTTCCGCTTTCCGCTGGAGCGGATGTGAGTTGTGCGGATGCCCAGAGGATGCCAAGAGGATACAGTGGACGTGTAACGGATGACAACGGACGTAGAACGTTTGTTGCCTGTATGTGTCGCGGATGTAGATTGTACGCGGCGGAAAGTTCATCCGCTCAAAAAGTTTTGTGCAGCTCAAAACTTTTTGAGTGGATGAAATAGCAGTAGACGGATGTTTGACGGATAGAGCGTATGAAAGACATACGCAGTGAGTACACAACGGATGCATCGCGTTTTCCAACGGATGGGAAGCGTTTTTCTCCGTTTTACATCTTCTTTGCATCCGTTGGTGCAGTGTGACATGGGCTTAATGTGACAACTGCAAATACAATGATATTTTTATGATACTGTATAATGTCATTATATAGAACCACAGAAAGTTGATTATACCAGCTTCCAAGGAAGAGGTAAACTGTTCGTAGAATGCATAAATGTGAGTTAGTGAATTTTAGCCTCATTTATCCAGTGTGGCTTCATGTACTTCAGAAATTCTTGCTTTTAGCTAATTGCAATTTATCAGAGACTAGAAAACATGTTGTTAATTTCAACATATATAATCTCTTAAAACTTTTGTGAGAACTTTCCAGAATGCTCCAAAAGTTGTGTATCAGTTCACTGTAGAATTAAAATGGGAAATTATTAAATGTATGTGAAATCACTGGATTAATTGTGCTTAAATAATATAAATTAAATCCAATTTACTTCCTTATCCATGTATAGCTTGGGAATTGCAGGTTTCAGCTTCCAGTGCAAAATCCAAGTGTAGTCTTGGTCCAAAAAATGTTAAACTTTATTTAAATGGGGTTAATTCAAAATGAGACATGAAAATAATGGTGCATACATATCTGAAATTTCTCCAGATTTGAGGCTAGTGACTTCAATCGTGTGGAAATTCTGAGTGAAATGCCATGGTGTTGACCTTTCCTTTCCTTTTTTTTTTTTTTTGACCATCTGTCTCTCCAGGTAATACAGATGGTTATTTTACTGCCGTCATGGTAAAAAAATCAAGAGTAAAAGTTTTAAAACATGAAACAACAATTTTTCCTACAACCTGTATGATGAGAAATTTATTGGCAGTATACGTAAGTGTGTTTTACCTCAGCTTTATGAAGAAAATTGTTTGGCAGCCTAAAGTGAAGGTTTTTTTAAAGCAAGTTAATGGGACATTAGTAGGGAAGAAAGTGGGTATTCTCACTATTAACTTTAAACTGTTATTTTATTTTCACAAGTTAGCTTTGTATATTTGCTCTTTGTATATAGAATATAAATTTGGAGAAAATCAGAAAATATGAGAACTTTTCTGTCATGTTACAAGGGGATTTAAAAGCTAAAGGCCATGTCACACTGCCCAACGGATGCAAAAAGGACACAACGGACGAGCAAAATGTTCCATCCGTTGTTATCCATTCTCAAAAGGGGCAAAAATTTGCATAAGCAGAGCGGATAACACGGAAAGGAACGGATGTGGGGATGACGCAGAGCGGATGTATAGAGGATGCAGAGCGGATGTATAGAGGATGCGTAGAGGATGCAGAGCGGATGCGTAGAGGATGCAGAGCGGATGCAGAGCGGATGAGCTGCATCCGCTTTCATCCTTTCTCCATCCATGCTACTAACGCTGCGCGTCCGTTCTGCTTCCTCCCTGCGTCCGTTTACCGCTGGAACGGATTTGAGTTGTGCGGATGCACAGCGGATACCTAGCAGATATAGCAGATGCATAATGGATGCAGAACGGATGGCCCCTGTATGCCTAGAGGATGCAGAACGGATGCATTGGATACATTTTCCGCTCAAAAGTTTTGGGCAGCTCAAAACTTTCTGAGCGGATGAAACGTCAATAAATGGATGCTGGACGGATAGAGAGGAAGCAAAACGGAGGCAGTGAGTACATCGCGTTAACCAACGGATGGCAAGCTTTTTTGTCCGTTTTACATCCTCTTTGCATCCGTTGGTGCAGTGTGACATGGGCTTAAGTTTTCACCTATTGTAATATTCAGTCTTGGTTCACAACTAAGTTTAAAACAGGTTAGTTCTGTTATAGTTTAGTATTATATGTGAAACAATCAACTATACTAGTGTTTCGCATTGTTTCTTACACTTGACAGTAGCTTAAAAATAAGTATCCCATTACTATCCTGCATACTTTGGAAAAAACAATGGACTGTGGTTTAAAATGTCACTATGGATATATTAACTGGGGTGACCTTTAGTATATTAATCAACCAATTCAGAGGCTCTAAAATGTGAGCTGTGACCGCCTAGGGCAGTGGTTCTCAACCTGTGGGTCGTGACCCCTTTGGGGGTTGAATGACCCTTTCACAGGGGTCGCTTAAGACCATTGGAAAGCACACATTGAACCGAGACAAATAATTGTATGATTGGG
>BLBF01000002.1:76271548-76284186 GCA_015471245.1 Laticauda colubrina
ATTGGGGGGTCACCACCACATGAGGAACTGTATTAAAGGGTCAGAGCATTAGGAAGGTTGAGAACCACTGACCTAGGGAGTTGCAAAGAAATTTGAGAGGGTTGTGCTCATTATCGTTGTGCCTGTGCATGGTTAATGGGCTGTTGGCTTTGAACGGGCAGCGTATAAGATCCAGGCAGAGGGATTTGTCTTTGCCACCATTCTGCCACAGCCTAATTCTAAGTGTTTCCCAAGGTGACCCCCTAAAATCAAGGCACTCTTACTTACTTTCATATTCCAGTTCTATGCAAGAAAGTGAAGCCCCTCTGAAAAGCTAAGGAACACCATCATATATATACCTAAGCGACTGAGTGGGGCTGGGAAGTGAAAGGACCTAGAGCTGGGGTCCCCAAACTTGGCAACTTTAAGACTTGTGAACTTCAACTCCCAGAAAAGCTGGCTGAAGAATTCTGGGAGTTGAAGTCCACAAGTCTTAATGTTGCCAGTTTGGAGACCTCTGATCTAGAGAATCCACTGGACTGATGGATCTCTGGGCACGATATTCTCTGCCTAAAGGGGAAAAAAAGCAATTGGGAAGTATCTCTCTTGGATCAATGCTGCTTCTTTGGCGGTTCTAGTCCCTAAAAATTCAAGTTAAGGCCTAAGAAAACAAAAAGTATACTCCTCCAGCCCAAGGGCAGGAATATTACACAAGAGGATGGAGCTTGTGGGCAGAGCTTACTTCCAAACAAGCAGAATAACCAAGGATTCCAAGGCTCAGCCTTGGAAGCAGGGGGAAGGAAGTGATTGACAACAAATTCATTATTGTAGGTGATCATATAACCTAAAATAATTATAGCCTGGATTCCCATTTCGTTTCAATTTACATTAAGGGTAGGTGGATTTACAAGCTTTCAAAGGCTTCATTTTTGTGATGATCAAGAATAAAAAGTGGAATTGGAGAGCTGAGTAAACAAAATCTATTGTTTTCATGCTTGGCAATTGTTTTGTTTTTAAATCAGGTAAACATTTCTGGCAATGACCTGTGCCTGATGACTTCCCACTTGGAGAGTACTAAGGACCACAGCGAAGAGCGTTTAAAACAGTTGAAACTGGTGCTTGCCAAAATGGCAGAGGTACCTGAGTCAAGTTCTGTGATTTTTGGAGGTGATACAAACTTAAGAGACAAAGAGGTAAGCTAGGACAAGTGCCTTTTCCCCCCCCCCCGAACCCTTTTTTTTTTTTTTTGCGCCTTCTTTCCTGGTATCTATGCATAGTCCTTAAGATACTAGTTGGGACCAGAACTTCCAACACTAAGCAATGTGGTTATAAAGTCCAGTGTCACATGACTGCATTACTTAGCAACGGCAATCCCTGTTGCCATCATTAACCAAACTCCACCAGTTGTTAGTTGAGGGCCTGCTCCAAGCCAAGCCATTCCAGGCTACATCCCTCCCAGTCTCAAGCCTCTGTTCAGGTTAAGGGACTGCCTCCTCCTCACTACTACCCAGCTATCCCTCCCCATCTCTGCCCTTTTGACTGCCCTGTACAAGAACCACATCACTCTGGGGCTGCAAGAAACTTCTAAGGTGCAAACTGCCCCAGTAGTGCGCTGGAGCAGAAAGCTGGGAAACCCCAACTGCTCCAGGAAACCTCTGCAGCGTGGTGCAAAGCCCATCAGCATGGCTCAAATCTCAGCTTTCCCAAGAGCCCCAGCTATCCCAGCAGTGAGGTGTGAAGCTGCAGCCCAGCAGCGCAGCACGAAGCTGCATTTGCCCAAGGGAACCTCAACCCACCCCAGAGAACCCTTGCAGCCCCAGCCTGCTTACCCTCATCCCAGCCCAGCAACTCAGCCCCTGGATGACCTGCAACCCCAGCTGACCTCCACCGTATTTTTGCTCTTGTTCCTGACGGGTCATGAGCAATGAAAGGCCATTTTCCCCAGGTCTTGTGAAGAAACGACCTTCGGAAGGAAGCCTTGCGCAGCCCTTAGTTGCCTTGCGAAGGGTAAGGCCGGGCATGCTGGATCAGCAGCAGGAGCAAGGAGATGGCAAAGATCAGCTAGGGTGGCAGTGGCTGTGGAATGCAGGGCACCAAAAAGGCATAGAGAAGCGGGCGATGGGTAGGGGGCAGTTGAAGTACC
Source organism: Laticauda colubrina (assembly GCA_015471245.1). Classification (NCBI taxonomy): domain Eukaryota; kingdom Metazoa; phylum Chordata; class Lepidosauria; order Squamata; family Elapidae; genus Laticauda; species Laticauda colubrina. The sequence continues at coordinate 76,273,671 of BLBF01000002.1, forward strand.
TCTGCATTTGTAAGAGTGGGTGGACTGCCAGATACCTGAAGTTTGATCATGTGACGGCAAGGGCAGTAACCTTGGGGATAAGTCATACCTAAATCCCTTCACTCAGCGCTGCTAAAACTTAAAACAGTTATTGAATGAATGGCCATAAGTCAAGGACTATCCGTATGAAGCAAAAGGTATTTTCCCCATATATAACATGTGTTTTTCCCCCTCCATGAATCATTCATATTCTTTACTGAGCAAAATATTGTTCATGGTTACAGATCTAGATGTTGGTTGTTGCAGAACTATATGTTCCCAATTGTGTATTCCAGAATTACTGTTACTAAGGTCACCCCCACCCCACCCCCCATCTGCTTGATCACTATTTGTCATGCCCCTGGTGGAGACAGAGGCTAAAGAAGAGGAGGAACAGTCAACAGGGAGCGGGAGTGTGGCTCCAGAGGTGGTGGAGGAGGAGGCTGGGGAAGGGCAGAGGCCGGCTGAGCAGTCAGAGGAGGACCCAGGCCCATCTCCTATCCATCCTAGGGCATGCAGTGAGGAGAGGATCAGGGTAAAATGTGGTCTACTCAGGAGGAGAAGGCCATGATCCTCTTCATGGGTTGCAGGTGTGAGATTTACATAAGAGTTTGGACCTGCGTGCTAACAGACGCTGGAGACAAATTAGTGTTTTATTCCTAAAGAAGGTTTATCTTGGTTGGTGTTCTTCCAACCGACTGTACCTGGTTATCTTCCTGAAGTTGGCAATTATCTATCCTAGTCTGTCGAGGAGCTTTATTCAGTGCAGTTTGTTTCTGGTTTTTTGTTTCGTTATCGGCTCTTTGTGAACTGTGTTTCTTGCCTTTGAAATGTTATTTTGAAAATAGTTTACTCCTCCACTGTGAACAATTAAACAGTGAAGCCAAGTTGAAGGCATTAAAGGACTTTTATTCACATTTTGGTTTTTGTTATATTTCTGAGATCCTCTGGATCATCACACTATTCGTTCTCTGGTAAGATGGCCAGATCACTCATTCTTTGATGGCTAAAAGCATTTTTCTTAATGTAATCCTGGATTAGTTTGCTAGTTTGGTGTAAGGTTAGTTAGCACTCCACAGTCCAGATATAAGAACCAGCCCATACTTAGTCAAAGGTATGATTTTTGTCTTCAAATTGATGCACAATGACCAGGAATAAATATTGATCTTCAAGTTGATAAAGATCACTTGGATAGGGCCACTGATTTTACAGACAGCATGAGAGTGGATTACTTTAGAACAGAACCCCCAAACCTTTTGGGCAGCAGGGACCGGTTTTGTGGAGAAAGGTTTTTTTTGTGGACCGGAGGGGGAGTGGTTTCACATGCTGCCTGTATCCCATGGATGGGGCTTGCTTGGTTGGCCCGGTTTCTGGCAGGCCGTGATCCAATGCCGGGCCACAGAGCAGAGGCTAGGGACCCCTGGTTTAGAAGCCGGGTGTTTTTTGCTTTTCTGAAATTCTGTGTTAGATAATATTGTAAACCTCTGACATATCAGAAGAAAACATAATTCAAACTTGAAAGCAACAAAATTACTATGTTTACTGTTATCACTTTCTGCTCTTATCTTTATCAGGTTGCTAAAATAGGTGGCTTACCTAACAAAGTTTTGGACATTTGGGAGTTCTTGGGCAAGCCCGAACATTGCCGGTACACATGGGATACAAGCCAAAACAGTAACTTGAATGCAAGATACAAGTGCAAAAGTCGATTTGATCGTCTGTTTTTCCGAGGTGCAACAGCTGGTGGACAAATTATTCCTCAGAGTTTGGATTTGATTGGTCTGGAAAAACTAGATTGTGGCAGATTTCCTAGTGATCATTGGGGACTGTTTTGCAATTTTGATGTGATACTGTAAGAATAAAACATTTCACTTTTCTGTTCTTCAAAACTTTAAACCAGTTCTAATGTTAATTTTGATTCACAATCGTGTAAACTAAATAGTTCATTTTACTTGTTCGGGGAATTCTTGCTTATTTTAAACATTCCATTTAAAATATTAAGGTATCGTGCAACGTAGAAGACATTTTAGTTAACTTGTGGGGGGGGGGGAATTGTTTTATGCTGTATGTATTATTCAAAAGTTAGAATAGTTTATTAAACACATCATAATTTGTTTTTAATAAAGAATCCTTATGTGTCCACTTTAATGACACTATGTTCCAGTAGCTGAAATTCAGGGAGAAAACAATAGATTATAATTTCAGTACCATTAACACATTGCTGGAATATCCTCTAATTCCTTCTTCTTCCCAAGAAGCAAGCGTTGCTATGAGTGAACACCCCCAGACCTGTTCTTCACTGTGTGCCCAGCCCCTAACTTTTCATGGTCCCGCTGCTGTTTATTTGTTCCCTGAACTTTCTAACAGAAAAAAAATCAAAAGTCAAGGAAGCCTCTTCTTCATGTCATACTTCTTCCAGGAGAGGATAAGGAATGGGGCCAAAAGAAGAGACAACAGTTTTGTTCATGGCAGAAAGATGGGAGGGACACTGGAGGAGAGACCTAATCAAAGCAAGGGCTCAGTTACAAAGGAACAGGGCTCCTCTACTATTCCTGTTTTCAAGCCGAGGCTTTGATTAGCAGAGCTTATGGCTCCATTGTTAACTGTATTTTCAACATTTTCAGCTTTCTGATTAGCTAACAGTCCCTTGAATCGCTGCTGCTCATATAGGATATTCTGTTATCCGGAATCTTAGTACCTTATTCCTTCGTCTAACCATTAGATGGGTATGAAAGGACTGCATATTACAATTGAATGGAATTGAATGCTTTATTTGGCCAAGTGTGATTAAACACACAAGGAAGTACAGAAGCAGGGTAGTTGCAAAGTAGTAGAGAATAACAATAAAAATAATAACGCAAAGAAAAGGAGGAACTAAAGAAGATAATAAGATAAGTAATAGTACAGCCACATTGTATGTGTTAATACAGAGATTCCCAATCCCCCGGCCACAGTCCACTACTGGGCCTTAGCCTGCTTCAAACCGGGCTGTGTGAGTGATGAGCAAGGATGCGTGCACTTGCATGTGCAAAGCGTCAGTCACGAGAGCAGTGGGCCCTTATGCTCCCGTGTGAAGCTCTGCTTGTGTGAGTGGAGGGTGCTTGTGCACAAACACCCTCTGCTCCAGGACAAGCTCCATCTGTGCAAGCAGAGGGCACGCATGCTCACTGCTCACATCAATTAAGCTGCGCCTTTTTAATGATGGTTCTAATGTGAAGCCTCCATTTCAAGCCCTGGGAGACTATAGACCCCAAAACGTGAAGGATGCTACTGCTGATACCGTGTTGTCAAATAGAGTAAGAATATAACAATATAGTGAACCATTCTGTATTAAAAACACTCCGACTTGCTGGCTTTCTATTCTGAGCCATACAGCTTTACCAAAGATGCACTGGTGAGGATGTACAGAAAAAGTATGAACAACTCACTTCTACCGGAGCATGCCTTTATCCATCAGAAGCACTGGCACAACATCTGGCCAATAACTTTAACTTTTGTTACTATGCCCGCACTGGATGCCCAGACATAGGGAGACATATAAATGACCCCATAAAAAAGATGCCAGGCTTTGACTACTACATCAGCTATGTAGTATATGTAGACAATCCTGAACAGACAATCCTGAACAGGATCTGTAGACAATCCTGAACAGGATCTGCACCTCATGGTATCTATTGGGACTCTATAAATGAGGCATTGTATCCTCCCTCAGTGTGATTGTGAGGTCCTATGTGAAACTGTAGATCACATTGTGACCAGATGTGAGCTGCGGGAATACACTAGTCCAATATCTGATATATATTTTAATATAAATGATGCTGCACTTCAATGGTTAAATGGACTTGACATTGATATTTGAACATAGATCTTTTTTAACATTTATATTTTACTGTGTTTTACTAATCTAGATGAAATGTTAACATCTGTATTGCTAATCCATGGATGATATGCCATATGCTAAATAAGTACATAATAAATATAGTAAACAATGGGAAATAATGAGCTTGCTTAAATATAAAGTTGGTTGGTACATGGTTTCTGTTGGGAAAGAGTTCTCCTGCAAAGTGATTTCTCAGCAGCCTTTGCTTTAAGGGCCTATCACATTGGCCGATGGATGCAAAACGTTTGTAAAAAGGACAAAGCGGACGAGAAAATGTTCCATCCGTTGTTATCCACTCTCAAAAGTGCCCCGAATTTGCATAACCAGAGCGGACAACAACGGAAAGGAACGGACAGGGGGAGGACGTAGCCAAGATGGAAAGCGGATTCTCCACGGAAGCCTAGCGGATGGAAGCCGATGATACATCCGCAGGGCTTCCGGGGGAGCACAGCGAAGCGGATGCGCAGCGGAAAGAGCGGATGCAGAGCGGATGAAGCAGATGCAGAGTGGAAGCCTAGCGGATGCACAGCGTTCACTGCGCATGCGGGGAGGATGCATTGCGTCAGCCCCGCGGATATAAAGGGAAGCAGCTCGCAAGCAGGTCACCATTCAGAGGAAAGACATGCTGCCAGACACAGCTTGCCAGCCAGCCAGCCAGCCAGCAACCTCACAACCATGGGGAAGAAGAGAAAGCCTCAGCCATCTGCTGCCAGCCCTGGCAAGAGGGAAAGGGCTACCATCCCGCCCCCTGGCCCTCACTCTGCTTCTGCTGGGGCTTCTGCTGCTCGGGCTCGCTGTTCTGGTGCTGGAGCTTCTGCTGCCGCTGCTTCTGGTGGTGGTGCTTCTGTTGGTGCTTACTCTGCTGGCACTGATCCTGGTCCGGCTGGTGCTCCTGGTCCTGCTGGTGCTGCTGGTCCTGCTGGCGCTGCTGGTGCTTACTCTGCTGCTGCTGCTCCTGGTCCTGCTGGCGCTGCTGCTGGTGCTGCTGGTCCTGCTTTTGCTGCTACTGTTGTTGTTGCTGCTGGTGTGGAGGAGCAGCCCCTACAACCTCGAAGCCCCTCTGATGAGGGCCCATATGGCCCTGCCAAAGGGAAGAAGAAGCAGACGCGTGAACGGGAGAGGAGGCAATACACAGTCGAAGAGGAACATGAGGAGGAGGTGCTGAAGTGGCTGAGGGAGAATGAATATCTTTGGCGGAAGGGACACAGGCTCTATCGAGATACCAAGAGGAAGCAGACTGCTTAGAGAGAGAAGGTAGAGAGCCTGGGCTACACTTCGGAGGTGCTCCTTGGCTGGTGGAAGCACATGCACACCTGGTATGGGAAGCTGCACCTCAAGAAATCTGGCCAGGCCGCGGTCAAGCTGACGGACAGAGAGACCTACATGATGGCCAAGTGCAGCTTCTTGGAGGGTGAGATCCGCCACCGAGGAGCAGCCCCTCTCACAACCCTCTCTCTCAGGTAGCCTGCTGAGAGCCAGTCCTCTTCTGGCCAAGAGTCAGCTCCTGTGTCCAGGCAGGTATCTGTGGAGCGTACCATGATGGAGACCCCCCCGACAGCTGTACTACCCATGGCAGAGCGCGTGGAGGACCCCCTGATGCAGTGGGAGCAAGGAGAGGGCACTTCCACCACAGCCCAACCCGCATCCACTCCCAGCTCCACCTCCACCGAAAGGCAGAGGCAGACGGGAGGGGCAGAGCCACACTGTCCTGCTGGAGATCAGGGACACCATCAGAAGCAGTGGAGATCTCCTCTCTCAACTGGTACACACCGACGTCCCATCCTCCAACCGCAAGCCCTTCCTCACCTATGTTAACCAGACCCTCATGAACATGTCGGAAACACAGTACCAGGTGGTGAAGGACAGGATCACCGATCTTCTTCACAACCATCCAGATCAAGCTGAACCTGCTCCCACCCAGTCCAGGCCTGCTCCTCCACCCCAAGTGATGTCACTGCCCTTCCAAGGCTTTCCACAGGCCCTCACCTACCAAGGCTACAGCTACCAGGAGCTCCAGCAGCACAGGCAGCCCTTCCCAGTCCAGGCACATCGGATGCCACCGATGCCACTGATGCCACCCACGCCATAGATGCCACCCACGCCACAAATGCCATCCACGCCTCACCTCGCTCAGCTGCAGACTAGACAGCCCCACTACACTCCTCCTTCCTCCACCCCACAGCCAAGCCCGGCCTCAGTACATCTGTCATCGGTTTTGGGGCTGACACCCCATGTCATGGAGGAAGGGGCTCTCAACATCACAGGACTGAGCCAGCTGTCTGAGAGCTTCCTCCACACACCGTCCCGTTGTCCTCTCGGGGCCAGGCACCCCAATGGTGCCTCAGACCAGCACTCCAGCAGCAGCCACCTCCACAGCACTTGGACCCTTCACCCCTGAGACTGGGCATGCCTCAGAGTGACCAAGAAGAGTGCCAGAGACTGGGTGGCTACCTGTTGACTTTATTTTTGCTTTGGACACTTGACTTGGGCCATTTTTCTTTTACAGCTTGTTATTAAGAAAGAATATCTTTGTTTCACACACTTGCTTCATTTATTTTAGTCAATAAAGTCTTGGTGGAAACTTTTAGAAATGGTTTAAGCCTTTCGCATGCTTGTGGGATGGGTTAAGATAGCAGTGGGATGGGCAGGGATACCTTTCGGATGGCTAATAGCTGTGGGACAGATAAACCTCCAGTGCAAGCATAGTGGGACTGTATGGTCCACCCTCCCAGGTGCCACACCTTTGGCCCTTCATTATCAATAACAATGTAAGCATTGATCCACACATTTGAACATAAACACAACTCTTTATTAAATGCCCTGTTCATTGTAGGCCCACCCAACATACATGGCCCAATCTCAACCGTGTGATGAGACAGGCTGAAGGAAGCATCCATTAATCATCTATCATCCTGTCTTGGCACTCCACTGCTCCAGCTGAGGAGTTGCACCAGTGTCTCAGGAGGTTGCGCTGCTTCTTCCCTTCATGTGAGGCTCTGTTGGGGCCTTGCACATCCAGAGTGTCTATCAGGTTTCGCTCTTGCCTCCATTCCCCAGGCTCCATGTCCCCATTGCCTTGTTGGAGGTCCACGAGCCTGTTCTGCAACACTGGGTAGTGGGTGTGCATGAGATTGTGCAGGATGCAGCAAGCTTCCACGATCCTCCTCACGGTCTCTGCATGGTGGTGAGAAGTACCTGGAACCTGTTGGCCAGGATGCCAAAGGCGTTCTCCACCACCCGCCTTGCCCTGGACAGCCTGTAGTTGAAGATCCTCTCTTCACGGGTGAGGCATCTGGAAGTGTAGGGCTTCATGAGGTAGGTTCTGAGGGAGAAGGCGTCATCTCCCACGATTAAGTAGGGCACATCTTGTGTGTCGTTGGGCAGGGGGTCTGGATCTGGGAAGCCCATGATGAGGTTGCGTTCCAGCCCCTCCTTGAGGTGACTGGTGTTGCATACCTGGGCATCTGAAGATGAGCCGTTGCCTGAAGCATCGATGTACATGAACTTGTAGTCAGCATCGACCATGGCGAAGAGGATGATGCTGAAGAAGCCCTTGTAGTTGAAATAAGTGGACCCTGACTTGGCTGGAGCTTTGCAGGCCACGTGCTTGCCATCTATGGCTCCAACGGTGTGGGGGAGGTTCCACTTCGGATACCACTGCTCTGCAACTTTCTTCCAGCCTTCTTCAGTGGAGGGGCACTGGAGGAGCTCCTCCATGTATTCTTCGATGATGGCCTGCACCACTTCTCAGACCACAATGCTGATGGTGTTGTGTGGCACCCTTCAGCCGTACTGCATGCTCCTATACTTGGTCCCTGAGGCCAGGTGGCGCAGAGTCAGTGCCACCTTGAGTCCAGGGTCCAGGCTGGGACGGAAGTTGGTTTTTGCCTTGGTCAACCTGGGTCTCAGCCGCTCCACAACTTCGTCAAACATGGCTGGCAGCATCCTCATGAAGTTCTGGAATGCATGAGTGTCTTCGTTCCTCAGCTCCACCATCAGCTTGTTGTACAGTCCGTACTCTGCTCTTCTCCCAATCCATCTTCAGACCCAGACACTTCTTGGCTGCCTCCTTTTCTTCGCATAGAACAGGTGAAAGAGCCTGTAGATGGCTTCGCACTGTTGCAGAACGATGGTGGCTACCAAAAGGAGTGTGTTACGATCCATGGTGGAGATGACTGGATGATGTGGAAGAGCAAGAGCAAGAGCAAGGCTGAAGAGGTCTGCACAGCAGGGCTGCTGGACTGAAAGTGAGATCCAGGTGAGTTCCTTCCCCTTTTTATAGGAAATATCATTTTTTTGCTCAGTGTCCTTTTGCATCCTCTAGGCATCCTGCATACATCCTAAATATCCGAGATACGTCCTCTCTGCGAACGTTTTTTCCATTTTAATGCTTTGTATGCGAGCTGCATCCACTTTCATCCTTTCTCCGTCTGTGCTACTAACGCTGCGTGTCCGTTCCGCGTCAATTTCGCTTCCTCCCTGTGTCCGTTTTCCGCTGGAGCGGATGCGAGTTGTGCGGATGCGCAGCAGATGCCTAGCGGATATAACGGATGCGTAACGGATGACAACGGATGTAGAACGGATGTTCCCCGTATGCGTTGTGGATGCAGAATGGACGCGTTGGATACATTTTCCGCTCAAAAAGTTTTGAGCAGCTCAAAACTTTTTGAGCGGATGGAACCTCAGTCGACGGATGCTGGACGGAAAGAGGATGAAAAACGGAGGCAGTGAGTACAGAACGGAAGCATCGCGTTAACCAATAGATGGCAAGTGTTTCTCTCTGTTTTACATCCTCTTTCCATCCATTGGTGCAGTGTGACATGGGCTTTACATTGTGAAAAAATGCTCAGGATGCATAACAAAGAGTGCAACAACGGTCCTTTTATTCTATTATTCCCGTGCTGGCTGAGGAACTCTGGTAGTTGAAGTCCACACATCTTAAAAGTTGCTGAGGCTAAAGAACAATTTGTCTGTTAGAGAGTGACAAATATCAATATAGCCAAACCAATATCGTTAATATTTTTGGATGTCCATATTGTTTTGAATTTAAGTTATCCTTGAGCCTCAATGGCTCAGTGGTTAGAGTGCAGTAATGCAGGCTACTTCTGTGACTGCCTTCTGCCTGGAATTTGGCAGTTCAAATCTCACCAGGCTCAAACTTGTCTCAGCCTTCCATCCTTCCAAAGTCAGCAAATTGAGATTGTTGGGGGCAATAGGCTGAATCTGTAAACCGCTTAGAAAGGGCTGTAAAGTACCATGAAGCAGTATATAAGTCTAAATGCAATTGTGATACTTAATAGCTGGACACTACAAATGGTTTCCTTGGCCTTTTTTTTTTTTTAATATTCTTAATAGGCAAAGATAATATTCTTAATAGGCAAAAGAAAGAAAAAGAACAATAAACATCCAAAACTGACAACAAAAAGAATATGAGTACAGAAAAGAGAGAAAAATCAAATACATCTTACATGAAACATAAAAAGTTCACCTCAGCTCAATGCGGAAACATATCAAAAAAGTTGTATGTTCTTCTCCCCTGACATAACAAGTCTACAAATAGTTATAAACTATGCACAAAGAGTAGAGTAGAACAGAATTAGAGTCGAATAGAATATTTCTTTTGCCAAGTGGGATTGGACCTACAAGAAATTTGTCTCTATTAGACAAATTTGTCTCCCTTGTATGTATTTGCGTGAGTGTGTGGTGTGTGTGTGTCCATACCTAAATCGATCAAATTTGATTATATTGCTTTTTTTATGTTTTCCCCTGTATTAAATAAAGCAGGAACAACATCTATAACGGAGAGACAGAGCGCTGCTGTTCCTTTCCGTGCAAGTATCAAATCGCTAAAGTATCCGCCATAAAAAAAACAAACCGCCGACTTTTACCTCAGTTCGTCCTTTCGCTCTACAGATTCTCCCCCCCCCCTCCCCCGTTATCCTTAGCGCGCTCCGAGGCTTCCTCGGGCGGGTGGGAGGGTGTGGGTGAGTGTGGGCGGCGGGGTTTTTTTTTTCCTTCTGCGATCCCATAAAGGGAGGGCAACCGTGGGCGCTCGGTGGCGGGGTTGGGTTTGGTGGCCGGCGGAGAGGCGACGAAGGCCTGGCCGGTGGAAGGGGGCGGCAAGCGAAGCGAGAAGGGCGCCGTCCTCTCACACACCCCCCGCCCCCCCGCGCACGCCCAGAACCGCCTCCCTCCCACCTTCCCGGCAAACCTCAGGATCTCCCGGCCCAGAGCATCCTTCGCTACCTGCCCCCCCCCCCCACCCCCCGATCGCGCACTGAAGTCCTGGGGCAGAGAAGCGGATGGAGGGGGCTTCGTCCCCGCGGATGTCGCCGCCCGATTTCCGCCGCCCGTCGCCAGGTAAGACGAAGCGGAGCTTTCTCCCTCCGGTGTGCCCGGCTGCGGGGAGGGCAGCAGGCGTGAGCCGGCTGGGTTTGCGCCGAGCGCTCTTTCCGCTGCGGGCCGTTTCTGGGTAAGATCCGATGCTGCTTTTATTTCCCCAGGCGGAGCGTTTTCTTCAATAGATGCCGCTGGGTGGTTTGCCGGGAAGGAAATGCGACAAGACTCGCCGGTTCCAGGTAACGCCTCCCTTCCTCCGTGCGGTCGGCCCCCCCCCCC
>BLBF01000002.1:76284196-76338181 GCA_015471245.1 Laticauda colubrina
GATAGACAGACACAGACTGACAGATGGACAGACACAGACAGACAGACGGACACAGACAGACAGACAGACACAGACTGACAGATACACAGACACAGACTGACAGATAGATAGACAGACTGACAGACAGACAGACACAGACAGATAGACACAGACTGACAGACACAGACTGACAGAGACAGACAGATAGACAGACAGACACAGACCAACAGACAGACAGATACACACACACACACACACACACACACACATAATTAGGTTGGTTGGAAGGATGGGGGGGGACATACAATTGATCTGGCTTTGCCAAATGATCGATGTGGCTCTTGGTAGCAGCCAGGCTGGCCAACAAAGCCTGAATGCGAAGGATACGATTGCTTGCTTGTAGGACATGATTTATCATCTCATATATTGAATAGTCCGCAATGTTTATTGGATGCAATAAGAATTTGGGACTAGAGTTCTCCCTTTAAAATTGAGACAAGGAGTGTTGGACTGAAATATCCCCAAATACAGCATACATCTATCTTTTGGACAGCTGCATAAAGTGTCCAAAACTGGCAACTCTTAAACCTATTGTCAAGATCTAGCAGTGCAATCCTATGTGTGATGGGGAAATAGTTCAGCGGTACTTCCTCCTTGGGAACTGGAGTAGAATAGCACTCACTCATTTTCACATGCAGTGTTTCGGAGTGTTTTTCCTCTTTTTGCATTCAGGGTTTGAGATTAGAGTTGTAAAATTTACGTGAGTAAGATGTATTTTCAATTTCAAAGTGCTTCTGATATGTGACAAACACTGCCGACAGACCTCAGATCATTTTTGTACAATCGTTTCTCGAAGATATTTTGTGCTGCGGTTTATATAACTGTTGTGCAATGAGGAGGAAAAAAACCCCCACACATTTACACCGATATAACCTGCTTAAGAAGAGACAGTTGCAGTCTTTGATGCATATTCTAGATAGAATAGTTTGATTTCAATTCTCTTTCTTACCTTAAAGATGTTTCATCCAAACGAATGCTGTATCTCTAGGCAAATAACGTATTAAAAAGCTAATCAGGATTGTAACCCTGTTATGGAGTGGTGCCAGGGTAATCTGGAGTTTCTCAACTTCTCTACTTTCCCCGTTTATCTCAATTGAAGTTTTCCATTCCTGCAATAATAACAAGGGTCAGTTCATTTGGCAAGAGATCCATTTGCGTTGTTTAGAGTTGTGGATCAGATGTTTCCTTTCTACTATTTTTAAGTCTGTTAAGTTACCTTTGGTATATACTGTGCATTTATGTTTAATCATGACATCAATCATACATCTTTGTTCATGTCTACTTGAGCTCAAAGAGCTTAACCTGACTAAGGAAGTGACTGAACTGTAGAGGTAATATTATTTCAGCCAATGCATAATGAGCTAGTTAACCGATTGCATGGCCAATCTTTTTGTAGTTTGGGCTGCATAGTTGTTTGCTTGGGGAAATACGAGTACTAAGCTGCTTCATACAAACAGTGTTAAGTATAAAAATCCTTGTTAGTTGTCTTTTGTCAACAGAGAACTGATGAATATAGTACTACAGTTCCACAGTAAAAGAGTTCTGTAGGCTATACATTTTAAACAGTGTGGTGTCCAACTCTCTAGATCAAGGAAGAGCAACTCTCCCTTTCTGGTGCCAATATGGCCACAGTGTCCTCTGAGGCTGTTTCAAAGGATCCCCAAAGGAAAATAGTCATAAAAACCCCTTTTAAACAGTGGTAACCTTGTGTTGCGGTGGTCTCAGAAATTTCTCACAGGTAAAGTGTCTGTAATCCCCTGAATTCTGGTGACCCAATGAGACTTTTCAGATGATTTTTTTTATCTGCACCATCATGCAATGATAATTGTTCTCTGCTAGGGTTGCTTATCTTTTTTTCAAACTAATTGTATTAATTATATTCTGTCCCTTGGTCTGCTAAAGCCATGCTTCCCGCTTGTGGTCTTATTTCCTTCAGCTTTTAACCAGAGGCATGTATTATACACTCATGTTTTGCCTTTGTTTTAGAGCTAACCATCTGGAGCTTTGTCTGGGTGATGTTTATCTCAGACCTAGTTCTTACAGCAGTTATTTTGTTGACAGAATTACCATAAATAAGAATAGAGAAGCAGTGCAGAACTTACCCTTCCTAACTGCCCCCCCCCCATGTCAATGTTAACTCCTTCTTAATGCCTAGATTAATTCCTTTGTTTGTTTGTTTTTTTGCAAGGTTTTTTGGAAGTAATTTGCCATTGCCTCCTTACTCAGGTTGAAAGAAAGTGACTGGCCAAGGCCATTCAGCTGGCTTTGTGCCTAAGGCAGGACTAGAGCTCATACTCTCCCACTTTCTAGTCTGATTCCTTAATCATTACACCTAACTAACTCTGTCTGTCTGTCCATCCATCTGTCCAACCATCCATCCATCCATCCATCCATCCATCCATCCATCCATCCATCCATCCATCCATCCATCTATCTATCTATCTATCTATCTATCTATCTATCTATCTATCTATCTATTATCTATCTATCCAAACATTTCCATCTTTTGTAAGAAACAGTTTTATAAGAAACAGTTTTTACATCTCTAATGTTTGTTTCACATTCTGCACATTTTTCCAGAATTAGTCTTTTAATTGGTTAAATTATATTTTAGACTAGAAGTAGGAATATTGTAGGAGATTGGACTTTTTGAACCTGTTTCAAATGCTGTTGCCAATCTTGACTGTTTTTAAAGATAAGGCGTGGACTGCATCATTTCGATAAGGCATTCATTGCTTGTGAAAAAAATTAGTCTTTCCATCTCACTCACATTTCTTACCTGCTACCACTGCATGGGTTTCAGGAGAAGCAAGTGATCTAAAATAAGCTGCTGAAATGGAAAGGACAAGGGAGAAAAGGGGCAAGGGATAGCTGCAAAGTTTTAAAAGTTGCCCTTAAAAAAACAAAAACAAATTACTGCTTCTCTGCTTCAGCATCAGGGAAGTTGTCTTTCAATTGTTAAAAGAAGAGGAGTAAGTTACAAGCTCTAAAGCTCATTTAATATAGGTAGGTATCACGGTCTTTGGATAACAGCCTTGAGGATTATTTGCCTGATTAAAATAGTTTTGAGCAAATGATGGATGAACCACAACATAATATTATATTGGGTGCAGATGCTTGTGAAAGAGCAACAGTTAAGAGATATTCATAATTTTAAAATTAGTATTAACAGTATATTATTGCTTGTGAAAGGTTGTCACCTGTAGAACTCTTCTATGGTTTTATAGAAAGACAGGCTCAAATTATTATCTTGTCCTTTTATCTTTCCTCACATTTTTTTTTACTTTCTGCAACTACAATTGTTCCTACTTCTGTAGCCAGATGGTAATAAATATTCTTCTATCTTCTCATTGTTTAACTTTTCAACTAATATCCATGGCTTTCTTTGACTCCTTTTTTTTTTTGGCCAGCCCTGCAGATTCCCTCTCTTGAAATCAGGCTGTGTAAGATAAAGCTTGCGATAAGATTGTAGAATTTCCATCCTGCAATCTGACCAGAATTTGCCACTTCCAGCTTACGAAAGGATGTTTCTTTTGCCAGGTCTGAGAATCTTCTGCTTACTCTTGGTGGTTTTAAGAGGTAAGCCTTCACTCCTACTATTCCTGTTGTTAAGGTAACGAAGGTTAATTCTTTCTGAAATCCTTTGAAGAAAAGTAAGGATGTGCTGAGCTAAAATTACCCACTGGGCATAGAAGCTGGCAAAACTGTTAGGAGAGGTAGTGCTTAATCAAACCTTTCCATCTTTCCATTCTGACTTCCCATGTTCTGCATCCATGCAGCCTAGATATTTGTAAATTACTGTGGATATTAAAAATAATAAGAACAGAGATACTGCAGATCCTTGAGTAGGTATTTTTCATAGAAGCAGCCCTAAATGGAACACTCATTGTTCAGAAGTAGCATGCAGATTTTGCATGGAGAAAATTGCTGCTGTTCAACAAACACGACTCTCTTTTTTTGATGACTCAGCAAGCGGCTTTGTTATTCAGTTCAGCTACTCTAGATTTCTGTGGCAACTTAAAAATATATGAAATTTGATTAAAAAAAAATAGTGGGAGTTTAATTTCTATTCTTTGGGTTTTAATTAGAGGTAAGTGTAACTGCTAAGCAAGAGCTGAGTGTTCTTCTGGTTTTATATTACAGCACACTTGAATTGGTTTTGGTTTTGGTCTCTCTCCACAGTTCCTAATTCTTATATTTCCAGAGGTGAAAGAGAAAGGGAAGGATATAATGACAGAACCATTGAAAAAAGAGAAAAACTATGAATCACTGCTATCTGAGGCTGTGATAGCCTTGCCAGCAGCAAATAGTTAATCTTGTAAATATTTCAAATAGCAACAATTGTAAAAAGGTCCATGAAAAATTTAACTCATTCCCTGAGTTACATTATACTATTGTGTTTTCCCAGAAATAAGACCCAACTGAAAAATAAGTTCTCATGTGTCTTTTGGAGCAAAAATTAATGTAAGACCCCATCATATTTTTTGGGCAATGCAGTATATAAAATGTAAATCGGTAATGATAAATTCCCCCCTCCCCTAAAATGTAGGCTTTACTTATACCAAAATCTATTTTTCAGGATGTTCCTGTCAGCAGTGCACAGAAGGCATCAAGTACACAGACGCAATACTTCCCAATTTAGAAACAACTAAAATTATGCGTGTCCCACGTGCTGCGTCCATGCTGGATTGTCTGACAGCCTGTTGTGATCTTTCAGATTGTGATTTGGCCTGGATGTTTCAGTGGCGTTGCTATGTGGTCAGTTGCCAACCTAAACGAAATTGTGAGCCCAAGAAAATGGAGAAGGTGAAGTCCTATCTGACCTTTGTGGTCAGAGCTCCCCCAAGACCAGCCACCTTGTTGGGATACGGGCAGGTGCCATCCAATGTGATCCGCTCCATGGCATTGGCAAGTAACCCCTCTGAGGAAATTGGTAGCCTGAAGGAGCTCTCCTTCCTCAACAAAGAGCACAGTCTTGAGGACTATGCCAAAGAATATGGTGAGATGGATCAGAATCCTTTTCAACTCAGCCTGAAGCCTGAGGAGAAGGAGGCCATTAACTATGCAGACTGGGGATCATTGGTGACCACTGAAAACAGCTTCAATTCTTCATGGCTCAGTAATGGAGACAAACAGGAAGAGGTGCCTCAAAATGAGGAAGTTCATTTGGGAAGCCCTATGAATGTAAATACACCTGAAAGTATTCCTATCACTGAACGTCCTAAAAAGTTGACAGATGTTTTGGGCTTGCTGGATAAATCTGCCAATGATTTTGATTTTCATCCAACTAAAAATGAAGTGAACAGAAGCTGGGAGGAAGAGGTATGTGTTTTTACACACACACATACACATACACACACCCCTAATTATTTCCATTATCATTGGTGCATCCTAAATCTTATGTATATATACTTTGATGGAAGGTATTCACAATTAAGCCCATGTCCCACTGCACCAACGGATGCAAAAAGGATGTAAAACGTTAAAGCTTGCCATCCGTTGGAAAACATGATGCATCCGTTGTGTACTCACTGCATATGTGTTTCATACGCTCTATCTGTTGAGCATCCGTCCACTGAGATTTCATCTACTCAAGAAGTTTTGAGCTGCACAAAACTTTGTGAACGGATGAACTTTCCGCTGTGTACGATGTAAATCCGTGACATCCGAGCAACAAACGTTCTATGTCCATTTATCACCCATTAAACGTCCGCTGTATCCTCTCTGCATCCTCTGGGCATCCTCGCAATTCACATCCGTTGCAGCTGAAAACGGAAAGAGGGAGGAAACAAAAGGTACACAGAACGTCTACACAGCGTTAGTAGCACAGAAATAGAAAGGATGCGCAGTGAATGGTTTGCATCCGATATACATCCGCTAGCCTTCCTATGAACATCTGTTTAACATCCCCGCTACATACTACCCACGTCCGTTCTTTTCCGTTCTGTTTATGCAAATTTTCACCACTTTTTGGAGTGGATGACAACGGATGGAGCCACCCCCGAAATTTTGCTCATCCGCTGTGTCCTTTATGCATACGTTTTGCATCTGTCGGCCAGTGGGACAGGGCCTTTAGCGTGAATGTGTACATATTCCCAATGGGTTGGATCACAAATGTATCTAAATCAATACCAGTGATTTACCACTGTCAATAATACCTTGTTGACAGTGATCAACAAGATGCTGTTGGAAGGTGAACAACCACACAAAGACTGAACTTGGAACTGTAACAAATCTTCCCTATTCTATCTATCTGAGGTCGAAAGAACGATAGTAGTTGGAATAGAAAGTATACTACAAAATAATGAATGCTGAATTCCCTAGCCGGTTTGGAAGGCTTCCATACAATGTGACAAACAGCCCTTGGCAGATGTAACCTTTATTAATTCAATTGTCACATTAATAATATCTTGTGGCAGCAAATTCCATAAACTAATACTTTCATAAAGCATGGCATCAGAAGAAGTATTTCCTTTTGTCTGTCTTCACACTTTAGCTGTTGGCACAGTGGCTAGAATGCAGTACTGCAGGCTACCTCTGCTGACTGCTGATTGCCAGAAGTTTGGCAGTTCAAGTCTCACCGGTTCAAGGCTGACTCAGCCTTCCATCCTTCTGAGGTTGGTAAAAGGAAGACCCAGACTCTGTAAACCACTTAGACAGGGTTGTCTGTAAAAGCACTGTGAAGCGGTATATAAGTTTAAGTGCGATTGTTAGTGCTATTTCTATCTTTTGGGGTGTCGCATGTATCCTAGTGATCAGGGCTGAGTGAGTACTGCAGGTTCCTTGCTATATTATTTGATGCTAGTCAGCATCCAGAGGATTACCAAATCCCTACCCAAATGGTTAACTTTAAATAGTGGCAAATTTCTTCATTCTTGATGAAATTCTAAGCAGATAAAAAAAGGCAAAGCAGATTTCTTTAAACATCCTTCTATGAGTAAAGAAATAAGTGTGCACGTATGATAGGAAAAAGATCCAGTCACTTCCTAGCTTGTACACTGAAGCTCCCTGCCATATAGGTACATTAACCTGACTGAAGCCAATGTAATTATTCCATTTTGATTGCTCAATGAAGAGGCTGCATTGAAACAAAAAGAAATTTTGTTAGACAGCTGTGGTGGCACATTGGTTAGAATGCAGTATTGCACGATAATCCTGCTGACTGCTAGCAGTTCGATCCTGACTGGCTCAAGGTTGACTCAGCCTTCCATCTTTCTGAGGTAGGTAAAATGAGAACCCAGATTGTGGGGGGCAATATGCTGACTCTGTAAACTGCTTAGAGAGGGCTTTAAAACACTATACGTCTAAATGTTATTGCTATTTCTAAATCACTAGAACTGCTTGAACATTCAGTTTTTGCTAATTACTAAAAGAAGAATGAAAGGGATAAACCTGTGTATATAAGGGTGTTACCCAAATTAAAAACCATGGAAAAGGGTTAGAAACTGTTGCCTCTTCTAAGGAAATATGCAATCCTTAATTCATTTATTTTATCACATTCTTGGGACCGTTTAAAACATGAGATTATTTTGGCTAATACAAACAGGCGTTAAAGAATCCTACGTATTTATAAACAAAGCATAACTCTTGATAAGCAAAACACAGTACTTTGAAAATCGATTAGCATTTCTTATATGTAAGTGGATTCTCTATGCACAGGTATTTTTGTGCACACCTTAAAAATAAACATTTAAATCACCAAATAATATCTGAAACACAGTCTTTGGAAGCTTGCCCATTTCCAATAATGGTTAAATCAAGTAAAAATTCATCAGGGAACAAAAGTTTAATAATAATCTAGATTTTGTTAGTTGCCACTCTAGTATTCCAGAGAAGAAGATAAAATTTAATTTTTACTTTCAATTCTAAGTTCATACCAGAGGAATAAACAGGGGGGTTCTAGCTTGGCTACAGCAGTCAACTACAGCAGTCAACTTTAAAGGTACATGACATGATGATGGAAAGAGTCCAGTTGGAGCAATCCAGATGTTGTGCCATAAATAGGAACAATCAGAAATTTCTGAGTCTAGGCATATGATGATGATGATGATGCAGTGATATTACAGAAGAAATGAGAGTATTTCTACTCAGATTTTAATTCTCTGATATTTTATGCCAATTCTGTGCATGGGTTTGCTCCCAAATTTGGAAGCTAACAATCTTTGGAGGCTTCAGTGGCATGAAAAAGGAACTTGTGATATTATTTAATTTGAATTGCCTAATTATAATAAGGACAAGAAAATAGTGTCAGAAAATAAATATGTTCTGCTAAGATCTTTAGTAAATGTAGCTTTAATAGCTGCCATATCTTCTCTTTTGTGGAATGTAGCAGATTAAAAGAAATTTTAAAAAGATGTTCTTAACAAACTTAACAAATAAAAACAGTAACTATGGTTCTTTTTTTTTTCAAGGATGTCATTAGCACTACACTGGGATAAAATTGCTAATTATATGTAAATCCAAGCCTATTACAATAATGGGGTTTTACCCTAATATAATAAGGCAATCTTTGTTTTTGCAGTCTTTGTTTGATGGTTTAACTGTGGTGATGTAACAGTTAACTTTTCAGGTTTGAATTAACCACACTAAGTGAACCTTATGAAAGTTGGACAATTCATACAGTGGTGCTTTGTTTACACATCCTATTTCTTATTATTATTTTGCATAGGGTTTTTTTTTCAGAGCAGCTCATATGAAGAAGATGTAATGGTTTTATGTCTATCTCATATGTAAGCATGTTGTCAGATCAAAGGCATTTTTAATATTCTGTATTATTTATGTAATTTTAAGTCCAATATATTTTTTCCTGTGGCTCTTTTTTTCTTTGTTTTCTCTTGCTCAGATGGAATTCTTTTTTTTTTAGTTTGCAGACATATTGCACATTCCCAGGGATGTCACCCAGTTTCAGTCCAAGTTTTGTAACAGAATTGGAAGCATCCCAGAAAATTGCTTACACAAATGCATAATGTGGGCAATTTTTGGGAATTTGGGAACAAATAGTATTTTTCCAGACTTTGTTGATAATATTGTTGATTCTAGCAGGACTAGAATTTTGAATCTAGATCTTCTTATTCTTATTTTTCAACATTCTTATTTTTCAATGTTGTATAGCAGAATGTGAAAAAAATACAACAATGATACATTCCTTCAATTTGTCTTGTAGATTGTAACACCTCCCCATAATCCTCCTTCTTCAGGAATTCTGGAATTTCTCTCCACCATCCCAGCACAAACTGAAGTGTCAAACCCAGATAGTTTGATACAAACTAAACCCACAACATTTCCCACCAGTGCTCATAGCACTGCATGTTGTGCTGCAGCTGAAGTTACATTTTCCACAACGATCCCCAAAACAGGTAACACGATTTCATTATAACTGAGATTTTGAGAGCATGTTCATTATCCAGATATCTTCATTTGTTGAGATAGTCTTCAAATTATGGTTGAAGCCCTTCCTGATTTAAGACAGTGATGTTGGAAGAACATTTCTCGGTTGAATTGCCAAAAACTAAGATTTTCCGAGAAGTTATTCTCCTGATACAGCTATTGTTGAAGCAGATGGTTACTATAGAGAAACCATCATTGTGTAGTGCTTTTCTCTGAGAAGATCTTGCTAAGTATTAAGACACTTGAGATATCTTTAATAGGCCAAAACCTATTTCCTCCCACATTTCCACAAAATTTAACTTTAATATATAAATAAAATTTTAATTTTATATGTTTTATATGTTGTAGTCATTTTTAATCTTTAGTTTTACTATGGACAGCCATTCCATTATTCTTGTTGGCTCCTGTTATATTTTAACGGAAATTATTCCTACACGATTAAAAATAAATGAAAGGATTGACTTCAAGCAAACAGATAAAAATCTTGGTTTAAATATTCAGCCAAATGAGATAGTCTGTGTTCTTTTGGTTTGACTCTGAATTTGTACTGTTTGTTTACTTAATCTTTCCCCATTTTTTTTAATTAAAATGAGCACATAATGAAGAAGGGATGTAATATATCCTGTTTATTGGTTTGCTTTGTTCTGTTTCCAGGAGACGTGTATTTTCTTGCTGTTGTTGCTGGGGTGGATGGGGATATTTTAAAAACATTTTTAGAGATATTTTAAAAACACTTTTTCAGAGGGCTGGAGGCTAAAACATATGAAGAATGGTTGCAGGAATTGGGTATGTCTAGTCTAGTGAAAAGAAAGACTTGGGGTGACATGATAGCAGGGGTTACAATATTTGAGGGGCTATCACAAAGAAAGTGGGGTGGGGCTCAACCTATTTTTCAAAGCACCAGAAGGCAAGACAAGAAGCATGGTTGGAAACTAATCAAGGAGAGAAACAACCTAGAACTTAAGAGAAATGTCCTAAGAATGAGAAAAAATAACCAGTGGGACAGCTTGCCTTCAGAAGTTGTGGGTGCTTTATCACTGGAGGCTTTTAAGAAGAGACTGGACAGCCACTTGTCTGGAAAGATATTGGGTCTGCTGCTTGAGCAGGAAGTTGGACTAGAAGACCTCCAAGGTCCCTTCCAATTCCGTTATTCTGTTAACTTTATCACCTGCTTGTATTCTGAAGTGATACCTCCATGGTTTTCTACAGAGTTTGAACTTAATTCTGTCCCATATGGAAATAAGTCCACAGAAATAGAGAAAAGTTGGAATTATTACCATCCATAAACAGCCTAAACCAAACACCAGGCATAGAAAATTATCCACCAAAACCGTGTCTTCAGACCCTCCTTTAAGTTACTTCCTTTAAAAGTTTTAAAGTGTCATTATATGTGGACAGGTTGTTGGGAAGTAGACCTGGCCATTAAATAAAATGGTATAGGACAGTGATGTCTAACCTTTTTGCCTCCCATGCTGATAATTCCGCACTCGCTTGCTTCCACGCACTCTTGTACCAGCACCCAGAAGGCAATGCATGCTGGCCCCCCCATGGCCCCGTGCATGCGTGAGTGACCCCCCACATGCACCACATATCTGTTCATGTGTGCGTGACTCCCTCCTCCTGCACGACACATCTGTGCATGCGTGCACAAATTTCCCTCATGCATCGTGCATCTTTGTGCATGCATGTGCAACTCCCTCCTTGTGTGCCGCATATCCGCATGCGCATGCAATTTCCCCCCTCACGCACAGGGTATCTGCGCATGCATGTGTGTTTCCCCCTCTCACGCTGCGGGCACAATCCCCTCATGTGCAGCACGTCCCTCCACATGCTCATGTGTCTCCCGCGCACTGCCCCCTGCGCATGCATGCCAAATACCCGACAATCAGCTGTCAGGCAGCAGCGCACACGCATGTGCAGTGGGGGCTCTTCCAGGTGACCTCTCATGTGCCCGGGGAAATGGCTCTGTGTGCCGGATGTTCCGGATGCGTGGCATAGGTTCGCCAACATGGATATAGGATTTACCTAAATCTTAACATAGAGCCTGTAGAATTGTTTCTTGGCTAATAACTTTTGACGAGCATTATGCAAGCCTAATTTAAATAGAAGAGAAATATCAACAGTTAAATTCAAAGTGAGAACGGCAGTAATCAGACACTGTTCCTGTCTTGAAAGAAAATGGCTGCATGTCGGAATAACCTAGACATCTAGGGGACTACAAATCAAATCATATCACTTACACAGAACACCAAATCAAATCAAATATCTTTATTACGGTCTATGAGCAGCTTTTGCAACAAAAGAGTAGAAATAGAAACATTCTTGTAGGACATGGAAAAAATAATGAGGGAATAAAACACCATATCTAATTAAAAATTTTATACAGTTGTGTAAACTTGGTGAAAATATATATGTCCACCTATAGTATAGGGTTAGCATCTTTTAAAAAATAAGAAATATAAAATTTATCTGTATTGCTCTCGTATTTGGAAATGATTGGGGCAATGAGAGCACATCTTAAGGCAGAGGTCGCCAAGCCCCGGTCCATGGATCAGTACCGGGCCGCGGCATGCCAGCAACCGGGCCACGCAAACAAGCGAAGCACCATCCATGTATTTATGTATGTATGTATGTATGTATGTATGTATGTATGTATGTATGTATGTCAGTTGCTTACAAGATAATAGGTATAAGTAAAAATAGTTATGAATCCATGGATGCATATAAGAAAAATAAAAAAATAAAATAAGTAATAAATGAAATGAAATAAAATAAAATAAAATAATAAATGAAAGAAACAATAGGACAGGGACAGTAGGCACGTTGGTGCGCTTATGCATTCCCCCTACAGACCTCTTAGTCAAGGGGTGAGGTCAATAGTAGACAGTCTGAGGTCAATAGTAGAAGTCTAAGGTTAGTAGACAGTCTAATAGTAGACAGCATGCAAAAGGTAGCATGCAAAACCATACACCCTCCAGTCCATGGAAAAAATTTTCTCCATGGAACCAGTCCCTGGTGCCCAAAGGTTGGGGAGTAGCACTGTCTTAAGGCATCATAGGAAGGGATGTGGGTGAGAGTTTCTTCTTCTCTGGAACCACAAAGGCAAAGTCTCTGTGCAATCCTCTCTCAGTAGAGCCGATGGAACGGCATCAAATCAGCCTCTAGAAAAGGGCTTCTTCACGGTTCCTTGGCCTAAATATTCAGGAAAGAGACCAAATCTGCAAATGTCATGTGCAAGTAGGATGGAGATTTGGAGAGATAGACAACTGCTAGAATGGATATCCCTAAAATTACTTCGCTCATAATTTATACATATTTTTTCTCAAGGTAGTGTCTTTAGTTTCTAGAATTCCAAGACCGCATAATCAGGAGATACTATATGGGGTCCTTAGAGCTCTCTCAGCTTGGTAGGTTTTTTTTGCAGTTGTTTCATTACTAAACTAGGTAACATCATCAGTGCTGAGAGACCAGGTCTGGCAAGAATGTCTTGCATGGTATAAGTTATAAGACAAGGGGAGAGTTACAGTTCCTCTACCATATGAAAGTGATTGGAACTTGCATAATAGCAGGCATAATTATTTGTCCGACATTTTCTTTATTGTTTAGAATCAGAATATATATACGAATGGAGCTTGATCAGTTACCCTGACAGCTACAATGGTGAAATGAAGGATAAGCACACGCCAACTCTAAAACTTTCTCAAGTGAGTAGGCCCTTGCCCATAAAAACTTATGTAAAGTACTGGAAGTGTTTACTTTTTCTGATATGTGTAATCCTCCCTTCATGGTTTATACGGTTTTTCTTCTAAAAACAATCATATTTACCACTTGAAAAAGAGTCCCAGTTGATAAAGCAGCTATTCCAGTGGTGGGATTCAATTTTTTTTTATTACTGGTTCTGTGGGTGTGGCTTGGTGAGCGTGGCAGGGGAAGGATACTGTAAAATCTCCAGTCAGAGGTGGTATTTGCCGGTTCTCCAAACTACTCAAAATTTCCGCTACCAGTTCTCTAGAACTGGTCAGAACCTGCTGAATACCAGCTCTAAGCTATTCATATGAGATTCCTGATTGATGGATGTGAACGCCAACACAACCAACCATGGCTTCCAGTCATGGAACCTAGATGTATGAGATGTTCAACTAGTTGGAAATCAATTGTCTCACTTTAAAGAAAAAATTAATGTGTGGTTTAGAAGCATTCATCTTGTTATTTTTCAGATTTTAAATGTTCAGAACATTAGCCAATAATATCAGAAGAATCCTGATGAATCAGGCCATTAAGTTCAGCATTCATTGCTACGGATCTACTAAAGTATAGTAATTGCTAAGTTGGGAAAAACCAAAAGTTTTCTTCACCAGCTTTATGTTTTTTTTAATGGAGGTTTTATTAAGTTTTATTACAGCATAAAATACAATGAAAACAAAGATTAAAAGCAGAGAAGTGCAGTCTTAAAATAAAGAAAAGAAAAAATATTGATTCTGATTCTTTTCAACACAATAAAATACTAACACATTTATAACCTCAACTTTTTACATTACCTATAATTGTTATAAGCCAGCTCTATAACTACACAATTATTAAATCTTCAAATTTAATTCTAAATTTCATTTTCTTTTCTACTTCAAGCATAAAAACCAGAAGCAATTTCCCAATAGAAAAAAGACCAAGTAAAAGTTACATCATTATCTTAAACAGATCCATTTTCCCGCTGTTGTGGGAAATCATTCATAGTTCTATTCACACTTATTAATCTTTGTAAATATTGTAAATATTTGTAAATATTAACAAAAAACCACTGCTGTTTGGAGGACCTAATGGGATGATTCTTGGACTCACCCTAACCCAGGAAAATCATATAAACTTAGGGAATTTAGTTCCCTGTTTATACATTGAAAATGCTTTGTTCCAGAAAGAGTTTCTCAGACTGATCAATCAGCCATATTTACTGGAGAACCAATTTCAGTTAGCTTTCTATTTATAACGATGACAATTGTCTTACTATGACAGATAATTGTCCTAGCGGACTTTACATTGAGAAGGTGAGAATCTGTCATATCAAAAATACTTCTAGATGGTGGTGTAAATAAATTACATTTTTGTTCTAAATATGGCTTTGGCAGACTTTCCTAAACTGTTTTCTTCCTAATTTGCTAACTCTTCTGGGTAATAGTCCTGGTCTACAACAGTGTTCTCCATCAATACTGATTGGGAATTGTGATGGCTTCCACACTTCTGGAAATAATTGGCAAGCAAGGTTGTACAAGGCATATTCGTATTTTGGATTCGATATGAGTTGACCACCCTTCTTGGAGTGATTTGAACTATGCCTTTAAGATGCCCTACATCTATTTAAAATTAATGCACCCATACCAACACACTGTTTCTCTACCAGCTGCCAGAAGGTGCCTATGTCTTCAGAGTGACAGTTTCTGCTGAAAATGCATTTGGAGAAGGATTTGTAAATGTTTCTGTCCAGCCAGGTAAAACTGCTTTCCAGATCGTTCAATTAATTTCTATTTTGGTGGATCTGAATTAAATTCACTGTTGATATTTTATTATTCCTAAATGTTATCAAATAAGGAATAACATTGAAAAGTTCCCATCCCATCCTGTCCCTTTCCTTGTTTCTTTTTAAGGTAGAAGAAAGTTTTCTTGGGAATTCATTCTTGTAATTTGTTATTATAAAATGGAAGGCAATTCTCCGGTGATCACCTAAAGAAATTTTGCCTGCTTTAAATGTTCTTCTTTTGCTCTATAGTACTTCCTAATTTTGAACCTACAGGAGGAAAAAAAATCAAGGTGCCAGGCATACCATTTATTTCTAGTAGAATTTAAATATGGCTAGTTCTCAAATTACACCCACCATTAACCCCAAAATTTCCATTGCTAAGAAAGACTGTAATTGAGTTTTGCCCAATTTTATGATCTTTCTTACTGTAGTTAAGTTAGTCATGTGTTGAAGGGAATCTGGCTTCCCCATAAGTTTTGCTTGTCATAAATTCACAAAAGGTGATCACATGGGACTCTGCAACTGTCATAAGTACATGTCAGTTGCCAAGTGTCTAGTGGTGGGATTCAAATGGTTTTACTACCGGTTCTATGGGCGTGGTTTGGTGGACATGATGTAGCTTGGTGGGCTGGCTTGGCTTGGTGGGCGTGGCTTGGTGGCAGTGGCAGGGGAAGGATACCTCATTACCAAATTCCCAACACAATACAATTTTCTTCATTTGGACACAAGATGTAGTGTGTTTTTTTCAAACAGTAATTTGTATTCTGTTTTTTTTTTTAAACGTGATATGGTCAAAATTTTATTTCTCGTGTTAAGAATTTAATACTTTCAATGGTCAGGAGGTGGTTTCTGGTTGTTTAATAAGCATGGGTTTGAAGTACATGCAATGGGTTTATTTAATTATACAAGGTATTCTGATTCTTATCTTTATTCAGCAATCCGAATAAATCAACCTCCTGTTGCTATTGTCTCTCCCAAAGTACAGGAGATTTCTTATCCTATTACTTCTGCCTTCATTGATGGAAATCGTAAGTACCAAGTTGCAATTGTTGTTTTGCATTATAATTTAGGGATGTGGAAATCAGTCCAAATCTGAGCCATTATGGTATGGAGTATTCCATTACTTTCCATTATTAGCCAATTATAAACATTTTTCCACACTTAGATAGATAAATGGATTGATAGATAAAGAATGCAGTTTATCCTAATTCCCATACTTCATGTTACTTCTTCACAAAGACACTCTTCTTCTAATACAGCTTTTTCCAATTTACTTTTAAAAGTAATGTTCTGAACTCTATCCTGTTTATATAAACAGTCTGTCATGAGATAGACGTTGGCACATTCTGTGAGCTGCTGGCATCTCACTGATGTAGAGAACCAAAAAATTAATCATAGGGAGTTGGGGAAAACTGATAAATCATAGGACTACATGATTAAAAAGTTCCCTCTAGATGGCTTTGGACCAGGCGCTATTTATCAACTCAAGCTACTTCACAAGGTTGCTGTTGTTAGGAAGAAAAGTTGGCAAGAAAGTGCTTTTTATTAACCTAGTACCATGATGGCAAACCTATGGCATGTGTGCCAGAGGTGGCACACAGAGCCCTCTCTGTGGGCATGTGAGCTGTTACCCAGCTCAGCTCCGCTGTACATGTGCGCATGCCTCCCGCTGGCCAGCTGGTCTCCGGGTCTCTGCTGCACATGCACAGGGGGCAGGGTGTATGTGCGGGGGATTTGTGGGCATACGCAGGGGGAGTGCACAAGTATGGGGAACATGTGCGCATGTGCAGGGGGTGCATACATATATGCGGGGTGGGGCACATGCGCAGGGGCATGAGCACATGTGCAGGGATGCATGCATTACATTATGGGGGTGTACATGCACATGCATACTTTGGGCACTTGGTTCTCAAAAGGTTAGACATCACTGACAAGAAATACCCTTAGTGTAATAATATGTACTCACAGAGATACTTGTTTATTGACCTATGGCTGTGATATTTTCTTCAACCACAGAAAGTGTAGATGATACTAAAATTGTGAGTTACCACTGGGAAGAAATTGAGGGTCCCTTGCGGGAAAAGAAGGCATCAGCTGACACACCTGTTTTATACCTCTCTAATCTTATTCCTGGCAATTACACTTTCCGGTGGGTTATTCTAATTATTGCTTTCTCAACAGCCTAAGACAAGGAATCCCTACTTCTGCATTTAGGGAAATTACTCGATTCTTTATATTTAGAGTTAGATCCAGATTGGACTTTTTGTCTTCTATGCATGGAAAGAAAAAAATATAAATGGAAGATCATTAATGGAGAAATGTTTATGGTTTCTCATTCTTCTCTCAGACTGTTCTAAAAGAAATTCTTTTCTTTTCTGAAGAATTTCTAAAAGAAATTCTTTCAGAATAAACAGATTGAGTAAGATAGGAGATCACCTCCTTAGTCTTATTCAGTTCTTGTGTAGTTTGAATCTTGGGCTTCATAGCTTCAGAGACAGGTTGAGAGAACTAGCATTTGTCTTTTCTCAAATGTGTCTGAGATTTTACTATAAAGTAAACAGAAAAACATAATTTCTTATTCTTATTGTGATTATGAACATAATATGATTTAATACATTTGAATCAAGATTATACAGTATATTGATATTGTATCAATGTATATCTTGATTCAAATGTATTAGATCAGGAGGAGATGTAGGGCCAGCTGAAATTTGTTAGAGGGCCAGATCATGTCCAGTAATGCACAGCTGTCAAAACTATGAGTGTGTGTTCAGATTCAGTATCATGAATTTGATCACGATTTTTGTTCCTGGCTAAATATGCATGGAATTATAGCTTACATACATAGCTAGGAGATATGAATAGGAGAAAGGCACATTTTTGGGTATATGAATTCTCCACATATTATTTTTGTTGTTTTTTGTTGTTTAGGCTAATTGTCACCGATTCTGATGGAGCAGTTAACTCCACCATAGCTTCCTTGAGAGTGAACAAACCATTGGATTCTCCTCCTGTTGCCAGTGCTGGACCAGATCAGGAAATTAGTCTGCCCCAAAATTCAGTCACATTAAATGGAAACCAGAGTAAAGACGATCATGAAATTGTCAGCTATGAATGGTCCCTGAGTCCCAAAAGTAAAAGCACAATGGTAGCCCTGCAGGTAACTGAAGGACATCTTGTTTTATGCCATAGCATTTGTGTTATATCTGAAACTAGTTGAAAAGGAATTTGTGGTACTTCTGAAAAGAGGACACAAAACACTGAAATTAGTTGAGATGCTTGCTCTGTGCCTGGTCCTGTGTTGACTATCTAAATACATTTTAACTTTTAAATTTAGTAAAGAAGATTCCTTCTGGTTTTTAGAACTTGACTTGAAGCATTTGGAAAATAACTTGCAGGCCGCTTGCTACGGTTGGAAAATAAGGAAATAGATACAACCAGGAACAAAAATGTACAATAAGAGCATATTTAAAGGGCTCCATCTTGTTATGTGAACATGTGAATTAAAAACAGAGCATCGCCTGAAAGCATAGAACAATTAGTCTTCTGAAGATGAGCAAGTTTGGGTTTGAATTGAATTGAATTCTTTATTGTCATTGTACGTACATACACAGTATGCATACAATGAAATTCACATAACATATAACAATATAATAATGTTTGGATAAGAGCTTCCCTAGAAAACCCACACATATTGCCTTGAGATCCACAACAGAAGAAATATAGAATATTCTATATTCTATAGAATAAATATAAAATATAGATGAACAAACTCTGTAAAAGAAATAAGGATATAATTAAACTTGCCTGTTGTTCCAATTCCTTTGGGTAGGGCTGTATACATGCTTTGGGTATTCATTCCTGAGGGGCATTACATGACTTACAAGTGCATTACCAACCACAAAAGGTTAAATTGCATGAACATGGCAGTGAATGTTACAACTCAATGGAACTTCTGCTACAGTAAGACTAATGGATTTGTCTTATCTAAAAGTTGCCAGTTACGTATTAAGCCGGAAATTGCACAAAGCACTCTAAAATTTATTTGCCTATTATATGTGAAACATGTTGTGCTTTTAGTTTTGATGCCCATTTTAATTTATTTGAAAGGTAACTGTGTTAAAAGCTGTAAGAATGTGTTTGGTTTCATGCATACTAAAGCCATAATTTGCTGCATTCACACAATCTTCCAACTCATAAATCCAAGATTACAAAACCCAATGACTATATCCTTAACAGTATTAAATAAGCCACATGTTGGTTAATGCAATGTATACACTCTGTATATCAGTACTTACAAGGAGATCAACAACAAATTGTGCTCTTGACATGGGAGAGCACACACCATTATATTGCGCTTGTTTTCAACACCTCTGATTTATGTTCTCTGTGTGATTTTCTAGGGTGTAAGGAGTCCATATCTTCAACTGTCTGCAATGCAAGAAGGAAAATATATGTTCCAGCTGACAGTAATGGATTCTGCAGATCAGAAGTCAACAGCTGAAGTTACAGTAACAGTCTGGCCCGGTAGGGCATCATATAGGCCTGACATAAAAGCACATCTGGGCTCATGAACAGATGTATCTGACTTTGATGTTAAAAATAGGAGAGAACAATGGCCTGCTTTGCAGTGTCCATCATAGGTACCTGTGGTGAATAGAAATTGCACCGTGGGCATTGAATGCATATAGGTCTCCTATATGAGAGCCTTGTGAAAAAATATGGCTTGTAAGAATGAAGTGGTGCACAAAACTCTTGACTTTGGAATTTTTGTAGAAAGAGTAAAATAATTTTGTAGAAGAAGACAATAAGGAAAGAAAATAAAAGAATCTATCCATTTTCCCTAGCCCTAACCCCAACCCTAACCCTAATCCCAATCCTAACCCCAAATTTTAAGCTTAATCCCAGCTCTAACCCTTTCTGGTCTCTTTACTGATCTTAAGGTTCATGTAACTCCTTAAAGAGGTGGAAATAGATCTCACTGATACATATATAGAAAAAAACATTGGATTGGATTGTTTTTGACTTTCTTACAGGGCAAAACAAGCCTCCATCAGCCATGACTGGCCCCGATAAAGTGTTGACCTTTCCTATCCGGAGCACAAATCTCGATGGGAGCATGAGCACTGATGACATAGGGATTGTTTACTATCACTGGGAGAATATCAGGTATTTTGTATGGAGGGAAGATGCACACCAAGGCATAGGTGACATTAGAATTGAATAATGCTGAGGACTGGAAAAGTTTAAGGAAGACAAACTGATATTCCATGTGGGGGTGGGGGTGACACAAATAGTGGGGGAAGGTTTCAAAAAAACTCAGGATGGGAACTTTGCCTGTGTAGTAACCACCACTTTATTGTTACCTTTTTTGACACATAATATTATAGATGCCTATATTTAAATTCTACTGATTGTATGATTTGAATAGGAAATCTTAGTCATTCTTAATCACCTCTTTCTAGTTTAAAATATTATCCATGCTGTTTCCTTCAGAATTGTGACCTCTTGGAAAAAATAATGTTTCCAGAGCAGTTCATGGTGAAGTAGGTGCCAAACATGCTACACTTTATATTAATACTTGTCCATTAACTTTGTTATGTTGACAAAGTCAGGGAAGGGTGTCAGGATTCCAGCAGTTACTCCAATGAAATCATGAGCCTTGAGCTCCCAAAACTAAAAAAGGTTTATTTGAAGTTAACATTCTACATCTGGCAGTAACCTGGGCATAGCCAACTCTGAGATTACATAATTCACTGTCACCCTTGATCCTGCTTTTCCCCCCACCCCTCTGGGTGTATCATCCAATGAAAAACGTCCATAGCCAAGAGTCATCAAGCATGCTCCCCAATTAGATTTTTTCATGGCATAAGCTTCAGTCATCTCATCAGTCTTTGAAGAAAATATAAATGGAATGTACTTTCGATTCCACACTGTTGCTTGCTCTTTGAAATTCTCCCTCCTTCTTTCTGTTGTCAACTATAAAACGTGTATACAAAATGTTTTATGAGTTGACAAAGGGGAGATGTACCGGTAGTTCTCGACTTGCAACCACTTGCGTAGTGACTTATGACTGTTTCTCATACAAGCATTGCAGCAACATCCCATTGATTATATGATTAAAATTTGGATGCTCCCCAACTGACATGTATTTATGATAATTGCAGCATCCCAGGCTCATCTGATCACCTTTTGCTACTTTCTGACAAGCAAAATCAATGGGGAAACCAGATTCAACCAGTAACAACGTTGTTACTAACTTATCATATGCAGTGATCCACTTAACAACTTTGGCAAGAAAGGTCATCAAATGGGGCAAAAGTCACTTAACAACTGTCTTACTTAGCAACAGACATTTTGGGCTCAGTTGTGGTTGTAAGTCAAGTATTACCTATAATGAGAACTAGTTGGGTGTAGTGATTAAGGTGCTGGCCTGGAAACCAGGAGATTGTGAGTTCTAGTCCTGGTTTGGGCAAGAAAGCCACCTGGGTGATCTCGGTCCAATCATTCTCTCTCAGTCCAACTTACTTAACAAGGTTATTATAAGATTTGTGCAGGAGGGAAGAAATAGGTGGATAACATCTGAACCGGGACAACTGGGCAATATAATTAAACAAAAGTACCCTGGGATTAAGGTAACATGGAATCTTTAAGAAAAGAAAAGTGACCTGCGAAATTACAAAGGGACAGGAAAAAAAAAAAAGAAAATTTTTTTGACAGCTAAGTGGGGCTTCCAACTGGGAAAGGAAGAAGCTGGAACTAAAGATTTAACTAAATTGGATTAAAATATTTTGGGAATAAACAGGCATGAAATAAAGCTGGACTTAAGATTGTCAGAAAATAATAATAATAAAGTTTACAAATTGGAGACTGGACTGTGCTGGAATATTGAGGTTCAAAAAACCCTAAATAGAAAAATAGGGGAAAAAGGTGAAGACTTTGTGTAATGGAGAGTGCCAACTTTTGACAAAAACTTGAGCTCAAACAAATGGGAAAGCATCCTGTTTCTGAATGAACTTATGTGGATATAACATTAAAGAAATTATTGAAACAAAGTAAGAATCTTAGAAAGTGAAAGCAGAACCAGAATAAAGAAAAAAGCAAGGAAAGACTGTGGTATTGATTGATGTTTTTGGTATAGACCCTGGGCTGGAATAATTAAGAACTTTAGAAAATTGAAAGAAGAAAGAAGGAAAGTAAAAGTGTTTTTTTTTTTTTTGGGTGGACTTTAACGATCATAAAATATAAGAGTGTGTAATGATATCTCTTCTGGAATTAAAAAGGGAACTTAAAAATATGAGAGAATTACTACAGGAAAGAGGCAAATCACTTTGCTCTGTGTTAGAAAAAATGGAAATGGCGATTGAAGAACAAGAAGAAAGAGTTTCAGAAGAGGAGGAGTTGACTCAAGGAGAAGGCATTTTAA
This sequence comes from Laticauda colubrina, assembly GCA_015471245.1. Classification (NCBI taxonomy): domain Eukaryota; kingdom Metazoa; phylum Chordata; class Lepidosauria; order Squamata; family Elapidae; genus Laticauda; species Laticauda colubrina. The sequence continues at coordinate 76,306,558 of BLBF01000002.1, forward strand.
TAGAAAATTAACACAAAGAACACTACAAAGAAGTGGGGAAAGAAGGACGGTTAAAAAGTTGAGATTTTAGAAGGCAATCAAAAGGGGGAATACCTGTGAAGTCGGGAAAGGCAGAAAGACCCAGCAGAAAAGGGGAAAGGAAGATACTAAGAAAGAGAGGGATATAAACTGGAATGAGAAAAGATATGGGGAAAAGAGGAGGAGGAGAAGCAGTAAGAAACAGGTGCATGAAATAAAGAAATACGAAAATAGTAAAATGTTGAAAAGAAATTGGTTTTTCAGAGATAATGGTTGATAAATTAAAAAGGGGATTCTGCAGGGTGACAAGGGATAATAAGAATATTTCTGCAATTAAAAATATTTAGAAAATAGGATCGTATAGATACTGGTAACTCTTACTAAAAATCAAGGGGGGAAAATAAGCTGCGGAATCCAAGTGAAAAGATGTAATGATTATAACTGTAACTTCTTAAAAATAATGGTTTATTGGGAATTAAGATGAGGGAATAAAGGTATATTTTAATCATTGAGGTGTCACACTCAAAACAGTAAAAGGGGGGAACCTATACTTGTTTTTTTTTTTAGTGTTAAAATTTGTATTAATCTAGAATTTATAAAAAGAATGTGTAATGGAAAGGGAATATGACAGACTAAAGAACCAACTAAATTAATAAGTTAATATAGACTATTAAAAGCAAGGAGAGATGTTGGTAACCTTTATTTTCATCATCATCATTATTATTATTAGACAAACACATATTGTCTATCTTTATTTTTAAAATAATTATTAAAGGATTATATTTGAAATAATTGAAAAGAAACAAAAAGATGTTTCGATTGAGATTAATGAAAGAGGCTAGAATTAATGTGTTTCTCTGCTTACTGAAAATTTGGAATGGAAAAGGTAATAATAGAATTAAGCATGCATATATGAATGTATAATTGCTGTCATATTTGTATGTAAAGGTGATGACCCGGAAACATGTTGTCCATTAAAAAGAGATTTTTGTTTTTAATGTGAAAAACTGAATAAAATTTGTTTTTTTTAAAAAGTTATTCTTCGGGGGAAAATAGAAAGAGTAAGGCATATTTCTGTATGCATACTTACCACATTGAGTTACTTATAAAGTAATATGGGCAGGATAAAAAAAGATCTAAAAAAATTGAGCAGTGGTACTTTTCATAATTCAGTTAGGATGAATCTGCTTTCCCCTGGGATTACCATTTTTTTAATGTGTCTCTTAGAAAATTAGTTCACCAACTGTTTGTTCAAAATAGTGTTTACAATGCCATTTTAATTTCTGGAATTCTGTGCTTCTGAACAAAGTTTAGCAAGAGAAGATATGTCTGCCACCTTTACTATGATGACATATTACTGAACTAATGACAAGGAACATACTAGAATATTTGCAACCTGAATTTGGGTTTGCTTACCTAGAAGCATTTTGAAGCTTACTCCTTTATAAATAATGCTTGGATTGTTGACTCAAACTCAAATTTTCCTGTTTATCCATTTTGAGAATCACTGTGATGAATTGATGTTTGCACTTTTTACTCAGCCTCTTGAAGATTCAGAACCCTGGATGTCATTGTTGTTGAGATTTGCTCCATGTAGTTATTTATTTAAAAGGTTTGCATGGCCACCCACCTTACAACAAACATCTGGGCAGCCCACAGTAGAAATAAAACTACAAAGCATAAAAACAAAACTAAAACCAAGGATTAAAATACTTGATGCTTCAGTCCTCTCCTGGGATGCCCCAATAGCTTGCAATATTTTTTAATAGTTGTTCATTTGCTAAGTCACGTCCGAATTTCATGACTCCATGGACCATAGCATGCCAGGACAGTTCTCCATTGTTTCCCAGAGTTTACCCCAAATCAGGTTCATTATGTCAATGACACTCTCTTAACAATCTCATCCTGTGTCATCCTCTTCTCCTTTTGCCTTCAATCTTTCCCAACATCAAAGGTCTTTTCCAATGAGTCCTCTCTTCTCATCAGGTGGCCAGTGTATTTGAGCTTCAGCTTCGGTATTTGTCCTTTGAAAGATCAGTCAGGGTTGATTTCCTGGCTTGTAAATAATACTTTTACATTTTGAGTTAAAAGTGGATCCAGCATTATGGGTTGCTTTGTTTTGCCACAGTGGGCCAAGCTCTTTGCATATGGAGAATGCCGATAGCGCCGTGGCGACGGTCTCAGATCTACAGATTGGAACCTATCATTTCAGACTGACAGTAGAAGATGATCAAGGGCTGAGCAGCACTGCCATACTTTCTGTGATTGTTCAGCAGGGTAAGGTTTTCTCTTTCATGATTTTGAAGAAATTTATTGAATAAATGCAGAGGTGGGCTGCTGGAGAATCGGGAGAGCCCCAAGCTAAGATTCTGTGCAGTTTGGAGAACCCACAAATCCCACCCACCCTTCCCCTCCCAGGAGTCCCTACATGGCCCGTTTTGGATGCAGGTAAGTGCAGGGCGCATGCGGAGGCTCGGGGAGGGTGAAAAATGGGCCTCCCGGAAGTTCAGGAAGGCTGGAAATGGGCTGTTTTTGCCCTCCTGGAGGCTCGAAGAGGGCAAAAATGCCTCTTCCTGCCATGGTGGCTGGAGGCCGAGTAGGCCACACCCACCATGGCCAGGCCCACCCAGCCACCAGGCAAAGAACCCATTGCTAAAAATTTTGAAGCCCATCCCTGAATAAATGACCTGTGTTTCTTTTCTTCACCTGTGTTTTAAATATTTGGGGCTTCCATTTTAATCTTCCCAAAGTCTAACCAGGGAGAGGCAATTTGGGGTTTCCTAAATGGTTGGGGCTGCTTTGATTCATCATTACAACATTTAAATTTGAAAATCTTGCATTCTGAGAACTGTCTTACTACAAGGTTTATACTTGGGCTACGTCTGTATTATAACCCTCTTTTCTTGTTTGAACAAATCTCCACCTTTGTTGTATTTAGGTAGCAACTCTGCACCAAAGGCCCTTGCAGGAGGCAAACATATACTTGTTCTCCCCAATAACTCTATTGCTTTGGATGGATCTCATTCTGTTGATGACCAAAGAATTGTGTCTTATCTTTGGATCCGGGATGGCCAGAGTCCAGCAGCTGGAGTAAGTATTTAAACTGTCTGATTGGGCCAAATGGAACATTTTTTCTGAGTTTATTCTTTTTATCAGACTATCTGTTTACTGCTTATAGCGGCTAACATGATCCATCAAATTGAGAGTTTAACTAGATTCGGATGGAACCGCTTCAGGCAAATCAGCTGGAGACACTCCTGTTTTGAAAACAGGAACAAAGAAAGGATTCATGGCTTTGAGAGAACATACTTCATGGTGTACCTGTTAGCCAGTACAGGTAGTCTTTGATTTATGACCACAATTGAGCCCAAAATTTCTGCTGCTAAGTAAGATAGTTGTTAAGTGAGTTTTATCCCATTTTATGATCTGTCTTGCCACAGTTGTTATATGAATCACTGCCATTGTACGTGACCTCAGGACACTACAACTGCCATAAATATGAATCAGTTGCCAAGCATCTGAATTTAGATCACGTTACTGTGGGGGAAACTGCAATGGTCGTAAGTCTGAAAAACGATCCCAAGTTACTATTTCAGTGTCATTGTAACTTCAAATGGTCACTAAATGAACTGTTGTAAGTCGAGGACTTACATGTTATGTCCTACCTAGACCACGGGTGTCAAACTTGATTGCATCACATGACATCACGTGGTGTATCGTGACTTTTATTGCCTTTGTGGAGCATGGCCTGCATGTGACGCATTGGGCCTACAGGCCACCAATTCGACACCCCTATCCTAGACCAATTTTATGGCATTCAGGTTGTGTGTCACTGCGAGTTGCAAAGAGAGAGTTACTTGTGGGACTTTATGCCTCACATGCCCTCGTAACTCCGTTAACTGTGGGCACAGTGAATCTTGGTTGGAGTGAGCCTGAATGTAGGTGAAGGCAACTAACTGTTTGAGAGATTGTTCTGGTAACAGAGACATCAAATAATTGGCTTCAGAGAAGAATACATTCGGATGTGGTCTTCTGAATGCCAATTTCTTTACTTTTGCAGGATGTGATTCTTGGCTCCAACCGTGAGCCTGCCTTACGGCTAACCAATCTTGTAGAGGGGAGCTACATGTTTCACTTGAAAGTCACTGATGTTAAAGGAAATTCAGACATCGACACAGCTGTGGTGGAAGTATGGCCTGGTAAGCTGTTTTCTAAGACATTTATATAGCCTAAGCTATTTCCTTGCATTGTCCCCAAATCCCTTTTCTTTGGCAAAATGGTTGAAGACGTTCTCAATTGATGCAGAGGTTTTGGGGAACTTTCCAAACTTTCCATTGCAGTTCATAGCACATGCTTAAAAGCATATCAGAAGTATCATTCAATCAGATGCTTTGAATTTTTGTTAACTGATGGACATTTCCATGTGGTATGCAACAATATAGAAGTGCTTGCATTCTTCTAAGATGATGTTGTTTTTTAAAAAAAAATTAGCTTGAAATCTTGGAATTTCCTGGCATTTCCTCATTTAAGTACCCAACTAAGGTTAGCTAAATGTTTCCTTCAAATATGACTGCCATGTAGTTAGGCACTATATGACAGGCTCTCAGGAAAGGCATTATTATTATGTTTTCATTCACAGATCCAAAGAAAAATGGACTTGTGGAATTGATCTTGCAAATTGAAGTTGGTCAACTGACTGAACAACAGAAAGATACCCTCGTCCAACAGCTAGCAGCACTCCTGGATGTCTTACATACAGACATTAATATCCAGAAGATACATGCTTATTCTGATATCAGGTACAAGAAGATGGGGGAAAATAAGGGTTTTTACACAAACACATACACACCCAGAGTAATGACTGTTATTATGTACACATCTACTTTGATGTTAGTCCCACTGAACTTATTAAAAGTAGATGAGTAAGATTGGGCATTAAACCTTAATAAAACAACCTCATATATACATAATTTCATTTATGAATAAAATCCGATAGTTCTGAAACTTTTATGCTTTGCAATGTCTAGCTTCCATATTTTATTTTATGGGACAAAAACTTAGCAGCTTTACTGGCAGCCAATATAGAAGATGACTAGGTTGAGCCTGAGGGAGGAATCAAATATGTCATCAGTCATGAGTCCCTTTGCGCTCACAAAAGATCTGAGTCCAGCCCATCTTTAAATCCTTATCTACTGCCAATTTCCTCTGGCCATTAATAGTTGATTCTTGTGGAGAATTTAAGCTTGTAATAAATCTTTATACCCATTTGAATTGCCTAGATCTCCCAATTTCCTTGGCACTTAACAGCCAACTATATATTTACAGGTTTATTCTAGGAAGAAAGAACAATCATTAGGGTAGGTGGCATTAATCCCAAATAAATATTTATAATTGCGATAATAAATCTATTGATAGTTAATCTATGCCTCTTCCCTTCAGCACTGCTGTTGTGTTCTATGTTCAGAATGGGCATCCTTACAAAATCATAAAGGCTTCAGATGTGGCCCAAGTGCTGCGTTTGCGACTCTTGAAGGAAAAGCCAGATTTTCTACTTTTTAAAGTGCTTCGTGTTGACACAGCTGGTAGGTATTTGAATGCCCTCTTCCATGGCAGGAAATATATGTATATGTATATAAAGGGGTAGCTTTCACTCTTAAAATTAGCCCAGAGTTAACTTTAAGTACATAATTTCAGTTGTCTTGTGATTTCCAGCTTGCCTCTTAAAGTGTTCTGGACATGGAAGCTGTGACCCTATCACAAAGCATTGTATTTGCTATCAAATGTGGATGGAAAATTTGATACAGCGATACCTAAACAATGGGGAGAGCAATTGTGGTGAGTTGGGAAGAACTCAATGATGTTTCCCAGGAATAACCTATGTCTGTTGAGGTGTTGTTTTAATATTGATAGTGCACTGCAGAAGGAAATAGATGTCATGTGGTAATAAAGTCTATTAAATCAAGAATTTCTCAAAGGTGGTATGAGGATTCCTGCCCTTGAACTAAATGATCTCAATCCTCCCAACCCTATTTTTCATATTTACATTCCAACATTAGACGCAAGTAAGTCATGGGGTTTGCATCACAGTGACATAATCTGGAGTTATTTTTGGAGGATGGGCAGCTATAATTTATTTTGTTTAATAAATGAAATGTTTTTTCTACATGCCCTGCCTTGCCCCTCCTTGTAGATACCCAAATGGGTCCTTTGATTCTAACTTCAAATGTTCCAATTTTGTCTTCTAGAATGGAGTATACTCTACGTATCAGCATCCGCTTTCATTGGAATTGCATTGGTGGTTGGGTTAATTTGGCTTTGCGTCTGCTGTTGCAAAAGGTAATATTCCTCTATTCAGTTTAAACCAAAGATGAGGAAAGTCAAAGCATTTTTTAAAAATAAATGTTGTTAGCAGCTAGCAATGTGATAAAATTATGTCTTGCAAATGATGGCCCTGATTTTCTTAGTTTCTTTCTTTTTTGTAATAGCTCATGTAGCATTAAATTGATCCAAAGGCTTATATAGCAATTTGAGATTGCTGTGAAATTAACAATGTTTATGTTTGATAATTTGCTACTAGTTGTAGTAACTAGGGCAAGCTTTGGGGCCACCCCCACAACAGAAAAAATTGCAAGTTTGGGCTGTAGGCTGCCCATCTTTGGTTTCAGATGCTCACTAACATACATTAGACAAGACATATTTAGTTAAAAAGATGTTTCAAAAGGATAGGACTATCTGCTCTTTAATCATTCTATGAATTTGGAAAGTTACTGAAGTTGTTGCAAGTGAGGCATCCTGGCCAGCTAATTTCAACACATCTTAAAGAATCTGATGAGAGAAGATAATTTAAAAGTTATCTCTCCCCTATCTTTATTTGTCGTTACTCATAATACAGTAGACTAAACAAAATCTACAATAAGCTATTTAGCTGGATCACATATCACATGAAGCTATGGTAATGATTTGCCTTGGCTTTTAAATGCTAAACCCCCGTTATCAACCATGTCTTATAAAACACATTGGTTGCTTCCACAAAGAGCCACAGCCAATTCAACTAGTTTTATGTCTGTGAACAGGGTGAACCCAATCCTTTTGGGCTATGACTATCCAGATGCTTTAATCATACTCTATACACCCCTATAGACTTGGTTATTTATAAACAAACACAGGATTATGCTGGGGTGGTCATATCTGTAGCGCAGATGCATTTGCCAAAGGACATGAACAGCGGTTTATGAATGAGGCTCATGAACAAAGATTTGCATTATTAGGAAGTTGGTTTCCCAAAACCTAATCAATTCTCTTTAATTCCTAGCCAAAAGAGGACCAAAATAAGAAAAAAAATGAAATATACAATTTTGGACAACATAGATGATCAGGAAAGAATGGAGCTCAGGTCCAAATATGGTATGATGTTTCTTTCTTTCTTGTTATTTTCATTCTATAAAATAAAGAAGGATTATGATTTTACCATTGAGGGGGGAATTGAATTTGACAGAGCAAGTTGGCAATAAAAACTTAGGCTATAAAAATTTAGTAATATTAGAAAATCATAAAGATCTTCTGCATTTTTCACAGATAATCACTATGAAAAAAACTCACTGATTTTATAAATTTATTTCAATCACTTTGAATCTGTCTCCACTAAAGTTTAATAACTTTAATTTATTAAAATTAAATTTGTTTTAATTTCACTGTTTGTTTTAATTTAACAGTTCTTATTGGGTGATCCTTTTGACTGTAGTTAATTAATATTGCCATTAATTTATATATCATTTTGGACTGAAATTATTATTTCTGTGGAGACAGTGGCTTGATTTACAGATTGCATTCAATCATAATGCAGTGGTTTTATTTTTGAATCCATCTATGAATTCAGCCAAACAATTGATTAAAACCTGACTTAAGAGACTAGTTGAACATCATATGGTTAGAAAGATGTCCTAACAGGACTGCAATGCAACTGTAATCCTAATCCTCACACAAGAAATCCTTCTTTCCACACAGGTATAAAACACAGAAGCACTGAACACAATTCCAGTTTGATGGTTTCAGAATCTGAGTTTGAGAGTGACCAGGACACCATATTTAGCAGAGAGAAGGTTGAAAGAGAAAACTCCAGAAACCTCATGAATAGTGACATGAAAAATGGGGTCTCCTTCAGTTATAGCTCAAAGGATAGATAAATCGATGCACTGCTTTGTTAGGAAAATTGTACTTTAGTACACTAAAGACTGGACGGGTTTCTATTTTCCTAAAGTCTGAAATGGGAAGACAGACTCATACATTTCCAGCATGGAAAAGGAGGGAAGATCATGGATATTTTGCTCTGTTCTTCAAGCAGTAGCTTTTAATCTGCCAGAGTTTTTCAAGCCTGTTTACTAGAGATGGCATTTACATATGTCTCATGGACATCTAAAAGTTTACAATTAAAATCTTAGCCAAGGCTCTTACATTACAAGATCATAGAGGAAAACTTCCTTGTTCTAGAACAGTGACTTTGTCTGTATAGGAAACCAATTCTATCAATATGGGAATTTATCAGAGTTATTAAAACTGACATGTAGTCAAAACATTTCTCTTAGCTTTTATTTGCTAAACAAATGAGAGGGTATGAGTGTGGGAATGAATAGGTATCAAGTTATATATCTGCTGAACTCTGCTTCGAGAATATTGTGTTGTTAAATATAAATTGTATAAAGATTTATGACAGGATGAGAATTGGCCCTGCCTTGCCTGAGTTTAAGAAAGTAAAATAGTTGCTAAATAAAACAACTACTGATTAGTGGTAATAGTGCAAAATAAGATGAATATATGGAAGGAATATGTATTCAAATATGAATATGTTTTGGAAGGAATAAAAACCTTGCTTCTTGTCAACCTGTGGGAGTGAGCATACAGCTTGCTTTATTCCCCGTTGGATGCAACAATTGGAAAACTCCAATGTCAAACTATCATTCTATCTAGAGGCTCAGTAAAATATAATCTGGATAATAATCTAGTATTTTCCTTAAGTGGTACCATAAAAATATTCTTAACTTTTTAAGGTTTGAATTAGCTGTTGAATAATTTCTTAGGGATTGTATCATGTAATCTAAACTTGTGTGAAATTACTTACATAAATAGGATTATACATGAAGCCAATAGCAGACTTGTGTGTACCTACATTCTGTACATAAACAAGATTACATGCCAGGTGTTTTGTTGGATATGAATAATGGTGAATGGAAAAGTATCTTAAATGCATTTATTGGCTAATAGAAGCACACATCTCAAGCAAAAAAATGAGATTGAATTATTCCTCACATTAAATGATCACATATGTTATATGTAACATCAATTTCCTCAAAATCGAGATGAGCTATAGGAACTTCTAAACTTTGTATCTGGAAGGTTTACAGGAACTATTTTAGCATCAACATCTATTCTAATAAAAGTGTATAGTTCCCCCCTTCCATTATTTTCTCTGTGGTTTATGAAAACATAACAAAGAAGAAATAGTACCGCAAATCAAATTTGACAATAAATGTAAACATCCAACTTTTATTACATTAGCAATTCTTCGTTAACCTCCATATGTGGCAAACAAAAATGTAGGCAAAAAGTTGATTATGTAATTAAAAAAACTTAATTCAAGTACTCCCTTATATGAATGCAAACATGTATAGCATTTTTAGTGATAAATTTAAAAGCCAAAATTTGATACATTATCAAACTGATCCAACATTTGAGACATTTCTTTGAAATTAAGATATATAATAGATCATTATATTATTCATTTGTGCTATAATAGTTTAAAATGTCTTCCATACCCCTAATATTTCATCTATGAAATATTCTATTTGCTAACCTATGTATCAAACATATTCTGCTCTGTTTTTAAGGAAAGAGTATGAAAGTTACAAGTGGTATTTTGGGGAACTGCCACAATCTGAATTTTTATAGTTCTAGTTGTTAAGCAAAAATAATATACAGTGGTGAAAGTTGATTAAAAACAAGCACTCTGTATAATCAAACTCTGTGCTGCTCAGAAGATTATGCAGACAGACCACTTCTGAAACCTGGTGTTGACTCTCGGAAACACATGTTATATAGCAGAGGAGTTTAAGGCCCAAAGAGAAACACTTTTAATTCCACCCCCCAAAAGCATGGAGCAAAAAAGGAATACAACCAGGAGTGGGATGCAAATATTTTTACTACTGGTTCTGTGGGTGTGGCCAGGTGGGCGTGGCCATATGATTGGGTGGGTGTGGCTTTTTTTTTTGCAGGCCCCCCTGCGCTTAGTTTTTTTTTTTTTTTTGACTCCTGGACCTCAGGGAAGCCTCCTGGGAGCCCGTTTTTGCTCCCGGGAGGCTTCCCTGAGGCCCAGGAGACAAAAAACGGAGCGTGGGGGGAGCGTGCAGCGTCCCCCCCCCACACGCCCATTTTTGCCTTCTGTGTAGCAATAAGACAGTGAGAGGGATCCTGACACAGCTAACAATCGGAACAGCTGATCATCAGGAGGAAAGAAAGAAAAAAGAAATAACGGTTCAGCCAAACCGATGTTTTTTTTATTGCCGGTTTGGCTGAACGGTAGCGTTTTTTTACTATTGGTTCGATAATAAACTGGCAGTAAACTGAGAGAACTGGTAGAATGCTACCACTGAATACAACATTTCAATGCAATTTGGACATAAAAAGTGCATGTTCAGTATAATGCAGCATTGTGTCAGTTCCATCCTAATTTTCCCATCTCACTTAAAAAATAATATGTTACAAAAGAGAATAATAAACCACTCAGATTAATTCTGCAGGAGCCAAATGTTTCATCCATAGAGTACTGACAAGTTTCCTATAGCAGCTCATGAATATGTATCAATGAAACCTAACGACTTATGTAGTTATTGGTCCCCAGCAGGTCTGAAAGAATCTATTACGTACATTATATTTATTGTTACAATTTGTTTTTATTACACTGTCTCATAAAATCTATATTTTTTCTGCCAAATCAAGAGTCTCTGAAGACTATGTACATTATAATTTGCCAGGAATTATTACTGCCCAGTAATCTGTACTACTGTACTACTGCAAAACTTAACCACCGGCAACAAATTGCAAATCTCTTCTTAAATAAGTCTAGCCCTATTGACCAATAGGATATTAGAAATGAATATATATCCAAAAGGACACCCATATTTCAGACGACAGTTGAAGAACTGTTAAAATTGGATTTCTACCCAATTAATTAAAAAACAAAGTATTAAAAAAAGAGTAAAATCCAAAATTTGGCACAAATATTTAAGATTCCATCATTTTTATAACCTCTACATGTGAAAAAAAAAATGAGCAGATGCTGCCTTATATGTTCCCAAAAAATCAATAGTTTTCCAAATTCTTCCAAATATCAACAGCAAATAGGATTTCTTTCCACATTAAGATCAAGATAGATAATATTATGTAATTATGAAGAACTGTTTTATATCTATTGACATGATTTCAAATACTGACATCTCTATACGTAAACCTTATCACAGTTATTTTATGGGAAAAAAATCCAAGTTAACTTGCTAACAAAGACTATGAAAGGCCAAAACTAGAGTTGTAATTTGGCTACTGTCCTAACAATGGCTATTATAAACCTCCCAAACAAACATATTTTATTTCTAAGTACTCATCAATACCGTATTTAGACCCTTCTCTCCCTAGCCCTGATTGTTTGACCCCACCAAAGGGACACTCCACAGAAGATAAAATCCCTTCATTAACGCCAACCATGCCAACTTCCAGTTTTTCAGCGACTCTCCAAATCTGGGCTGGGTCTTGAGAATAGAAATAGCCTGCAAATGTGAGTAAAGGAACAATAAGTACAAGTAGTCCTCAACTTATGACCACAATTGAGCCAAAAATGTACGTTGCTAAAATGAAAAAATTGTTAAGTGAGTTTTGCCCCATTTTATGATCTTTTTTTGGGGGGGGGCACGTTTGTTAAGTGAATCAATGCAGTTGTTAGTCTAGTAACACAGATGTGAATCTGACTTCCACATTGACTTTGCTTGTCAGAAGGCCGCAAAAGAAGATCATGTGACCCCTGGGCCTTTTTTTTTTGCCAGAAAAAGTTACAACCTCAGAGATGCTAATCAAAGTACATATGAGTATGTACTATTTTTTCTATCCTACTATTTAAAAGCACATACCTGCCAAACCCACATTGGCTGAATTTGCAATGGCGAGTGCTTCTTCCTCTGTATCAAATCTGCAAAAGTGGAAATATGGCATCACTGGGGTGAAAAAAATAATAATTTGTCCTAAAATTAATGAAGCACACTGTGATATTTTTATACCCTTGCATAATAGAAACTTCCACAATTCTGTATAGGACTATTTGGAAAAGTATACATTTAGATCAGGGGTGTCAAACTCAAGGCCCGGGGAATGGATCCGGCCCATGGGGTGCTTAGATCTGGCCACTCTGGAAACAGCAAAGGACCGGCCTGTGGTGCCACTGCCAGCGAAAACAGAGCTCCATTTTTCGCTGGCAGAGGGTTGCAGGAGACTGTCACAGCTGAAAACAGAGCTTGGGAGCCACCACAGGCACCCCCGACATGAGTGATGTTGAGCTGGCCATGCCCATCCTGGCCATGCCCACCCTGGCCCCCTGTGGTCAAACACAACCCTGATGCGGCCCTCAGTGAAATCGAGTTTGATACCCGTGATGAAGATGAACTTATTTTGGAAAAGATCTGAAAAAATAGCGTGTCAACAAGTGACTGAAAGAATATCTATCTCAGAAACATACATACACATGCACACACAAAATGGGATAACAATAACCCAGTTTCCCTTCCAGTATGTTTTGTGGCAAAATAATATGTGTAATGCTTCATTGAGTAATGCTCCTCAGAGTCTTTGAAAGTTAGGCAGAATACAAGTCTAATAATATACTATTATTCATTGAGGAAGATTTCCAATAGCAGTTTAATGATCTGAGATGATTACATAGTCATCTGTTTGAAATGCTTAATGACTTACTTGATAACTGGAGCTAAAGGGCCAAAAGTCTCCTCTTGGGTACATAACATACTTGTTGACACATTGCAAAGAAGAGTTGGCTCAAAGAAATTTTTTCCAAAGCTGTGCCTTTTTCCTCCAATAACTATGGATGCTCCTTGGGACACAGCGTCATCAATGTGACTTTCCACCTAAGAACACATCAAATTTAGGACAAACTCCTATAAGCCAAAGTAAAATGTTGCAGTAAATATTATCATATGACTGCAAACAATGAACATGATGCATTTTGACCATCGTTTCTTTCATAAACAATTCTTACTTTTTCTACAGCTCTTTCATTAATTAATGGTCCTTGGGTAGTGCCTTCATCAAATCCATGACCAATACGTAGTTCTCTCTGAATGGTTTGGGCAAACTTCTTGACAAATTCATCGTGGATCCCTTTCTGAACCAAGAAGCGGTTTGCGCAAACACAGGTCTGGAAGGTAAAGAAGTTTGAGCCCCTGTGAACAACAGCTGAAATATCTAGAAATTAGAATTAAACCTCTCTTCCCCATTCAGCCTTAGTGCAGCTGCTATATATTTGCCATCCGTTATATATTTGCAGCTGTTATATATTTGCAGCGGTTATATATTTGCCGTTCGAAATATGGAACCCATTTAATTATTATGGGTTGTAAGCCTAGGCACCTTGGGAAGGAGAAGTTCACAGATAGTAATTTATATGTTTTGATAAAGTTTCTATGTAATTCTTTCATATGCTTATTTAAAAGGTGCTACTTCAGCATATCGTTCTTATATTATAACTATTATTGCAGTGCAGATCAGCATTTCCCAACCAGGACTCTGCCAAATATGTCAAAATTGGCAGCGCCACATATAGGTTATTAAGATCTTTCAATTTCTTAATACTCTGGGTCAATTTTTCTCCTAAAGTCAAATTCTAAACCCTCAATAATTTTTACCCTAATAATTCTAGGCTGTAATCTCCAAAGAAGATGCAGATAATAGGAAAATTATCACAATTCCACGCAACAAAAATGTATTGTTTTTAACAAACAAAAGAAAGCAAAAGGATTTCTCAGTTTTTAAAAATTATTTCATTGATAAAATGTAGGGTGAGAGTTGAACTGTACTTGGAAGCAATCAATGCAGCTCATGGAACAGTGATGTAACATTGACCACCCTACGGCCTTTAGGAACTGCCTGCGTTGCCACATTTTACACTAATTGTAGCTTCCAAATACTCTTCAAGAGTATCGGTGTCTCTTCAAAAGTATAGGTGTGCCATTAAAATCCTAGTGAAAAAATTTTACTCATTGCCATTATTGACGGAATTTTCCTCAAATATAAGATGCAATCAAAACTTAACAATGTTTTATGTCGCTGCATATGCATAGGAGGAAAAATGGTTCCATAGGATTAAACAAGCTCACCTGCCCTGAATTTCTGTATTTAGATATTAAAGCTCCAGCAACTGCTTTATCTATATCAGCACTGTCAAAGACTATGAACGGAGCATGTCCTCCGAGCTCCATGGAAACCCGCTTCACTGTGCCAGCAGCATGGCGTAGCAGTATCTGTAATAGCAGACACAGAAAGCTAATTACTCTTAAGGAGATTATAAATACAATGTTAAACTGTACAGGAAAAAAAAACACTTTCTTAAATACACATCCATTTAAACCTTGAATAGTCTAGTATTAATTTTACTTTATAGTTCATATGCTGTGCTTGTATGTATTTGAATGTCTTAACTGCACCAATCCTATTTGATTAGAAAGGATTCATTGCTCTCAAATAAGACTTACTTATCTGAAACCTTCCAGATGTGCCAAGTTTATAGCCCCCAGGATCCTAAACTACTGAAAATTCCACATTGTGTAATTTGAGAATTATTCAGGATGGGGAAAGTGATCTAGATCAAAGTTTGTCAAACGGTTACATGGAGCCTTAGGGTTCTGCAAAAACTCAGTGGGGTTCCATGAGAGACAACCCCCCCCCCCAAAAAAAAAAGTTTGCCTGAGCCCAGCCAACGTTCTGTCACTAAATCTTTGCCTTTTGATCAGAGAAATTCTAGTTGTTGTTTTTAATCATTCTAGATTAAAAGTTTTTGAAAACCTCAGCTTGTCAATCAACAGTGATTATGTTTCTTAAAGGTGGAGTTTAAAATAATGAGTTTGAATACATGGATTCTGAAAATGCTTTAAGGGAAATATTCAAAGCCACAACTTAGGTGCTCCAAAGCAGGGGTCTTCAATCTTGGCAATTTTAAGACTTGTGGACTTCAACTCCCAGAATTCCTCAGCCAGCTTTGCTTTTCTGGGAGTTGAAGCTTTTCTGGGAGTTGAAGTCCACAAGTCTTGAAGTTGCCAAGGTTGGAGACCCCAACTCCAAAGATTATCAAAGGGTTAAACCAAGTCATAAATTTTCTCCATTCACTTGTCTAGCAGTGGCTTTAGGAGGCATTTATAGTTTCCTCTTCTTATTTCTGCTTTCCACTCATGCTATGTCAGTGCATGCAGGTGCGGGCTGCAGGGGTGGGACTCAAAAATTTTAACAACTGGTTCTGTGGGCATGGCTTAGTTGGTGGGTGTGGCTTGGTGGTCATGTGACTGGGTAGACATGGCTTAGTGTTCATGTTATTGGCTGGGTGTGGCCAACTCAATATCACTCACATCGAGGCACGCATCTCCTCTCCTGGCTTCTCATGACTGTGGGGATGCTGCAACAGTCGTAAGTGTGAAAAACGGTCATAAGTCACTTTTTTCAATGCCATTTGTAACTTTGAATGGTCACTCTACACAAACAAAGTACCAGAAAGGGGGGGGGGGGAAACTCCAGAGAAGTTCCCGAGACAGGAAGTCTAGTCCTGCCAAGAATGTAATTAAGGGTTAACAGAGATGCAGTTTCTGTAAGCAACACCAGAATGTTTCCTTCCTACCTTCCTTACAGGATTAGGCCAGTAATTTCTTCTAACAACCAGTTCTCCGAACTGCTTAGAATGTTAACAACCGGTTTTAGCGAATAGGTGCGAACTGGTAGAATCCCACCCTTGGTGGGCTGGGAAACAAAGGGCACGGGGAATGTGCTATACACATGCACATGGATTATACACAATCCAGTGTTTCTCAACCTCAGCAACTTTTAAGCTATCTAAGCTTCAACTTAGAAGACTTATTAATATCCCTGAATTTAAAATTATTCCCTTAACACTTTTCCTCCCAAATGGGTAATTTTTTTCATATGAAAAAAGCTGGATGGCCTTGAGCAGATTTCAATGACTTGATGTTTCTCGTATCTGTGGAAACTCCAAGTCTCTAGGCAACAATACCCATGGCTTTGAAGTCTGCAAGAGGGGGCAGGTGAAGGAAACGGACATTGTGGCTTTGCTATAAAATATCCACTTTCTATATTCTCGTGAGCAGACTTGAGACTCAGCTGTGAATAGTAGATGCTCTGATGTCGCAGTGTATGCTTTGTGATTTGGGCATCAACATGGCTACCTGTGAACATCTATGGTGCCCTAGTCAAGGATGCTGCAAAGATTCACTGCATCTGGATAACAGCAAGCTAAGGACAACAGGTAGGCCAGGGGCATGTAGAAAGGATGGCTGTCCTTGAAGAATGAACAGATTCTACAAACTTTCCCAAAACAGTTGAATTATGGAAATTGTTAAAATTTATTTAAACAAATATCAGCATTATTCCACAAATGCTTTAGTCACAATGTTGTGAAGATTTAAAAAACCTAGTGTATAAAAGTTTAAGCGCATGAATATGCATACCTTTCCTGTAGCTGTTGAGCCAGTAAATGAGATTTTAGCTACCAAGGAATGAGTACAGAGCACCTCTCCAACTGCTGCTGCCTGCCGTCTAGAACATGGAACAACATTATATACCCCCGCAGGGATTCCAGCCTGATTTGCAAGCTGTGGTGAGAAATAATTGGTGGGAAGAGTCATATATTTGGATACTTGCATAAAATGTATCCTGTGTTAAAATATTGTCACAACTGCATCCAAAAATTCATATTCAAGAATTTTATGCTAAAAATATCTCTGACCTATCCTATTATTGCTTTTTTATTGAATCTGTATTGAGTTTTTATCCTTATAAGCAGCCTAGACTCTAGTCACTGAAACAAGTTGGACAGTCAGATAAATTTTCATTCATTCATTCCATTCATTCATTCATTCATTCATAAACAAACAAACAAACATCAGTTCAAAAATCTTACCTCGGCAAGTGCTAAGGCAGATAAAGGTGTGTCTTCAGCTGGCTTCACTACTACTGTACAACCAGCTGCCAAAGCAGCACTTACTTTTCGGGTAATCATAGCACTTGGAAAATTCCACTGTAGTAAAAAGATACACACAACTTTAATATCGACAGAATTGGGGGCACACTAAAATAACTGGCAAGTCCTGAAATTTCTAGCCAAAAATAATATCCAGAGCAAGATAATAAATGTATTCTTCCTCCTATTGGAGGTAATAATATTCTTCAGATCATTGGCTATCTTGTCCTGCATAGTAGCTCCCACTTTTTACTCTTATTAATGACACATGAAAGCAGATTCCAAAATATCTCCAAATGGACCTGTTTGAAAAAGTGAAAGATTTCTGGGTGTGGCATGTTACATACTCAAAGAGAATGTGATTCTAAACTCTCTTTAAGCATACAAGTAGTCCTTGACTTAACTGAGCTGAACATTTCTGTTGTTAAGCAAGGCAGTTAAGTGAGTTTTGCCGCATTTTACTTTTTTTTGCCCCAGTCGCAAAGTGAATCATGACAGTTGTTAAATGAATCATGTGTTCATTAAGTGATTCTGATTCCCCCCATTGATTTTGCTTGTCAGAAGCTGGCTGGGATAGTTACAATCACATGTCCCTGGGACAATGTAAGCACCATAAATACATGCCAGTTGCCCAGCGGCCAAATTTTGATCACATGAGCATGGAATGCTGCAAAGTATAAAAACTGATACATCACTTTTTTCCAGTGCCGTTGCAACATTAAACATTCACTAAAGGAATGTTTTTTAAAGTCAAGGACTATTTACATTTACATTCATGTTGGAAGTACAAAGTTCTGAATTGAATAGAAATCAGTGTAAGCTGAATCGGTCTTTATTTGAATTCATTGACTCATATCTTCTGATTATTGCACATCCTGTAATTTAAACCCTGAACAGCTGGAATGAGATCATCTGAGAGTTGCCAGAGATTCTAAGTTTTAAGGGTCAGTCTCCATTCTCTCTGCCACTAAATATTTGTTTTTAAAGTACAAAAACTAGAGCCTTTTCTGTGAAAGCACTATGTTTCTGGAATCCCCTTCCTCTCTTCAAGTGGATCCCCAATTCGATTTCAACAAAGCAGCCAACTCACTGGTGTAATGATGGCAGCGACTCCCACAGGCTGCTTCAACACAAGGACTCTCCTGTTTTTTGCTGAAGGTGGGATAATATCACCATAAATACGCCGGGCTTCTTCAGCAAACCATTCCAAGAAAGAAGCTGAATACAAGATTTCCCCTTCTGCTTCCTTCAGTGGTTTTCCCTGTGAACAAATAAATGAACACAGTAAAACATCTCTTCTTAAAAAAATAATTGTTAATACTTTTCATTCCTTTGGGCCTTCATTTAAAAATGTTTATTTTTATTGTTGTCCTCCATATGATCAATATGGTGCATACTTTAAATAGAGGGTTTTCCCCCCACCCCTTTTTTTCCTTCTTCTCTATATTGGAGTAGTTACTTGTCCATTATAAATAACAGGATATTGATGCAAATATTTAGACCAAGTATTCAAGCTTGTATGAAAAAACTTATTTTTTTATTTATAAATAATAGTCAATGCAAAATGGACATTCTTTTCTTTACTATTTATCTTATTAACTTGTCTAATCCTAAAAGTAATAAACAAGCACATCTGTACCCAATTTCACCTTATATAAGGAAACTTTCTCTCAAGACCTGTGATTCTACACTTTTGCCAAATTTATTATAATTTTTGCATTTAATCTTTAATTTGTAAAATATAAACAAATATAAACAAAATGCCAAGATAAATTTAAAAAGTTGAACAAAACAGGCTTTAAATCTAAAATATATGACTGAAACAAGAAAAAGAGGAGGGAAAAAAAAACCCACAGGGCAAAAAATATACCTTTTGCCAAGATACACAAATCAAAAACATTGATCTTTGTACCATGGGTTCCAAAGACAAGTTCACACATTGTGCAAGCAACAATTTGCTCAGTGAAAATCCAATCAATGAACTTCAAATGGCTGCATTGATACAATACACTAACCTTAAAACTATGATTTGTAATTTGGAATGAATGGACTTACACATCACACAAGGCTCAAAGCAATCAAATCACATTATAGCTACATAGTATACAATGAAAAATTGGAGCCCATAAAGTCCTTTGCATTCTCTGAGTTTGTTGTTTTTGCTTGTAGATGTTTCACTACCTGACTAGCCAGGTAACAAAGTGTCTACATGCAAACCACCAAGCTCAAGGAACACAAAGGACTCCACTGTTTAGCTTGAGATAGATAGGTTTGCAAGGAATAACTCTCTAGCAGAGAAAAGGATTAAGCAAGGCATGGCATCTGTGTGTTGTACAAACCTGGATGATCACCAGATGGTAGCAAAATGACCACATTTTCATCACATTTTTTAAACCAGATCTTTAATTCTGTTTCCTGAATTCTTGGATAAAAGCAGCAAACTCACTTGTTAAACTCACAATGCAATAAAGTTCAGTGCAGGAGGCTTTAACATTTCACCAAGAGTATACAGATAATTTATGTCAGCTATTAGTTTGGAGACATTATATGAAGGTGACACAAAGTGATTACTGGAAGGATATATGTTCCATTCCTTTCTTTTAGTGGGAGTCACTTCTTCTTCCACAGGAAAAATCTAAGGGCTTACTTGCAAATTCTGATGGATGCATTCCCAAGTGGTTTCCAGTTTTGATGATGTCATGATGGTTACCTCATTGGATAGTTCTGTGTGACAGATTACCCAGAAAGGCAAGTGATTATTGCTACCTGAACTTATGAAACTAAGCTTTAAACAGCCAACAATATATTTCTGGTTCAAGAAGTTTTAACTCCTTATTCCCATTTCTACAAGTCCACCCAGGAGTTTTGAATGTTTTTATCAGTTGCATTTCCTATAACATTCTTCAAACCCTTATCCATATTTAAACTGAAATTATTTCTTAAATCTTAGTTAACTTAAAATACCTGTACAAGTGGCCCTTGTTATTTATGGTTTCGTTTATCTGTAGTTTTGACCTTTTTTTGGTCTGTTCTGTTACTTTATTTGCTACTTTTTTTAAGGCTTAGGTCATCTGGTTGCCAATAGTTAGAGCTCTCCTTTTATCAGATTGCTGGAAAAATCACAGCTGGGAAACTCTGATAGGAGATAAAGGAGTATGATTATTTATATTTATACCTTTTCTAAGGACTGTTATTTTATCTTTTGCGAGGATCGTGCCAGGTCCCAGACCACACTTTAGGAAGTGCTGACCCAGAGAGCAGTTTCAGCCCTGCTAGCTCCCAACATGCCATTGTCAGTTCACTCAGCAAACATAATAGTAACAGCTCTTTGCATCACCTCCCAGTTGCCCTATTGGGGGTTTCCTGGCTGCAAGGCCCAGGAGGTTTCTTATATATGATATTCAGGCTACATTGCTGTTCCTATTTTCTTCTCTACTTATTCAAGCAATATATACTGGAGGTGGTTGCTGGATTGGTGGCAGTCTCCACCTCCTCCCCTCTGCTCTCCACTCATCCATCATTTTGGTTATCATATTGATGTATTCTTGTGTTCCCTTTTCATTGTTTATTTTATGTTTTATTTTACTTCTGTTCAGTTTACACTCCTTTCATTTTCTTGTTTATGGAATAGAATTCTTTATTGGCCAAGTGTGATTGGACACACATGGAATTTGTCTTTGGTGCATATTATTGTAAACTGCATATTATCATAAACTTATCATAAACTGCCGGCAAATACATTTCACAAATAAATATAAAAGAAATGTTAACCTAGCCCCCATACTTCTCTTGTAACATCTATTTATTTCTTAAGCCCTAGATATTGAATCACTCAGCTAACAAAGTTTTATTCAAAACCACTGTATTCAACATTAGAATTAGCTGCTTAGAAGCAATAGGGTATTCACTTTACCACCACCCTTAATTCAATTTTGATGGCACAGAACAGTAACATGGGCTGGAATCATATAAGAATAAATCAGATTCAGAGTGTTTGGCAAGTACTGCCACTGTCTTAACATGTTGTCTCAACTCAGCCATCATACAATGCTATAATGTGGATTGTTTTGGCTTAATGTATTGTGTGAATACATTACATTTTATGAACCAGACTATATAATTTAGAATATAGAGCAAATAGAAGCAAGGAAGGACATTTGAATTTCATCTGTTGGTTGCTTTGATCTTTTTCTAAACAAAACTATATTCAGCAAGCTAAGTTTCAGGCCTGCAGCCTCAGTGGAAGATTTCCTTTTTCTTTATACTTACATTTTCTGCTGTAATGATCCTTGCAAGTTCATCTTTATTCTCTATCATTAAATCATACCATTTACGAAGCAAAACCGCTCTATCCTGAATAAAAAATAAAATAGTAATATAGAAGGATCTTGGTAAAAATAAATTTGAAAACAAAAGCAAATTTGTCTAAGTATAATTGTAACTTACAAAAGAGCTTATTCAATTTCAATTATTCCAACAAATTCATCACGTAGATCGAAGTTCAGTCTAATATTATTCTAAAACTAAAATCAGATTTTAATACATCAGCCCCATAGTCAAACATTCAGTAGCTATGTTTTATAGTATCCCAACCTGTAGTTAATTTAAGCATAGGTTACTCAGTTAATTATAATTAATGACTGAATTTTCATGACTCACTGCATGAGTTAGTTTGTATCATAAGCAATTTGTGATTAAAAAGTCATTGATTAGTTTATAGTACAGTGAATCTACTGTACTTATAAAGGCTAAATGAAGCCTGAAAAAAATAAGGGGTGGAAAGATAGTCCCTGTAAAAAAAACTAATAGACAAAACATAAACATTTAAAAAGCAGCCAGGAGAATTCCAAGATATTCAGAAGAAAATACTATGCATATCTCTGCAGAAGTACTGTAAGTCTGACTTAATTCGAAAGAATTTACTCTTGTTTTAGGCTCCAGAATGTAAAAATGCCAAGCTGTCTAAAGGAAGTTCAAATCCTGAAAGGGGACATGCTATAAACTCTGACTCTTTTGTATATTGTGCGATATGAAAGGAGAGTTTGTGGAACATTGTGGTTCAACATTGCTGATAAAAGTCTTCGATCCTACTGTTACTTCTGGAAAGTAGGTGGCTTTTTATTTAGAAACAGGATAAAAATTGAAACTCCACAAATATATGAATACATGCTTTAAAAATAAGAAGTCATTAAAGCTGAAAACTCTTGTATTCTTCTAATGGGCTTCTGCAGACTATCCTCACACTATGTACATATTGGAAATATATAAATTAATACATAGGGTCCTTTTATCTTTGTACAAAGTACATGTGCCAACTTAGTTAACAAGTAAGCTAAGAAAGTGCCATTACAGCAATTTTGTTCACTGAATCTGCAAGGTGAATTTCAATCTACTGGTGAGTATTACATATCTTGATTTTTTTTAAAAGTCCATAATCCAACCACAGGTCCTTATCATTTTATTTGAAGTTGTAGGTGCTCCATCACTGGAGATTTTAAAGAAGAGAATGGACATAGCTGTCTGAAATGGAAGAGGATCTCCTGCTTTGAGCAAGGGGTTGGACAAGATCTCCAAGGCCTCTTCTGTTATTTTCTGAATACAGCGAGCATAATTAAAACAAATTTTAACTCTAGATACCAGATATTATTCAGATTGACTACGTGGGCATTTGCAGGGCTGATCAGGAGAAATGCAACATGACATCAGCATGTAATCGGCATGCTTTCATCAGATGCTCTGACACAAAGCATGACAGCATTTGTGTGCATATAAGGAGGAGCTGATGCCTTGCACCATTATTTTGGGGGATCTGTGGTTTGCTCTAGGAGCTGCAGATAAAACACACTTATTTGAAAGCGTTGAATTTGAATCAACCTGCAAAAGAGTCGTTCGGGAAGAGGAGCCAGTGCGGGGCTCATTTAGAAGCAAGCACTCTGCACATGTGTAGAAACCCAACTTTTTAAAACAATCTCCGGGCTCTCCGATCACACACTTCCTGGGATGCATGTCTTTCCGTACCCTCCCCTCCCCAATTCGGGATTTTTCAATCGCTGCGCTCCCCCTTGCAAAAAACCTCGTCTCTCTTTCCCTCCGCCGGCCGCCTTCGCTTCGCTCACCTTGGCAGAAGCTGCGCTCCAAGCAGCGCCGGCTTCGTAGGCGGCCTTCACGGCGGCCTCCGCTTCAGCGACGCCGCAGTCCGCGACCTGGAGGAGTTCCGTGCCGGTGGCCGGGTCCCGCACGGGGAAAGTGGCTGCCGCTTGGAGCCAGCGGCCTCCCACGAAGCCTCCGGAGCGGGAGAGGGAAGCGGCCCCAGTGGCGAGGCTTGGGCCGGTACTGCTCAGCCGGCTGGGGCAGGGGCTCGCCATAGTCGGCCTGGCCTGTGGCAGGAGCCGAGGGCTGAGGTATGAGCGCTGGGCCGCCAGCAGCGCCCGGAAACGCGACCACGCAATCCTCGCCGCCATCGTCCTCCCCCACCGCTACCCAGGGACGGAGGGTGGAGCGCGGGGCGGGCGGGCGGCCGAGCGAGCGCAAAGGGCCGACGAGCGTCTCTGCTGCTTTTAAACATATGAAAAAACGGCTGAGAAATCTCCATAGACATGTGAAGAACGGTTCCAGGAGCTGGGCTTGGCTAGTCTGGTGAAGAGAAGGACCAGGGGAGACATGACAGAGGTCTTCCAATATTTGAGGGACTGCCATAGAGAGGAAGGGGTCAAGCTGTTTTCGAAAGCGCCTGTAGGCCAGACGAGGAATAATGGATTTTGAACAAGGAGAGATTTAGCCGAGAAATGAGGAGAAATTTTCTGACAGAACAATCAACCAATGGAACCCGCTTGCCTTCAGAAGATGTGGGAGCTTCATCACTGGAGGCTTTCAAGAAGAGATTGGACTTGCCCTTTGTCAGAAATGGTGCAGGGTCTCCCCGCTGGGGTTGGGAGGTTGGACTAGATGACCTACTAGGCCCCTTCTAACTCTCTTATCCTAGAGGAACCCATGAAAGCCCATGAGTGTTTGCTATGCTCACCTGGGAAGAAGAGCCACTGGACTCAGTGGGATACACACCCCTTGGTAGAGGTAATGCCATTTACCTTGTGACTCTCAGGATGGCATCAACTTTAAAAGTCACCCAGTGGGTCTGATTGTGGTGAAATCGCCCTTTGGGGCTGGCCATTACAGTCACCCAATTGTTTATATGGGGTTTAATTATGCTAAGTGGTCATGCCGTTGTAATTTTTAATCAACATCCACCCGTGCAGGCAATTTCGGAGGAACCACTTCTGATTGTCATTGGGGATTTGTTGGGTGGAAGTGAATCTCCAAAATCTCTGTTGAATTTAAGAGAAGACAGAGTACTGAAATGCTATGTGAAGTCTCCTCTTCGCTCTTCAGAAGAGTCATACTAATCCAGTCACTTTGGACTTGTCACAGGTTCTCAGTGGAAAGCTGCTAATATTAAGGGAAATCTCCGAGGGGAGATGTGCAATTAAGAAGTATGAAATACAAACAGACAAACCCCCCCCCCATAATTCCATATGTTATTTTCAGCTGTCAGAGAATAAAAAAGGATGGGACACAAATGCAAACATCTTTAAAAAGTACTTTCATGACATGCGCTTTCAGAGACTGAAGCCCTCTTGATCAGGTGAATGGCTAGTGGAGTCCTAGTGGACAATCACTTAAATGTGAACCAGCAATGTGTGTCAGCAACCAAAAAAGCCAATGCATATGGTTGCATTAACAGAGGGATCGATCATGGAATTAGTACCCATTTATAAAGCCTTATTAAGACCACATTTAGAAAAATGCATCCAGTTTTGGTACCATATTATTAAAAAGATATTGAGACTCTGGAAAGAGTGCAGAAAAGAGCAACAATAATGATTGGGGGCTGGAGGCCAAAACATGAACGGTTGCAGGAATTAGGTATGTCTAATCTACTGAAAAGGAAGGCTGGGGTGACGTGACAGCAGTGTTTCAATATCTCTGGGGCTGCCACAAAGAAGAGGGATCAATCTATTTTTGAAAATAGCTGTCCTTATGCATCTATGAGCTGAGTAGTATATGCAATGTGATGTTAAAAAATAACATTTTATTTTGCTGTTACAGGACAGTTAAACCTCTTAATAAATTTGTACTTTGAAACCTGTTTCATTTAATTGAGAATGCCCTCTTAAATTCCAGAGATTAAGTGTGCCAGAATGTTTAAATGATTCATCGTTATAAATTGCCATTTTCTATTACCATTGGAGATTTGAATCCAGCATTTCCTTCTGACCACTCATTTCCCACATTGGATCATGGGGTTGGACCATGACTGCAATGAGGATGGGTCTGGACTTAACTTCTCTCTGCTGAGTTCTCTCCATCTAAAAGACACTGGTGTGCAAATCCAGTTTATCATTCAGTGCATTGGGCAAAAGAAGGCTTAACTTTGGGTACATTGCTATATGAATCTACAAAGAAGAGTGATGAATGTGTGAACCAGTTGTACTTCCATGTGTGAACCAGTTGTACTTTCACGTTAGCTTAAGTGGTCAGGGAGGAAGAAACAGTATGACAGGGGTCCGTTATATCACTTATACTCTTTAACATTTATAACAAAGCTTCTGAATGAGGACATTTCAAGAATTTGGAATTATCGTACCAATCATTTGGTCTCAAGGTATTTAACACTATTTCTCTGGGTCAGCACAGACTACCCTGCAGATTCAGAAGTGGTATCTAGATTTGTAATGATCTGGATAAGGGCCAATAAACCAAAACTTCAAATGGTCTTAGTGGCATGGACAATATTAGTCATGGTTATTTTGCAACAAAAATTATCTGGCTGCAGTCATCCATGCTCATCATTGCCACAGTGATGACTTAAGCCCATGTCACACTGCACCAACAGATGCAAAGAGGATGTAAAATGGACAAAAAAGCTTGCCATCCATTGGAAAACGCAATGCATCCGTTGTGTACTCACTGCGTAAGTCTTTCATACGCTCTATCCGTCAAACATCCGTCTACTGCTATTTCATCCGCTCAAAAGGTTTTGAGCTGCACAAAACTTTTTAAGCGGATGAACTTTCCGCCGCGTACGATCTACATCCACGACACATACGGCCAACAAACGTTCTACGTCCGTTGTCATCCATTACAAGTCCGATGTATCCTCTCGGCATCCTCTGGCCATCCGTGCAACTCACATCCGCTGCAGCTGAAAACGGAAAGAGGGAGGAAGCGAAAGGTACACGGAACGTCCACACAGCGTTAGTAGCACGGACATAGAAAGGATGAAAGCGGATGCAGCTCGGATATAAAGCATGAAAACGGACAAAACGTTTGCATATGGGACGTATCTCGGATATTTAGGATGTCTGGAGTATGCCTAGAGTATGTGGAAGGACACTTAGTGGAAAACCGACATTTCCTATAAAAAGGGGGAGGAAATCACCTGGATCTCACTATCAGTCCAGCAGCCCTGGTGTGCAGACCTCTTCAGCCTTGCTCTTGCTCTTCCACATCATCCATTGATCTCCACCATGGATCATCACACACTCCTTTTGGTAGCCGCCATCATTCAACATCAGAACCAAGCCCTCTTCAAACTGTTTCACCTTTTCTACGCAAGGAGAAGAAGGAGACGTCCAAGAACTGTCTGGGTACGAAGATGGATCGGGAGAAGAATGGAGTTTGGACTCTATGACAAGCTGATGGTGGAGCTGAGGAATGAAGACCCTCGTGCATTCCAGCACTTCATGAGGATGCCGCCAGACATGTTTGACGAAGTTGTGGAGCGGCTGAGACCCAGGTTGACCAAGCCAAGCACCAACTTCTGTCCCAGCCTGGACCCTGGACTGAAGGTGGCAGTGACTCTGCGCCACCTGGCCTCTGGGACCACATACAGAAACATGCAGTACGCCTGGAGGGTGCCACACACAACACCATCAGCATTGTGGTCAGAGAAGTGGTGCAGGCCATCATCGAAGAATACTTGGAGGAGCTCCTCCAGTGTCCCACCACTGAAGAAGGCTGGAAGAAAGTTGCAGAGCAGTGGTATCAGAGGTGGAACTTTCCCCACACCATTGGAGCCATAGATGGGAAGCACGTGGCCTGCAAAGCTCCAGCCAACTCAGGGTCCACTTATTACAACTACAAGGGCTTCTTCAGCATCACCCTCTTTGCCATGGTTGATGCTGACTACAAGTTCACGAACATCGATGCTTCAGGAAACGGGTCAGCTTCAGATGCCCAGATATACAACGTCAGTGACCTCAAGGGTGGGCTGGAATGCAACCTCATCATGGGTTTCCCAGATCCAGACCCCCTGCCCAATGACACACAAGATGTGCCCTACTTCATTGTGGGGGATGATGCCTTCTCCCTCAGAACCTACCTCATGAAGCCCTACACTTCAAGATTCCTCACCTGTGAAGAGAGGATCTTCAACTACAGGCTGTCCAGGGCAAGGCGGGTGGTGGAGAACACCTTTGGCATCCTGGCCAACAGGTTCCACGTATTTCTCACCACCATGCAGCATCGCCCACAGACTGTGAAGAGCATCGTGGAAGCTTGCTGCATCCTGCACAATCTCATGCGCACCCGCTATCCAGTGTTGCAGAACAGGCTTGTGGACCACCAACAAGGCAATGGGGACATGGAGCCTGGTGAATGGAGGCAAGGATGAAACCTGATAGACACTGTGGATGTATAAGGCCCCAACAGAGCTTCACGTGAAGGGAAGAAGCAGCGCAACCTCCTGAGACACTGGTGCAACTCCCCAGCTGGAGCAGTGGAGTGGCAAGACAGGATGGTAGATGCTTAATGGATGCTTCCTTCAGCCTGTCTCATCACACTGATGAGATTGTGCCATGTATGTTGAGTGGCCTTACAATGAATAGGGCATTAATAAAGAGTTTTGTTTATGTTGAAATGTGTTGATCAATGATTAAATTGTTATTGATAATAAAGGGCCATATGTGTGGCAGCTGGGAGGGTGGACCGTACAGTCCCACGATGCTTGCACTGGAGGTTTATCTATCCCACAACTATCCTTACCCATCGCACAACTATCATTACCCATCCCACAGCTATCCATCCCACAGCTATCCTTACCCATCCCACAGCTATCCATCCCACAGCTATCCTTACCAATCCCACAAGCATGCAAAGGCTAAACCCTTTTTTCAAAGTTTTCCCCAACTCTTTATTCAGTAAAAAAAATGAACCAAGTGTGTGAAGCAAAGATAATCTTTATTAATAACAAACTGTATGACTTTAATTAAAAGCAAAATGACCCAAGTAAAGTGTCTTAAGCAAAGATAAAGTGAACAGGTAACAACTCAGTCTCTGGCACTCTTCTCAGTCACTCTGAGGTGTGCCCATGGTTTCAGATGTAAAGGGGCCAGGGACTGTGGAGGTGGCTGTTGCTGGAGTGCTGGTCTGAGGCGCCATTGGGGTGCCTGGCCCTGAGAGGACAACAGGAGATAGTGTGTGCAGGAAGCTCTCAGAGAACTGACTCAGTCCCGTGAGGTTGAGAGGCCCTTCCTCAAGTACCTGGGATGTGAGGCCCAAGACTGATGACAGATGTTCTGAGGAAGGGCATGGCTGTGGGGTGGAGGAAGGAGGAGTGTAGTGGGGCTGTCTGGGCTGCAGCTGGGTCAGGTGAGGCGTCTGTGGCTTCTGTGGTATCTGAGGAACCTGGATCTGGACTGGGCAGGGCTGCCTCTGCTGTGGGAAGTCCTGGTAGTGGTAGGCTTGGTAGGCAAGGGACTGCTGAAATCCGTGGAAGGGCTGTGACATTGCCTGGGAAGGAGGAGCAGACCTGGAGTGGGTAGGAGCAGGTTCAGCTGGGCCTGGAGGGTGGTGCAGAAGAGCTGTGATCCTCTCCTTCATCGCTTGGTACTGGGCTTCGGGCATGTCCATGAGGGTCTGGCTCATGTACGTGATGAAGGGCTTGCAGTTCAAGGATGGTATGTCGAAGTGGACCAGCTGGGAGAGGAGATCTGTGCTGGCTTTGATTGTGTCCCTGATCTCCAAGAGGACAGTGTGACTCTGTCCCTCCGGTCTGCCTCTCTGCCTGCTTTCTGTGGAGGTGGAGCTGGGGGTGGGGGTGGTTGGTCTCTGGTGGCTGCTTCTTCTTGCTCCTTCTGAGACAGGGGATCCTCCATGTCCTCTGGCATGGGGAGTGCAACTGTCGGGGGGGTCTCTGTCGTGGGGCCCTCCAAAGACACCTGCCTGGACACGGTAGCTGTCTCCTGGCTGAAAGAGGTGTCTCCTGGCTCTCTGTGGGCTGTCTGAGGGAGAGGGTTGACAGAGGGGCTGCTCCTCGGTGGCAGATCTCACCCTCCAGGATGCTGCACCTGGCCATGACATAGGTCTCCTGGTCAGTGAGCTTGACAGCGGCCTGCCCGGATTTCTTCAGGTGCAGCTTGCCACCAGGTGTGCTTGTGTTTTCACCATCCAAGGAGTACATCTGAAGTGTAGCCCAGGCTCTCTGCCTTCTCTCTCCACGCTGCCTGCTTCTGCTTGGTGTCACAATAGAGTCTGTGGCCCTTCCTCCACAGGTACTTGTTTTCCCTCAGCCATTCCAGCACCTCCTCCTCATGGTCTTCGGAAATGGAGTACTGTTTCCTCTTCCTCTTCTCCTTGCCTTGCCTCTTCCTCCCTCTGGCAGGGGCTTCAGGGCCTTCAGCAGCAGGGCTTTGAGGGCCTTGGGGCTGGTCCACCACAGCAGCAGCAGCAGGAGAAGCACCAGCAGCAGGAGAAGCACCACCACCACCAGCAGCAGCAGCAGGAGAAGCACCAGCAGCAGCAGCAGCAGGAGAAGCGCCAGCAGCACTAGCAGCACCAGCAGGAGAAGCACCAGCAGCAGCAATACCAGGAGCAGCAGCAGCAGAAGCACCAGCAGCTTCAGAGTCAGCGCCAGGGGGTGGGATGGTGGTTCTGTCCTTCTTGCCAGGGCTGGCAGGAGTAGGCACAGGCTTCCTCTTCTTCCCCATGGTGTTCTCTCACGATATCTCTGGCAGCAGGTCTTTCCTCTGAATGGTGACCTGCTTGCGAGCTGCATCCTTTTATATCTGTGGAGCTTATGCAATTCATCCTCCCCGCATGTGCAGTGAACGCTTTGCATCCGCTACGCATCTGCTATGCATCCTATAGGTGTCCGTGATGCATCTGTGTCATCTGCTACGCATCCGCTTCACTGTTCTCCCACGGAAGCCCTGAGGATGTGTCATCCGTTTCCATCCGCTTTCATCTGCTAGGCTTCCTACGAACATCTGCTTTACATTCCCGCTACATCCTCCCCACGTCCGTTTCTTTCCGTTGTTGTCCGCTCTGTTTATGCAAATTTGGGGCACTTTTGAGAGCATATAACAACAGATGGAAAATTTGCTCCTCCACTGTGTCCTTTTTACATACGTTTTGCATCCATCGGCCAGTGTGACCTAGCCTTTAGAAATTCTGTGCAGGATGTTGAGTTGACCCTACAGTACAGTACAATTCATTCCAACATTAAAAGAATTCCATTGAGAAGAACTGCACTGTTGCCTTATTTTGCTTTTTCACTTCGTTTCAGGTGCTATTTCTTTCACTTCTAGCTGTTGGGAACAACTTTGGAAGCAACTTGTCATGCCGAGCCATGATTTAAGCACTTCCAAAATGGCATTGTTCCAAATCCCTCCTATGCAGGAAGTGCTGTTTTAAAGAAAAGAACTTCACTCTGGAAGAACCTCAGTTTGGGAACATTTTCTTCCTCAAAAGATTTAGCAAGTAATGCTTACTTTATAATCTTGTCAGCCTCCAGATAAAATTAATCTGTATCCAGGCATATATAACCTCACTCTGGCTTTAGCATTGTACTTGCCGCTGAAAATTCTATTGCTGCATTTAATCATGCCAACTGAATACTTCTTGTACCATTTTCTGTTTTTTAAAATAAATTATTGCGCTTATGCATTATGTTACCAATTATTCTGGTATTACATGATGAAAGTTGAAGACATATTTTAAATGGGCAGAGGCATCTGCTGATAAAAAGTACATAGTATCGTGGGTCCAAAATCCATCCCACACGTAGCAGAGTAAAGCCAAGAAGTAGGGGTGGAAGGTAGGGCCAAGTGAGGGACTTCTTGGCTAGGATTCCCTCCTTCAGTATTTTCCAGACTTTTCTGGCACTTTGAAAGGATTGTTATTTAATATGAATGACTGCATTTATTTCAAAATTTCATTAGCAGCACTTAATTGTTATTCCTTTATAAACCCTTGAATCAAGATACGTGTGTGTGTGTGTGTGCTGTTCAGCTTCCTTCGGGTATTATCCCACGTCATTGTAGT
>BLBF01000002.1:76343181-76366482 GCA_015471245.1 Laticauda colubrina
CCAATATATATTTTGCCAAAAACAATATATATATATATTGTTTGGTGATATTTTTGGGGGGTGCAGCTACTATATTTGGCAAGGGAGGCTCCCAGATGAACATTTTATTATGTAAACACAGAACTCTTAATTTTAAGGTAGATAAGATCTTGTATTTGTGAACTGTTATATTTGTTTCTGGCTTGTTTATTTTATATGACAGAAACTCCATTAAGCAATGACTTTTAGTTGAAGCACAGGAGCTATCCATTTAAAGATAACTCTTGATTGGCTATATAATCAACAATTAGAAGAGGGATTTTTCTAAGTGCTCACTTTAACAACATTCATCTTTTCAATTTTAGGTATGATTTGACATTACCAATGAGTAAAGGATTTTAGGTTTCTTTTGGTCTAATTCTTGTCCTTAAAATAATCTATTAGCTAGTTGATAGAAATATGGAATTGAATTTCAAGCATGGGGCCTTTGTATCATTGTCCTATTTGATTCAGAAATGTACTCTACTTTCATATTTCAAAGGTCACAGTCCTATTGAACCCATCTTCAAAACTGGGCATATACAATATTATCGGTGGCATGGAAACTTTCAGGATTTGGCTGATGCTGACTATACTTTGCAATTTTTGTGAAAGGATTATGCCATGTGGTCTGTCAACACATATTGAAATAGGTAAGCTGTTGGCAAAAGTAGATAAGTAGTAGCAGTAATAATAGTAGAACAGAAGAGAGGAATTGGAGAAAATCACATAGTATCGAGATCTGAAAATCGAACCATGTACCATACGTAGTCTGTAGTTCAGTGGTTTGTTTTGACTACATATGTAAAAAGCATTCAAGAAGCAAACGCATTTCTGCTTTTCTAGGTTGCTATAATGATCAATTGCCTTGTTGGCTATTTTTGACATCATTCTTTGGATATCCATCGTCAAAACAAGGCCATTGGTCAGCTAATATGTCTGTGAGTGGTGGGGTTTTTCCTTACCCAGATATTTTGATGAGATGCTGGGAAATGTTATTTGGAGACTTAAGTTTAGAATTAAACTCTCTGTCAAAACAGGCCCACTTGAAAGCAGTTAATCCATGAATTGAGAGGAGCCTGTTTAGTCTTAGCCTAAACATAGTATCAAAACAGGCTTGTCCAGTGGATGATCATCTGGGTTTCCTAATAAAACAGGAGAGCCTTTCCTATTTTTAGAGACCGCTGCCTTGGATTATCCACCTCGAGAGTTTTTGACAGCTGACTGTATTCATGG
Source organism: Laticauda colubrina (assembly GCA_015471245.1). NCBI lineage: Eukaryota > Metazoa > Chordata > Lepidosauria > Squamata > Elapidae > Laticauda > Laticauda colubrina. The sequence continues at coordinate 76,344,436 of BLBF01000002.1, forward strand.
TTGGCAGAGAGATTCCTGCTGGTTGATGTAATTCAAGAAAAAGCAGCAAAATCAGAGACAATAGTAAATGTTGTCATTAACCTGACTTGCACACATGAAATCAAGATACAACCATTTGGCAGCAAGCCAGAACAGAGGACCAGGAAGCCAGTTAGAGATCTGTAATGAGGACAGAACATTTATGCTGGTATATTTTTTGTTGGCTGAGGGTGGCGTGGTGGCCTAGATTGTCTCGCTTGACAATCAGGAGGCTGTGAGTTCAATCCTAGATAGAGGCAGATATTTTTCTCTGGGCGCAATGAGTAATTTTCTGCTGTGAGCTCTGCATAGGTATCAGGAAGGGCATCCAGCCAGTAAACACTTGTGCTCCATTCAATCATCCCAACTCCACCCTGATATAAAGGATTACAGGGTCATTAAAAGAAAAACATAATATATATTGGCTGAAGGATGGAGAGATAACATTTTAACTGAACTGTGGGGAAAGACACAGCATTTTGAAAAGCATGTATGAGTACCCAGAGGTGGTATTCAGCAGGTTCTGACCAGTTCTGGAGAACCGGTAGCAGAAATTTTGAGTAGTTTGGAGAACCGGCAAATGCCACCTCTGACTGGTCCCACCCCCATCTATTTTCTGCCTCCTGAGTCCCAGCTGATTGGCTGAGTCTTCTTTTGTTGCCCTGCACAGGAGAATGGAGCTGGAAAGCAGGTTAGTGGGGTGGGGAGGGAATGGAGATTTTACAGTATCCTTCCCCGGCCACGCCCACCAAGCCACGCCCACAGAGCCAGTCGTAAAAATGTTTGAATCCCACCGCTGTGAGTACCTATATAAAATGTGGATATTTAGTGGCTGAAAAGCTATGCCTGATTCTCGATCCTATTACAAATGCACATCACTAAATGTATTGTAATCTTATTGTTTTCCAGCTCATAGAGGGATGGAATTTTTCAGCCAGCAAGTTGGACAAGTTGACTATCGTAAGGTAGGGGGTTTATTATTGTAACATGTATCAGTATTGTAATGCGCAGCCTATAGATAGGGATATAGAATTAATTAAATTAAATTTCTGCTCAATTTCAAATGACTACTGGTGGTGCACGATACAGGAAGTCCTTGAGTTATGGCCAACAATGGAGCTCAAAATGTCTGTTGCTAAGTAAGAGTTGTTAAGTGCATTTTGCCTCATCTTACTTGCCATAGTTATTAAGTGAATCACTGCAGTGGTTATGGTGGTAATACAGTTATTAAATGAATCTGGCTTCCCCATTGACTTTGCTTGTCTGAAGGTGATCCTATGGCCCCAGAATACTGCAGCCATCACAAATGTGAATCAATTGCCAAGCGTATGAATTTTCATCACATGACCATGGGGGATGCCAAAACAGTCATAAGTGTGAAAAATGGTCATAACTCTTTTTTTTCCACTGCTGTTGTAACTTGGAATGGTCACTAAATGAATGGTTGTAAATCGAGGACTACCTGTATAACAAAGAAAATAGAATACAATTTAAAAAAACAACAACTAGGAAAAACCAGTACGAAAAGCAGATGAAGAACAAGACACTGAAAGTAGCCAAGATGGAACTCAAAAGAGATTCTAGCCATCCTAATCCAAGACCTGGAAGAAGAACCAGGTTTTCAAGCCAGTCTAGACTCTAGAGAATGTTATCAGAGTTAGAGCCACTCAGATTTCAGGGTGAACTTGGGTCCCAAAGGTTGATACTATTCAATTGAAAAAACTGAAGCAGGTCAACTCTGTTGGCTTATATCAGCCAGGAAAACACTACGTACATATAGGATAGATTTTAATTGTGTTTTTAACAGTAGTCACTTTGTTGGGTGTGAGCAGAGGTGGTATTCAGCGGGTTCTGACCAGTTCTAGAGAACTGGTAGCGGAAATTTTGAATAGTTTGGAATATCACCTCTGACTGGTCCCACCCCTATATATTCTCTGCCTGCCGAGTCCCAGCTGATTGGCTGGGTCTTCTTTCGTTGCCCTGCATAGGAGAATGGAGCCGGAAAGCAGGTTAGTGGGGTGGGAATGGAGATTTTTCAGTATCCTTCCCCTGACAAAACCACCAAGCCACACCCACCAAGCCACACCACGCCCACCAAGCCACGGCCACAGAACCGGTAGTAAAAATTTTTGAATCCCACCACTAGGTGAGAAGAAAAATAAATAATAATTTAAATACTAATGTGTACAATGTTTTACTTTTTCAGCTACTTAGCTGCATATGTAGGCTAGTAAGATATGTAGAAAGCTCTTTCACTGACCACCATAATAGTGTCCTAAAAGTTGATAGATTCCAATAAGCTTCTGACTTCATGCTTGGAAATGTAGGACAAATATCTGCAGAGTATATTGTTGTTGAATAATATGAGAGGGATAGTTAGGGAACAGACTTCCCAATCTAGATGGTATTTTGAGGACAGCTCTCAGAACTTTCTGTAACATGTTGAAGGGCATCATACTGAAAAAGGTGCACATTTGGATTTCAGTTGAATAAGTTACCTTATTGCATAATGTGTATAAGCCAAGGCAGATCCCAATTTAGAACATCTTTCTAATAATTTGATACTAAAGACAAATCATGTGGAGTGACTTATTTCTCTTGCTTTCTCTAATCCTTCAGCGGAATGATTTTGATTTTGTTAAATAAACATTAAAAATTTAAGCATTAGAATAATATCATTTGAATGTTTATATATTTGTTTCTTTGTACAGTTAATACTAGCTCACCAAGGTGCATTTCAAGCAGGAAGTCTATATCCTGATGCTTTTTATTCTGGCATCTGCCAAAACGGTAGGAGATCCTAGATCAAATATTATTTTTTTAATATGATCACATTATTACAAAAATAGGCAAGTCCATTTGTTAATGAAGTTGTCTGAAATACGTCAATAGGTGTGAATTAAGTTCTTGATGCATTACAATCATGTAGGAGAACATCTCTTCTTTAGATCCTAATGAGGCATTTCTCTTCTTGACTAACTGTGGTTTTACTTTATGATTTTGGCTTATAGTATATGGGTGTTTTTGTTAGTTGCAAAGTCATGTCCGACCCATTGTGACCTCATGGACAACATTCCTCCAGGTCTTCCTGTCCTCTACCATCTCCTGGAGTCCATTTAAGCTCACGCCTACTGCTTCAGTGACTTCCTTCAGCCACCTCATTCTCTATCATCCCTTCTTCTACTGCCCTCAATCGTTCCCAGCATTAGGGTCTTCTCCAGTGAGTCCTTCCTTCTCATTAGGTGGCCAAAGTATTTGAGTTTCATCTCCAGGATCTGGACTTCTAAAGAGCAGTCAGGGTTGATCTTCTCTAGGACTATCTAGGCCATCTTCAGATCTAACAATAAGCTGCAGTTATTTGAAACTTTTAGTAGTGTGTATCGTATTTTCATCAGGGGACACACAGTGAACAGATAAAGTAAAGTCTGTTTTAAATCAAAGCTGACTTTTGGTGATTTTGAGGATATGACAGCACAGTGCAGAACTTGCTTCTCACTGCATTCTTCTGGGAATGTTTTTGATCTTGGATGGGATCTTGGACGTTTTTATTATTCACATTATTGGGATTTTATTAAATCTTTTGCTGTATATATTAAAATATTTTCATGTAGTACTTTACCATTAAAATGTTACTGAATGTTACATTCTGTATGAATAAAATGAAGATGTAAAATAAATATGAGAGGTTGTTTTTTTAATAAGCCTTGTCCTCTGAATTGTCAGGGATGTACCATTATGTTTCTGAAGACACTCACTGGTCACCTTTTCTCAACACAAGTATCCATTACATCAGAAAGAACTATCCTCAGCCATGGGAAGAGGTAATAACGGTTTCCGTCTGTTGTTCCCTGTGAAACCCTGAATACTCTTTTCAAAAACTGTACATTTCTCTCTCATCTTTACACCTAAAAATAGAAGGTAAAAAAAAATATTGACAATTATTTTGATGATCAATTAGGCAGCTGTTTTAATTAGCTAAAAACAGAGCTTTAGGTTCTGTTCTCATTTCATCTGACTTGTGGTGGAAATACTATAAATATATATATATATATGAAAATGTAGTTGTCAATAATAGCTACCCAAGGATCATTCAAGTAAGGTAAACAAATAGTCTTTTGGAATTATCCTTTATTCTTCTGCTGATTCTCAACTAGTAAGATATGCTTTAATTACAGTGATCATATGTTTCTGGAAAAAATAAAAGACAAACCTGAAAAGGGGAAAAATCTAAAAGAGGTTCATAAGGATAAAATATTGTTTATACAGTATTTAGAACTTTTTACAAATGCAAATTCGAGAGCAAAAACTAAAAATAAAAGTCTTACAAAAATATCTAGATAATAAAAAATAACTGAAATCAAACAGCATATGTAAATTTATTTTAAAAAGACAGTTCCATTTCCATATTTTTCACAATGGGGAAGGCTGTGCGCTAAGTGGTAGCATTTGTACAGTAAAAGTTAAAAGGACGAAATAAAGGATAAAAGTGGGTTTTTGTAAAATAGGTCTAAGGGACAGCTTTTTGAAATAAAAGGCTATGTATAAGAAAGGGTATATGATTACTGTTAGTGCATTTCCACAGTGATCTATTCATTTCTAATTTGGCGGTGGAAGAAACCTTCTAAATCAAATAGGTCTATAGACTCATGTTTGCAACCTTTTCCCATCTCATTCATGTTTGCTTTTAGAGCCTATTTTTTATATGAAGCCTGACCATTTCAACTACTAAATAGAGGACTAATAGACTGAGAAACAGTTTCTTTTCCAAGGCAATAATTGTTTTGAATCAAACAACGCATATGTGATTTAGCCCTATGTATGTAGTGGCATTTTTAAACTATCTAACTTACTATATGTTTTAGATAGGTTTTAGACTAGGTTGTTAATTATTATTTTAATTATTTTAATTTTTAAATACTCTGTAGTGTGATTGTGATGTAGTCTTTGGGACCCTGTGCTGGAGCAGCTTTCAAATTTCATTGTATTTATGTAGAATGCAATGACAATAAAGGTATTCCTATTCTATTCTATTCTATTCTATTCTATTCTATTCTATTCTATTCTAAAACTAAAGTTACCTAATTCATATTTATATTTGTGAAATTGCAATCAATTTTCATCACCAAATAGATTGGCTCACAGTTGTCATGTTGTCTGTCTTCTGTCCACTTGGTTTTCATGATGTTACTATGGGGTTACTCTTTTTTTAAAAAAAAAATAAAATAATGGTACATAGGCTACAGAGAAACTGGTGGCTTTTCTCTTTGGGATTGCCTCACACATGGTGGCAGATGTAAGCTGGCACAGCTTGGGGATCGAACAAGGATTTCTACAGGCCATGGCAGCTGTAAGTAGTGTTCAGTTTCTAGGCATAAGGTTTTTCCACGTGCTTATTTTACAACTGTGTTTTTTATTTTGCTTCGTTCAAGCAAATGCCAGTAGAATATTAAAAAATAAACCAGATGCAGGCAGTCTGCAATGCTTTGTAAACCATCACAAAAAAAACTATATATATTTTAATGACTAATGTTTCAACCACATCTTTGAATATCCATTTGTTGCTCTTTTAAAGCATTTATATAGCTTATAGCAAAAATATTTGCCTGTTGGGTTTCTATTTTAGCTTTTTATGGACAAAAGCCCTTAACTGCAAAGCTGTTTATATGTTGGGGCTGAATTAAAGCACTAGAACAGTTCTGAAAATACTAGGTCGAAGAGAGATAAGAAAAAGAAGGGATTTTTGCAATCAATTGACAACAAACAAGAATTGGTAGGGGCAGGAAAAAAGCCATAAGGAACTCTTATCTCAACAAACTGAATTAGTTTTAAAAAAGAAGAATTTTTTAAAAAGCACTTAACATTTCTTTAGTTGTTAAAAAGATAGTGAATTATAAATAATATTGTTCCTTTTTTATTTAGATTGATTTTCATGGCTCATATTCACAAGCTCATTCTACTGGTGATTTTGGTAATTTATGTACTTATAAATCCTAGAAAACTCTCCCCAAATTTCCTTTGAATGTCTCAAGGTTATTAGACTCCGGAGATGGCATTTTATAATTTTGTTTGAAAAGTTTATGTGTATGTGAGGGTTATTATGATACACATATACCATAGACGTTCTCCATTTTGGTTTCCCCTGAACAATTTGATATTCAATATATATCAGCTGCTATTTTCCATTTCTGATATTTTTCCATTAGATATAGTTTAATGGAGCTATAAATTATAGATTCCACTTTGCATTAAGATGGAACTTTGCATTATTCACATGTCTGTATAAGTGGTGGGATTCAATTTGTTTTACTACCGGTTCTGTGGGCGTGGTTTGGTGGGTGTGGCAAGGAAGGATACTGTAAAATCTCTAGTCAGAGGTGGTATTTGCCAGTTCTCTGAACTACTCCAAATTTCTGCTACCGGTTCTCCAGAACTGCTGAGTCAAAACCTGCTGAGTACCACCTCTGGTCTGTATATAACCAGAGTGTTTTTCTAAAAATGTAGATTTCCATGATGCATCACAAGGTTTTCTGAAATTTGAGTTTCATAATCCATTTGATCCTTGTTGCACAAGAGCTGACATTTCAAAGACTATCACTGGCATTCCAATTCCTTTGATACTGTCCAGTGGTGGGATTCAAATTTTTTTACTACCGGTTCTGTGGGCATGGCTTGATTGGGTGTGGCAGGTAAAATCTCTAGTCAGAGGTGGTATTTGCCGATTCTCCAAACTACTCAAAATTTCCACTACCGGTTCTCCAGAACTGGTCAGAACCAGCTGAATACCACCTCTGATGTCCCATTATGGCTATAAAATATGTGTTACTATCTATAAGGGAGAGAAAAAAAACCCAACCCGCATAGAAGAACTGCCAGTCTTATACAAAAAACCCATGTGACTTAGCCAATATTACTGCAATGCTCACAATATGTCATACCTATTTGAGCTCTATTCAGACATGAATAGTTTCCTGTTAAAATTGTGTTAGGTTAAATCATATGATATAAGGGATTATATTCATAAAGTTTCAAGTCAAAGATACATCTTTTGTAATTGTTTAATAAATTGATGACATACACTCCTTTCATTCTAATTTTAGGGGGAGATGTGTTAAGCCAATATGAACTTGATTTTGATTATTTGAAAGCAAGCTGGTAAGAGCCCACATATGTGCCTGTTGATGTTTGATGCACATAGACATACATGCACTCATATAGTGTTGTAAATTGCAGAGGGTGAATGAGAAAGAAACAGTTGCTGAAGTCTATTATTTTTTTCTTCTCAGCTAGTCAGGTGCCCAAGAAACATTGTGAATTAGAGTCTAATGTTGTATTAGATTAAGGAGATCAAAGGTAACTTGTTCAGTGTAGTGAAGAATAGCCTACAGCCTTACATAATGCTAAATGCATCATATTAGCATCTAGTATTCATGGTTCACTTAATACAACCCTCATTTCTGGTAATGGTATCCATACCTTGATTACATTCTGGTCTGATTACTTTAATGCACTTTGTCTAGGGTTACCTTTATACAGATGCAATTGGTACAAATTGTGGCAACTAGGTTATTAACCATTGTCAGGTTCACAGAACATATAAATTCTATATTTCTGAGAAATCTTATACTATTTGCCAATTGCTTATTTCAATTCAGTTTTACTTTTATTAATCTTTGAAGCTGTAATTATAGGTTGTTGAATGTTTCTGTTTTTATAAAAATGGAGAGCAAGGGAAGAATTTGGACAGTCTAAGATTATACCAACTATATTTACACCCAAGAAAATAAAGCCAATAAATTGGGCATTGTGATGTGCAGTTTAAGTTTTTTGTTTACTGTAACTCTAAATATTGTATTATAGAGCAGTATTAATTCTTTTTAATCTATATTTGTTTATTAGATTTCTATTCAGCCTTTCCTCCAGGAGTTTAAATTCCTAGTCCTGGAGAATTAAATCAAAAATTTAACTTAAGATTCTTGGAATACAAAACTTGGGCTCTACACTATAACTAAGCTGCATCATGCTACCAGTTACATATTGCTGATGTATTGTTTGATTGGTATTTGTTTTCTATAATATTTCCAATACTTATCTGAATAATTTATTATGTCAGTGCATCTTGTTGGCTTAAATCAAAATTCTGATATTAATACTTTTAGGTATGTACCTGTTAAAGATTTACTGTCAATCTATGAGGATTATTATGGAAAGGAAGTGATAACCGAAAACATTATTGTTGACTGCACATATTTGCAACTACTTGATCTGTAAGTCAGAGTAAAAGTTAATATGTTTTAAAACAAATAAGGAGAGTTTGATAATTAGTGAAGGGTTGTCAAGCAAGGGTTGACGAAACGCTGGTATATGGTGAAAGTTGGATAAGATTAGATGTAAAAAAGGGAAGTTTTATTGAGAGGATATTTTTATATTTAGGGAGCAGGTCTCCAATAAGGTAGATGGACTAGTACAATGATAAATAGTTTGGTACTTTCATCTGATAAAATACATCTGAGAGCTTAAATAAGGTTATAAAGGATGTATGGGAGTGTTAAATTTTAATAACCAGAATTGGGACTGGAATTTTGGTTGCTAACTACGTGGTCATTAAGGAAGTCATCCCATGACCAGACTCTGTTTTATAACCATTTTTACTGCAATTGTTAAGCGAATCAAGCAGTTATTGAATCAATCAGGCAATCAGTCAAATCCAACATTCCCCCATTGCCTTTGCTTGTTGGAAGCCAGATGGTTGCAAATCACAATCACATGAGCTGGCTGACAAGCACCCAAATTGTGATCATCAGACCATGAGAGCAGACCAACAGTCATAACTTTGAGGACTGTTCAGCGTCATTATATTTTCATTAAATGAATGGATCGTAAGTTGGGGATTACTGGTAGTGAAATAAAATATATACATATAAAGTGGCTAGAAGCAGAGGAGAAATGTCTTTCCTAGTAAAGCACATTGATCTATTTCAATAGGCACGTCAACTCTAATCTTTTCATCTTATAGTTTGATTATTTTTTTCATTTTAAGAACATACATTATTTTAGGATAATGGCTATTGTATCTTTTCATTATTTCTTTCCTGGGCTATTTATTAAGGTATTTTATTGCTTTTATTGTTTCAATATTTTTGCTGGTTATTCTTTAAAATAATGTCACAACCAGACAACTGTGATTATTGGCTGGAGTCAAAAGCAAACAATATACATATATATTGTATGTGATGGCCACCTTACAGTATATTATTTAAAGTTGCCAGCTGTATTGATCCTGTTAAATAGGGCAGATTATGTTCATATAAATACCTTCATTCATTTTAAGAAAAGTTCACAGTGTAACTTTGAAATCAGTATCAGGATGATGAAGTATTTCAACATTTTCTAGATCTGTCGCTGATCATTGCTTTCATAGTAAACATTTATAATGCACTAGTTTCAATAAACTACACTTAATGTGTACTATGTTTTTTTGGTGTATAGATATAACACTAAATTGTGGCTAATCAGAATGAAGGAAGGAAAAGAGGGAAAAGAAAGGGGGCAGGAAAAATAAGAATATGAAACTTGTACTTTATCTCATAATGACCTGTATTTCATTCAGAACACTTTAATTGGAATTGGCTCATTATGTTCCTAATAAAAAATGTTAGTAGCCATCATTTAAATGATACATAAATTTTATGAGTTTCAAAACATCTGCTGTGTCTTTTTGGTACTGTTTAAGGCAATATACAAAATTTGGTCTTCAAGAAGCATTTTTTTTCTTCATTGAAAAGTTCAATAATGATAGTAAATTATAAATACTTGCTTCCATAGCAATGCTGAGATCATCGCTGCTGCCAAAGTAAGTATATTTTTCTAAAAAAAGAAATTTGTTGGGATTGAATGTTGAAATAGCTAACTTGCTAATTAAATTGCATCTTATTCTTCACAGCTTTACCCCATATATGCCAATAAGTCCCCATTTTTATTGGACAAGTTTTATGACTATTTTGTTGGTGGAGTGGATGATATGGCATTCTCATCAAATAACATTTTTCAGTTAACTAGTTGGATGTTAAACTATGGGACTAGGTAAGGTATTTGTTAATAATTTCAGATGATTGTTTCTGTTTTTTTCTACCTGGAAAAGTGCATTTTTCCTCAAAATCTTGATTCAACAATTGTGATTCAAAATGTAGACAGTATGGAATGTGTATTTCATTGCTGCTTGTTAGAATTTATCTTTAATTTTAATTTGTAGAGTATTACTAATATGCTAAAAATACTTCAGCTTTCCCTTGCTTTACAGATCTGGGAAGGTCATCAATGCACAGTTTGGTTATAAAGTTACTTCGTCATTGCTGTTGTAACAAAATGGTCGCTAAATGAAGCAGTCATGAAATGAGGTCTATGTAGGGGGAGTTGTGAGCATGCTAAAAGTTGAAACATATTAAATACAATTAATCTATTAATGTTTTTTCAGTGGCTGTTTTATTCCCGAGAATCCTTTGTTTATTCGGTGTGAAGGTGAACAGAGAAACTTTCCGATGTGAGTATATTAATTAGCCTAATGTAAGTAGTGGCCTGAATTACTTCCAAGATTTATATTATTCTTTAATATGGGAAATGATGTAGTTTTTTCATGGTTTCATTTCAAATTGTTGCATTTATTTTTCTATCTTTAAACAAGATGTATTAAAGGCATCTTATAAGTGCATAGCAGAAAATAGTTATTGCTGAGATATTACTTTATTTATGCAATTTATCCACCACCTCAGTCCAAAATGGTCTCTAGGTAGCTTACAGATATTTGTTACATTAGTAGTACACAAAATGTCAGTAATATGTTAATAAAACATAATATAATTTCATTTCATTAAAATTTGTATTAAACTAATATTGATGCCAATGATTCCATAGTCAGCAATTTTGCTACAAGAGACGACAATAATATCAGTTTCAATTTCTTTTAATTTTAAAACTTTATATGGCCACCCAATTCACTCATGGTGACTCCAAGTGGTTTAAATAAAGGGCTGGTATAAATTTTATAATGAAGAACTGTCTTTTTTTAAAAAACATTAAAATCTCCAGTGTGAAGAACTGCAGAGACAACAAGGGAATGAGCATTTAAATTAAACAGAAACTCGGTTCAGAATTATTTAAGAGCAATCACAGTCTCAGTTCATAAAAACAGGAAAACCTTTTATTTTGTAACTAAAATATTAGATTTTTTAAAAATGCATTCATATATTTTTGCTGTCTGCAATGTGAATTTAGCCAGCCCGATACTTATCCTATTTTTAACTTCTTGTACAGAAAATTTCTGTATCAGTTTCAATTTCTTTTAATTTTATTTCAATAGGTGAAATTTTATTTCATCTTATTTCAATAGGTTTAAAGAATCCAGAACTCAACACCACAGGAAATTAACTTATGAAGTGGCCAAATCAATTGAAAAGAATATCAGTTATACAGAAAGAGGAGTTTATTTAAAAGTTCCCCATTGGACAAAGGTAATTTCTTTTGGGTCTAACTCTAAATATGGATGACAAGATACATGACTGCAATTTAGACATGAATTGCTGAAGATTCTCAGGATTGGACATCTTTTGTTTCTTTAATTTTTTTAAATGTTATTCTTTCAATAATATCTCGGCTCAGTGGTATGTGCAAGGGAGGTCAAAATAGGCACAATGGTGGTTGCCGCAGGATGATCCAACCCCTTCCACATTTGCATGTACATGTGGCATTGGCATACATGCAGAATGGCCTGGCTGGGCTTTAATCTGGTTGTAAATTTTATTTTTTTATAAATATAGAATATAGAATCTGACTCTAAAATTGCAGCTTTGAGTATTATTGGGCACGATTTGCTGGATGGATTCAGAAGAGGGAGAGAAATGAAAGTTGATGATGGGGAAAAGAGAAAAGAGCCATGCAGAAAGTGAAACACTTTGTCCTTGCTGAGAAAATTGGTAGCTTTGGATAATCCTCATCAGTTTTTGAGTTGTTTTCCCAGCAATTCTGTTGGCTACAAAATGAAACTAAGAATCTGAGGAGGTCTAATAATCATAGATTAGAGCCATGTTGTCTTCCATTAGTAGGAGTACACTCCAAGCAGTGTTTTACTCAAGGATGTAGAGGTGGTATTCAGCAGGTTCTGACCAGTTCTGGTAGCAGAAATTTTGAGTAGTTCAGGGAACCGGCAAATACCATCTCTGATTGGCTCCATCCCTCTCTATTCTCTGCCTCCTGTGTCCCAGCTGATCATTTGGGTCTTCTTTTGTGGCCCTGCACAGGAGAAGGGAGCTGGAAAGCAGGTTAGTAGGGTGGGGAGGGAATGGGATTTTGCAGTAATCTTCTCCTAGGAAGTGGGGAGGGAATGGGGATTTTATAGCATCCTTCCCCTGCCACGCCTACCAAGCCATTCCCACTAAACCAAGACACGCCCACCAAGACATGCCAGTGCCCACCAAGACATGCCCACAGAACTGGTATCAACTCTTAAAATATGTAGTGAATCCCACCACTGCAAGGATGACCTACTTGGTGTTTCTTGAGGCCAGGAATGGACGTGTAATGTGTTCCTTAGTCTGCCCTGACCCACTATGAAGGCAGACTCTGCCTGTGATTTGTTGCTCCAGTACAAAAGTGGTGGCTTCCCATTGCTGCCCAGACAAACTAAGTTTAGTGAAAAGTCAGTGAATAGTTTATCTGTGTGTGTGAGAGGGAGTGGAGTAGGGGGAGAAGCAAGTCTTTCTGGTGCTGAGAAAATTGGTGGCAAAAAGATCCACTTCCCTTTCTTCTCTTTTTTTCATTTTTTTTTTACCCTCATTGTATATCAGCCTACATATTGTTGCAATATCTAACAATGTGAATGACCACTGTGCTGGTATTGAATTGACAGCAGATTAAAAAAAAAATTGTTCCAGGAAAATGTTTCTCGTTAGCAAACAATTCAAGAAGCCGGTGCCATGTGTTGCATTGATATCTTCTATATATATAGTGAAACCAACACTCTAACACAACAATAGCTCTGCCAATGTCATGCCAGGCTTCTTTGTTGCAGTAATGTCTCTGCAAAATGACAAATGGACATTTATATCTAATATAAATCGGTACTCCACCAGCATCCAGTAAATAGTTACAATGTTTTTGGTCACCTATTATTTCCCAGAATTATCTTCAGTTCCAAAATAGTGACATAGCAGCAAGTTTGATGAATGTGCTGGGAATCCCACAGCGACGCTCATTGAAATACATCACCAAGCCCAGTGCTTCATATTTTCTGAAAAATCCATATGCAAAACTCGGATCGTGAGTGCTGATTTATTCATTTGTTTCTGCTTCTCTCTCTCTCTCTCTCTCTGTATGTATATATGTATATGTATTGTTTAAACAAACTTGCATTATTTGAATACCTTTACTATCTTAATAATATATAATTGCTTCACTGGTTTAGAAATAAACTTGCCAGAATGTAAGTGAATGAATATCTACAGAGACTCTCAGTCTTTCTTTCCTTTTTCTCTCTCTCAAAAGGCAACTGGACTTTCCTAGCTTTTTCCTTTGAAAATGTTTCACTTCTCATCCAAGAAGCTTCTTCAGTTCTAGCTTACTGGGTAGGGAATGGAAGGATTTATATTCTTTGTGGTCGGCTGGTTGTTACCATGCTGAGAGTCCTTGAGGCCACCTGAGGGTTTATCTGTATCCTCAGAGGACCTGAATCAAAGTGCAAATGAGTATGGAACTTTCTTGGGACTGCTGAAAGGGCTGTATTGTGTCCAGGAGATAAGTAGTACCATATCCCTCCCCCCTCTGTTGAGGGAGGGGGGAGGGCTGTTCAGTTTTTATATAGATAACGTCTTTGACTTCTCTTTGAAACCACTGGTTTTCTCTGTCCAGAATGTGACCCTTGTCTTTCAGATGCAGATGGATTGCTGAATCCTATCCTAATGAGTTGGTTCTCTTGTGTTGCGCCATGCATTTTTGAAGTGGTTGTTTAGTTTCCCCAGTGTACAGGCCTACACATTTCTCACTGCATTGCACTGCATATAGAACATTGCTCTGTTTATGTCTGGGTGTTTTGTCCTTAGAGTGGACAAATTCATGTGATGATGTATTCCCGGATTTAAACAGTGCACTTATGTTGTATTTGTTGAAAATCCTCCTGAGCTTTTCCGATATTCCTGCAACATATGGAATGACAACATTGCTTCATTTGTTGTTATCTTCTTTTCTATCTCTTGTGAAAGTGCTCCTACTGGATCTTTTTATGGATTTGATGAAGGCTCAGTTAGGATAACTACAAGTTCTGAGGGCTTCTTGATGTGTTTTTGTTGTTCCATTTTTTTTCTAAAAGTAATATATTAAAATAAAAGCAAACAGAATGTAGGATAGAGGAGGGATCTGGCAATGTAATAGGCTATTAAGCACTTTATGCTTCATAAAGTGGAGTATGCAGATTCATCACATGTAATATTATTTACTGTTGTCATTATGTTCCTGTCAGCCTCCAAGAATCCTTCTTCTGCTTGACTTTCTGGCTTCCAGAGAAACGGGGGGGGGGGGGGGGGGGGGGGGGGAAAAAAATGGGGGGGGGGCTTCAGGGGGGGAAGAGTGCTGGAGGTTTAAGTTGGTGAAATGTAAAAGTTGGGATGTTTTCTTCACTATGTTCACTTGCTTACTGCGCAGATGTACATGTCGGTTGGCATTACTGGATTTAAGTTGGGCTGCCTGATTTCTCTTCAGGACTTCTATGGAATTACATCTATAACATGAAACTATCCAATTATTTTTGAAATCTGCACAGGAAATGTCATACAAATGGACATTGGCACCCTCTTTTTCATATTCAGGGCTATGACTTCAGCTGACCTAAATCAGGATGGATACGATGATCTGGTGGTTGGAGCACCAGGTTACAGCCAGCTTGAACACATTCAATTGGGACGTGTCTATATTGTTTATGGTGATGAATCAGGTTTGCCTCATTCCAACCTGGACCTTGATCAAGAAGCAGATGAAATACTGGAAGGCACTAAGGTAGAAAAACGTGGATAATAAAATATATTTGTTTTTATTTTGGATCACTAGTTCCATTAATATTTTCTTCAGTAACTGCATTAATGTGGCTTTCTCTTGTAGCTAACTGAAACTAGACTATTGTCAAAGCCAAGGGTCTTCAAACTTGACAAGTTTAATTAAGACTTGTGGACTTCAACTCCCAGAATTCCTGAGTTAACATGACTGGAGGAGGAAATCTGGCAGTTGAAGTCCACAAGTCTTAAAACTGTCAAGTTTGAAGACCCCTGGTCTAAGTCTTTCCTTTTAAATGTGTAGAAACTACAAAAACCAAAATTTCCAGCCACTGTGATCTCTGTATGCTTCAAGTCATCTATAGGCACAAGGTTGAGGGAGGCTGTATATTAAGCCCATGTCACACTGAACCAATGGATGCAAAGAGGATGTAAAACGGACAAAAAACCTTGTCATCCGTTGGTTAACGCAATGTATCCGTTCTGTACTCACTGCCTCTGTTTTGCTTCCTCTCTATCCATCCAGCATCCGTTTATGGACGTTTCATCCGCTCCAAAAGTTTTGGGCCGCCTAAAATTTTTGCGTGGAAAATGTATCCAGTTTGTCCGTTCTGCATCCGCAATGCATCCGCTACGTATCCATTACGCGTCCGTTACACATCCGCTATATCCGCTAGGCATCCGTTCCGCATCCGCGCAACTCGCATCCACTCGGACGCAGGAAGGAAGCGGAACGGACGCAGAACGGATGCAGAACGGATGCAGAACGGATGCAGAACAGATGCCAAGCGTTTAAAGCGGAAAAAACGTTCGCAGAGGGGATCTATCTTGGATATTAAGGATGTCTAGAGGATGCCTAGAGGATGCCTAGAGGATGCAAAGGGACACCTATACTGCCTATAAAAAGGGGGAGCAACTTGTCTGCATCTCACTTTCAGACCAGCAGCCCACCTGTGCAGACCTCTGCAACCTTCATCTGACTCTTGCTCTTCCACAGCATCCAGTAATGCCCACCGTGGATCGTACCACAGTCCTTTTGGCAGCCACCATCCTTCTGCAACAGTACGAAGCCATTTACAGGCTCTGTGAACTCTACTATGGGAAGAAAAAGAAGCGGCCAAGAAACGTCTGGGTCCAAAGATGGATCGGGAGAAGAGCAGAGTACGGACTGTACAACAAGCTGATGGTGGAGCTCAGGAACAAAGACACTTGGGCATTCCAGAACTTCATGAGGATGCCTCCAGCCATGTTTGATGAAGTTGTGCAGCGGCTGACACCCAGGTTGACCAAGGCAAACACCAACTTCCGGCCCAGCCTGGAACCTGGGCTCAAGGTGGCACTCACTCTGCGCCACCTGGCCTCAGGGACCACCTACAAAAGCATGCAGTACGGCTGGAAGGTGCCACACAACACCATCAGCATTGTGGTCAGAGAAGTGGTGCAGGCCATCATCGAAGAATACAAGGAGGAGCTCCTCCAGTGCCCCTCCACTGAAGAAGGATGGAAGAAAGTTGCAGAGCAGTGGTATCAGAGGTGGAACTTCCCACATACCGTTGGAGCCATCGATGGCAAGCACGTGGCCTGCAAAGCTCCAGCCAAGTCGGGGTCCACTTATTTCAACTACAAGGGCTTCTTCAGCATCATCCTCTTCGCCATGGTCGATGCTGACTACAAGTTCATGTATATCGATGCTTCAGGCAACGGCTCATCTTCAGATGCCCAGGTATACAACGCCAGTGACCTCAAGGAGGGGCTGGAACGCAACCTCATCGTGGGCTTCCCAGATCCAGACCCCCTGCCCAACGACACGCAAGATGTGCCCTACTTCATCGTGGGGGATGACGCCTTCTCCCTCAGAACCTACCTTATGAAGCCATACACTTCCCGACTCCTGACCCATGAAGAGAGGATCTTCAACTACAGGCTGTCCAGGGCAAGGCGGGTGGTGGAGAACGCCTTTGGCATCCTGGCCAACAGGTTCCAGGTACTTCTCACCACCATGCAGCATCACCCAGAAACCGTGAGGAGGATCATGGAAGCTTGCTGCATCCTGCACAATCTCATGCGCACCCGCTACCCAGTCTTGCAGAACAGGCTCGTGGACCGTCAACAAGGCAATGGGGACATGGAGCCTGGGGAATGGAGGCAAGGGCGAAACCTGATCGACACTCAGGATGTGTAAGGCCCCAACAGAGCCTCACGGGAAGGGAAGAAGCAGCGCAATCTCCTGAAACACTGGTGCAACTCCCCAGCTGGAGCGGTGGAGTGGCAAGACAGGATGGTAGATGCTTAATGGATGCTTCCTTCAGTCTGTCTCATCACACGGATGAGATTGGGCCATGTATGTTGGGTGGGCCTACAATAAACAGGGCGTTTAATAAAGAGTTGTGTTTATGTTGACATGTGTGGATGATTGATTACATTATTATTGATAATAAAGGGCCATAGGTGTGGCACCTGGGAGGGTGGACCATACAGTCCCACTATGCTTACACTGGAGGTTTATCTATACCCACAGCTATTACCCATCCCAAAGGTATTCCTCCCCACCTCACTGCTATCTTAACCCATCCCACAAGCATGCAAAGGCTTAAACCAATTCTAAAAGTTTCCACCAAGACTTTATTAAAAAAAAGAAATGAAGCAAGTGTGTGAATCAAAGATAAACTTTATTGAACAACAAGCTGTAAAAGAAAAATGGCCCAAGTCAAGTGTCCAAATAAAGTCCACACTCAGTCTCTGGCAGTCTTCACGGTCACTCGGAGGTGTGCCCAGTCTCAGGGGTGAAGGGTCCAGGTGCTGTGGTGGTGGGTGGTGCTGGAGTGCCTGGCCTCGAGAGGACAACAGGGGACAGTGTGTTGAGAAAGGTCTCGGACAGCTGGCTCAGCCCCGTGATGCTGAGAGGTCCTTCCTCCATGCCATGGGGTGTCAGCCCCAGTACTGATGACAGATGTACTGAGGCTGGGCTTGGCTGTGGGGTGGAGGAAGGAGTAGTGTTGTGGGGCTGTCTGTTCTGCAGCTGGGTGAGGACTGGCGTAGTTGGCATTGCTGTCGTCGGTGGCATCATTAACATGGGTGGCATCGCTGTCGTTGGTGGCATCATTGGTGTGGGTGGCATCGGTGGCATCAGTGAAACAGGTGGCAACGGTGTCGCCCGATGACTCTGTGCCTGGATCGGGAAGGGCTGCTGCCTGTGCTGCTGAACCTCCTGGTAGCCGTAGCCCTGGTTGGTAAGGGGCTGTGGGAAGCCTTGGAATGGGAGGGACATCACCTGGGGTGGAGGAGCAAGCCTGGACTGGGTGGGAGCAGGTTCCTCTGGGTCTGGAGGGTTGTGAAGCAGCTTGGTGATCCGGTCCTTCACCAGCTGGTACTGTGGATCCGCCATTTCCTTGAGGGTCTGGTTGACATAGGTGAGGAAGGGCTTGCGATTGGAGGAGTCAGAGTTGGTGTGGACCAGCTGAGAGAGGAGATCTATGCTGGTGCGGATGGTGTCCCTGATCTCCAGCAGGACATTGTGGCTCTGCCCCTCCAGCTGTCCGGCTCTCTGCCTTTCTGTGGAGGCAGAGCTGGGGGGGTGGATGCGGCTAGGAGTGTGGTGGACTCGATGTCTCCTTTCTCCCACCGCACCAGGGAGTCCTCTACGCACTCCACCATGCTTACCACACCTGTCCGCGGGTTCTCCGCCGTGGCACGCTCCACAGAAACCTGCCTGGAGACAGGGACTGACTCTCGGCCGGAAGAGGACTGGGTGGCAGCAGGCTGCCGGAGAGAGAGGGTCGTGAGAGGGGCTGCTGGTGCTCCTCGGTGGCGAACCTCACCCTCCAGGAAGCTGCACCTGGCCATGACGTAGGTCTCTCTGTCTGTCAGCTTCACAGTGGCCTGGGCAGATTTCTTCAGGTGCATCTTCCTGTACCAGGTGTGCATGTGCTTCCACCAGCCGAGAAGCACCTCCGAAGTGTAACCCATACTCTCTGCCCTCTCTCTCCAAGCAGCCTGCTTCCGCTTGGTGTCCCTGTACAGCCGGTGTCCCTTCCGCCACAGATAGTCGTTCTCTCTCAGCCACTCCAGCACCTCATCCTCGTGCGTCTCCGCAATGGAGTATTGCCTCCTCTCCCGTTGTCGCATACGCCTCTTCCTCCCTTTGGCAGGACCAGATGAGCCCTCATCAGAGGGGCTCCCAGGTAGTAGGGGCTGCCCCTCCACACCAGCAGCAGCAGCAGCAGCACCAGCAGAATCATCATCATCATCATCATCATCATCATCATCATCATCCTCACCAGCAGGATCATAATCAGCATCATCATCCTCATCAGCAGGATCATAATCATCATCATCATCATCAGCAGCAGCAGCAGCAGCAGAAGCAGCAGGAACAGCAGGACCAGGATCAGCAGCAGTAGAGTAAGCACCAGCAGGGCCAGCAAGTCCAGGAGCACGAGCAGGACCAGGATCACGAGCAGGACCAGGAACACGAGTAGGACGAGCAAGTCCAGGAGCACGAGCAGGTCGAGCAAGACCAGCAGGACCAGGAGCAGCTTCAACAGAGTAAGCAACAGCAGAAGCCCCAGCACCAGCAGAAGCACCACCGCCAGGAGCAGCTTCAGCAGAAGCCCCAGCACCAGCAGAGTCAGGGGCAGGGGGCAGGAGGTTGGCCCTGTCCCTCTTGCCAGGGATGGCGGCAGGTTGCTGAGGCTTTCGCTTCCTCCTCATGGTTGTGGGGTTGCTGGCTGGCAGGGAGGCTGGCAGGAAGGCTGGCAAGAAGCCTGGCAGGAAGGCAGGCAGGCAGGCAGGCACCAAGGCTGGCTGGAAGGCAGGCTGGCAGGGCAGGCAAGGAACTCGAAGTGTCCAGCAGCAGGTCTTTCCTCGGAATGCTGGCCACGTGCAAGCTGCTTCCCTTTATATCCGGGGGGCTTACGTAATACTTCCCCCCCGCATGCGCAATTAACGCTTGACATCCGTTCCGCTTCCGCTGTGCATCCGCTAGGCTTCCGCTGTGCATCCGCTTTATCCGCTAGGCTTCCGCTCTGCATCTGCTTCATCTGCTCGGCGTCCATTCTGCATCCGCTGTATCCGTTCTGCGTCCGCTTCGCTGAGGCCCCCTGGAAGCCCTGCGGATGCGCCATCCGCTCCCATCCGCTTCCATCCGCTGTGCTTCCATTCCGCATCCGCTTTGCATCCGCCCTGCGTCCTCCCCGCGTCCGTGTTATCCGCTCCGGTTATGCAAATTTTTGCCTCTTTTGAGATCGGATAACAATGGATGGAACATTTTGCTCGTCTGTTGTATCCGTTTTGCATCCGTTGGCCAGTGTGACATGGGCTTTAATTGCTACCAGAATCAAATAATTGGGAGACCCAGATCAGGCTCACAAATGATGCTTACTGTCAGGGTTCTGGCAGTTACTCCAATTAAATCATGAGCTTCGAGCCACACTCCCAAAACTAAAGAGGATTTATTTGAAGGCAACATTCTATGTCCATAGCCAACTCTGAAATGCGTAATTCACTGTCACCCTTGATCCTACTTTCCCCCCCTCCCATACCTCTGAGTGTATCATCCAATGAAAAACGTCCATAGCCAAGAGTAATCAATCATGCTCTCCAATTAGATTGTTTCCCAGCAGAAGCTTCAGCCATCTAATCAGTCTTTGAAGAAAATATGAATGGAATGTGCTTTCAATTTCACACTGTTGCCTGCTCTTTGAAACTCTCCCCCACTTCTTTCTGTTGTCAACTATAAAACGTGTATACAAAATGTTTTATGAGTTGACAGCTACGTTTGGTCATTGTTTTTGTCTTTTACATGGCTTATTCAGGCAGTATTTTTTAATTTATAAACCATTTCATAGAAATGAAATGAACAGAATAACCAAATGAATAGAAGTGCTAGGAATATACACATAAAGATTGACAGTTTAAATAAATTCTGTACAGATTGCAAACAACTGAGATGTTGTTCTCTTGGTAATTGTGAATAGAGTTCACTGGTGATTTAAATTAAATTTGTAGTAAGGAATAAAAGGACTTTTACTTAAAGAATCAAAATTTAACAGATGACACTGATGCTTAATAAAGTATCAATCAAATCCATTTTAGCTCTTAATGCTCCCTATTTAATGAGATAAAGCATAACTTGTCATAACTTGTTATTACTGAAATTGCATTAAAACCAGTGCTCGATGTATGTATTATCTGAATATGTCTTCTTTTTAAAATAACTGCACTCATGAAATGTATGTGCTTGTGCTCATGCATATAAATGCCTGTATGTCTGTGTGATGAATATGTCTGTCTGTCTTCTATCTAGCCTTCAGGAAGATTTGGTTCTGCCATAGCAATTTTGGATTTCAATGTGGATGGAATATTGGATCTTGCAGTAGGAGCCCCATCAGTGGGAGCCCAGGAACTTAGTTACAGGGTAAGAAACTGCAAAGTGCTAACATAAAATATAGTTAGTTTGATGTAGTCAGCCTAGAAAGCAGGAGACTGTGAGTTCCAGGCTTCCTTAGGCATGAAAGCCAGCTGGGTGAACCCAAGCCAGTCGCTTTCTCTCAATCCCAACCCATCTCTCAGAGTTCTATTGTGAGGAAACAGGAGGAGTGAGCATTACGTAGGCTGCTTTCAGTTGTATAAATAAAGATGGATTATAAAAATAATAGTAGTAAGTTTGCTAATTAAGGATGCATTTGATGCTGCCTTACTATTTTGATTGTCTGGGAAAAAAATGATGGGAACAATGTATTGACCATCTTAGAATTCATCTATGTTTAGTTCTCACTTAGCAGCTACCATGTTTAATGACCATTCACAGTTAAAATGGTGAAGAAAAAGAAAACTTTGCGACCAGTCCTTGCATTTGCATAGCAGAGTTCCTAGAGACAGACAGACAGAAAAATAAATAAATAAATAAATAAATAAATAAATAAATGAATAAATGAATAAATAAATAAATAAATAAATAAATAAATAAATAAATAAATAAATAAATAAATAAATAAATAAA